>BSBM01000186.1:39797500-40462500 GCA_027924585.1 Larix kaempferi
TGATGAGGAGGATGATGATGAAGACATTGAAGATGATGATGATGAAGATGAATATGATGATGATGATGATGATGATGATGATCACGATGATGATGATAATGATGATGAGGATGAGGATGATGATGATGATGATGAATAGGATGATGATGATGATGATGATGATGATGATGTTTATGATGATGATGATGATGATGATGATGATGATCATCATCATCATCATCATAATCATCATCATCATCGTCTTCATCATCATCAGTATCATCATCATCATCATCATCATCATCGTCTTCATCATCATCATCATCTTGATCATCTTCATCACCATCATCTTCAGCATCATCATCATCATCTTCAATGTCTTCATCATAATCATCATCCTCCTCATCATCATCACCATAATAAACACAATAAAAACTACATTTCGAATTATTAAATAAAAGCACGTGTGCACTATTAGCGCGTGCGTGTGTATTGAAAACAACGCGCATGCACCATTTAAATTTCTAAATTTTGGCGGTCAATTCCTTTCCCACCAACGTGGTGGATGACTTTGCCACTTTGGTTTTAGGTTCGGGTTGCCAAACAAAGTGACTTTGACTGTGTTATAACAAAATACATCTTATTCTATAGCTTCTTCTGTTTCGAGCATGATTTTGCATATGCTACACTTGTCCACTGCTAATGAAATTGCACACACTTTTAGAACTATGTGTGCAGATTCCGAATATGTAATTTTTTATTAAATCTATTATTTGTTCCTATTTTTTAGAAAATTTCAATTGCACTAACATCAATCTTACACAAAAAGTAGGTTATTTCTTTCGTCTATAACTTTTTATTGGCTCACCTATTTTGAAAACGGAAAAGAACGCACACAAGTACACAAAAAGCTACATCCTAAAAAAATAACAATGTTGATTGATTATGTTAAGAACATGATATTGAGGGATAACGCTTAGCCTAGTCATTTTAGGGATGGGATGACTTCCTTAATTAAAAAAAATATTAAAATTAACATAAATAAATATGGAAAAATAGCGCCGCACTAGAATGGCCTGTTATCTATGACTATATATAATTTTTTAAACAAAAATCCACCATTTGAATACCTAACCCAAGGGCTAATGCAAACATATTCATTATGTTTTCTTAAAAAAATAACATACCAACCTTAGGAGAACCCCATTTTTGGGGATTTATACTTAATTTCCATAAATAATATTTATGTATTTCGGAAGGTAATCCGATTGTCTACGTTTCATCTTCTTGTGCCATATTCCAAAAAGTTGTGTAGGTAGCTCTAATATTGCTTTTTGACATTCAGATTTATATTTTTCCAGAAGTCCATTGTGACTAACGTGTCATGAGTGGCCAGCATTAGCTTGCACCAGCCCCTCTGTATATTTTAATTGGTTTCCATGGATGTTGTGTGGATAAAATATCTCTGTATATTTTTTAGGGTTTATAATACAGCTAGAAGGGGCGGTTGCATGGATAGTAAATAGACCTACTCTGCCCTGACCGCAGCCTGTATCCTTAATTAATGGGTGCTGCGATTTCACTCTTGATCAATGTTTAGATCATGTCCATTTCAATCTGCTATAATACTATATATATATATAGGGTATTTCTTGTTTAAACGCATTATGTTGTCTTTCTGTGTTTTGTTGCTGTATACCGCTCGATCTCTGTTGAGATCCATGGAAGGATGCAAGCTGGAAATCATTTTTCCAGTAGGATCCAATGTTCCTGTCTGGCATCTGTCTCCTTTTTAGTTTGAATAAATCTCTTATTTTTTTTATGATTAGATGCCAGCATGGGTGTGGCTCTGTTATGACATACATTTTATGTATAAAAGTAGATCGTAGGAAAGATAGACAAATAAGTTTGGAATACATTGGAAATGTTGATTATCTCTGCACTTGATGATTTGGATGAGTACATGGAAGAACTCTATTGGTTTTAATTTTAGAACTCTGTCCTAGCTTTGAGTGTTAACAATGAGCTCTTGAGAAGGCTCTCCGTGAGAGAGGCCCCGAGAAAAGGGGAAAGCAAGATTAGCAACAAATGCGTTGCAATATGTACATCTTTTATAATAAAAGAAGTGATGTTGTGGACGTATCCCAGTTGGGGTGAACCACCTAAATATGTTATCTTCTTAAATATGTTATCTTCTTATATGTGTGTTGTTGTTAATTGGATGTATCTGTTATTGTAATTTCTTTAATATCATGGTTTTTTGGTATAATAAAAATGTATGGATTAAAAGAGTAAGGAAATAGTCTTTTACTAAACTTAGATGTTTGGGTTATGTTTTGATTGAAGGTGGTAAAACACAAGTGGTTTTTATGCATTTCTATTTATAGCTTAATATTTTCATAATTAGTCCGAGTAACATTTTTTTTATAAGATAAGAACAAACTTTAATTATCCTTATCACCGATAATATCTTTGAGGAGGCTTCATGTGTTATGAATTTTTTTTCAAACTCCACTAAATCTTGACCTATAAATTTTGGGTATGTTACAGGGATGATTCGAGGTACTTTCACTATGCATTTGAATATGGTAGAAAGAAGATGAAATGGAGGACATATGGAATTTGTGTATTACTATGAGGTACTTTCACTATGCATTTGAATATGGTAGAAAGAAGATGAATTGAGGACATATGGAATTTGTGTATTATTATGGGATATTCTAGTTCCTCTAACCATGTTAGTTTAATTTTCTTACATAATATCATGCATATGTTATCTTTATTATAGGTTTTGAGTACCTAAATGATATATATTTTTAAATGTACATGTGTATAAAATACCTTACTCTGGAGTGGTACCATTTTTTAAAATTTTTTGATGTTATTTAAATTTTTAAGTTATGAGAATCATTATATTAAAAATATGTCAAGGCTATAAAAGACACACACATTGAGGGAATATTCCAGGTACCTTAACAATGTAATTGAATATGGTAGAAAGAAGATGAAATGCAGGACATATGAAATTCTAGTATTACTGTGTGAAATTCTAGTTTTTCTAACCATGTTACTTTATTTTTCCTACAAAATATAATTCATATGTTATCCGTATTATAGGTGTTGAGTACCTAAATGATATAATTTGTTTTAAATATACAATTGTAGAGAATGCCTTGCTCTTGAGAAGTACTAATTTTTTCAAATGCTTTGATAAAACAAAATATTGAGAACAAATATTTATGTATTTTAAAATTTCAATATATGTCAAAAAATAGTATATTAAAACTAGTAAACAATATTGTTTTTGAATGATGTTACACCTTTTATCCTCCTTAATATATTGAGGAAATGGGATATAAATTTTGTAATTTTGTAATTTTTTCTTTATATTATTCAAGAAACAAATATGTTAGTCTTATTATACTAACATTATAGTTAAACAATCTTATTGGTTTCTCTTAAATTCATTTAATTTGAGATTCATCATTATCCTTAAACATACTCAATGTCCTAGATTAAACATGCATCATTATTATTAGATCACATAGTATTGTTGTACAAGAATAAACCATTCCTTACCCAAGGGTCCTTAAATTGATACTACTCGCCATAAAATTTAAGCATCTCTACATTCTTCTGTAGACATTATCTCTATGAAGATATTCTAAATCATTTAGTTAACAATGTACATAACATATACTACCATCAAATAAATCTCGGTCACATAAGAAAATATAATTCTTTCATAATAACAATTCATCCCATCAAGTTTAGCATAATCATTTCATTTACACATGTTTTTATTATATAATAAAATCAAGTAGATATTGACAAGTGCTTACTAGTTATGGTTCATAATCATGGGACTATAATTATATTGAAATAATCTGTCATACATGGAGATAATTATTTATAAATTTCCTTTACATGGATCCGACAATAATCAACCAAGTATGGACATATAAATTTATAAAGCAAGTCACACACAATATCATTATTCTAATCTTACAAACTAAATACAAATATGTTTTTCATGAATCAATATATATTTGCACAACAATATTCTCTAAAGTAAATCACACACATTTACATAAACCATCTAGATGCAAATGTGCTCCCATTTATTATTAAAATCAACATATCCTAACATCCACACATGCAAATATACATCGACTAACACAAACAACCCATGATAATCATATATGTATATTTATAAACTTTAAAACAATACCCAAACAGAATTTATAAATGAATTAAAGCGTCGCATATTCATTCCCACAATTGGTGTGGGTTTTGTCTCTTTAGAAAAAACTAAGCGAGTAATGAAAACCTTGCACTAACAAGCCAAAATTTAACCTGGTAAAGGGGAGAGCAACACTTTCTCCAACAGGTTATCAAACGCAAGTAATGGAAAAATATGGACAATGAACCAATGAGATCAAATAGAAATCAACCGGAATAGGAAAGAGGGGTTGCGAGCTCCTTTCAGTGCCTGTGCAACTAATACATTATGATAAATCTAAGGCAACGCTGTAATTTTCTTGACAATCAATAAAACAAATAGGGACTCATCCTCTCTCAGAGAGCCGTCCCTCTACACAATACAAAAACAACAAGAAATACTATAAGAGATCAGCTTTTTTCTGCTAAGAGCGATCCTCCAAAAACAACCGAATTGCAAATGGATCCACTCTGCGTCTACAGCGATCGTATCACTTATATGATGAGCAGAGGGAAATAAAATCGAAGCTCTATCAAGCAATACGAAATTTAAACCATTTCGACGCAATCCATTGACAGACATTTATTGGGATCGGGCTCCAAAGGGGCCGTCCCTTCCCATCATTTGCAAAGTTAAAACTGGTTACGGCATAGCTAAGTGTCCCCCTCCCGAACTGAGACCTCGTGTTTATACACTCCCCTTTCTTACTCAATCCGCCAAGTGACAACTAGCAGTTTACTAAACATTGGATTCTAGGTGACAACTAGCAGTTTACTAATTTTGTCACTCCACCAAGGAGACAAACTTGCAATAATTTCTCCATGAGATTGTCCTCCACCTTTGTTATTACTTTGGAATTACATTGGGAGTGCACACTTTTGTTCAATTATATTACTTTGTATTTAAATATAGATAATACATATGCATTCCTTACATAAATGCATATATATTTCGAGTTATTTGTTATTATACTTAATTTTTTTTAAGTATATTTACTTTCATATATATATAAATATGTATATCTACATTTATTTCATATTTAATATAATAAACCTTTATTCTTTGGTCCACTGTAAGATATTTTCATTTTAGCCTACTATATATATATATTTTACAAAGGCATAACATCATGGTATTTTCTATACCAATGTTTCTCTTTCTTATCATCTCAAGAAGGTGACTATAATTTGTCCATGAGAATAAGAAAGTTTAGTTTCTTATCATGTGTTCTAAGAAAAGATCGTTGACATTCCATGCCATGATTAAGATGCTTGCGATAATTACGATAATCATCTATCCTTTAATAATAATAATAATAATAATAAGTTTCACTAACTGATAGCGACAAGTAGCAATTAAGTCTACTCACGATATACCTTTATTTAGGATGGCACCTAAGAGCTTTAGATTATCAGGTGAACATTAACTATTTACTTTTTTTTCAGGTTCCTAAGGAACCATGATGAGACCAGTCATTAGTAACTCATTCTCCATGTCTTCCTAGCCAATCAATCTCTCTCTCCCCTACTGGATTAATTGCCCCGTCGTTTAGTTGCATCACAACCTTCAATCTCCTAGGTCTTCATCTTTAGGGAGTAGATAACAAAACTTACAAGGTTCGCTGGTGGGGCCTTGGCCTTGAGCTTCTCACCAGAAACAAATATATATAGTTACACTTTTAATTTACAAAATAATAAGGTAAAAAGAGGGATGTTACAAATGATCCAAATAAAGAATGGCTTCACTATTGCCTCACTATGATTGGTAAATGACCGCTCATGCTTAAGGATGAGGGATAGGACATAGTGGAGGTGTGACGGGGCCCACATCACCACTAGCATAGTTTTTCCTCCATTAAGCAATCACTCCATTAGTAATGTTAATGTAAAAAGAAATGTTTTTTCATTTTTTGTATGTACGTCATGTGAATGTATCTCATAGATAAATGGAGAAAAAAAAGAGGAAACTGAATGCATGGGGGAGCTTAAGGGTTGGGCATACTTCAACTTCCCTCTATCCCCCAACCCAATCATCCATCTATTTACCATTTATCCACCAAGAAAACATGTTCTTTGGTCGAGATTGATGGAATGCTTCCCAAAATTTTCCATGGGAAGCCAATGCTACTCCAAAGAGCTAGTAACTACACCATTGCCAACAATAAAAGGAGTTATGTGAAGCTTTGAATGTTGGTTTTCCTCTCCATGGGGTTTTTAGGGTAAATGTATTTTTCATGTGTGATAGATGCTTCACTATTGTGTTTTTTAAATATTGGTCGAATTTTTGTTTTGATGTTTCAATCACTTCAATAGATTGTTTTGATCTATAGCAAACCATAAACAAATTTCCCTTTTGAAATTAAGAATGCAATAGTATTATGATCTACACAGTCCACTTATGAACAATTAGAAGTTCTATAGTTGAGTTTTGATAGTCATTGCTTTTATTTAGCGGTTTTTATATTCCTGGAGAGAGAGAAAATGGAATAGGTTCATCGACAACCTCTATTATGGCAATAACTCTTTCGACCATTAACTATTAATTCCCTCAGTGAATTTATCACCTTGATGGGGAAAAAATAAACTTGTTGGGGGTGAAGTTAAATTTGTTGGGGGGAATTTACTCATGATGGAGTGAATGTAAACACACGAGGGTGAATTTAAACATCCTGGGATTAATCTAGATGCTTGTTAGGAGAAATTACATGTTTTAAAGTGAATTTAAACATGATGGTATGAATTTATATGCTTGTTGGGTGAAATTAAGTGTTGACATGTGAATTTTAATATGTTGGAGAAAATTTAGATTTCTAGAAGATACATAAAAATGTTTTTATGGTAACCTAGTTAACTAGTGCTTTAATTAAAAATGGTTCAATGAGATACAACCCCACATAAGTAGTGTGCCATCTAGAACAATGAACAAAGGGAAAATACATGTTTTAAACTTCCTAAAGATACATGTTGATGAGAGTGTAAAAATATGAGCATGTAGTTTACAGTTTGCATGGTATAAAACCTCAAGTTGAATACATCTCTTGATACCTATATGGTTAATGTTCGTAGTGATTATACAAGGAGTGGATATGAATTATTGGTAGGGTTGAAAATAAGTAGAGCATAAAAAATGATTGGAGATCACGATGAAGGAGAAGAAGAGGAAGACCCCAAGGTTATACTAAACTAGCTAGAGTAGATATCAAGCATAATCACAAATCTGGTAGCACAACTGCCGAAATCAAAGGGAATTGAATCTAATTAAAAGCATGAGAATTGCATAGAGAATCAAAAGAAAGAAGAAACATATTTGGATTCAAAGGGAAAAGTGGAGATGGATGTGGGAGAGTGTATTTATTGTGAAATCTAACTCATAGTAGGGCCAACTAGCTAAAGATTACCTCAAAATCAAGAAATTTGGCTAAGTTTGGATAAAAATAGTGCAAAAAGAATCATAGATACACAAATGATAAAAAACCAAGCACAAATGATCAAAAACCAAACACAACTGATCAAATAGGAGGTTTATTATAACTACCCAACCCAAAAATGAGTTGTGAATACATTTATTTAGAATTTGGAAGAATGTTTTTGCCTTTGGAGGCAGTTACAAGTGGCTAGCTTACATTGGAACTCAATCCCCCCTATGTTGACCAATAGGCTCCCAAATCACCTCAAACAGGTACAAATTGTCAATCTGAACGTTGGGTAGTCATGGGAAGGCATAAATGATGGTCACAAATGTGGTGGTTAGGATTTGGTGTAGTGTAGGTGGCCAAGGATAGGCCAAAACAACCAAGAAGGGGCCAAAATGTTCACATACAATGCATGTCCGCTTCAAGTCAAAGGTAGTTCCATAAAACAGGGGAATCGGGGCTTCTTTGCTCAAGTAGTGGTAATAAATGCTGGAGGTGGCCATAAATAGGGCAGCTAACAACTAGTTTGACTATATTTTGTCCCAGAAGTGGTGGATTGTGAAATAATTGCACTAACTATTTTCTAACAACCTTGGATTGACATCATTAACCTTATTTTGGACCATTTAATCATAAAATTAATGTATGACTAAGGTCCTAAGGTGTAGTAATGTTCTAACATTTATAACAAGCCATAAGTACCTTTTCATGTGGAAGCCAAAGTAGACATCAAAACCTATGCAGATGAAGTGGATTCCATCAAGTTGAATCAATAGATAGAATATAAGGAAGCGTAATGCAGTGTACATGAGGTCACTGTAAGAAAAAGGATTTCATTTTCTTGCCTAAAGCTTGACGGTCATGCTTTGGGTTAGTGGGGAGTGATGCAGCAAGTAGTGTATTGGAGAATGGGCCACCAATGACTACTCGGAAGTGTTCAAAGAAATGATCAAGGCATAGTTATATCAAATTAGGTATGAATAGAAACAACCAATCATGTGGCATTACATCAGGAAAACATGAGGGCAATCCATGCAAGAGTTCACTACTAAGTTCATCAAGAGAGGTATTCAACTTGGAGTAACTCTAAAGAGTCCATAAATGATGATTAGAAAGCTAGGATCATTGCTACCCCAAATTCGATATAAGACAATGTTGTTTTGACGTAATAGAATTGATGAAGCCATCCTCCAAGCACAATATATTGAGTTAAACAAGGGGAATCAACAACTTGATATAGAAAATAAGGTAGAATACCATGGACAAAAGAAAGGGAAAACAAAGAAGAAATGGAATGGGAAGAATATTACATTAGGGAAATAGGAGACCAACCCCTCTCTATAACAATGTAAGGATTGCGAAAAGACTAAGTATACACACAAGAATTATCGGAAAAATACATCGAAAAAGTTGCCCCAAAAATTTTCAAGGAAGAAAGAAGAAGAAGTCCTTGATTACTGTGGATGCAAAGAAAAGGTGGAAAAAACCTCAGAGTTTGAAGGTAATATCACTACTCTACACAGGAATATTGTGAAGGTTGGTTGTAGTTATAAAGAGGACGAGAGAGAGAGAGAGTGAGATAGAGAGTAAGGGGAGAGAGAGAGAGATCGTGCGTGGTGGATGGTTGTAGGGAGAGGGAGGAATTGAGAGGAAGAGGAAAAGATGGATGGATAGAGAATGGAGGGTAAAGGTTGAGAGAGAGAGCACAATGGAGGGATGGTGAGAGAGATTGGAGGGTGTCATATAGTGATATGGAGGAAGAAACATATAGAGAGGGAGGGGGGATCGAGGTAGAGAAGAAGGGAAGGTGACAAATAGAGAGAGAGAGGTAAGGAGAGGGAGGGATGAGGGAGGGAAGGAGGATTGGAGAGATAGAGGGGGGGATGGGGGAATAAAGATGGAGGGAGGGAGAGGGAATGATGGGGCGATAGAGATTGATGGATGTAGGGGAGGGTAGAATTGATAGAGAGAGAGGGATGGAGAGAGAGTAATGGAGTGAGAGATATTGATGGATGTAGGGAGGGGTAGAATGGATAGAGAGAGAGAGGGAGAGAGGATGAGGGAAGTGTTGCTACTGCAAAATTATCCGCAAAATTTTCTTAAAAATTGTAGGGCCCCTCCTTTTTTTTAGTTAGTTAGAGTTTTGCTCATCCTAGTAAAGTTCACCATTTGTCACTTAGAATTTCTCCTGAAAAGCAAGTGAAAGAGGCAAGTTTGGACCAAGTGAAACTTGATTTTTTTCATCCAAACGGTTGGAGAAACACACTGATTCTCGCCAAAATGGTTGGAGCAATGTTGGTTTTCTTGGAAAGAATTATGTTTCGGAGTAACTCGTCCTTTTCTGCCGAAACGATCAAAACGTTTGAAAAATCGTGCTGAAACACTTAGATTTTGTTTATGAAGATTCACATTTCCGAGCAACTCACTGAGTCATGTCAACATGATTTAGCATGGAAGTAAAACGGATACCGAAATGCATCGCGTGAAGCAAAAAGGGCGCCGATGATGTTGTGGCGAGAAGGAAAGTTGACATATGATTTGGAGAAGCCCCGTACTGTTTCGCTGCACGAAAAGAAGTTATGCCGAGGTGTTTCACTGGTAATATAGTAGTTCCTCTGAGAAAGGGATTGGTTTAAAGTGAGGGGTCACTCTAAAGTGGAAAAGATGCCATGCCTCAATTGAAATATCAACGAGCATGTACCAGTTACGCTGAAACTCTTCAGAAAAAAATGGGAAAAGCGTCGATGCGCTTCGGTGCAGAAAGATAAGGACCCTGAAAAGGCTTCGAAAAATCAATCAATGTAGAATAAGAAGGAGCACCGACACATTTCACGGTGAAAAGGAGAAGGAATGCCAAAACAGGTCAGTGTCAAAATTATTTCGCTGTGATACGGAGGGAACAAATTTGTTTAAATTGTAACATACCCTTTAATTTGGAAAACATTTGTGTTAAGAAACATTATGATAACTTTTATTGTAAAGTTTATGTTGGACAGGTGTCCAAGGATGACTGTAATTTGCATAATATATTATTATTTAATAAATAAAATAGGAGACAAACACCTAAGAGGACTATTGAAAGAGTTGTTACTGATCCACTACGTGAAATGGAATCTGGGGTAGAAGGCAATGGACAAGTGGCAGCATCATGATGCAATTAAATAGTTGTTGGTATGGGAAAACTCCCTTGAAATGTGGTCATAGTGCCCCGAAAGATGGGACTGGAGCTTGAGCCTCATTTATTCCAAACTGACCACTAAAATACCTAAGTAGTCTATATAATAGCCATCAAATATTGAACTGAGGCTCATCACTTTTCCTGACGAAGAAATTTACCTTGGGGTTTTGCTGTGTTTGCACCCAAGAGATTTGATGAGGGGATATGCTGTCGTTGATCATGTTGTGAGTTTTTCAAACTCTTATTGAGTTGAGGAGGTTGATTCTGAGTGGAGAAGGCATTTTATTTCAGGAGGTTGATACTAAGTGGAGAAGGTATTTTTGAGTGCCTTGCTTCTACACAGATTCCACCCACTTACTGGATCAGTAATTAGGCTCGGGGGTTCATTATAAGTCAGCAGTTGAGATGCTTCTTCTGAAGTAGGTTGGGAAGAACAGGCCTCCTTGGGTGTTTATCGGCCTATTGTCTTTTACAGGTTCTATTGTCTTATCTATTTTATTTTCAATTTCTGTTATCTATTTCTGTGTATTTTAAAGTTTTGTTATCTACTAGTTTTTACTGTTTAAGTTTTATTTCAGTTTCTGAATGATTTAATAATTCTGTATGAATCGAAATGATTGAATAAAATAGTCTTTGAATTTTTCCCCATGCAAATAGGTACAGCATCGTACTCTAGTACAGAGACAGATTAAATAGAATAGATCAAGATAGGCAAATAGCCAAGTGAATAAGAATATTAATTTATTATAAATTTCTCGAAGTTTTTACTTTCTGTTTAATTCTTGCATATACATTACAATACCCTCATTATTATTCATTTTATTAGCTAACTGTTTTCCTAATATTTCCTTAATTATAAATATCTTTGTTTTCAAAAGAATTAGAGTTATGTTCTAACACTAAATATTTTATCTACATTCAGTAGTTATAATGCTCATGTTTATATTAGGAAATTTATAGATTTACAACAGATTCATATTTCTTCTTTAGATAACAACGATTTCCAATTATTTCATGCATACTTTCATACATGGTTTGATACCATAACTACATAGTGAACATCAAGGCATTTGTCAATCCTTGCTATAACCCTAAACATAGTTATCATTCACTAGCCCATAGTAAACATTTCTATTTTCAACAACAAGTTTAACATTATTTCTCTTTACCTATAAAAGCACTACAATGTAAACAGGATCAAAATGTAATCTCAAACATTTCACAATAGGAGACCTGGTTAATATTATCGGTTTGAACATAATTCTGGTGTTCATTTCTTTTAACAATAGACAAACCATTTCAGATAGAAGTATCAAGATCAAAGACAAGAACCAAACGTTTACACCATAAACATGCCTGTAGATTAGTTAGTTAAGAATGAATTATCAAAATGACTGTAGGAGATTTCCAAACATAATATTGAACATAGGCTTATGCCGAGACCTCAACTAAAAGCATTGTTAAACTTTATATTCCAAAACAAAGGCTAAACCCTAGCACTGGAAATACTTTCCTATTCTTTTAAGATGCAGCAACATTATTTTAAATAAACAAAGTGCTTATAGGCCGTAAGCCTCATCAACATTTTCATCTATCCATTGTTCTTATAAAATAAACAGTCGTATCATTGTTTCACAAAACATTCACCCATCGATTTAAAATTAAAGATAAACATAGAGGTTTCCAAAACATATTACACTTTCACATTAACGATGAGTCACAGATCATGTTTGCAAGCCAAGCCCAAAATCGACCAAAAGACACAACTATAGCAACATGGGTTATAAACATTCCTTTCAGATTTCCAACTTGACTGAGCTCGAAACTTAGCCTACAGGATTTACATTTCACTTTCAAACATAGTAGTTGCATTATGGGTCGAGGCATATCCTCCCCATACATTTAAAATGTTTACACACCATATCTCTACAAATTACAAAACTCTCTGAGTTAAAAACAAAAACACATAGAGATCACACCATTCGACCATCTTCTTCATCTACACAGGGTCTCAAGACAAATGCCGAGGCTTACCGGTTGGTATAGTTATTCCAACCTTCAATGCCAGATTTGAGGAGCCATTGCATAATACAACTACAAGAACATATTGAACATGATCAAAACAATAACCAAGAAGAAGAGATTACAGTATTGAAATTGGAATAACTGTTAGTATCATCGTATGCACAATACAGGGAAGGAAATCAAAACACATTACGTTTCAAATTATAGTCATAACAACAATGAACATCGAGACCTTTCAACTACATTGAAAACCCTACTGCATCAATTGCTGGTATAGCCAAAGCCAACACAAAACCATCCATTATTTTAACACAGTAGCACAGTGCCAGGAAGGATAATAATGGTGGCAAGGCCTTGGACTATTCTTTTCAAACCCAATCTTAAAAGAAAGAAACCCTCAACAAGTCGGGGTATCGAACCATACAAATACAAAACTCTAAGACTGTCAAACGTGAATTTCACCACCATACAAGAACAGAAGAGAGCTCAAATCTATAAACTTCAGAGGTTACAAGTTTAAGACTCAGGAACAACGCCTCCACAGGCCAAAAAAATAAAACTACAAACCCTCATACTATCAGCCACGAAGAGCTACCACTACCAAATGAAAAACTAACACAATAAACTCATCGAATACAACAAGGTAGGGTTTAACCACAACATTGAATCTCTGCCAAGATCAACGGTGTAGATCATTGGTGAGATTCATGAGATCACCAACCAGCTATCACATTTAATGAGCCATCACTACCACAGCCACGATGGAGCCAGATCATCAACGTTTAAATATTCATCGAGTTAAAACTTAGCACTCCGTTGTTACACCAAAATGAATTCACATGAACCAAGCATAATAAGCCATCCACGAGGGAATCCCACTATTTCTCATTGGTTCTAAGCATTCAATGCTTAAGAAACAATCACATCCGCCAACCTGTAAACCATTATAACATTCGCATTAAAACAACGTACATATGGTATGGACATGTTATATCACCCTTGTAACATTAAGTTAAGGGTTGAAAAGGGTTTTCACAAGGTTGTATAAGTGTCAGTTAGGGTCACTAATAAGTGCACACAACACATAATAAAATACTCCAAAGTTTACATAGCAAGACATGTTTACAAAATTATTGATATAGTTTGTATAATGTCACTTTGTTGCATGGCATCATAGGTTTTTATAGTTCACTAGGGTAGTATAATATCACATGGGGCAACACTATTGCACATAACGCCCAACATATAATATGTTATATATATAGTTTATAATTGTTTAATCATGTCCCAACACCATATAAATGGGTTGTATAGTAATCAAGAAGATTGTTTACACATACATGTTAATGTATAGTGAAATAAAAGACATGATGATAAATCAAATTATCATAACCATGGTAGGAGTATAGACCCTAGGCCAGTTAGCAAAACAGTTAAATGAGAGATAGATAATTACATACAGTTCAACATGGATGGAAATAAAACATAAATCTGAGTATAGAGCTGAGATACAATCTTTCTAGACCTTCTTATGATTTAATTACAGGCTTACAGTTTACAAAGATTCTCACCAGAAGAATGTCCACAGTTTTATCTCTTCAATTAGTGACAAAATAGATTCACAGTAAAAGTGTTTATTTACTTGTTGAAACCTCAAACCCTTACCTATAAACTGTCACAAGTACAAATCACATGCTTTAGCATGAATGCTAAGTAAGCCTCAGGGCGTCTGAAGGACCCCTTCATCAATCAAACAAAAGCTCATTAGTCAAACAGATGTTTCAATATTCATAAACAACAACAGTAGAAATTGTATGCAACACAAGTAAAATTGGATAACATCAAGACATAAGCTTAAATCTGTTTGTTGCAAATTCTTACTTAATAAGCTAGCATGGTATTTATTACAGCAGGATAACTTTTGATGTTTTGTTCTATTCTGCATATATTAAATAGCATTTATTGTCATGTAGAAAAATTTTAAATTTTTGTGATTTTTCTGGGATGTTACATGTGGTATCAATAGATAATTACATACAGTTCAACATGAATGGAAATAAAACATAAATATGAGTATAGAGCTGAGATACAATCTTTCTAGACCTTCTTATGATTTAATTACAAGCTTACAGTTTACAAAGATTCTCACCAGAAGAATGTCCACAGTTTTATATCTTCAATTAATGACAAAATAGATTCACACTAAAACTATTTATTTACTTGTCGAAACCTCAAACCCTTACCTGTAAACTATCACAAGTACAATTCACATGCTTTAGCACGAATGATAAGTAAGCCTCGGGGTGTCCGAAGGACCCCTTCATCAATCAAACAAAAGTACATTAGTCAAACAGATGTTTCAATATTCATAAACAACAACAGTAGAAATTGTATGTAGAACAACTAAAATTGGATAACATCAATACATAAGCCAAAATCTGTTTGTTGCAAATTCTTACTTAATAAGCTAGCATGGTATTTATTACAGCAGGATAACTTTTGATGCTTTGTTCTATTCCGCATATATTAAATAGCATTTATTGTCACGTAGAAAAATTTTAAATTTTTGTGATTTTTCCGGGATGTTACATGTGGTATCAGAGCGCAAGTTCAAACTCTAGGCTTGAATGAGGCTCATGCGCGCAAACAAAAAAATAAATCAAAAAGTTTATGTTACTAACTTTTATAATTTATTTTTTATTTTGCACAGAACAGATTGAACTTTAATTGCAGGTATGGAAATACTAGAGGAATCAATAGAGGACAGATCTCCTCATAATGAATGTATTAACCATAATAACACTGAAGGAATTTATGTTGAGTTAAACAACCAGTCTTCTGAAATTTTATGCACTATACATGATTTAAAATCTGAGTTAAAAGCTGTTAAAGAAGAAAATGAACGGATCCTAAAGGCACAGGAAGAGTTACAATATAATTTAAAAGGAAGCTGTCACAGTGATGAAAGAGGCAGAAAATTAGAATTAAGGGTTGATTCTGAAATAATGTCCCACCAACATAAGCATAAGAAAACAAGAAATGATAAAAGAAACAGTTACTCATCCTCTAAATATGATTCAAGTAATGAAGACATAAATTATGACAGCAACAATAGTGAATGCTGCTCTAAAAAGAGAAAACATAAGCATCATGAGCATATTACTAGGGAATTTAAAAAGATTAAGCCACCTACTTTTAATGGCGAAAGTGAGAAGGGCAAGACAGCAGAAGCTTGGTTGTTTGGAATGAAAAAGTACTTTAATATTTATGATTACTCTTCTCAATTGAAAGTGAAGATGGCTATTTACAATCTGACTGGGAAGGCAAATATCTGGTGGCAAGATCTTAAAAGAATCAAGAGCATAAAAGAAAAAGAAGTGACTTGGACTATGTTTAAAAGTTTGTTTAAAAAGAAGTTCTTGTATGAACAGTATTTTGAGGATAAATCGAAGGAGTTTTACGATTTAAAGTTGGGTACAATGAACATGAAAGAACTGTGTAGCAAGTTCCTTAGCTTGCTAAGGTACATACCCTACATGGTTGAGGAAAAGCCTAAAGTGCAAAGTTTTCTTACTTGTTTACCTTTTAATATAAAAGATCGTATTGAGTATGATAATCCTTCCACTTTGGAAGAGGCCATGAGGAAGACAAATTTTTGTTTTGACCAAAACAGAAAAAGAGAAGGAACAACTAGCTGGAAGAATAGTATGACTAATCAGGATGACTATAAAAAGAAGAATTTTAATCAGAATGCTGGAGGTTTTAAGAAAAAATTTAATAACATAAATTTTCCTAATAATTATCGGAATAATACATCTCAGAACTGTACTGCTGCAAGAAATGTACCTAATAATAATAATCACAGCAATAATAATAACAATAACAGGTATGCTGAACAGAAAGGACCCATAAAGTGCTATGAATGTGGTGGACCACACAAGAGAGCAGATTGCCCACGCAACAAGAGAACAACCAACAACATACATACTATGCAAGCAGAACCTACAGTTGGAGATATCGCAAGAGAAATGCCCAGGATAAATGCAGCATTGGAGAACCGTCAAGGAGACCATCAAACATCCATGGTCGAAATTGAAGGTATGATATAAAACGATTTCTATTTTAATAGATCCTGGTGCAAATTTAAGTTATATTTCACCTATTTTAGTAAACTGTTGCAAGCTAAAAATAGAGAAATTTAATAATGAATGGTTAGTTCAGCTTGCAACAGGAACTAAAAGAAAGGTTACAGATTATGTTCAGAATTGTGAAGTATTTTTAAGTCAACTGAAAACACAAATTAATCTGAATGTTTTACCCTTAGGTTCATATGATCTATTAATTGGCATGCATTGGCTTGAACAACATAGAGTTATATTGAATTGTTATGATAAATCATTTACTTGTATAAATAATGAAGGTAATTCAGAAACAGTAAAAGGAATTCATAGGCAAATTTCAGTAAGGCAGATTTCTACCTTACAAGTAAAGAGAGTTGCCAGAAAAGGTTGTAAATTGTTTGCTGTTAATGTTGTTAATGATGAGCATACATCTAAAGAAGACAAGTTAAAACTAGAGGATATTCCCATCCTTAGGGACTTTTCTGATGTATTCCTGGAAGAAATTCCAAGATTACCTCCAAAAAGAGAACTTGATTTCACCATTGAGCTAGTACCCAGTGCATTACCAAACTCAAAGGCCCCATATAGGATGAATATTCTGGAGTTAAATGAGTTAAAGTCTCAACTGAAAGAATTAATAGATAAAAACTACATAAGGCCCAGTGTTTCCCCTTGGGGAGCACCAGTAATTTTTGTTAAAAAGAAGGACGATACCATGCCTTTGTGAATTGACTACTGTCAGCTTAATAAAATGACAATTAAGAACCGGTATCCCTTACGCCGCATAGATGATCTATTTGATCAAGTACGTGGAGCAGAGATATTCACTAAAATTGATCTAAGGTCAGGTTATCATCAAGTCCGAATAAAAGACGAGGACATATTCAAAACTGTATTCAGAACGCGTTATGGACACTACGAGTTCGTAGTTATGCCTTTTGGGCTAACCAACGCACTGGCAGTGTTCATGTGTTTAATGAACAACGTTCTGCATAAATATTTGGATAAGTTTGTAGTAGTATTCATTGATGATATCCTGGTTTACTCAAAAACTAAAGAAGAGTGTGACGAACATCTAAAAATCATTTTACAAGTGCTTAGAGATCACCAGCTTTATGCTAAGTTCAGTAAGTGTGATTTCTATAAAGACAAAATTCAGTATTTGGGTCATATAATTTCAAAAGATGGTATTTTTGTTGATCCTGATAAGATAAAAGCATTAAATGAATGGCCTGTCCCTAAAGATGTAGCTAATGTATGGTCATTCATGGGAATAACGGGGTATTATAGAAAGTTTATTGAAGGGTTCTCTATAATTGCTAACCCCATCACTTCTTTGCAGAAGAAAGGGAAGAAATTCATATGGGATCAAAAGTGTCAAGACAACTTTAATAAGTTAAAAGAATTGTTAACTACTGCACCCATAATAAAAATTGCAAATCCTAATAAGGATTTTGTCGTATGCACGGATGCATGGAACGAATGACTTGGAGGGGTCTTAAGTCAAGAAGGTCATGCAATTGCTTTTGAGTTAAGGAAGTTAAAAATACATAAAAAGAATTATGCATCATATGATCTTGAGTTGGAAGCCATGATACATGCTTTGAAAATGTGGCGCCATCACTTGATCACAAGAAAATTCATTTTAATGGCTGATAATAAGGGTTTAAAGTATTTATTGGATCAAACAAATCTTAACGCAAGGCAAGCTAGGTGGTTAGGTTTCCTTAACGAGTACAATTTTGAGATCCTTCACATTAATGGAAAGGAAAATAAGGTTGATGATGCCTTAAGCAGAAATGCTAGATTGAGTTTTGTGGCAGCAATCGGTACTTTTAAAACTGAAATGGAAAATCAAATGGAAGAAGGAATTAAGCAAGACGAAAATTACCAAAAATTACATGATAAAGTGGCTAAAACTTCATCTGAAAATGTTATAACAGATTACAGTATTGATGAAAAAGGCTTCTTAACTTACAAAAATAGAATTTATGTGCCTAATTTTTAAAAAGTTAAGTTGTTGATTTTATATGAAGTTCACAAGAGTCCTTATTCAGGGCATCCTGGTTATCAGAAAATGATAACGATGTTAAGAAAGGAGTACTGTTGGCCCAACATGAAGAGTGAAGTTGCTAAATATATAGCTACATGTTTTGACTGTTAGACTATTAAAGTTGAACATCAACACCTAGTTGGGCTATTGCAGCCCTTACCAATTCCAGAATGGAAATGGGAAATTATAAGCATTGACTTTATTACAAGTTTGCCTAAAAATCAGAAGCAGAATGACTCAATTATGGTTGTTGTTGATAAACTTAGTAAAGCTGCTCATTTTATTCCTATTAAAACTACTTCCAAGGCTTCTAACATTGCAGATATTTTCATGAAGCAAATTTTTCGCTTGCATGAAATTCCAAAGGTAATTATTTCAGACCAAGACTCTAAGTTCACTGGTAACTTTTGGACAGTGCTATTTAAAGGATTAAATACTAAATTAAATTTCAGTACTTCTTTCCACCCACAAACTGATGGTCAAACAGAAAGAGTAAATAAGATTTTGGAAAATATGGTAATATTATATGCTGAAGATCAACCATCTAAATGGGATTACTTGCACTTAGCAGAATTTGCCTACAATAATAATTATCAAGCATCTGCTAAGTTAAGTCCATTTGAAATTTTTTATGGAAGAAAATGTTGTACTCCAATTTCGTGGGATAATCCTGTAGTTAGATTGATGTTAGGACCATATTTATTGAAATAAATGGAGCTAACTGTGAAACAGGTTCAAGGTAACTTAAAAGTTGCTCAAGATCGGCAAAAAAACTATGCTGATTTAAAACACACAGAAAGAGAATTTCAGGTAGGAGACCATGTTTTCATAAAGGTAAAGCCCAAGAAAAGTTCTTTGAAGCTTGGTAGTTGTGCTAAATTATCACCAAGGTATTGTGGCCCATTCGAAATCCTATCAAGGATAGGAGCTGTTGCATATCAATTGGCATTGCCATAAAATTTAAAAATCCACAATGTTTTTCACGTTTCTGTTTTAAAGAAGTATGTGCATGATGCTACTCATGTACTAAATTGGAATGACATACAGGTGGAATCCGAAGGATATTTTCAGGTGGAACTGGACTGTATTATAGACCGGAGGAAAATTATGCTTCGGAATCGCACCATAGGGCAGGTAAAGGTGCAATGGAAGCACCTTAGCCCTGATGAAGCTACTTGGGAGCTGGAAAGTAATGTGCGGGCAACATATCCAGCTCTGTTCAATGAGTAACTTGATGATGAATAAGCAACATCGAGGACGATGTTGAGCTTAAGAGGGGGTGTTTGTAACATACCATTTAAGCTGAAAAACATTTTGTGTTAAGAAACATTATGATAACTTTTATTGTAAATTTTATGTTGGACAGGCGTCTAAGGATGACTGTAATTTGCACAATATATTATTATTTAATAAATAAAATAGGAGACAAACACCTAAGAGGACTGTTGAAAGAGTGGTTACTGATCCACTAGGTGGACTGCAATCTGGGCTAGAAGGCAATGGACAAGTGGCAGCATCATGATGCAACTAACTAGTTGTTGGTATGGGACAACTCCCTTGAAATGTGGTCATAGTGCCCTGAAAGATGGGACTGGAGCTTGAGGCTTATTTATTCCAAACTAACCACTAAAAGACCTAGGCAGTCTATATAATAGCCATCAAATATTGAACTGAGGTTCATCACTTTTCCTGATAAGGAAATTTACCTTGAGGTTTTGCTGTGTTTGCACCCAAGAGATTTGATGAGGGGATATGCTATTGTTGATCATTTTGTGAGTCTTCCAAACTCTTATTGAGTTGAGGAGGTTGATGCTGAGTGGAGAAGGCATTTTATTTCAGGAGGTTGATACTGAGTGGAGAAGGTATTTTTGAGTGCCTTGCTTCTACACAGATTCCACCCACTTACTGGATCAGTAGTTAGGCTTGGGGGTTCATTAGAAGTCAGCAGTTGAGCTGCTTCTTCTAAAGCAGGTTGGGAGGAACAGGCCTCCTTGGGTGTTTGTCGGCCTATCATCTTTTACAGGTTATATTGTCTTATCTATTTTATTTTCAAGTTCTGTTATCTATTTCTATGCATTTTAAAAATCTGTTATCTACTAGTTGTTATTGTTTAAGTTTTTTTTTAGTTTTTTGAATGATTTAATAATTTTGTATGAATCGAAATGATTGAATAAAATAGTCTCTACATTTTTCCCCATTCAAATAGGTACAGCATCGTACTCTAGTACAGAGACAGATTAAATAAAATAGATCAAGATAGGAAAATAGCAAAGTGAATGAGAATATTAATTTATTATAAATTTCTCAAAGTTTCTACTTTTTGTTTTATCCCTGCATATACATTACAATACCCTCATTATTATTTATTTTATTAGCTAATTGTTTTCCTAATATTTACTTAATTATAAATATCTCTGTTTTCAAAAGAATTAGAGTTATGTTCTAACAGTAAATATTTTATCTACATTCAGTAGTTATAATGCTCATGTTTATATTAGGAAATTTATAGATTTACAGCAAAGTAATATTTCTTCTTTAGATAACAACAATTTCCAATTATTTCATGCATACTTTCATACATGGTTTTATACCATAACTACATAGTGAAAATCAAGGCATTTGTCATTCCTTGCTATAACACTAAATAGAGTTATCATTCACTAGCCCATAGTAAACATTTCCATTTTCAAGAACAAGTTTAACTTTATTTCTCTTTACCTATAAAAGCACTACAATGTAAACATGATCAAGATGTAATCTCAAACATTTCACAGTAGGAGACCTAGTTAATATTATCAGTTTGAACAACACTCTGTTGTTCATTTCTTTTAACAATAGACAAACCATTTCAGACAGAAGTATCAAGATCAAAGACAAGAACCAAACACTTACACCATAAACATGCTTGTAGATCAAGTAGTTAAGAATGAATTATCAAAATGACTGTAGGAGATTTCCAAACAAAATATTGAACACAGGATTATGCCGAGACCTCAACTAAAAGCATTGTTAAGCTTTATATTCCAAAACAAAGGCTAAACCTCATTCCTATTCTTTCCTATTCTTTTAAGACGCATCAACATTATTTTAAATAAATGAAGTGCTTACAGGACGTAAGCCTCATCAACATTTTCATCTATACATTGTTCCTATAAAACAAACAGTCGTATCATTGTTTCACAAAACATTCACCCATCGATTTAAAATCAAAGAGAAACTCAGAGGTTTCCAAAACATATTACACTTTCACATTAACGACGAGTTACAAATCGTGTTTGCAGGCCAAGCCCAAAATCGACGAAAAGACACAACTACAGCAACATGGGTTATAAACATTCCTTTCAGATTTCCAACTTGACAGAGCTCGAAACTTAACCTACAGGATTTACATTTCACTTTCAAACACAGCAGTTGCATTATGGGTTGAGGCATATCCTCCCCATACATTTAAAAGGTTTACAAACCTTATCGCTACAAATTACAAACTCTCTGAGTTAAAAGCAAAAACACACAGACATCACACCAGTCGGCCATCTTCTTCATCTACACAGGGTCTCAAGACAAATGCCGAGGCTTACGAGTTGGTATAGCTATTCCAACCTTCAACGCCAGATTTGAGGATCCATTGCATAGTACACCTGCAAGAACATATTGAATGTGGTTAAAACAATAACTAAGAAAAAGATATTACAGTATTGAAATTTGAATAACTGTTAGTATCATCGTATGCACAATACAGGGAAGGAAATCAAAACACATTACCTTTCAAATTATAGTCGTAACAACAATGAACGCCGAGATCTTTCAGCTGCATTGAAAACCCTACTTCGTCAATTGCTGGTATAGCCAAAGCCAACACAAAACCATCCACTATTTTAACACAGTAGCACAGTGCCATAAAGTATAGTAATGATGGCGAGGCCCTAGGCTAATCTTTTCAAACCCAATCTTAAAAGAAACAAACCCTCAACAAGTCGAGGTATCAAACCATACAAATACAAAACTCTAACATTGTCAAACGTGACTTTCACCACCATACAAGAACAGAAGAGAGCTCAGCTCTATAAACTTCGGAGGTTACAAGTTCAAGACTTAGGAAAAATGCCTCCACAAGCCAAAACAATAATACTACAAACCCTCAGCCTATCGGCCACGAAGAGCTAACACTACCAAATGACAAATAAACACAATAAACTCATCGAATACAGCAAGGTAGGGTTTAACCACAGCATTGAATCCCTTCCAAGATCAACGGTGTAGATCATTGGTGAGATTCACGATATCACCAACCGACTATCGCATTTAATGAGACATCACTACCACAGCCACGATGGAGCCAGATCATCAACGTTTAAATCTTCATCGAGTTACAACTCAGCACTCCATTGTTACACCAAAATGCATTCACATGAACCAAGCATAATAAGCCATCCATGAGGGAATCCCACTGTTTCTCATTGGTTGTAAGCATTCAATGCTTAAGAAACAATCACATCTGCCAACCTGTAAACCATTATAACATTCACATTAAAACAATGTCGTTATGGTATGGACATGTTATATCACCCTTGTAACATGAAATTAAGGGTTGAATAGGGTTTTCACAAGGTTGTATAAGTGTCACTTAGGGTCACGAATAAGTGCACACAACACATAATAAAATACTCCAAAGTTTACATATCAAGACATGCTTACAAAATTATTAATATAGTTTGTATAATGTTGCTTTGTTGCATGGCATCATAGGTTTGTATAGTTCACTAGGGTAGTATAATATCACATGGGGCAACACTATTGCACATAACGCCCAACATATAATATGTTATATATAGTTTATAATTGTTTAATCATGTCCCAACACCATATAAATGGGTTGTATAATAATCAAGAAGATTGTTTACACATACATGTTAATGTATAGTGAAATGAAAGACATGATGATAAATCAAATTATCATAACCATGGTAGGAGTATAGACCGTAGGCTAGTTAGCAAAGCAATTACATGAGAGATAGATAATTACATACAATTCAACATGAATGGAAATAAAACATAAATCTAAGTATAGAGCTGAGATACAATCTTTCTAGACCTTCTTATGATTTAATTACAAGCTTACAGTTTACAAAGTTTCTCACCAGAAGAATGTCCACAGTTTTATCTCTTCAATTAATGACAAAAGAGATTCACAGTAAAACTATTTATTTACTTGTTGAAACCTCAAACCCTTACCTGTAAACTCTCATAAGTACAAATCACATGCTTTAGCACGAATGCGAAGTAAGCCTAGGGGCGTCCGAAGGACCCATTCATCAATCAAACAAAAGTACATTAGTCAAACAGATGTTTCAATATTCATAAACAACAACAATAGAAATTGTATGTAGCACAACTAAAATTGGATAACATCAAGACATAAGCTGAAATCTGTTTCTTGCGAATTCTTACTTAATAAGCTAGCATGGTATTTATTACAGCAGGATAACTTTTGATGCTTTGTTCTATTCTGCATATATTAAATAGCATTTATTGTCATGTAGAAAAATTTTAAATTTTTGTGATTTTTTCGGGATGTTACATTAATTCACGTCGAAATGGCCTAGATGAATAGGTGGAACCCACCAACATTTACCCTAAGGCATTTATTACTAGGATTGAAAGGTTATATAAAGGATAAAAAAAGCATTTTACAACACTTTTTATGCCATTTGCAATCAGAGCCTCCACCATATGTCAAACGCCCAACGTCATGTAGCTTTGTTTTCGCAACCAGTTTCAACTTGGAGGTAGGACATTATATGTAACATACCCTTTTGTTGAAACATTTTATGTTTGAAGAAAACTTTATCTTAGATTTTAATGTAAAGTTTTATATTTGGAAAAGTGGCCAAGGATGACTATAATTGCATAATAATATTATTTAATAAAATAAAATAGGAGACACTCACCCAAAGAGGTTGTTGAAAGAGTGTTTACTGACCCACTAGGTGGAATGGAATCTGGGGTAGAAGGCAATGGACAAGTGGCAACATCATGAACTCGGTAACTAGTTGTTGTTATGGGACAACTCCTTTAATTGTAGTCATAGTTCCCTGAAAGATGGGACTAGAGCTTGAGGCTCATTTATTTGGAAACTGACCACTAAAGACCTAAGCATCTTTATAAAGCCATCGAATTGAGCGGAGGCTCACACTTTTTCTGACGTGAAAATTTACCTTCTGGTTCTATTGTATTCAGACAAGAGATTCGATGAGGGGAAGCTATGTTTTGAGTTGTAGTGTAAGTATGTTCCACTTCTGCTAGATGCAGAGTTATTTCCTGCTTAGGGCAGAGGTTTTGAGGTGTATTGCAAGTCTCTACTGATTGTTTAAAGTACAACCTGAGTTCCTTACTTCTACACAGAGTCTTCTACCTAGTGGTTCAATAAACAGGCTCGGGGTTCCAAAGGAGAAAGTGATATTGGCTGCTTCTTCTAGAGAAGGTTGGGATGAAGAGGCCTCTTTGGGTGTTTGTCCACCCTATCTACAGTTGCAGGTTCTACTTTCTATTTCATTTCCTAGGTAGCTATAATTTATTTTTGCTAGCTATCGAGTTAGTATTCCTTAGTTAAATATTGATAGTTATCATCATGCAGAAGTAAATGTTTGATTTTCTAATCAGATTATGATTCTGTAGACTATTGATAAGTATATGAAATGATCGAATAAATGCCTTCCCTATATTTTTCCACGTACTATTTTTGTACCGTACTCTAGTACAAGGAAGGGATATTAAAATAGAAAAATGTTATGCAATGAGCATAATGAATGAATAGACTAACTCTGTTATGTTCCCCTTAAATTCCCCTTATCTGTTATATTTTGCAATTTAAAATATCTTATATTCTCAATCATAGAAAAATACAACTACATACATATATTATGCAGACATTAGAATATCTTCCCATTTATAACAAAAGAAATAACATAAACTCAAATAGTTCTATGTTTCTGCATAAACCTGAGATTTAGTTACATGTTAACTATTCCTTATAGAAACAATTAATATCTATCTTCTTATTATTACTGCTTGAATACCCTACTAATATTTTACATTACAGAATCGACATGTTCATTGTAAATTTTCATCAATTGAAATAACTGAAAAGGAGGTCAAAACACACATACTAATTATGCAGAGCTACTAACATTTATTTTATCATCATTATCATAAAAGACAACACAAGTCTGTTTTGGACGAATGTCCTCTCATGACAGAACCCTAGATATCCATCTAGTAAATATTTTATAGTTTAAATAAATCAAATGGATTATCCAAGGAAGAGTTTGACTATTTAGAAGACGTTTTTCATACATAACAATTATGGGTTCGAAACCCTTAAGAGAACCAAATAACCTTAGTATCGTGATGAGTTCATAACCAAACTTACGGCCAAACCCTTAACATTTTAAACACCAACTTATTGTGACAGTGTTCCAAGTAAGATTCAATGCCCATGCTCAACATTAAAATAACTCAGTCATGTTTTCATTACCCTGTACAAATCCAACTTAGACAAAGGTCACTTTTGACTTCAACAACAAAATAATCGAATGTTTTAGGTTAAAGCATCGTTCGACAAAACAATAGAGATACGAGATAGGTTCTCAACACTTAATTCGACTTCTTTAACCTGTCGAAGTTATTCTTCAACAAAAACAAGTTAAGGGTTTGAAACTTCAAACACAAGGCATTTATCCTTTGGCTCTCGGCCATTAACAATACAAAACATTTCATCAACAAAGCATTGAAATAAAATAACACAGGTCCTGGAGCATTTCTCTCAGACACGACGAATCCAACAACATTAATTTACAAGTACCAGAACCTTCTCATTCCATTAAAACGACCGAGGGTTAAACCCCTTCATCAGTTGTTACATTTCAAAAAATAAATATACAGTGAAACGATGTAAAGCTAACACCGAAGTAGGTCGAGGATCCCATCCCCCCTACATTCATCTTTTGGTTCATAAACTTTACAATGAAAACCACATCCTTAGCTAAACCAGAAACTGAAAGATTCAGCTAAAACCAAACAACGGCCAACAGTTGACCAGAGTAACCTATAGGAAAAACCACCGAGGCTTACCAGTTGTTTGAGCAACATCTCCATATAGCTTCAAACAAAGAAACCTGTAGATGAGAAGTACCTGCCATTAACACATTTGACGGTTAAAAGATTCATTATGAAGTTGAAAACAATTTATAGGCAATAGTAACATTTGGAAAACTGAGACATTACCTTCATAGAGAAACCGTGGATCGAAACCGAGTACTCCTGTGACCCGCGTGAATCCTGAGCCATTCAAAACACCAAAACAAGTGTAGAAACCCTCACTTCATGGCTTGGCTCTTAACATTTCATAAGTGACAGTATTCTCCCACAGGTCGTAGTTTCGAATCTCAGGAGGTGCTCTCAAAAACCAGAAATGAAACCCTAAAGACCCGTAGGCCTGTCGGCCTCTCTACCACACCACTCTGGAACACTGAATGGAAAATGGTTATGCCATCGAAGTGGTAAGACCGAGAGCTGTTAGGGTTAGCACCATAACCAAGGAGACCATGTGAATGGTACCACGTTGGATGCCATTAAGCATTCCACTAAGGAATCCTTGTATGCACTGTATTAACACAGCTACCACAAGTACGAAGGACCGTCAGCTTGACCATGCAACATGATGGTGGATTAGTCACCTATATAGTCAAACATTACATTGTTAGTATAGCAAGGTTGGCAAAGGGCCAAAGTCAAACATTATCATATAATCCAAAGTGTTACACCATCGTTTAATAACCAAGGTAAGACCTCGACCATGGATATGGGAGGTTTAGGGACTTAGGTCTATAGAGTCATATATTATTATCCTTGGTGTTTCGTAGAACATTATTAAAACAAAACCCTTGTGTATTATATAAATACCAAAAGCATGTATCATATAATAGTTACAATGCTCTACTAAATATATTATCAATGGTATAAAATTATAGGAGTAATGCAAATAGCTATAATTATAACTATAGACACTATTACAATATCTTAAGCATTAAAATAGTCATCACATAATTTAGAGAAAAGGGCATGAAGAACAAAGTTATAACTATAGCCTTTTGACAAAGTCACCATAATAACATCACATTATGAGGTTTGAATCTATTGCATAGGATCAAAGTATAGGATTAAAATTCCTTTAGCACTAAGGATAAGATCCTATTACTATCCACATTTAATGCTTAGTATAATTTCTTCAAGTAGGAATTGAATTACTTAAACTTTGTTTTCAATGCTCATTTTGTACAAATACTTGACAATTAAAATAACATAAATGCTGAGAGTAGAGTGTAATTCAATAAAAGTAATATAAACCAATTTCATACAGTTTATAGCTAAAACAACGATCAAAGCAAATCTCACCCTAAAATGTATTGCAAGCTATTCTACTTCTCTTTTTAAACTTGAAAGCTAACTTACGACATTTAGGACTTCCGTATTTAACTTTCAAAATACTAACCTTCTCGTACCTGTGATCTGCGAAAAGAACGTTCAAATGCTTTAGGTAATAGCTAAGTAAGCCTCAGGGTGCCCATAGGACCCCTTCATAATAAAAAAGAATAACAAACAGTTAGCGCACATAAACAATGACAAGTAAAAGTATAGATCATTAACAACAATTCATAAGTAATGTAGGATGCACAACTGAGGTAAGAAAACATCCAATAGCATCCTAGTATAGACATAATTACATTTCATGCACATCGTAAAACAATACATACGCATGATCGTCACAACATTTTATTTCAGCATGTCGTTTAAATGAACAAACAAGCATTTAATATATTTCCGCCCATCAAGTACAACATTTAATGCCACGTTGAAATTTTTTTAAATTTTGTGAATTTTCGAGATGTTACATGTGGTATCAGAGCCAAGCTCAAACTCTAGGCCTCAAATAGGCTGACGCGTGCAAAACAAAAAATCTAGTTACTAGTTTTTATTTAAATTTGTTTCTGTATAGAATAGCTTAACATTTAATTTGTAGGTATGGACATACCAGATGAATCAACAGAGGACAGATCTCCCCATGATGAATGTAATAATGACGAACATGAGAATATTAATGAAGAAATCTATGTAGAACTTAATGATCAATCATATGAATTATTACGTAATATTAAGCATTTGAAAACTGAAATAGAAAGTGTTAAGGAAAAAAATGAAAGGATTTTAAGAGCACAAGAGGAATTAAATCAGATTTTATTGGATAAGTACCATCAAGATGAAAAAGATAAGAGAGCAAAATAAAAAACTAAATCTGGAACAATGTCCTACAAACACAGAGATAAGAAAGCAAAATACTATAAAACTAAAAGTAACTCTTCTTCTTCTTCTTCTGATGGTGAAACTTATTGCAGAAAATATAATTCTGATCATGACAGCAATGACAGTGACTGTGGTCCTGAGAAAAGACGTAAAAATTATGAACAAATTTCAGGAGAGTTTAAAAAGATAAAACCTCCAACTTTTAATGGAAAAAATGAAAAGGGAGAGGCATCTGAAGCATGGCTGTCTGGAATGAAGAAGTATTTTCAGATTTATAACTACTCATCTCAATTAAAAGCTAAGATGACCATATACAATCTGACCAAAAGGGCAAATATTTGGTGGCAAGATATCAAAAGAGTTAAAAATATTAAGGACAAAGACATAAAATGGAGTACATCTAAGAACACGTTTAAGAAAAAGTTTTTATCCGAACAGTACTACGAAGATAAGTCAAAAGAATTTTATGATTTAAAGATGGGTTCTATGACCATGAAGGAGTTATGTAGCAAATTTCTCAGCTTGTTAAGGTATGTACCTTACCTAGCTAAAGAAAAACCTAAGATACAAAGGTTTCTAAGCTACTTACCCTTCCACATAAAGGACATAATTGAATATGATAACCCTTCAACTTTAGAAGAGGCCATGAGGAAGGCTAATTTCTATTTTGAACAAAACATAAAAAGAGAAGGAATATCTGGCTGGAGAAGTAATAAGTCTAATAATTTTGAGCATAAAAAGAAAAGTTTTAATCAGAATTCTGGAAGTTTTAAGAAAAATTTTAGTAACAAAAATTTTTCAAGTAATAATTACAGGGGTAATGCACTACAAAATTTCACAGCTACAAGGAATGTATCTAGTAATAATAATAATAATAATAACAATAACAATAATAATAATACCAGACCACCATTAAAATGTTATGACTATGGTGGACTCCATACTAGAGATAACTATCCACGCAACAGAAAGACAATCATCAACATTCACACCATGCAAGCGGAACTGACAGCTGGTGATGTAGGAAGAGTAATGCCTATGATTAATGCAACGCTTGAAAATCGACAAGCAGACCATCAAACTTCTATGGTCGAAATCGAAGGTATGATACAAAACAAATCTATTTCAATTTTAATAGATCCAGGTGCAATTTTGAGTTACATTTCACCTGATTTACTGAAAAGTTGCAAGTTAAAGGTAGAAAAATTTGATAATTCATGGTTAGTTCGCCTAGCAACAGGCACTAAAAGAAAAGTTACAAAATTTGTCAAAAGTTGTGATTTACTTATGAGTTAGCTTAAAACGCAAGTTAATTTGAATGTTTTGTCGTTAGGGTCATATGATGTGTTAATTGGTATGGACTGGCTTGAATAGCATAGAGTAGTACTTAACTGTTATGAAAAGTCTTTTACTTGTTTGAATAATGAAGGTAATACTGAAATAGTAAAAGGAATTCCTAGGAAAACATCTGTAAGACAAATTTCTTCTTTAAAAGTATAGAAAGGGTTGTAAGTTGTTTGCAGTGAATGTAATTAATGATGAATGTTCATCTAAAGAAGATAAGATAAAACTAGAAGACATGCCTATTCTTACGGACTTTTCTAATGTATCCCTGGAAGAAATTTCAAGATTACCTCCAAAAAGGGAACTTGATTTCACCATTGAGTTAGTACCGGAAGTGGTACCAAACTCAAAGGCTCCTTATAGAATGAATATTCTGGAGTTAAATGAACTAAAATCTCAGCTGAAAGAATTAAGAGATAAGTAATACATAAGTCCAAGTGTGTCTCCTTGGGGAGCACCAGTTATGTTTGTTAAAAAGAAGGATGGTACTTTGCGACTGTGCATAGATTATCGTCAACTAAATAAAATGACTATTAAAAATCGATATCCCTTGCCCCGCATTGACGATCTATTTGATGAGGTACATGGAGCAGAGATATTCACTAAAATTGATTTAAGGTCTCCATATCATCAAGTTAAAATAAAGGATGAATACATTTTCAAAACTACTTTCAGAACTCATTATGGACACTACGAGTTCGTAGTTATGTTTTTTGGGATAACTAACGCACTGGCAGTCTTCATGTGTTTAATGAATAAAGTTCTGCATAAGTACCTAGATAAGTTTTTAATTGTGTTCATTGATCATATTCTAATTTATTCAAAAACTAAAGAAGAGCATGATGAACACTTAAGAATACTTCTGCAAGTTTTAAGAGAACATCAGCTTTATGCTAAGTTCAGTAAATGTGACTTTTATAAAGATAAAATATAGTACTTAGGTTACATAATATCTAAAGACGGAATTTTTGTCGACCCAAATAAAATAAGAGCAATTAACAAGTGGCTTGTCTCTAAAGATGTAACTGACGTATGATCATTTATGTGAATAACAGGTTACTACAGAAAGTTTATTGAAGGATTCTCTAGAATTGCAAATCCCATAACTTCTTTGCAGAAGAAAGGGAAGAAATTCGTCTGGGATCAAAATTGTAAAGAAAGTTTTAAGAAGTTAAAAGAGTTATTAACAACAGCACCTATATTAAAAATTGTTGATCCTAATAAGGACTTCGTTGTTTGCACCAATGCATGTAACGATGGACTTGGAGGGGTATTAACTCAAGAAGGTCATGTTATTTCTTATGAGTCAAGGAAGTTAAAAATCCACGAAAAGATTACACAACTTATGATCTAGAGCTGGAAGCCATGATACATGCACTAAAAATGTGGTGCCATCACTTAATTGGAAGAAAGTTTACACTAATGATAGATAATAAAGGCTTAAAATACTTGTTAGATCAAACAAATCTTAACGTAAGGCAAGCTACATGGCTAGCTTTCCTTAGCGAGTACGATTTCGAGATTCAACACATTAAGGGTAAAGAAAACAAAGTTGTTGATGCCTTGAGAAAAAATGCCAAATTAAGTTTTGTGGCAGCAATCAGCACATTTAAGACAGATCTGGAAAATTAGATCGAAGAAGGAATTAAGCAAGATGAAAATTATCAAAAATTGCATGATAAAGTTGCTGAAAATTTAACTGAAAATTTAATAAAATATTACAGCATTAATGAAAAAGGCTTAATGACTTATACAAGCAAAATTATGTACCTAATGTGTCAAAATTTAAATTGTTGATTTTGGATGAAGTTCATAAAAGTCCTTATTTGGGACACCCTAGTTATTAGAAAATGATAACTATGTTCATAAATGATTATTTTTGGCCCAACATGAAGAATGAAGTGGCTGAATACATAGCTAGGTGTTTTGAATGTCAGACAATTAAGGTTGAACATCAAAACCCAGCTGGCCTATTGCAGCCATTGCCAATTCCGGAATGGAAATGGGAAATTATAACTATCAATTTTGTTAACACCCAAATCGTACCCTCTGAGTTGCAAGAGAGGGCAAGTTGGGGTAACCACTAACCATCTTTGGACTAATGCTACTAATGTAGCATAGTCGGAGAGGGCTCTCTCTACAAGATCAATGAAAGACTAGAAATATCCAAAGGCGTCAACAATGAACAAACAGACCAACCTTCCGTACTCAAAAATATCTAATTAAAACATATACAGAAGGTCATATTTCTGATGGGTCGAATCATGCGGAAAGGTTGGAGGGATAATAACAAGGAGTAACAATTGGGCAATGGAGTCAACGAATTACACATAAATCAGACAACAGTGTTGTAGTATAGAATACTCTAACAGAGGCAAGGTAGTTGCTCACTTGCCGTCGTAAAGATATTTTCTGGTGGTAAAAGAAGAAAATAAGAACAGTCCATTGATATGAGCATCCAACAAAGATGAATTCGATATCAACTTTAGTTACAATATTTAGTGAACACTTGAGATAATAGCCAGAGCTTGATTCCAAGAATTCCAAACTATTATACATTGATCTCAAGCATGAAATGAAAAACACAATGTAAAGGCATAACAGGAAACACATGCACATTGAAAAGGAAGAAAAAACAGACTACAAGTTAGAATGAAGCAGGAATCTTTGCAAAACAGTCTACCATAGGTACTACACATTGTATTAATATGAAAAATCTCAAAACTAGATTCACCTCTGAGGCTTTTGCCGAATGATTTTTCAACCCTTAATTATTCTATTACAAAGCTTTTTATACGCTCTCAGCCTTGAATTTTTCCTTAGGAAACCAACAAAATTATGCTGCCACCTCGACAACCCTCCTCCTAATTTGGAATATAACATATGTGTCAAGTTCAAAATGATTGACTAAGATAGGAAACAAATATATTATGTACAGGGCACCACCTTATTCAGGAGTCTTCAACTGGCCTTGCGAATCAAAGAAGTCCTCTACCTTCAGAGAGCTGTCAGCTTGCGATTCTTCAAGAGGGGGAAGAGGTGTCACTTCTTCAGTAGGGAGCACGAGATCATGGATGGTCTCCGTGTCTTGCTGGATGCTCCCCTCATCTTTGGGAACTTTCTCCTTTCTCTGACGTCAAACTCTTTTGTCCACCTATCGTCCTTCGGGCTCTTCATCTTCACTAGCGGAGCTGGATTACTTGTGGTTGAATAACATAGGAGACGAAGGAGCATGCTTTTCCTCCACCTCATACCATTCTTGTTCGAGCATGAAAACCACTCAGGACCCCTGTTCTTTCTCCATGATGCAATTCTAACTGAAAGATGCCCTAGGCTGCTAGGTGTATCGTCCTCTCTATATACCGATCTTGTATAGCGGACGAAAAAACCATATCCATAATTGCTTGGATGATGACAGCCGCTAGATGAGGCTTTAGTCGCCATGATAACTTGATCAAACTCCTCAATCATGTGACAATGATGCCGCAGGTGTGAGCTGACCTAAAACCTATTGGGAAAAGACCTCCAGATAGACGTCGGAGCAAACGACAATGCTGAAGTGGCCCTTGTCGCATCAACAACCATTTGGAGTATCATAGAGATGCCTTTAAGCCGCCACTCCATTAGGTATTGCTTACATCATATATCTTCCCATCATTTCTCCCTTGTATGTTGAATGATGTGGGTCGCCTCACCCTCGCAGCTCCTCAGGTTAGCCAATAGTCCACACAATTTACTTTCCTTCAGTCCGTACCCCTATCATCTACTTCCCGTATCCTTCATATTTACCCACCTTTTTACCAAGGGGTATCTGACTAATCCAAGAAGATGAAGGTAGCACAGTAACTGCCCTAGCTGCCTACTTGAACAGAACAACAAAAACTGATTTCCAAAGAAGCTTCCCTAGCTGGATGCCTCCACTAACTTTCGATCCCTAGTGTATTAATATGTCTATAATCGTTTGAAAACTTTAGCTGCACACCTGTATGGCTGGGAGCGATGTCTCCCCCACTCACTAGCCTCACTCTTCTCCCCCCATCTGGGGTTGAGGCCTGAAATCACTAGTACTGGAGAAAACTGCTACTTGGGGGTGGATACCTTTTGTCAGAAACTCTCCCAAGCTGAGGCTCGGCATTCCCTCTCTGTCAACTTCGGATGGACCAACATCTATTTTGAACGACCAACAAGACAAGCCGGAAGCTATCCTTAATGTTGAGGTCAAAACCAAAACGGGCCGTCAAGGAGGCTCGCCAACTTTTAGATGGAATTTGACGAAACAGGGAAACCACTGACATCTCTGGGGAAACACCCATACTTGGATCTGGGGATTTGAGAGACCAACCTAGAATGAACTAGTCTGGTGAGGGTCGAACAGAACATAGGCCTGCCAAAAACTTTCGCGCCTGGCTATGCATGTAAGACCCTCAGACTCTTGCTAACTTTGGCGACCAGAAACCGAACTGTCGCACTAGAATGCAAACCCTATATCACAGCACAATCTCCACCTTTGAATCTGGCCAGAGAATGGCTCCTCATCGACCTCCTTGGAGACCAAATACGTTGACTGCTTTGGCCTACTTGGGACCATAAACCTTTGGTCTAGATTAGTCCCCGAAAAATAAAAATGTCAACTTTACCCATCGAAAGCTATATATATAAACCGTGTCTACTTATCTTCCCGGCTTATTTGTTTTCCGCCTACCGATCTCAGCTGTTGATCTTTCTCATGCTAATCTCCTCCATCTGATCCAGCCTCTACTTTAACCACTGATTTGACCCCTTCCTATCTCCGCCGTTGGATTATTCCACGTGCCCCATTCTCCACCATCTGTCGCTAAGCGCTGTACGTTGATAGAGTGGGATCGCATGTCCCTAAACTGGTTTCTGCTTTACCGCTTACCTGCTCATGACCGCTTCTGGTGGTGACATCTGGAAAATGGTTTTACCCCTCGCTACCATGTTCCTGTTTGTCCGGCATGCAACTTCTCAATGCGAGGATCACCGTGGGTCGTTGATCCTCATCAGTCCAATCTACATTGTTTACCTCGTCACATCACACTTACCTCTATGGGACCACTAATCTTGACCATAGGGTATTTCACCACTTTCCCGAGCCGTCCACATGGCCATAGATCTACTTTTACACTCCGGCGGTATCGCATGTTTGTTAAAATGATACCGCTTACCATCTCTCATCCTCGCAACATCTCCTCCAGATGCCACCTGTCTAGCGGTATCCACCATCACGACCACTTTTATGATTATTCCTCATGCACTTTATCCCCATGACCATCAACAAGGACCGTTGATCTCCCTTAAGTGCCCTTCTAACGGAGAAAACTGGTGCAGTAGCTACCTTTTCCTTTATTTCCTTCGGACTATAGACTTAGGCTCCTTTCTAGGTTATTTTGGCCACGTTTAATGATTCCTTCCCATAATTTCCCCTTTCCTATCCCCTCTAACACCTCATTATCCATCTTCTTATGCCTTAAGCACCTGGTTATGGGAAATAGGGGTAACCCTTATATTCATGCTCTAAAAATTAGGTGCTAATAGATTTCATCACAGGTTTACCTAAAAATCAGAAACAGAATGACTCAATAATGGTGGTTGTGAATAAACTTAGTAAATATACTCATTTTATTCCAGTTAAGGCAACTTTCACATCTGCTAACATTGCCGATGTGTTTATGAAGCAAATCTTCCACTTACACGGAATTCCAAAGGTAATTATTTCTGATCAAGATTCCAAGTTTACTAAAAATTTCTAGACAACATTGTTTAAAGGTTTAAATACTAAATTAAATTTTAGTACTTCTTTCCATCCACAAACTGACAGACAGAATGAAAGGGTTAATCATATTTTAGAAGACATGTTAAGAATGTATGTTAAAGATTAGCCAACTAAGTGGGAAGACTATTTTCATTTAGCTAAATTTGCATACAATAATCATTATCAAGCATCTGCTGGACTTAGTCCGTTTGAGATTTTATATGGAAGAAAATGATGTACTCCTATTTATTGGGATAACCCTGTTGAAAGATTAATGTTAGGATTAGATTTGTTAAAAGAGATGGAGCTAACCATGAAACATGTACAAGGAAACTTAAAAGTTGCACAAGATAGACAAAAAATTTATGCAAACTTGAAACGCACTGAAAGAGAATTTCAGGTTGGACATCATGTCTTTGTAAAGGTAAAACCCAAGATAAGTTCTTTTAAGCTTGGGATTTTTGCTAAACTAGCACCAAGGTACTGTGGACCATTTGAAGTCCTATAAAGGATTGGACCTGTTGCATATGAGTTGGCTCTGCCATCTAATTTAAGAATCCATACTGTTTTTCACATTTATGTTTTAAGGAAGTATGTGCAGGATGCTACTCATGTGCTGAATTGGAATGACATACAGGTGGAACCCGAAGGAGATTTCTAGGTGGAACCGGACTATATTCTCGACAAGGGAAAAATTGTGCTCCGGAATCGTACCATAGGGTAGGTAAAGGTGCAATGGAAGCACCTTATCCCTGATGAAGCTACATGGAAACTGGAAAGTAACATGCGGGTAGCATATCCAGTTTTGTTCAAGGGAGGCTCTTATGAAGAATAAGCAACATTGAGGACGATGTTGAGCTTAAGTGGGGGTGTTTGTAACATACCCCTTTGCTGAAACATTCAATGTTTGAAGAAAACATTATCTTAACTTTTATTAAAGTTTTATATTTGGACAAGTGGCCAAGGATTACTGTAATTGCACAATATTATTATTTAATAAAATAAAATAGGAGACACTTGCCCAAAGAGACTATTGAAAGAGTGTTTACTGAACCACTAGGTGGAATGGAATCCGGGGTTGAAGGCAATGGAAAAGTGGTAGCATTATGAACTCAGTAACTAGCTATTGTTATGGGACAACTCCCTTGAATTGTGGTCATAGTTCCCTGAAAGATGGGACTAGAGCTTGAGGCTTATTTATTTGGAAACTGACCACTAGAGACCTAGGAATTTTTATAAAGCTATCAAACTGAGCAGAGGCTCTCACTTTTTCTGATGATAAAATTGACCTTGTGGTTCTGATGTATGCACACAAGAGATTCGATGAGGGGAATCTATGTTTTGAGTTGTAGTGTAAGTCTATTCCACTTCTGCTAGATGTAGAGTTATTTCCTGCTTAGGGAAGAGGTTTTGAGATGTATTGCAAGTCTCTACTGTTTGTTGAAAGTACAACCTGAGTGCCTTGCTTCTACATAGAGTCTTCTACATAGTGATGTTGAAATATTGTAACTTCTAAGAATATTATATTTGTACTTTATTGTTCCAAAGATGTTTCAATCCTACGTGAAGACCTTATTGTATATCTGGAGATGTTTTATTCCTCCAAGGAGAATGTGGTAAATTGGGTTATTAGACTTCCCTAGTGGGGAATGGCCCTATATGAGTCATGTGGGTTAAACAGTTATTAGACCACCCTAGTGGAGTTGGCCCTATCACATTATGTAAAGTGGTTAAGTTTGGGCCGACCTAGCTTGTGTCAAAGCCAAGTTGGAGTTGTGTATAAATAGAGGAGGTGTGTTCCTCATTTAACACACATTACACTCACTTGTGATTGGTGCATAGGTGAGGGAGAGATATGATATGGAGGAGAAGGAGCTCATGTCTAGGGTTTACATCTTTGTATTTGTTGGTCATCTATATTGAGGAATCTTTGTTGGGTTTTCTACCCCATGAGGGTTTCCCAGGATAAATTTGTGTCTCTTGTGTCTATGCTGTGTTTGTTGTTCTTTTAGTGATCCTGTATATGCTATTGTTGTGAAACAGAATGTGATGATGATATTTTCTATCTTAGCATATTAAATCTTAACATGGTATCAAAGCTAGCCCGAAGGAAGGCAATGTATGGCACTTACGACACTTGCTTCACTTGCGACAATTTGAAGGTTAGGGTTTTATATAGCAAAAACCAGTCATCGTGGAAATTTCACTATAAATCCATTTTGACAAAGGTTCAGGATCTGAAACCTTTATAGGTCATAGATAACATCCCCCTATACCTTGTATCCAAAGGACAACTTCTAATTAGTTGTACTTTGTGATTTATGATCAATACAAGTTAGGGTTTTTGCCTCTTCTAGATCTCAGTCATAAACAGGTGACCTAGGAAAAAAGGTCACAACATGGGATAGAAATATCCAAATGATATTTCGTAATAAGTGACAGGTAGAGAACAGAATTTAGTTTCTTAGGTAAGGTTTTTAGAGGCCTAAGTTGAACTAGTGACATGTGGCACACCGTACAAATTCGTTGTCCTATTTTATCCCATAAACAGGTCACGTTGCAACACTTGGCATAAGTCTCTCTTAGAAAATCCAATTGAGGTCAGGCCTATGGGGTTGGAAATATGATAGGTTAGGATACCACAGGTACAATTTTTAGACCCTTTGGATTCATAATTTTAGAGATGCACCAGAAACAATCAGGTGCATATTTATGTCAAAACAGAATTGGATTGTGAGAACCTTCATTCTTGGCTTATTACTGCTGCGGAAATTTAGGGTTTTGGAGAAAGTTGGAAGTTTTGGAATTGGAGTCCACAGCTGAATGATCCTCATCAAAATCAAAATTTAGAGACCAAGGTCAAAACTTTTGGTTGGGAAGAAGGTCGGGCTTGATCAAACCCTAGTTTGGGACTTTGATCGGAAAGGTGGAAAATTAGGGCTTTTGTAAAAGTTGGAATTTTTTAATTCTATGACCATGGCTAGAAGATCCTTAGAAAAATTGAAGTTTAGAGATTTGGATCAAACCTTTTTATTGGACAGAAGGGTGGGCTTTATCAAACCCTAGTTTTGGGTCCTCTCCAGTGAATCCAAAAGTTTCAAAGGCAATTTTGAGGGGTCAAATTTTGCAGTTTTCAAAATTGAAGTATACCAGCTTCATCAGCTCAGCAAGCCACATCTTTCCATCCTTTCAGAAGTTTGAAATTCAAAGTTTGAATTTTTAGGGTTTCTCTAAAAAACCCTAATCCAGCTCTAGATCAAGGTTTAGCAAATCAAAGTGGATTGGGTTAAAAGCAATCCTGCTAGGTATGACTTCAGGAAATACAGGTATGTTTTGAAATATGATTCTTGATTAAGTTCATGATATGTTTGTGTTCATATTATTGAGGGTACAATTATGATTGTTTGATAATGAATGCATGTGAATGATAGAAGACATTCATTGATTAGGGTTACGACACTTATGATTGTACTAATGCACTTATGGTGTTGTATGAGGATGATGTTGTATGCTAACAAGATAAAGGTACATCAAGAAACACAAATCAAGTTCTATGACCATGATGACATGAAGACAAAGACTCATCCATAATCTTTGATCACATAGAAGCTCTACTTATGAGGTATGTACAACTTTGTTCTACTATGATTAACCTATGAGATATGCAGGTTCTAGCACAAGGTCTCTAAATCATTGAAGAGAACAAAGAAGACATTGTTTGGGTATGTCAAAACATAACCAAGCTTGATAATCCAGGTATGTTTTCCTATATCAAATTAGAATCCTACTTTGTTAGGATATTAGGAAAGTATACCTATGTATGAAATAATCATGGCCATACATACTTACAATTATTTAGAATTATAATGTTTTGATAGTATTGAGATTATACTAATGAATGTATGTTTGTGTATGAGATCATGAGGATGACACTAGTGCACACTTGAGCATGCATAGTGGTACATAATGAATAGAAGATCAAGTGGGAGGAAACCGCACAAACATAAAAGATAAGTATTTGAGTTGTTATTTGAATCTCTGAAGTAGTAAATGATATTGCTTGTACGCATATTTGTATTCCTAGAATATATCATGCATAGTGTGAGCATTCATATAGCATTGAACAGTATACTACTAATATGCATATGATGGTTAAGTTGGAAAAACATTCCATTGTTGTTTGCCTAGAATGAAACTTCTTTGCTGACATGTTGAGAGTTGTGCATGCTCTTGACAGTATGTTCTGGTAGAGATGGGAGGCATCTAGATAGCCACTGTATGCATATAGGATATGGAAAAGTGTTGTGCCAAAGTATTGGTCAAGATAGTTGAATAATCATGTGAATCATATTTGTATGCATAATAGGTTATCATGTCAACATGATTTGATGATTATGAAGTATTACCAATCATGTAATTAACTTTGATTTGTAAGAAAGATCATGAAGAATGATGAACACCAAACAAGTGATGGATGTTCAACAAGAAGACTTACAAATCAAACATACTATAGAAGGCTCGTGGCTAGAAGATTCTCTTAGAAAGAGGAAGAGGATCATGACGAGCTGTTTTCTCCAAGTGGCTAGATAAGACCATTCTCTTAATGGTGTAATTGAAGAAGAAGTATGAATCGAGAAAACTCCTAGGATTCAATTGAAGAAAGCTCTGTACGGGTACCCAGGATCGATAGTCATTTGATGAGCTTAATGATCACCATGGGTGATGCGGATTTCAACCTTTGATATAAGGTTGAAGATGGTGTATATATTCAGATGACATTCTTCTCTTAGATGAATGCAAGAAGGAACTCACCACAGAGTTTGAATGATCTTGAGGCTCATATCAGTAGACCCATCTGACGGGAGATGGAACAGATAGATATGCAGAAGATCACTCAATGCAGAGTGTCAATGATGTTCAGTCATAGAGGGAGAATTGACAGTTTCTTGACAAGCTTGGGCTTTACTAGAAGTAAAGATGATCCTAACCTTTAACTTGAGGTTATGGATGATGAACTTGTCATACTATTACTATATGTGGATGATCTCTTTCTGACAAGGAATGAGAAACAGATCATGGAAAGCAAGAAGAAGCTAGCTACAAAATTTGAGATGAAAGAGCTCGGATTAATGCATTACTTCCTAGGTATGTAAATATGGCAAGGCTCAGAAGGAATCTTTCTCAACCAGGGAAATTATGCTATGGAAATCTTGAGAAGATTTGATATGTTGGAATGTACAACCATGGCCACTCTCATGGTTTCCGACTTGAAGCCGCTAGTTGATCACTCTTCAGAGTTAATGGATGTAACTCTGTATAGACAGATTATTGGCTTATTGATGTATCTGACAAATACTAGGCCAGATATATGCTTTGCCGTGAACACCTTGAGTCAGTATCTAGTGGAATCTAGACATGTTCATCTAGTAGCTGCAAAGCATGTGATGCGGTACCTAAAGGGTACGACAGACTTTAGTCTATGTTGTCTTGGAGATCATGAATTTAGATTGTATGGCTACACAAATGATGATTCGGAAGGAAGTGTATCAGAATGGAAAAGTACATCGGGTGGATGTTATTGTATGGGATCTTCCATGATCTCGTGTTTTAGCGGGAAGCTATCTAGTGTGACTCTTAGCACAACTGAAGCGGAATATATAGCTGCTTGCTCTGCTAGTTGTGAAGCAGTATGGCTTCGGAAGTTGTTATCAAGGTTGTTTGAATTAGATATGGACTCCACTGTGATCTTGTGTGACAACCAGAGTTGTATCAAGATGACAGAGAATCCAATGTTCCATGCTAAGTGAAAGCACATAGAGATCTGATATTTCTATATACGGGATATGGTGCAGAAAGGAGCTATCAAGCTCGAGTATGTGAGCATTGACAAACAAATTGCTGATGTATTGACCAAACCTCTGTCTCGAGAAGAGTTTGAGTATTTCTGAGACAAGCTTGGTGTATTTCAGAAGGACCCTCCTTGAAAGGGGGAGTTATGTGGTCGATGATGATATTTGGATACTGGTATCAATGTGGATACCTATATCCATGATGAGATTGCCTATATTGACGGTAAGGTCAATGGTGCGGATATTGTATCAATGATGAGGATACTATATCGATGATGAGGATACATGTATCGATGACAAGGATACTTGTATTGATGATGAGGATACTTGTATCGATGACAAGGATACTTGTATTGATGATGTGGATACTCGTATCGATGATGAGGATACTTGTATTGATGACGTGGATACTCGTATCGATGATGAGGATACATGTATTGATGATGAGGTTACATGTTCTGACGATGAGGTCGATGATGAGGTTGCTGGTTACAATGATGAGGTCGATGCATGGTTCTTAGTGGACGAGAAGGGATTGTATCATCATCGGACAGTCGGTCCCTGAATAGATCCGTAGACTATTGTCTTCAAGAAATGGTCCTTAGTGGACAAGGAGGGATTGTATCATCCCATGACGATTGGTCCCTGAATAGATCCTTAGACTGTTGTCTTCGAGAAATGGCCCTTAGTGGACGAAGAGGGATTGTATCATCCCTAGACGGTTGGTCCCTGAATAGATTCGTAGACTATTGTCTTCAAGAAGTGGTCCCCAGTGGACGAGGGGATTACATCATCCTGGAACCATTAGTTCAAAATGCACGTGATGGGGATTGCATCATCCTGGAACCACTAGTTCGAAATGTACGTGATGGGGATTGCATCATCACGGAACCACTAGTTCAAAATGTACGTGATGGGGATTGCATCATCCCAGAACCACTAGTTCAAAATGTATGTGATGGGATTACATCATCCCGGAACCACTAGTTCAAAATATACATGATGGGGATTGTATCATCTCTAGACTTTGGTCCCTGAATTGATCCGTAGACAGATGTCTCTGAGAAGTGATCCCTAGTGGACAAGTGGGGATTGTATCATCCCCAGACTTCGGTCCCTGATTGATCCGCATACAGATGTCTCATAGAAGTGGTCCCTAGTGGACGAGAGGGGATTGTATCATCCCCGGACTTTCATCCCTGAATTGATCCATAGACATATGTCTTCGAAAAAGAGGTGCTTAGACTCTGTCTAAGTTGATGAGTGGATTGCATTGTCCCTAGACATGTTATGGTGTCTTAAATGGATCATGTGTATTGTAGGGTATGCTACTATGATGTTGTTGATCGTGATGGTCTAGATGACGATGCTATTGATCATGATCATCAAGATGACGATTTTGTTGATCGTGATGGTCCGGATGATGATGCTGCTGATCGTGAGGATCCAAATGTTGATGTTATTGTAGCTATTCAAGTGCTGCAAAAGATGAAAATTCAGTACTGAAGATATTGATGTTCCAATATTGAAGATGTTCCCGTAACTGCTTGAGTTACTGATGATGTATAAAGAAAGCTTCCAATGATTTATAGATGTATCATGTATGATGTTTATGACTCCTTTCTCCTGCAGATGTTGTTATAATATCCTTCTCGTTAAGGGGGAGTGCTGAAATATTGTAACTTCTAAGAATATTATATTTGTACTTTATTATTCCGGAGATGTTTCATTCCTCTGTGAAGACCTTATTGTATATCCGGAGATGTTTTATTCCTCTGAGGAGAATGTGGTAACTTGGGTTATTGGACTTCCCTAGTGGGGGTCGGCCCTATATGAGTCATGTGGGTTAAAGGGTTATTAGACCACCCTAGTGGGGTCGGCCCTATCACATTATGTAAAGTGGTTAAGTTGGGGTCGACCTAGCTTGTGTAAAAGACAAGTTGGAGTTGTGTATAAATAGAGGAGGTGTGTTCCTCATTTAACACACATTACACTCACTTGTGATTGGTACATAGGTGAGGGAGAGATCTGATATGGAGGAGAAGGAGCTCATGTCTAGGGTTTACATCTTTGTATTTGATGGTCATCTATATTGAGGAAGCTTTGCTGGGTTTTCTACCCCATGAGGGTTTCCCAGGATAAATCTGTGTCTCTTGTGTCTATGTTGTGCTTGTTGTTCTTTCAGTGATCCTATATATGCTATTATTGTGAAATAGAATGTAATGTTGATATTTTTTATCTTAGTATATTGAATCTTAACAAGTGGTTCAGTAAACAGGCTCGGGGGTCCAAAGGAGCAAGTGATATTTGATGCTTCTTCTGGAGAAGGTTGGGAGGAACAAGCCTCTTTGGGTGTTTGTCCACCCTATCTACAGTTGCAGGTTCTACTTGCTATTTCATTTCCTAAGTATTTATAATTTATTTGTTATAGCTATTGAGTTAGTATTCATTAGTTAAATATTGATAGTTATAATCATGCAGAAGTAAATGTTTGATTTTATGATCTGATTATGATTCTGTAGACTGTTGATAAGTATATGAAATGATAGAATAAATTCCTTCCCTGTATATTTTTCCACGTACTATTTTTGTACCATACTTTAGTACAGGCAAGGGAGATTAAAATAGATAAATGTTATGCAGTGAGAAGAATGAATGAATAGACTAACTCTGTTATGTTCCCCTTAAATTTTCTTTATCCTTTATATTTTTCAATTTAAAATATCTTATATTCTCAGTCATAGAAAAATACAGCTACATACATATATTATGTAGACATTAGAATATCTTCCCATTTATAACAAAATAAATAACAGAAACTCAAAGAGTTCTATGTTTCTGCATAAACTTAAGATTTAGTTACATGTTAACTATTCCATACAGAAACAATTAATATCTATCTTATTATTACTGCTTGAATACCCTAGTAATATTTTATATTACAGAATTGACATGTTCATTGTAAATTTTCATCCACTGAAATAACTAAAACGGAGGTCAAAACACATATACTAAGTATATAGATCTACTAACATTTATTTTATCATCATTATCATAAAACACAACACAAGTCTATTTTGGACTAATGTCTTATCATGACAGAACCCTAGCTATCCATTTAGTAAATATTTTATAGTTTAAATAAATCAAATAGATTATCCAAGGTGGAGTTCGACTATTTAGAAGATGTTTTTCATACATAACAATTATGGGTTCGAAACCCTTAAGAGAACCAAATAACCTTAGTATCGTGACGAGTTCATAAAAAAACTTATGGCCAAAACCTTAACATTTTAAACACCAATGTATTGTGACAGGGTTCCAATTAAGATTCAATGCCCATGCTCAACATTAAAATAACTCAGTCACATTTTCATTACCCTTTACAAAGCCAACTTAGACGAAGGACACTTTCGACTTCAACAAAAAAAAATTGAATGTTTTAGGTTAAAGCATCGTTTGAAAAAACAACAGAGATATGAGACTGGGTCTCAACACTTAATTCGACTTCTTAAACCTATCGAAGTTATTCTTCAACAAAAACAAGTTCAGGGTTTGAAACTTCAAACAGGAGGCATTTAGCCATTGGCTCTCGGCCATTAACAATACAAAACATTTCATAAAAAAAGAATTGAAATAAAATAACATAGGTCTTGGAGCATTGCTCTCAGAGATGACAAATACAACAGCATTAAGTTACAAGTACCAGAACCTTCTCATTCCATTAAAACAACCGAGGATTAAACCCCTTCATCAGTTGTTACATTTCAAGAAATAAATATATTGTGAAACGCTATAAAGCTAACACCGAAGTAGGTCAAGGGTCCCATCCTCCCTACATTCGTCTTTTGGTTCATAAACTTTACAATGACAGCCACATCCTCAGCTAAACCACAAAATGAAAGCTTCGGCTAAAACCAAACAACGACCAACAGTTTCCAAGAGTTACCTATAGGAAAAAACACCAAGGCTTACCAGTTGTTTAAGCAACATCTCCATATAGCTTCAAACAAAGCAACTTGTAGACGAGAAGTACCTGCCATCAACACATTTGACGGTTAAAAGATGCATTATGAAGTTGAAAACAATTTACAGGCAATGGTAACATTTGAAAAACATAGACATTACCTTTGTAGAGAAACTGTGGATCAAAACCTAGTACTCCTACGACCAACGTGAATCTTGAGCCATTCAAATCACCAAAACAAGTGTAGAAACCCTCACTTCATGGCTCGGCTCTTAACATTTCACAATGGATAGTATTCTCCCATAGGTTGCAGTTTCGAATCTCAGGAGGTGCTCTCGAAAACCAGAAGTGAAACCCTAAAGACCTGCAGCCCTGTCGGCCTCTCTACCACACCACTCTGGAACACTAAATGCAAAATGGTTATGCCATCAAAGTGGTAAGCTTGAGAGTTGTTAGGGTTAGCACCATAACCAAGGAAGCCTTTAATGCACTGTATTAACACATCTACCACAAGTACGAAGGACCGTCAGCTTGACCATGCAACACGATGGTGGATCAATCACCTATATAGTTAAACATTGCATTGCTAGTGAATCAAGGTCGGCAAAGGGCAGCCAAAGTCAAACATTATCATATAATCCAAAGTGTTACACCATCGTTTAATAACCTAGGTAAGACCTCGACCACGGATATGGGAGGTTTAGGGACTTAGGTCTATACAGTCATATATCATTATCCTTGGTGTTACGTAGAACATTATTAAAACAGGACCCTCATGTATTATATAAAGACCAAAAGCATGTATTGTATCATAGTTACAATGCTCTACTAAATATATTATCAGTGGTATAAAATTGTAGGAGTAATGCAAATAGCAATAATTATAACTATAGAACCCAATTACAATATCTTAAGCATTAAAATAGTCATCACATAATTTAGAGAAAATGGCATAAAGAACAAAGTTATAACTATAGCGTTTTGAGAAAGTCACCATAATAACATCACATTATGGGGTATGAATATATTGCATAGGATCAAAGTATAGGATTAAAATTACTTTAGCACTTAGGATAAGATCCTATTACTATCAACATTTAATGCTTATTATAATTTCCTCAAGTAGGAATTGAATTACTTAAACGTTGTTTTCAATGCTCATTTTGTACAAATACTTGAGTAATTAAAATAACATAAATGCTGAGAGCAGACTGTAATACAATAAAATTCATATAAACCAATCTAATACAGTTTATAGTTGCAACAACGATCAAATCACATCTCACCCTGAAATGTATTGCAAGCTATTCTACATCTCTTTTTAAACTTGAAAGCTAATTGATGACATTTAGGACCTCCGTATTTCACTTTCGAAATACTAACTTTCTCTTACCTGTTATCTATGAAAAGAACATTCAAATGCTTTAGTTAATAGCTAAGTAAGCCTCGGGGTGCCCATAGGACCCCTTCATCATAAAAAAGAATAACAAATAGTTAGTGCATATAAACAATGACAAGTAAAAGTATAAAGCATTGACAACAATTCATAAGTAATCTAGGATGAACAACTGAGGTAAGAAAACATCCAATAGAATCCTAGTATAGACATAATTACATTTCACACACATCGTAAAACAATACATACGCATGATCATCACAACATTTTATTTCAGCATGTCGTTTAAATGAACAAACAAGCATTTAATATACTTCCACACGGCAAGTACAACATTTAATGCCATGTTGAAATTTTTTTAAATTTTGTGAATTTTTGGGATGTTACATTATATACCCTTGTGCTCTATGTTTGAAATGACATCCTATCAATTGGCACTTTCCCTTGTGTGAAACGTGTTTTCTGTCGGTTTGTCCTTGTTTTTTTTTTATATATATTTTATGAAAAAACCTTAGGCAAGCCATTCTGTTTTTGTCCAGTTGGGCATGGATTTTTCGATAACACCTTGATGGTTCGATAAGTAAAGGTATCTCGGCCAAGCATTGCTAGGGTTATTCCCATCTGGGAAAGTACCACGGGCCATACCTACCATCCTACAGTTCCCATCTTGACTACCTTTATGGCATTTCCCAGTTGACTTAACCTCGTGGGGTTAATGCGCCGTGGGTAATAAAATGAATGCCTGTGCATCCTGGCCTACCACAGTGGTTTTTCCTCCAGACATGGGACTAACTGACAAAACCCTACTGAGTGAGGTGACATGCAAAACAAACAATTATATATACCTCACAAGACCAGGTGCCTTATGGGAAAATGGAGTTAGGAGTTTGATGTGTTTGCAAGGTGCCTATCTAAGATGAGCAAGAAGACAGTAAATGTAGCTATAAACAAATATAAAATGTTAATATTATCAAGTATCAATGCATGATTAATACTATGATAATATACCAGCTGTTAGCCCCATTTTGAAGTCCAATAAGATGGGCTATTTTAACTTTTTGGGATGCTCATTTCTTTTACACTTACAATCACGAGGAGAAGTTGGCCTTAGCCCTTGTCTTGTCTGTACAAAAAACTGTGTCATTATATCTTGTTACACACCAACAAGGTCATTGCGAATTCCAATCCCATGAAATACCTCCTGTGTAGGTGATCTATCAATGGTAATTTCGCTCGTTGGTTTGTTATCCTTGACTAATTTTATCTTTAATTTTCTACTCCCACAGAATAATAACTATCTAGCTTTGGCAGAGTTCATCTCCAATTTATCCATGCACTCTCCTAGCAAGCTTAAAACACTTTTAGAGTAACCCCAAAAGCAAACATACCTAATAAATAAGCTCTATGCCATTCATATGAGTGACACAGATACTGTGGCTGGCTATTTATTTGTTGAAGATCATTGGTGGACCTCTTCTAGAATGATTTCACAGGAATTTTCAGTTACCTATTGGTTTTTACACACCAGTATACTTTCTTGATACATAGTGAACATCACCAAGAGACATTCAATATCATGGAAGTAATGAACTTTTACTTTTGTTTTCCTTTAAATAATATTGATAAGGGATGGTTTTATATGCTTCTTACTACAATTTCCTTGGCATTAAAACTTTCTTACACATTGATTTAATGTCTCATCGGGATTTGGAAATGCAAAGAAGGGATGCCAAGTGAAATCCTAAGATAGTTGAATCATATCCGGCATAGAAGTGGTTGCTGACATTCCAATAGAGACCATGTTTGAAGACACCAAAGAAGCAACATGAATCACCCCAGCATACAAATGGGGCGAACTATACCATCTTATTATGGATTAGAATGTACCTAATGCATCCATTGAAGAGCTGATGGTGTATTAGAACATCAAGAAATATGGCCTCCAGAAAGCAGCCACACGACCATAGATATTTCCATGAACTGAGGTCATTGGATGGACCCTACCTTACATAAAAATTGGCACGAGGATTATATCTGACACGAAGGGGGAAGGGTTTTCTTATTTCAAACCCAATCACATAGCTGTGGAATATAAATTTCCATCACCCAGAGTCATGATGACATAAGAATGGATCAAGCGTGTAAATATAGACCACTTTGAATATGCCATGAAAATGATAATCCCAGGGAAACAACTGAGCTAGAAAGCGAGTGGAGAATACGACACTCAGAGCTTTAGGACACCTTTCAGAATCATAAATTTGATGTTAAGCAGAGTGTTCGGTAGAGAAAATGGACACATTTACAAGTTGAATTAGGTTCCCTTGGTATATCATATCACCTTCCATGGAACTATTTTTAATTGGGAAGATATCATCTCAGATATCTTGGTGTTGACAATAGTTTCATCCCAAGGAGGAATGACAAAGAAGAAAGCAGAATTATTCATGTCCTCGTATCTTATGGATTGTATAATAGTCAGGCACCCATTCCCTAAATTGGGATGTATCTAGAATCAGGCTGAGTCCCCCCTCTATTATGCCTATCAGATCACATGGGTCCACAAATATGTGAGTTATTACAAGCACATCTGTGAAGAATTAATCATTCCTTTGTATTGGTTGATTTTTAATGAAGAACCAAACTGCCTATCCGATAATGCTACGGAAGTCATTAATGAGTATGGAGATTATTACTTCTCCTGAAGGAACCTACATCGGAATTTTTGGGGGTTCTAAATCCCCATCTCTAATTCCTAAGTATGTGACTTACTTTGTAGTACACAAGGAGGCTGTGAGACAGGTTTTTGTTAATGGGGTTGGAATATTTTTGAATGAACATAAGAAGGCCTCTTACCTGCCATTACCATATATGATTGGAGCCTACAAATTTCCTAAGGTTAAAGGAGAAACATTTCTCATAAAAGACTTGGAAGTGTTCCATTTTGGAGAAAATAATTTCATGAGAAATCATAGTCGGCAAAAGGTCACCCAACATTGTGCGGCATGAAAAATCAATTTTGAATACATGGATCACTTCCTTAAGGATGAGGAGGTGTATCGAAGAGAAAGTAATATGACTGAGCTAAACAAAAATTTTATTTGGAAAAGTGGCGCTGGCCCAAATTACGCTACCAGTACTACAAAAGAGGAAGAATTGCAAAGGCAAAGAGAATAAGCTGAGAGGCTACATGCAGCAGAAACATAATGACGACAGAAGGAAGAAATAGAAAGGAAGAAAAGAGAAGGGGAAGAGAGGCTACAAAAGGAATAAGGAGATAAACAAAGGACAGAAGAAGAACATAAAAGACATGGAGAAGAAGCAAGAAGAGTGAGAGAGGAAAAGGAAGCATTCGAGCAACAAAAGAGAAAAGAAGAAGAGAACAAGTCCAAGGAAACTATGGAATCAGAAGAAACCCAAGGTGGAGACACAAGTTGACAAGACATGGATACAGACCCACCTTAAGTTTCAGGAGTCACACTTACCGGGGGACACCTCTTATTCATAGAGGTTGGGATCATACCTTTTACCCCATCCAAACAACACACCATGGCCAAATTGGAAGCTCCTCATAAAAATTGAAGCTTAGAGATTTGGATCAAACCTTTTGATTGGGCAGAAGAGTGGGCTTCATCAAACCCCAGTTTAGGGTCATGTCCTGTGAATCCGGAAGTCTCAAAGGCAAAATTGAGGAGTGAAACTTTGTAGTTTTCAAATTTTGAATATACCAGCTTGATCAGCTCATCAAGGCACATATTTCTATCCTTTCAGAAGTTTGAAATTCAAAGTTTTAGTTTTTGGGGTTTCTCTTACAAACCCATATCTAGCTCCAGTCCCAGTTCTTGTAAATCAAGTGGATTGGGTTAATCCTAGAAGAAGATGGATTGGTCACCTGCATAACTGAAGAAGTTCCTGTTTCAGAGGGAAATGAGGCTAAGGCCTTACATAAGAAGATTTCAAGTGATCTCGACAGGTATGACTCATCAAGGTATGTTTCGATATTTGTTCATGATTAAGTTTATGGTATGTTTGTCTTCATGTTATTACGGTTAGTATAATCTTGATTTTAGATTTGTCGTATTACCTTAAACAAAATTATGAATGCATGATAGAAGATATTCATTGGTTAGGGTGTTGACACTTATGATTGTACTAATGCATTATGGTGTTGTATGAGGTTTATGTTGTCTGCTAACATGAAAGGTACACCAAGAAAGGCAAATCATGTTCTACTTCAAAACGTATGATCATGGTGACATGAAGACAAGGATTCATCCATTGTCATGGATCACATAGAAGATCTACTTTCAAGGTATGTATAACTTGTTTCTACAATGGTTAACTTATGAGACATGCAGGTTACTAGCACAAGTCTCTGAAGAGAACCAAAAGACATTATGCGGGTATGTTAGACATAAATAGCTAGCATGCTAATCCAGGTATGTTTTCCTATATCAAGCTAGAATCCTACCTTGGGTTAGGATCTTATACTGTTGTGTTGTTGATAATGATTATTCATGAAGTCATAAGTTTGAATAATCATGGTTGTATGCATTTTATGTTTCTTACCATAATTGATGATATGACTAACCAGAAGAATCATGAAGGTATAATCACAGGTTTTATGCATATTATATCTCTTATCTTGATTGATGATTCAACTAACCCGAAGAGTCAGAGGTTTGAGTAATTATAGGTTTAGACATGTTATGCTTCTTATGATTTGACTAACCATAAGAATCCTACATAAACCTTGACTGCTAATGCTTATTATTTCTGTTTGAAATGATCATGACTATACATGCTTGAGATTATTGTGTTTTAATAGTATGCTAATGAATGTATGATTTTATATGAGATCACAAGGATAACACAATCATGATACTAATAAGCATGCATAGGGACCAAGGATGAATATGAGTTCAAGAACAGGTAATCCAGGAAGCAAAGATCAAGAGGGAGTACACTCCAGTGGTTTATGCAAGAATGCAGATATTCAAAGGGAGTTGACCATCTCTTTCTACATTCCACAACAGAAAGGTGTAGAAGAAGCTACTTCAGATTAGGACTCCAGCAGCTCCTGCAAGGAAGCAAAGACTCAGAGGGAGTCCACCCAACGAACAAACAAAGATAAGTATTTTAAATAAAATTGTTCAATGATGTATATGCTCATGTTCCTAGACTTAGGATATGTATTGTGCATATTAGAATAGTTGCATTGATGAACAGTATACTACTAATATACATGGGTAAGTGGCCTATGGCACTGTACAACATTCCATTGCTACTTATCTAGAATGAAACCTCTTTGCTTACATGTTGGAAGTTGTGCACACTCTTAACAATGTTCTGGTAGAGATTGGAAGGCATCTAGAAAGTTACGGGATATGGATAAATGTTGTATTGAAGCATTGGCAAAGATAATTGCATGACTGTATGACATATTTCTTTATGTGTAAGAATTTGTTCTGAAAACTATGAGATGTTTTCTAATCATGCAATTTAACTTGTTGTGTAGGAAAGATCGTATGCCATCTCCTACAAAAGAAGAACTACAACATTTGTTCAACAAAGATATTGAAGTTCCCAGGATCTGGGATGAAGAAATGGAATGCCATGATCCGTCAATCATAAAGAATGATGTTTGGGATGTAGTCCCAAGACGTGAAGGGAAGTTTGTTATGACTTCCAAATGGATCTATCAGATCAAGCATGTTGCAGATGGCAGCAATGAGAAATATAGAAGTGATGAAATAGAAGATGCACCAGATGGATTTCAAGATAGCATGGTGTAGTCATATATGTGTGTAGAAGTAGGTATGGTAGGATAGACATCTTTCTATCCAGTTTGGGCTTTACCAAGAGTAAAGTGGATTCCAACCTTTACTACAAGGTTGAGGAAGGCAATCCAGTGATACTACTTTTGTATACGGATAACCTGTTTGTTACAGGTGAAGATAGATTGATTGCCGACATACAGTGGAAGCTTACTGCCGAGTTTGAGGTGAAGAACTTGGGATGATGCACTATTTGTTTTTGGCATGGAGGTGTGGCAGATTGATGGAATCTTCCTTGGACAAGGGAAGCATGCAGTAGAGATCCTGAAGAGGTTCGGGATGATGGACTGCAAGGCTATGGCCACACCTATGGCATCGAATCTAAAGCTTCTATGTGATGCTTCATCTGAGCCCGTTGATATCACTATGTATCGTCAGATGATTGGGTCCTTGATGTACCTGACGAACACAAGACCAGATATTTGCCTTGCAGTGAACACATTGAGTTAGTTCCTGACGGATCCGAGGAGTGTTCACCTGGTTGTTGTAAACCATTTTCTGAGGTACCTAAAGGGTACAGTGGATTATGGGCTCAAGTTTAACCTACAGGGTTATGTTGATTCAGATTGGGCTGGCAGTGCTGCAGATAGGAAGAGCACATCTAGGTGTTGCTTTAATATGGGATTAGGTGTGATCTCTTGGTTTAGTAGGAAGCAGTCCTGCGTAGCACTGAGTATAGCTGAGGTTGAGTATGTTGTAACCTGTTCAGCTAGTTGTGATGCAGTATGGCTTCGAAAGCTACTGTCTGAGTTATTTGATCTCCCGTTGGATGCTATTGGTATCTTCTGTGATAACCAGAGTTGTGTGAAGCTGTCCGAGAACCCAGTGTTTCATGACAGGTCGAAACACATAGAGATCAAATATCACTATATCAGGGATATGGTGCAGAGAGGAGCTATGAAGCTCCTGTATGTTGCGACGGATGAGAAAATTGTAGATGTGCTGACGAAGCCACTAGCCAGGGTGAAGTTCGAGTACTTCAGAGAGAGGCTTGGCGTTCTTCAGATCGAGGACACTTCAAGGAAGAAGTGATGGACACATTTGCTGAAACCATTCCAAGCATGTTGGAAGGAGGATCCTTTACATGGCCATGGATGTAAGCGCTGGATGATGAGCATCAGGATGATGTTCTGGTTTCTGCTTGGATATGATCAATTGGATCATTATATGTATATATGTATGCATCATGTTGGATGTTGGATATGATGGGCTGGATCATGTGTATGTATTTAGTATGTACGCATCATGTTGGATGCTGATGGATACATTGTGTGGATCATGTATCCTTGTATGATCAGGAAGATCATGTATGTTGATGGATACATTGTGTGGATCATGTATCTTTGTATGATCAGGCAGATCATGTATGCTGATGGATACATTGTGTGGATCATGTATCTATGTATGTATCAGGTGGATACTTGGTGTGCATCAGATGGATGCATTGTATGATCAGGATGATCGTGGATGATGAGCTTCTCCAGATGACATGCAGCAGGATGTTGCAGTGATGATGATCAGGATGATCATGTGTACATCAGGATGATGTTTAATGAGTATCGGATGATACTTTATGGCCGTGGATCACATTGTGCAGGAAAGCATGTAATTTGTGCCTTGGGAGATTTGCAGATGATCTTTCGAGGTTTTTCCTGTGGCATGTAATTCGGTGCCCTGGGACATCTGGCAAATGCTTTTGCGAGGTTTTGCTTGGGAGGACATGTAATTTGTGCCCTGGGAGATCTGTAGATAGTCTTTCGAGGTTTTGCCTATGGCATGTAATTCGGTGCCCTGGGATATCTGGCAGATGCTCTTGCGAGGTTTTGTCCTATGGCATGTAATTTGCTCCTGGGAGATCTGGACAGGATGAAAAAGGCCTCAGATGCTTGAGCCAGGTTTTGCCATGACCACATGTAATTTTCTCCTGGGAGATCTGGACAGGATGAAAAAGGCCTCAGATGCTTCAGCCAGGTTTTGTGGTGAGATCACATGTAATGTGCTCCTGGGAGATCCGACAGGTAGAGTTGTGTTCTCGTAACAGCCTGGGATGCTTCAGCCAGGTTTTGTGATGGGTCACATGTAATGTGCTCCTGGGAGATCCTACAGGTAGAGCTGTGTGCTCGTAATAGCTTGGGATGCTGCAACCAGGTTTTGTGATGCACGTAATAAGTCCTGAGGATTTCACAGTATGGCCAGTGATGATGAAGACCTGCAGGTGGTGGGCCTACATCCAGTATGAAAATGGACTGGCTCTGTAGAACTTCCTATGACAACTAGATTCAGAGATTGATTGAGATAGCAGTAACAGTGACGATGATGATGACTTGATGACGATTATCCAGTGACGATGATCCAGAGAAGATGACTTGTGCTAGAAGAACTATGCTGAGAAATACCTTCCTAGTTAAGAGGGAGTGTTGATGTATATGTAACTTCGAAATGTCTTTCACATATATGTATATTGTATTCCTATAGAGATGGTATTATTCCTCTATAAGGAAGTGTCGTCATTTATATTGTAAATGTCGTAACTTATTCTTGATGGGTTATTAGACCACCTTGTTGGGGTCGGCCCTGTATAAGTCATGTGGGTCAAAGGGTTATTAGACCACCCTATTGGTGGTCGGCCATGTGGGTCAAAGGGTTATTAGACCACCCTATTGGGGGTCGGCCCAGTCAGCGTTATGTTATGTGGTTAAGTTCGAGCTTACATGAGTTAGGTAAAAAGGCAAGTCAAGTCAAGTATAAATAGAGTGCGGGAGGCACTCTATTTGCTCACTCACTTCTCACTTATGCACTCAACGAGGAGTGGAGCACTTATGGAGGAGGAGGATCTGCTGCTAGGTTATGTCTATCTCTTATGGTTGGTTGTATCATTGCTCTATTTATCTCTGAGGAAGTTATTGGGGTTTTTCACCTTTATGGTTTTCCCCAAGTAAATCTTTGTGTCTCTTGTGTGCTTGCATTATTGTCTCCATGATTGATATGCTGTAGATATGCTATACATGTTGTTCTCTCAGTTAAGATCCTAGATCAGATTGAAGTAAGCTCTGAAAATTTAACATTGGAGACAAAAGAGTTAACAACAAATCAGTAGGTGGAAGACTTGAAAGTTCAGATCAATGAACTAATTAAAGAAAAGGAGTCTCTATCAGAACAGGTCAAACTGGAAAATAATCAGAATTAAGATATGACTCCTTTCCATGAAAAAGCATGTAAATTCAGGAAAAGATACGCCACTAATAAGAATTATTGACCGAAGAAATCTACAAGATGAAGAAAATAATAGTAAGGATGAAAGAAATTGATGCAGAATCATTGGTAATAAGATAGAGGTTGGTTGACACCGAGATTAAGATAAAAAAAGTAGATGGCGTGGAGGAAAGAAAACAAAGATTTCCCTGATCACCTACCAAACAAGACAATCAAAGATCTAAATTTAGATATGGCACTCCTTGACTTTTGGAGGAAAGCTTCCAGGAGGTTGTATGTTGAAATAGATAAATAAATCGAGAAGTGTGTAGCATTCTACAAGATAATTCATCAAATTCATGAAAAATGTCATCTCGCCATGGCTCCAGATATGGACAAGCTACAGGCTACAAAAGATCAATGTTTAATGGAGCTGCAGAATGGATTGAAAGAGGACATGGAATATATTAGAAAATCAGACGTGTTGATTGAAGAAGATCTCCACCAGTATATTGGGCATGCATCCATAAATGCTTATTTCCTAGAAAACAGCTACAAGGACGCTGCAGCAGGAGTGACAACTGTAGAAAAGGAGTTATCCTATCATGAAATATCATTGAATGTTTTAGAACCTATACAATGTAATATTATTTTTGAAGTAGTTGATGTGTGGGCTAATTATCTTTCTAGTCTGGTGGGCCCATGAGAAAATTATTTTTAATTGTAATTAATTGCATTTCTTGTGCAAACAATAGAGGACAAATTTAGGGTATCCCAAAGGTTAGAGGTAGTTGAAAAGAACAATCATGTGAAAACAAAACCTTTTTTAATATAAATATAGGAGATGCATACTGGCTGAAGGACTTTTACTAGCATAATAGAAGTTGGACATTTTGTAAGGGAACTATTTTTCCACTAATCAGAAGGACTTGTTTGTTGGGAAAATTGTGCACATAAATATTTTGCATGGAATGTGTGGAATGTTAGTATGGAACTATTTCTTCTAGCATTGATAACTCATGCTATGAGATTGTTCTAAATTTATTGAACTACTTCAAATGGTGATGGATGGTTTCATTGTCTATGTAAATGTTTATGTGTGAAATGAGTAATAAATTGTTTAAATTATATAGAAACTATCTTTGATACCTTTTATGTTGTAAATGTGAACATGTTATCTGAACAACTATCTGTTGGGTTGGTCTGAACATTTCCAGCTTATTACTCTTACTTCAAATTTGCTCCCTGCATGGATAGACTAGTTAGTTTAGAAGAGAATTTAGCGAATTGATTAGGTATAAGTGATAAGATAGAGGGAAGAACCTTCGCATCACTTGTTGACGTTTTTTCATGTCAATTCTAGGTTAAATGCATTAGTTAAATCACTTGTATCTCATACCTTAAAACCAAAATTACATAAACGGTGGGCCGAGATGCAACTAGTAAAAAAACCAAACAAACACACCTACAGTAGCTAGACCGTTAACCAGACGAATTCCCCACACCAAATGGTGAGTGATATAATTGGGATCATTTACTGGGGAGAATCCCTATTGTCGATGTTGATATTTTCCAGGCATCAACAGTTTGTGCGCTAGAAGGAGGGCTGCGAGTGCATGGATGACAGAGGAAATCCGTTTTCACGAGAAAATTTCTATGGGTCCTCATTAGAAACAACCATATCATAAGAATTGATGTCTGAAACAGACTATCAGGAAAAGTTAGATTCTATAACTGAGAATACCGAATGTTTATCTGTTGTTCCATATGTAGAAGTAGATAAGTTTCAGAGACATACAAGATCTTGTGTGAGGAAACTTGGTGGATTAACAGTAGTGGCTACCTTACCTAGAAGGAAAGTTACCAGGAGACAGGTCACACAAACGAGGGATTTTGTGCTTGTGGAATATTTGGAAGAGTTGTTTGAATTATCATTACAAGAAATCCCAGATCCCTTTAATCAGTTGGGACCCAATTCCCTTGAGGCTCACACACCACCTCACTCTCCAAAGTGTATCATGGCTCACAATGCTAACCAACCACCTGTGTGGAGATCCAGAGGACCACTCAACCTGGTTTCTCTTTTAGATGATTTGCCTAAGCATCCAAATAGAGTACTACCAAAGTTTGACCCTGGAAAAGGTATCTCTTCGAAAGATCAACTCAAAAGTTTTTATTTAGATGTGAATGTTTTAAATGTGGAGCACGAAGATATGGTATGCAAACTGTTTCCTTACACTTTTGAGCCTAGAGCATCTTCGTGGTATTCCAGTTTGTAGGTAAATTCTGTAGCATACTGGGACAGTTTTGAAAAGGTTTTCTTGAACAAATTTGGCAACCAAAAGACTGTCTCTACACTCATGAAAGAATTATTGTCTATGAGGATGGAAAATAAAGAAAATGTATAGGAATTCAACCAGATATTTACTATCATATTAAACAGTTTCAATGCTGCAACTAAACGTCGTGAAGAATCCTTGGTAAAATATTACACTACAACACTTCTTCCACCCATGGCCATGTTTGTGAAGAGAGATGTTAAAACCACTTTAATAGAAAAATATGAAGAAGCCAAGAAAGTAGAGGCCGACCTGGACAATATCATGAAACATACGATGGAATTGGAAGCAAAATAAACAACAAACAAGAATCCTTTGATACTAACTAGACCCAAATATGATCCTTCGAATGAATTAGAGAATGTAGTTAAAATGGTCCAAAAGTTGTCCAATGAAATAGTAGATCTGGAGAAAGAAAGTGGTGCTAGTTCTGCCAGAAAACCATTTAAAACTTCTATAATAAAATGGAATAAAATGCACAACCACAACCACCATTGAACAATTCTTTTGTTTTAAATTTAAATGAGGTAGGTATGCATCATTTATGTACTTTTCATCAAGAACATCATTCTGAGAAAAGTTGTACACAGTGGATTAATTCGATGACCCTGGTAATGAACCAATTACTAGATACTCAATTGATAGACCAAGAAGGACAAGAATAAGAGCAATCTAATGAGCAAGAATATCAAAATGAAGAAACTACCATGTTATTGTGGGATTGGGCACCAAATTTGGGATTAAATGAAGAAGAAGAGGTGGAATAAATTCAAGTATCATCCGTAAATTATGCTACTAGGAGAAAAGGACTAGTTGAGTACCAAAGCATAATATTACGCAAGCTGAGGACAATAAAGGAGAATATAAAAAACAACAATGGCATAAATAAGTCACAGCCTAAAGTAAATTCTGGAATCACAAAAGAAACAAACCCATTGATAAATAAGCAAGTGAAACCCATATGTAACAAAGAGGACAGTGGTGAAGAGGGTATTGGAGATCATAATATTGGATATGACATTGTGGAAGACATTAAGAAAACCAAAGCAAACATATCCTTATTTGAATTGTGTAATCTCCCACAACAGAGGAAAAAGTTGTTAGAAGCTTTTGATCCACAACCAAGTAGTACAACGGAAATAGTTGAGTCTGATACTGAGATTAACGAAGCAAGTATTGGTGTGAAGTCAAAATCTCAAACTTTTCCTTTCCTTTTAACCTTTGAAATCTTTAATTATAATGTGCACAATTGCTTGGTAGATTCTGGAGCTTCATCTAATGTTATGCCACTTTCTATTTCTAAAATGATCAATGGACAACCCACAACATCCCCTTCTAAGATTATACAACTAGACAGATCTATTGTTAAGGTTATAGGGGAGATGAAGAATTTACTGATCAGATTATCTGTAGACCCAAGGGTGTGTCAGTTTATTGATATCTTGGTAGTAGACATACCTGAAGCTTATGGTTTGATATTAAGTAGGGATTGGTCAATGAAATTGAATGGTTATTTTGCAACGGATTGGTCTCATTGGTGGATTCCATATCAAAATAGACAAAATCAAATTAAAGTCTTGAGAGAACCTCACATGAAACAGAATGTGACTCAGTTGGAAGAAAAGAATGAACCTGTAAATTTCTCATCCTCAGTTTTGGGGGATTATTTCTTAGAAATTGAGCCAGAAAATTATAAAGCGGAAGATGTTAGTCATGATTCAGATAGACAGTCTGATCTCCTTCAATTCTCACATACTCATGACATTGATTGTAATATAGTAGAATTAGTTATTGACTTAGGGAATAGAACTAACTTAGTTGAATCATATAGTAAATTTTGGATTTTATATTTTGATGGTTCCAAAACACAAGAGGGATCAGGAGTTGGTTGTGTTCTTGTTGATCCTAAATAAACAATATATCTCTCGTAGGCTAGATTTTGAATGCACAAATAACACTGTTGAATACTAAGCTCTAGTTCAAGGTCTAAAAAGAGCCATTGATTTAAATGTTAAGAATTCAAAATTTTTTGGTGACTCAGAAATAGTTGTTAAACAGGTAAGAAATGCAATTCATTGTTTATCTCCGCACTTAAAAGGGTATTAATCGGAGGTATGGAATTTTGTATTATAGTTTAATGCTTTTAACATAAATGCCATTCCTAGATTACAGAATGTTGCAACTGATTTATTAGCCACTCTTGCTTCTATCTTAGTACCAATCAATAACAAGTGTTATATTGAATTAATTTTCAGGCCATCGGTACTTGAAAATGTTACAAACCTTAGGGTGTTTGATGATGATGAGCAGATCATTAGTTTTTTGGCAAACAAAGATGCTTTCAAACAGGCCATAATTGATGAAGAAGAATACCAATCGGATTTACAGAACAAGGATGTAAGTAAAGGAAATTTTATGCCAAAAGGAGTAAGGAATCTTGAACGATTATTTGACTTACATAATAAATTTAGAAGACTGGCAAATGTCAAGAAAAACAACACCTCAATGTAGTATGAGTTGGTAAACTTAGGAACATAAGCATAACGTAAATATGTCAATTTAGGAAAATTTTGTTCACCTGGTGAAAGATGCAAATTCATTAAATTGTTTCATCCAAACAAAGACATTTTTGCATGGACATATGAATACTTGAAGACGTATGACACACATATCATATAGCATGTGATACTCATCAGACAAGACGTAAATCCATTTCAATAGCAGCTCAGGAAGATGCATCCTACACTTGAACCATTGATACAAAAGGAATTAAAGAAGTTGTTGGACGCTAATATTATTTTCAAATTTCGACACTCCAAATGGGGGAATTATTCTGCGGATACTAATGCTCAGAAAATACTAAGAGATATATACTATTGGACCACTCTTTTCAAAGATGCTCATGCTTATGCAATAAAATGTGATATATGTCCAAGAAGTGTTGGTAGACTACCAAAAGAGACAGGACCATTACAACCAGTTGTCCTTTCAGAACCATTTGAGCAATGGGGCTTAGACATTATTGGGGAGATCAATCCAATTTCTTCACTTCAACATCGATACATTCATCTTTGAAACATTTGTCATCCCTGTTATCTTATACGGTTGTGAAGTATGAGGGTGGAACATTTCTAGAGAATCCTAGAGAAATATTGAGCAAATCCATAAGCGGGTTATAACTTATAACCTCAAAATTAAAACAAATATGCCTTATCCTATTCTCCTCATAGAATTGGATTTTCTCCCCATCGTGAGCATGGCTATGACTAGGTACCTGATGTACAATCACAAGATAGATAACATGGAAAACATGAGACTTCCTAAAATTGCTTTAAATTCAAGTCAAAACCAACTAAGCCTCAAGCTAAGTTGGTGTAAAGATACGATGGCTTGGTTAGACTATTGGGGCATTGATGAAAATGACACTTTACAGAATATCGATAATGTAAAAAATATTATTACCATTAAATTTAAAGAGAAATTGTGGTGCGAGGAAAATTTAGCAGTTAAGAGAAAACTAAGATACTATAATGAGGTCATTAACCCTAATTTGGAAGATCAGAAATATCTCTTCATAGTAACTAGTTCAAAGAAGAAAATTAATATAGCCAATATTAGAACGAACTCCCGGCATGAGCTTCATAGCAAAACAATTGGTCTATTCCCAAAACTCCGTGGGCAGAAAGGTTTTTCCATCTTTGTGAGTCTATGAGCGTTGATGATGAAAATCACTTTCTCTTAGAGTGACGTGTTTACACCCACATTAGATATGAGTTTCATAGTATTTGCTAAAATACAAACCTTGCTAACCTTCTAACTTGCCAAAACTAAAGCGAGCTTGGAAAGCTTCTTACCAATATTTTTGAGCATAGGAACAAAAGTTTAAAGCAAACCATGTAATAACCTTCTTAAGGTACGATAGACCAAAGTTGGCCTTAGTAGACGTTAATCATCATCATCATTATCATCACATAATTTATATCTTATGAATATTAATTAGAATAAGTATATTTCTTATATAATTTATTTACTATTTATATTACTAAAAAAAATAATAAAATAATTCATAAAAATCATATATATATATATATTAACAACATGATAATCATTATATGAATTATTTTCTTTTTATAAATATTTAAAAAATTACTAGAAAGCCATATTAATTAATAATATGGATTATAAACTTTGATCCGTGTATATCAACCATGTTCACACATTTAAATGTAGTTGATATATTCTCATGAGCCTATATGATCCATTTAATTGATTAACATGGATTGCTAGTTAATGGTCTCTCTATTATTATAATAATAATTAAAAATAAAACTATTTATCTATGAAAATTATAATCAAGAAAAAAAAGTTGTAATGCAACTAAGTCTCTGCTTAGGTTATAAGTAAAAATATTGAAATGGAAAAACTTATAAATATTTTAACATACAAAAGAGCATATATGTTTATGGTGGATGGTACTCCTATGCTAAGGCACATGATAACCATTGAGAATGTTGCATACCTTAACATTTGATGTTAAATATGAATTTACCTCATGACATCCATCACTCACAAATAACTTAAGGTAACACTCCGTCTTTTGCTTTCATTCAATCGCTGGCATAAAATTTAAGAGGCTATTCCCACGTTATGCTAGCATGTTGGAGGTTAAAAACTTAAGATACGAACTTGTTGGAGGTTTTAAATATGAGAGTGTTATTTGACTTTTATCATTCCATCATAAGTTTAAAATGTTATGTCCAAACTTGTGGGAGGATTGAATAATAGGGTGCGTGCTTAGCCTTTTTAGTTACCTGAAGGGAAAAAATAGAAAAAAAAAATAGCATGACCAACTACTTTCTTGTGAAAAACACTTGGTCCTTTTTATCATTCCTTTGGAACTAATGTCACATCTGGAATTGTCCCAATATATATCGATTCTTAGAAAACAATTCATGGAATAAAATGCAACGTACACAAAAATCAGAGCACTTGTTGGAATCTCCTATTGTTGTTCCCTGTCCCCTGAGAAATCCCCTGAAAGTTTGTTGGTATGGCCAATCGTTCCCAAAACCATCTCCTATCTCTTTATCCTTGCAAATTTAGTGAAGTATAGGCATGAGGAAGCATCGAGTCCCATTTGTTTTGTTGATGTTTTACTAGACACTAGCAGGATGTCCCATTTGACGTAATCACTAATTATTTTTTACAAGCAATTTGATGATGTTAAGCAATGTTGAATTGGAGATGTGTGTCACAACATTTTCCAAAAGTTTCTCAAGATTTAGTATATGTTTTAGACATCATAGACTAACGCAATATATGCAGTCAAATAACCTCTTTTTGAAGAAGAGGGCCCTCGCACGAAGTTGAGGGACCTTTTAGATGCAATCTTAGTTTCATGAAACATGCAAAAGTTTAGTGAAACCAAAATGCATGAGCATTTATTTGAACTAGGCATGGGCAGACCCAAGCCTACCATGTCATTTAACACGTAGTATAGGAAACGAAAAATGCTCAAGCATTATGGAAACACATAACGCTATAGTCTTATGTGTTTCTATAACACTCAAGCGTTATAGAAATACATAATGCCCTAACGTTATGTGTTTATATAGTGCTAGAGCGTTATGTATTTCTGTAACGCTCGAGTGTTATAGAAACACATAATGCTATAGAGTTATGTGTTTCTATAACGGTCTAGCTTTATAGAAATACAAAACGCTTTAGCATTATGTTTAATATCTACACACAAAACATTATCCTTGAAACCTTATTTAATATTTCCTTACCAAGAAAATATTTCCTTTATTTCCCTATCCCTCCATATCTTCAAGGGTTTTAGGCTTCATGTTGTATGGGTTAGAAGGTTAACTAGGGATTTGGCGTCGAGGATTAAGGGCTTAGAGATAAAGGGGTAAAGGGGTTTACGTGTTTAGAGATTATGGGGTTGAAGGGCTAAGGAGCTAAGAGGTTATGGGGTTTAAACTCAGGTTATTGGTTAGTGGTTGAGGAATTAGAGGTAAATAGAGAAAGGGGTCAAGGTGTTATGGGTTGGCGAGCTTACGGGTTAATGGATTTAGTTCTTAAAATGGATTTAGGGATCCAGGATTAGGGGGTTAGGTATTTAGAGGTTATACATTAAGGGCTTAAGTGTTTGTGGATAAACTAGGGATTCGGTGTTAGGTGTTAACTGCTTAGAGATAAAGGGGTTTATGGGTTAGGGGATTTAGGGGTTAAGGGATTGAGGGAACCAATGTTAGCGGGTTAGTGTTCAAGAGGTTAAGTGTTAAGGGTGAAGGGTTTAAGTGTTAATGGATTAGGGGCTTAGTGGTTAAGGAGATAAGAGTTAGGTTATTGGTGGTTATTTAATAGGTGATTCCTTTAGGGATTAGTAGATTTATCAGCTAAGGGATTTATGGATCTAGGGTTAGGACGTTAGCGTTGATTTAGTTAAGGGTTAAGTGTCGAGGGGTTAAAGGATAAAAGGATTGGGGGTTAAGGGCTTCATGGCTTCCAGGAGATGAGGGACTAGGTTTTTCTAGAGATTTATGGGTTTGGGGATTTCGGGATTACAGGTTAGGGGTTTTAGGGCTACCGGGTTAAATCAGAATTAAGGGTTATGGGTTAAGAGTTTAAAGGTAAAGGCATAAAGTGGTTAGCAAGTTTAAATATTTATGGGTCAAGGAGTTAAGAAGATAATGGGTTAAGGGTTTTTATGGGTTATGGGATTTAGGGGTTAAGAAATTTAGGGCTCAATGGTTAAGGGTATAGGGTTTAAGGGGTTAGGGATTAAGGCCCAAGCAGTTAAAGGTTAATTTTTTTCTAGGGGTTAAGGGATTAAAAGGGTTTAGGGAGTTATATATTTGGGATTTAAGTATTATGGGTTAGGCTGTTTAGGGGCTAGGGTGGACGATATTTTAGGGTTTAGGGGTTGTTGGATTAGAGGTAAAGTGGTTAAGGGGTTTAAGGGTTAGGAGATTTAGGGGTTAAGGGATTTAGTGCTATGGGGTTAGGTTTTTAGGGTTTATGAGGCTAGGAATTAATGGTGAAGAGTTTAAAGGGTTAAAGGCTTATAAGAGGTAAACTACAGCTTAGAAGGTAATGGAAAAGCTCAAGGGATTAGGTGTTATAGTGTCAAGGGATTAGGGTGTTAGATAATAAGGACTACGAGGATGGGAGATAAAGGGTTAATTAAGGGATTAGGGCTTTCAGGATTAAGATATTTATAAGTTAAGGGATTTAGAGATCGACTATTAGTAGGGTAAGGTATAAAAGGTTAGGATTAAGCATCAAGGGGTTAGAGTGGTAAGGGATTATGTGTTAAGGGCTTAGGTGATTAGGGTTTAGGGATTTTGGTTTTTTGGACCTCAAGACTTATGGGTTTAGGTATTTAATTTTCTCCCTCCTCATTTCTCTCTCCAACTCCATAAATTTATGTCCCTTTCTCCCCCCGTCATATCCCCTCCCTCTCTCTCACCCCTTATCTCCATTGAACACTTAACACATAGTTTATGTGGTTTATAACACTAGAGCATTTTGTAACTCCAAAAATTTCTAGATTTTTGTTTCTCTAAAATGATAGATCATTTTGTTTCTCCAAAATGCTCAAGTGTTTTGTTTCTCCAAACACTAGAGTGTTTTGGAGAAACAGAATTCTAGAGCATTTTTGTTGAAACCAAGTGCAAAAATTAAAATTTGAATTTAAACACAACGTGACAGCGTTCCTTAGCTCCTAAAACATGCCTCCTCACCATAACTAATTGGGCATTTCCACCATTTTTCTCAATATGCCTATCTTTCACCACTCTTTACAGCATGACATACACAACCATTTTTAACAAAATGTTAGCCATAGATAAGATTTTTTATGCAAATTCCAAATATGTAATTTAAAAAAAAAAAAAAAAATCAATTTTTTTCCTAATTTTCTTGTATCATCACTCAAGTAAAAAAAATGTTGTTAGTGTTTCTTCCATAACTTTTTCATTTCACAAGCATTTTTAAAAAACATTGTATGCTTCACTAGTAGACACCAAACTCTATATGCTATAAAAATCCAAGTTGAAATGATTTTATTTAGACCTTCAAATGCTACACCCACATTTGAGGTACCATTCTCGAGGTTTGATCGCTTAGATAATTAAACACAAATTTAAAATTAAACATTTAATTTTGGAAAAATAGTGATGCACTAGTGCTATGTGTTCTCTACATGTCTACCAATTTTTGTAGCCCGAAACTATCATTTAGGAACTCAAAGGTGACACCTAAAAAAACATATACCTTATCATTTGCCAAAAAAAAAAGTGACTATTAGAAAATATGAAATTTTACATAGTTATGTAAATTTTCAATACATAAAACGTATATATTCAGAAACATGATTCAATTTCCTACATTTCATATTTTTTACTCAATGCAAGATATCTTTTGTAATTATCTCAAAAAATCCATGTTTAAGGATGCCTGATTTTTCAGTTTTCTATTGCATCTAACGCACGAAAAGTGACCCACATTAGCTTGCAGTCACCCAAGTGTTTTACAATATGAAATACAACTCCATGTTTATTGCAAGTAATGAAATGCAATATCTTAGAAGAAAATTAAAATAGAAGAGGTATACTGTCATTAACTCTTTGAGGCCTTTCTATCCCAACACAAATTTTATTTATGATAATAGTAAACTGGAGGAAGTGACTTCTTACAAGTATCTTGGAATTGATATTCATCACAAGCTAAATTCGAACCATAGCATTATGAAAAGGATTAATGGAGGATGGAAAGCTTATTTTGGTCTTGAAAATAATTGTAAATCAACCAAACTGGTCATGTGGGATAAAAAAAAGTTCCTCTTTGAAACTCTTGTCATCCATGTTATCTTATACGGTTGTGAAGTATGGGGGTGCAACATTTCTAGAGAATCTTGGAGAAATATTGAGCAAATCCATAAGCGGGTTATAACTTATAACCTCAAAATTAAAAGCAATATGCCTTATCCTATTCTCCTCATAAAATTGGATTTTTCCCCCATCGTGATCATGGCTATGACTAGGTACCCGATTTACAAGCATAAGATAAATAACATGGGAAACAAGAGACTTCCTAAAATTGCGTTAAATTCAAGTCATAACCAGGTAAGTCTCAAGCGGAGTTGGTGAAAGATACGATGGCTTGGTTAGACCATTGGGGCATTGATTAAAATGACACTTTATAAAATATCAATAATGTAAAAAATATTATTAGTTTTAAGTTTAAAGAGAAATTGTGGTGTGGGGAAAATTCAGCGCTTAAGAGAAAACTAAGATACTATAAGGAGGTCATTAACCCTAATTTGGAAGATCAGAAATATCTCTTCATAGTAACTAGTCCAAAGAAGAAAATTAATATAGAAAAGATTGGAAGGAACTCCAATGAGCTTCATAGCGAAACATGGCATTGGTCTATTCCCAAAACTCCGTGGGCGGAAAGGGTTTGCCATGTTTGTGAGTGTATGAGCATTGATGATGAAAATCACTTTCTCTTAGAATTCCCTGCGTACACTCACATTAGATATGAGTTTCATAGTATTTGATAAAATACAAACCTTGTTAACCTCCTCAATTGCCAAAAATATAGTGAGCTTGGAAAGCTTCTTACCAAGCTTTTTGAGCATAGGAACAAAAGTTTAAAGCAAACCAAGTAATAACCTTCTTAAGGTACGATAGACCAAAGTTGTTCTCAGTAGACGTTGATCATCATCATCATAATCATGATAGCCATTACGAATGTTGCATACCTTAAAATTTGATGTAAAATATGAAGTTACCTCATGACATCCATCACTCACAAATAACTTAAGGTAACACCCTCTTTTTCTTTCATTCAATCGTTGACATAAAAGTTAAGAGGCTGTGCCCATGTTATGCTAGCATGTTGGAGGTTAAAAAATTAAGATATGAACTTGTTGGAGGTTTTAAATCTGAGAGTGTTCTTTGAATTTTATCATTCCCTCATTCCTTTGGAACTAATGGCACACTTGGCTTTCTCCCAATAGATCGTGATTCTTAGAAAACAATTCATGGAATAAAATGCAACATACACAAAAATCAGAGCACTTGTTGGAATCTCCTATTGTTGTTCCATGTCCCATGAGGAATCCCCTGAAATTTTGGTGGTCTCACAAATCATTCCCAAAACCATCTCCTCTCTCTTTATCCTTGAAACTTTAGTGAAGTATAGGCATGAGAAAGGATCGAGTTCCATTTTTTGTTGTTGATGTTTTACTATACACTAGAGGGATACCCCATTTGACTTATTCACTATTTATTTTTTACGGGCAATTTGATGATGTTAAGCAATGTTGAATTGCAGATGTGTGTGAGAACATTTTCCAAGCGTTTCTCAAGATTTACTATATGTTTTAGATGTGATAGAGTAAGGAAATCTATGTCGTTAAATAACCTATTTTTGAATAAGAGGGCCCTTGCATGAAGTTGAGGTACCTTTTAGATGAAATCTTAGTTTCACGAAACGTACAAAAGTTTAGTGAAACCAAAACGTGTGAGCATTTATTTGAACTAAGCATGGGAGGAACCGAGCTACCATGTCATTTAAAACACGGGATAGGAAAAGAAAACACTCGAGCATTATGGAAACATGTAACGCTATAACGTTATGTGTTTCTATAATGCTAGAGTGTCATAGAAATACATAATTCTCTAGCGTTATGTGTTTCTATACCGCTAGATCATTATGTATTTCTATAGCACTCTATCATTGTAGAAACACATAACGCTACAGCGTTATGTGTTTCTATAACACTCGAGCATTATAGAAACTGTAACATCCCCACGGGACCATTTTTTTTTTTTTTAACATTATCCTCATCTCTATGTTTAACTCAAAGGATTGATGACACTTCCCATCACTATGCAAGGTGTTCCATGACATCTATAGGTAAACTTAAGGTCATGTTATATTAGCATTCTCCAACAAATAAGAAATCATGAACTAAAGAGATGTTGAGCCCGATCTACAAAACATGAATCTCTTAACTACTGTACTTAGCTTTTATCATACACCACTCCATGACAATTTATTTTTCCAAAAGCAACTATATATTTATAAGTTAAACTAAACAACTTAACTACTTAATCAATTTGTTAAACTAGTTAACTATGCCATTATTAACAATTATCCCATGCCTTTTTACTCAACAAAATTTTACTAAAAACAAACTTGAAGGGCACAAAATTAACGTACAATGATCTCCTTATACCTCTACAATTAATGTACGTCAACAATTTACTAGACTAAGAAACTTTCTTTTAAGTTCCAAAACAATAAGTAAGTCTATGGGTTACCATAAACTAACTTCAATTCGACTATTTATACATATACATTAATAACCCATATGTATTATTAATCATTATATAAAATGACATACAATAAGCCAAATAGTTTCTATTTCTATTTCTATTTCTATTTATATATATATATATAACTTATGAATATGAAAATAAATAACTTGAACTAAATATAATTTAATAAGATTACAAAATATTACTTTAACTATTATCTAAAGATAATGATCAGTATCCATAACAATTTAAATTAAATAGAATTCATAAAATTACTAAGTATTACATAACTATTATCTAAATATAAATTGTCTAACCAATCAAGATACTTACTTCCTTTCCAAATAAGATAATTACATCTTTCCATTTACTCAAACTACTTTAAAAAAACATAAATTCATAAAACAATTCCATTTCCAACTAATATAATTTTATTATTCAATTTACTCAAACTAAGTTATGCAGAGACATAATTACATAAGGTAATTACATTTTCAAATAATATAATTACATTATTCCATTTACTCAAACTATGTTTTGCAAAAACATAAATACATAAAGGAATTACATTTCCAAAAATATAATTATATCATTCCATTACTCGAACTACTTCCTGCAAAACGTAGATACATAGAGGAATTGCATTTCCAAAATATAATTATATTATTCCATTACTCAGGCTACTTCCTGCAAAACGTAAATACATAGAGGAATTACATTTCCAAAATATAATTACATTATTTCTTTTTTCTCAAACTACTTTCTGCACAAGCTTGGATATAAAAATGCACAAACTTGGATATAAAAAGAAATTACAGAAGCCTGGGTTTTATATATATATATTTTTAGAAACTTGAAGATACTAAGCAATTACAAATCAGGCAAAAGAACATGCGAGCTTCTCTCATACGAATGGCTTTAAGATACGTAATGGCAGGAAGCTTATTTAATTTTAAGGATATACACTAGCCTGTGTAGAAATGATTTAATCGAATACCTAAATTCCTTTTAACAAAAACTACCAAGTTGGGTAAAAATGCTGGGCATTACCATTCAATGTCCTGTGCAGTACAGTCTATGAAAACTAGAGTTCGGCCAGCCCAATACCAATCGTTAAAAGTTTAAGACCTGATTTTTGTTTGGTTAACCATATTTGAGTGATCAATTAACAATTATAAACCTTCTAAGCTAAGAGAGAATGCAACTCCGTATTAATTTTTAAATTAATTGTGATTGAATCTCTGGTTACCTTCAACAGGTTGGGCGCTACGCTTTCTTTATTGGGTGTCACCTAACAATTAAAATTATGGAATTCGGCAGCGCTGCAACCGCTAGAATGGGGAATGCAGAAGATTGATAAATGATGTATATATAATCATAAGTTGCTAATGCGAGCTGCGCACTACTCCCCTATACAGGACGGATTAGGAAACCAGGAGGAAGTATGTTTAAATTAAATGCAGAGGGTATCACAGAAAATATGGCAACAACATCCTAGTCCAGATTGTCTTACAGATCCTGCATGCGATAGCATGAGTAAGCAACACTTATTATTACATAGCTAATAGAAATTTCCTCATGAACATCATAAATAAATTAGTTCTGAAATCTATACAAGCAAGCATTATCTATAATTTGTATCGATTGTTGGATTGACTTATTTTTCCATTCAAACTAGTTATTCAATGATCAAAAGCTATAGAATTATCTGATGTGCGCTTGAGATTGATGAGTTGGGACAGATTTGCAGCCGAAGTTGAGGATGCTCCCTTACGTTCTTCGTGCTCGATTGCCAATCTCACAAAACCCACCGGTTTCCTCCTAACCATACCCAAGGATACTCTGCTTCTCCTGGAACCCGAGCGCGACGGGGCTGCCGACACTCTCTTTAGCCAATGAACTACGGAGTCAGCATCATGCCCATGAAGATCCCACTTCAACCTTCCTAGTGAACCATACCTTCTCAAACACCTTTCTCAAAAAAATTCTCAAAATTTCTCCACCATTCCCGAAAAGAATCAAGCTCCACCAAATTGTGTGTCCTTCCCTTTTTATTATTTTTCATTTTGATTTTTCTTTCTTTGTTTCTTGTTTTTGACTGCATTATGTTTCCTTCTTTTCTTCTTTTTCTTAATTTGAACTTTTCTTCTTTTTCTTAATTTGAACTTTTCTTCTTTTTCCTCTTTCTTCTTTTTTTTTTGTTAGTTCTATTATTATTATTTTGAATTAGTATTTCTTTAATTGTTTATTCTATTAGTATTTAATCGTAATTATTATTTTATGATTCATTTATTATTATTACTATTATTATTTAATTTTAAATTATTTTAATTAATTTAAGTTTATTCCTTATCTTTATTAAATTTTTTTTTCCATCCCCTTTATTGTTTATTAATTTAACTAGAGACATCAAGACTCTATGCTTCTCACATGTCCTTCGATGATCTCTCAGGTGGGGATATAGTACGACGATTGAGACATCATTAACTCAACTCGTCTACTTTGACATGGTTCAGTGGTTCTTGGGGAATAAGGTCGAGCCCTCATTGCGCACCCACCAACTATATATACCTCATGAGTGACCATACAACGGCCTACCCTCACGGCAACACGCACCTGATGAGTTGGAGCCTCTCTCACTCATGCCAACTCATCGCGCTGACATTGGATAGACTTAACGGGTGTCATCATCAGCCACGTCTCCTGATGTGGGTCGATTGGCAATCACCGCCAATACCTGCACATCAATGTCATGCATTAAATCTTCATCAATTAGATGTAATAAAAACTATAAATTGACATCACCTGTCAATGTAATGACTCATTCCAAGTCCATGTACACATGTACATCAATTGTTTTACCTAGATTTCATCAATTCCATTCATACTCATCAGGTTGTCAACACCTGTTTTCAATTATGGCTCATTCGATGCCATGGTAGAACATACTGGCTAGAACGTGTACTTTCTCTACAAGTCATACTCAACAATACATCAGAGTACATGATCCATGTATGAAGTAATCATTCAACAACATTTTTATATGTGAATTATATCAACATCACGTCCACATAGAAATCATAATCTAGACATGTAAGAATTTGACTAACTATGTTATTGCATCATAATGCATGAATTCTTAACACATGAGTCATATAGAACAAAAATCGCTAAATCGCAACATCTTACCCATCATCATCAAAATAACATAACATTAATATTTTAACTGAATAATATAGTCTCATCATTGAAATTTAATAAACATTAGCACACATGTATATCACACATATATCTATTTGGAGCATTCAAAATTGAATGTCCTCAAAATAGCACCACATAGTCTATGACCAATACATAAGCACAACCAGGTCATTCATCACTGAATGCCCTCAAATAATAATAGGTCGCAAATATATCAAGTCTATAAGGTAAGACAAAAATAGGGCACTACATACACCCCAACTTCGAGAAACTTCATCTCGAAGTTCTAAAGCAAGTATGGAAACTATCTACGCATATCAGATGCATCCTCCCAGGTCGCAGAGATGGGACTATAACTATCCCACTAAACTTTGACCTGATCGACCACCTGACGCCAAAGCTGTCAAGTGCGTCACTCCAAAATACAAACCAGCTCAGCCATGATGGCCCCCTTATCTGACATCTACAAATGACTCCAATCAATAACATGGGACGGATCAGATACATAGTTGCGTAAAATAGAAACATGAAACACATCATGCATCCGACTCAAAGATGATGGCAATGCAAGGCGATAAGCAACCGACCCTAATCTCTCAGTGATGTGAAAGGATCCCACAAATCGTGGAGATAATTTAGTTCCCTGTCCAAATTTGATAGAGATTTTATGTGGCCTAACTCGCAAGAAGACTCTATCTCCAACCTCACATCTCCTGCCAATTCTGTGTGCATCTATTGGGCTTCCTTAAGCCTTGCATGGATAGTCTGCATCTACTCCTCCATCTCTTGGATCACCTCTGGACCCACCAGGACTCTGTCCTCTAGATGATCCTAGCTCAAGGGTGTCCGACATGGCCTACCATACAGAAACTCAAAAGGTTCCATCTGTATCAAACTGTGGTAACTGTTGTTGTAGGCAAATTCTACCAATGGTAGATACTCCTCCCATCTCTTCTGTTTATCCATCACATACATAGGTAACACGTCTTCTAAAACCTGATTGACCCTCTCGGTCTGACCATCTGTCTCAGGGTGATATGTTGTGCTAAAGTTTAGTTGAGTACCCAATTCTTCCTGGAAACTCGTCCAAAACCTACTAGTGAACACTGACCCCCTGTCGGAAATAATTTTCCTAGGTAATCCATGCAACCACACTACTTCATTCATAAAGACTTGCGCTACCTCTGGTGCCTCATAGGTAGTTTTGACTGGAATAAAGTGTGCACTTTTGGTCAATGTGTCCACCACAACAAATATAGAATCATGTCTCCGGGAAGTCATTGGCAATCCCATAATGAAATCCATGGATATCACCTTCCACTTAGATTTAGGAATGGCATGTGGTTGCAACAGTCCAGCTAGATGGCGATGCTCAACCTTCACTAGTTGACATTCTAGACACCGCGCCACAAATTCTACAACATCCTTCTTCATGCCATGCCAAAAGAACAAAGGTTTCAAATCCGCATACATCTTTTTCACTCCAGGATGTGCCATATACACAGCTCGATGAGCTTCAGTTAGAATGAAATTTTGAATCTCTTCGGTCTTAGGTACATACATGTGCCTATTGTAACTTAGCAATGCATCATCATCAAATGTGTAACCATCATATTTGGGTACCGTCATAGTCTCTGCTTCTAGTTCTGCCTTGACTTCCTTGTACCAACTATCTTCTTGCTGCAATTTTAGGACTTTTTCTCGCAGATTTGTTGTCAGCGGTAATACTGAGAAGATATGAGGTCGCCGACTCAAAGCATCTGCAACCTTGTTCATTGTTCCTTGAATATAAGAAATGTCAAAATCATACTCACTCAATAATTTTGACCATCTTCTTTGCCTCACATTGAGGTCACTCTGAGTAAAAATATACTCCAAACCATGATGATTTGTCTTCAATTCAAACTTCCTTCCAACTAGGTAGTGCCTCCAAAGCTTCAAAGCATAAACTACTGCTGCAAGCTCTAAATCACGTGTCACATAATTCTCTTCATGAGGTCTTAGCTTCCTAGAAGCATATGCAATCGGCCTACCGTCCTGCATCAATACTCCACTCAATCCTTCCTTAGAAGCATCAGTGCAAACTAGGAAATCTTGTCCCATATCTGGGACCTTTAGTATTGGAGCTGATGTCAAAAGATTCTTGAGAGTCACAAATGCTTGCTCACACTGTGCAGACCATACAAATTTCTTCTTCTTCTTCTGTAAATCAGTAATAGGACCTGTAATCTTGGAAAACCCTTCTACAAACATTCTGTAATAACCTGCTAGTCCCATAAAGCTTCACAGTTCATGCACATTTGTTGGTGCTGTCCATTCTATAATAGCCTCAATCTTAGATGGATCAATGGATATACCATCTTCGGAAATGACATGTCCCAAGTAATGTATCTCTGTTTGGAAGAAAGAACATTTGGATAGTTTTGCATACAACTTATGCTCTCTCAAACACCTCAACGCCATTTTCAAGTGCTCTTCATGCTCTTTGGAATTCTTTGAATAAATCAAGATGTCTTCTAGGAACACCTGCACAAATTTGTCCAAATACTTTCGAAATACACCATTCATCAGATTCATGAAAACACCTGGTGCATTCGACAGTCGAAAAGGTACCACAACAAACTCATAATGGCCATACCGTGTCTTAAACACCATCTTGGGAATATCTTCTTCTCTGATCCTCAACTGGTGATAGCCAGATCTCAAATCTATCTTTCAGAAAATTGTTGCTCCTTTCATCTGATCAAACAGATCATCAATCCTCGGTAAAGGGTATTGATTTCTAATCGTAGCCTTGTTCAACTGTCGATAGTCGACACAAAGCCTCCCCAAGGTGATGTACTTGGTCTGATGAACCCGAGGTCAAACAATTCTTGAAGCTGAATTTCTAGCTCTTGCAACTCAGGTGTAGTCATATGGTAGGGTGTTCTAGCTATGGGCTTAGTCCCTGGTTTGAGATCAATGGTGAACTCAACTTCCCGCCTTGGTGGTAATCCTTACAGTTCTTCCGGAAACACGTAAGTGAATTGTGACAAGATGGGATGTCGACTCATATCCTCCATGTCATATTTTTCATTTATAGATGTTACAGCATACAACCGACATCCATTGTGCATACTCTTCTTCAACTATAACACAGAGATGAATCTCAAAGATACTCCCCTCTTAGTGCCTGACAACACTTGTGGGTGCCCCAAATCATCTACAAATTTCAACTTCTTCTCCTTGCAATCTAAGACTGCTGAATGGGATCCCAGCCAATCCATCCCTATAATGATGTCATACGATCCCAATGATGTGGCATACAAGGGAACCTTGGTGACACAAAATCCTAGGTCAATCTCACAATATGGAACTAAGGATCCTACCCCTTGGGTTATCCCGGATGCCATTTCAACTACGTCAAAATGTTGCTTCTTGATTGCCATCAACTTGCTTCGGATTAGTGCCTTGTGTGAAATGAAGCTTTCAGTAGCTCCTGGATCAATCGAAACAGAAAATTTTATGCCATTAATCATACCTGTGGTATCTAGTACTGTAGATTGGTGCTCTGCCTGTCGATGATTGACTACAACATGAATATGATGTGCCTGACCAATGTCACCAACTGTTGCTGGCCTCTAACCCTGATTAGGCCCTTTCTGACCTTGTGGACAATCCCTCTGCAAATGTGGTCCTCCACAAGTCCAACATACCCCTCTTGATGGTGGCTTCTGTTGACGTGGTCGAGTAGGACCCCCATGGTTCTATGGTTTCTGGGCATTAGGCGTGTTACCAAGTTGCTGAGTCTACGATGCTAATTGCCGAAAATAAGTTCTTGAACTAACAAATCCATGTTGTTGTCTTGCTCTGGGGTGAGGATCTCGTCGATCGGTTCTTGCCCTGAAATTAAAACCTGACTGTGTCCTAGACTTTTGTTCTATTTTCCCAATAGGTCGAGATTGACGCTGCTGACTGCCTCCAATAACTTCTTCTTCCACTATGATTGCTTGTTGCATAGCCTCATGCAAAGTTTGCGGCATCAATATGCGCACTTTAGTGCGGATGTTAAAGTTGAGACCATAAATAAACTTGTTCACTCTCAACTTCTCAGTGATCAGGTGTAGTGCATACTACAGAAGTTCCATGAACTTCACCTCATGCTCTGGTACTGTCCTGTTTCCCTATCGCAATCCATTGAACTCATTCAGTTGTCTCTCCAAAAACTCTTCTGACATATACCATTTGCGGAAATGTTCCTCAAACAGCTCCCAAGAAATCTCTCCAATCTCTAATCCCAGCTGTGGAAAAATGGTCTTCCACCACAATAGAGCATTTCCCTTAAGTTGTAGGATCGCCATACGCACCTTCATGTTGGAAGAATATGTGCGCTGATTGAAACACATGTTGATATTTTCCAGCCATGCCTCCGTCGTCGTTCCATCCAAGGCACCATGAAATTCCAGAAATTTGACTTTTTCCATTTCTCGTTGGGAAGTCTCGGGCAGAGTTGCTGGCGCCACCGTCCCTGGAGTTGAGCTCCCTTTCCCAACATGCTCCAACCAGGAGACAAAATTGTCTGTCATCTGCTAGAAAGATCGCATCATGTTCATGACTTCAGTGGCAGGGATCACAGCTTCTTCATTTTATCGCGATGATGAAGGAGGTGGTGCAGGGAAGCATGCACTACGCGTCCTGACTCCTCAAGTTTGACCTCTCCTTCCTCTCCTACCACCACTTCTGCCAAATTCCATCCTGTCAATATATGTCAGCATAAGCGTCAACACTTATCATGTAAAAAAGAACCATAATTAATATTACTAGTCAAGCATAGTGGACACTTGTCCGAGTATTGAAACTTGCTCTGATACCATATGTAACATCCCCACGGGACCATTTTTTTTTTTAACATTATCCTCATCTCTATGTCTACCTCAAAGGATTGACGACACTTCCCATCACTATGAAAGGTGTTCCATGACATCTATTGTTACAAGGCCACATCAACCTCATGCATTCATGGACATATCATTTTTCATTTGTTGTTGCCCTTCCTAGGTAAACTTAAGGTCATGTTATATTAGCATTCTCCAACAAATAAGAAATCATGAACTAAAGAGATGTTGAGCCCGATCTACAAAACATGAATCTCTTAACTACTGTACTTATCTTTTATCATACACCACTCCATGACAATTTATTTTTCCAAAAGCAATTATATATTTATAAGTTAAACTAAACAACTTAACTACTTAATCAATTTGTTAAACTAGTTAACTATGCCATTATTAACAATTATCCCATGCCTTATTACTCAACACAATTTTACTGAAAACTAACTTGAAGGGCACAAAATTAATGTACAATGATGTCCTTATACCTCTACAATTAATTACACTATTAGTTTAATGTACGTTAACAATTTACGAGACTAAGAAACTTTCTTTTAAGTTCCAAACAATAAGAAACTTTCTTTTAAGTTCCAAAACAATAAGTAAGTCTATGGGTTACCATAAACTAACTTCAATTCGACTATTTATATGTATACATTAATAACCCATATGTATTGTTAATCATCATATAAAATGACATACAATAAGCCAAATAGTTCCTATTTCTATTTCTATTTCTATTTCTATATATATATATATATATATATAACTTATGAATATGAAAATACATAACTTAAACTAAATGTAATTTAATAAGATTACAAAATATTACTTTAGCTATTATCTAAAGACATTATCAGTATCCATAACAATTTAAATTAAATAAAATTCATAAAATTACTAAGTATTACTTAGCTATTATCTAAATATAAATTGTCTAACCAATCAAGATAATTACTTCCTTTCCAAATAAGATAATTACATCTTTCCATTTACTCAAACTACTTTAAAAAACATAAATTCATAAAACAACTACATTTCCATCTAATATAATTTTATTATTCAATTTACTCAAACTAAGTTACGCAGAGACATAATTACACAAAGTAATTACATTTTCAAATAATATAATTACATTATTCCATTTACTCAAACTATGTTTTGCAAAAACATAAATACATAAAGGAATTACATTTCCAAAAATATAATTATATTATTCCATTACTCTAACTACTTCCTGCAAAACGTAGATACATAGAGAAATTACATTTCGAAAATATAATTATATTATTCCATTACTCAAGCTACTTCCTGCAAAACGTAAATACATAGAGGAATTACATTTCCAAAATATAATTACATTATTTCTTTTTTCTCAAACCACTTTCCACACAAACTTGGATATAAAAAGAAATTACAGAAGCCTGGGTTATATATATATATATACATTTTCAGAAACTTGAATATACTAAGCAATTACAAATTAGGCAAAAGAACATGCGAGGTTCTCTCATACGAATGGCTTTAAGACACGTATAAAAAGAAATTACAGAAGCCTGGGTTATATATATATATATATTTTTAGAAACTTGAATATACTAAGCAATTACAAATTAGGCAAAAGAACATGCGAGGTTCTCTCATACGAATGGCTTTAAGACACGTATAAAAAGAAATTACAGAAGCCTGGGTTATATATATATATATATTTTTAGAAACTTGAATATACTAAGCAATTACAAATTAGGCAAAAGAACATGCGAGGTTCTCTCATACGAATGGCTTTAAGACACGTAATGGCAGAAAGCTTATTTAATTTTAGGGATATACACTAGCCTGTGTAGAAATGATTTAATCGAATACCTAAATTCCTTTTAACAAAAACTACCAAGTTGGGTGAAAATTCTGGGCATTACCATTCAATGTCCTGCGCAGTACAGTCTATGAAAACTAGAGTCGGGCCAGCCCAACAACAATCGTTAAAAGTTTAAGACCTGATTTTTGTTTGGTTAACCATATTTGAGTGATCAATTAACAATTATAAAACTTCTGAGGTAAGACAGAATGCAACTCCATATTAATTTTTAAATTAATTGTGATTGAATCTCGGGTTACCTTCAGCAGGTTGGGCACTACGCTTTCTTTATTGGGTGTCACCTAACAATTAAAATTATGGAATTCGGCAGGGCTGCAATCGCTAGAATGGGGAATGCAGAAGATTGATAAATGATGTATATATAATCATAAGTTGCTAACGCGGCAGAGCTGCGCACTACTCCCCTCTACTGGACGGATTAGGAAACTAGCAGGAAGTATGCTTAAAATAAATGTAGAGGGTATCAGAGAAAATATGGCAACAACATCCTAGTCCAGATTGTCTTACAGATCCGGCATGCGATAGCATGAGTAAGCAACACTTATTATTACACAGCTAATAGAAATTTCCTCATGAACATCTTAAATAAATTAGTTCTGAAATCTATACAAGCAAGCATTATCTATAATTTGTATCGATTGCTGGATTGACTTATTTTTCCATTCAAACTAATTATTCAATGATCAAAAGCTAAAGAATTACTTGATGTGCGCTTGAGATTTGATGAGTTGGGACAAATTTGCAGCCGAAGTGCCCAAGTTGAGGATGCTCCCTTATGTTCTCCATGCTCGATTGCCAATCTCACAAGACCCACCGGTTTCCTCCTAACCATACCCAAGGATACTTTACTTCTCCTGGGACCCCGAGCACGAAGGGGCTGCCGACACTCTCTGCTAGCCAATGAACTATGAAGTTGGCATCATGCCCATGAAGATCCCACTTCAACCTTCGTAGTGAACCACACCTTCTCAGACACCTTTCTCAGAAAAATTCTCAAAATTTCTCCACCGTTCCCCAAAAGAACAAAGCTCCACCAAATAGTGTGTCCTTTTCTTTTTATTATTTTTCATTCTGATTTTTCTTTCTTTGTTTCCTATATTTGATTGCTTTATGTTTCCTTCTTTTCTTGTTTTTCTTAATTTGAACTTTTATTCTTTTTCCTCTTTCTTCTTTTTTTTTTTCTTTCTATTATTATTATTATTATTATTATTTTGAATTAGTATTTCTTCAATTGTTTATTCTATTAGTATTTAATCGTAACTATTATTTTATGATTCGTTTATTATTATTACTATTATTATTTATTATTATTTAATTTTAATTTATTTTAATTAACTTAAGTTTATTCCTTATCTTTATTAATTTATTTATTTTTTTCCATCCCCTTCATTTTTTATTAATTTAACCATCGCATTTGCATTGCAACCAGAGACATCAAGGCTCTATGCTTCTCGCATTTCCTTCGATGATCTCTCAAGTGGGGATACAGTACGGCTATTGAGACATCATTAACTCAACCCGTCTACCTTGACAAGGCTCAGTGGTTCCTAGAGAATAAGGCCGAGCCTTTATTGCGCGCCCCCCAACTATATATACCTCATGAGTGACCATACAATGGCCTACCCTCATAGCAACACAACCTGATGAGTTGGAGCCTGTCTTGCTCATGCCAACTCATCGTGCCGACATTGGCTAGACTTAAATGGTGTCATCATTAGCCCTATCTCCTGATGTGGGTCGATTGGAAATCACTGCCAATACCTGCACATCAATGCCATGCATTAAATCTTCATCAATTAGATGTAATAAAAACTATAAATTGACATCACCTGTCAATGTAATGATTCATTCCAAGTCCATGTACACATATACATCAATTCTTTTACCTGGATCTTATCAATTCCATTCATACTCATCAGGTTTTCAACACCTATTTTCAATTATGGCTCATTCGATGCCATGGTACAACATACCCACTAGAACTTGCACCTGCTCTACAAGTCATACTCAACAATACATCATAGTACATGATCCATGTATGAAGTAATCATTCAACAACATTTTTATATTTGAATTATAACAACATCACTTCCACATAGAAATCATAATTTACACATGTAAGCATTTGACTAAGTATGTTATCGCATCATAACGCATGAATTCTTAACACATGAGTCATATAGAACAAAAATCGCTAAATCACAACATCTTACCCATCATCATAAAAATAACATAACATTAATATTTTAACTGAATAATATAGTCTCATCATTGAAATTTAATAAACAATAGCACACATGTGTATCACACATATATCAATCTGGAGCATTCAAAATCAAATGTCCTCAAAATAACACCACATAGTCTATGACCAATACATACGCACAATCGGGTCATTCATCACTGAATGCCTTCAAAAAATAATAGGTCGTAAATATATCAAGTCTGTAAAGTAACACAAAAATAGGGCACTACAGAAATACATAACTCTCTAGCATTATGCTTAATATCTACACACAAAACATTATCCTTGAAACCTTATTTAATATTTCCTTACCAAGAAAATATTTCCTTTATTTCCCTATCCCTCCTTATCTTCAAGGGTTTTGGGCTTCATGTTCTATGGGTTAGGAGGTTAACTAGGGATTTGGTGTGAAGGGGTTAAGGGCTTAGAGTTAAAGGGATAAAGGGGTTTAGGTGTTTAGTGATTATGGGGTTGGAGGGCTAAAGAGCAAAGAGGTTATGGAGTTTAAACTCGGGTTAGTGGTTAGTTGTTGAGGCATTATAGTTAAACAAATAAAGGGGTCAATGTGTTAGGGGTCAATGGGCTTAGGGGTTAAGGGATTTAGTTCTTAAAAGGTATTTAGGGGGTTAGGGATTTAGAGGCTATACATTAAGGACTTAAGTGTTTGTGGATAAACTAGGGATTAGGTTTTAGGTGTTAAGTGCTTAGAGATAAAGGGGTTTAGGGGTTAGGGGATTTAGGGGTTAAGGGATTGAGGGAACCAATACTAGGGGGTTAGGGTTCAAGAGGTTACATGTTAAAGGTAAAGGGTTTAAGTGTTAATGTCTTAGGGGCTTAGTGGTTGAGGACGTAAGGGTTAATCAATTAGTGGTTATTTAAGAGGTCAGGCCTTTAGGGGTTAGCAAATTTATGGGCTAAGGGATTTATGGATATAGAGTTAGATTGTTAGGGTTGATTTGGTTAAGGGTTAAGTGTCAAGGGGTTAAAGGATCAAAGGATTAGGTTTTAAGGGATTAATGGATTCTAGGAGATGAGGCTTTAGGAGTTTCTAGGGATTTATGGGTTTTGGAATTTAGCTATTTTGGGTTAGGGGTTTTAGGGTTAGCAGGTTAAATAGGACTTAGGGGTTATGGGTTAAGATTTTAGAGGAAAAGACATATAGTGGTTAGCAAGTTTAAATAGTTATGGGTTAGGGAGTTAATAAAATAGGGGGTTAAGGGGTTTTATGGGTTATGCGATTTAGAGGTTAAGGAATTTAGGGCTCAATGGTTAGGAGGATAGGGTTTAAGGGGTTAGGGTTAAGTCCCAAGCAGTTAAAGGTTTAATCTTTTCTAGGAGTTAAGGAATTAAAAGGCTTTAGGGATTTAGAGATTTTGGATTTAAGTATTATGGGTTAGGATGTTTAGGGGTTAGGGGTGGACTATGTCTTAGGGGTTCCAGGGGTTGTCATATTAGAGGTAAAGTGGTTAAGGGGTTTAAGGGTTATAGGATTTAGGGGTTAATGGATTTAGTGCTCTAGGGTTAGGTTTTTAGGTTTTATGAGGTTAGGCATTAATGGTGAACAGGCTGAAGAGTTAAAGGCTTATAAGGGCTAAAATAGAGCTTAGAAGCTAATGTAGAAGCCCAAACGATAATTCCAAAGTCGAGAGATGAGCAATCAATCACAAGGGAGAGAGATCAAGAAAACATAGATCTCTCATGCAAACAAAGAGAGTACATGCAAATGTAGAGCACACAAGAAAATGAAAGCTGGACTGGCACAAGGGAGGTCATACATGCAAACACAGTGTAGAGGTAAACAATTATTTTACGTCTATATTGTAAACTAGAGCTTAGAGGCTAATGGTAAAAGGATTAGAGGTAAATAATTAAAGGAATTAAGGGGTTGAGGGGTTAGGGGCTTTAGAGTTAAAGGTATTTAGGGCTATGGGGTTAGGGGGTTAGGTTTTAACTGGTTAGGCATTAAGGGCTTAGGTGTTATAGTGTTAAGGGATTATAAGGGGTTAAGGGCTTAGGGTGTTAGAGGATAAAGACTATGAGGATGGGAGATAAGGGGTTAATTAAGGGAGTAGAGATTTAAGGATTAATATATTTATAAGTTAATTCATTTAGGGATCGAATATTAGTGGGGCGAGGTATAAAAAGTTAGGATTAAGTGTCAAGGGGTTAAAGTGGTAAGGGATTATGTGTTAAGGGATTAAGTGCTTAGGGGTTTAGGGATTTAAGCTGTTTGGACCTTTGGACTTATTGGTTTAGGAATTTAATTTTATCCGTCCTCATTACTCTCTCCACCTCCATAAATATATGTCCCTTTTTCCCCCCCTCGTATCCCGTCTGTAATATCCTGAATTTTGGACTAACTATTTTTGTTGTTATATTGGGCCACGGCCTTAGCAAATGTGTTTTCTTTTGAGTATTGGGCATGAGCCCTAGCACCTATGATTTATTCTTTTATATATTGACATATTGGGAATGGACCCTGGCTGACTTCTTCATTTGAGTGTATACTGGGCGAGAAGGTCCTAATGTTTTAATGATGCTCTTCAACTTTGATATGGGTACAAACCTTAATATACTGAGATGATCTTTTGTTACTTACTGTGCAGAGCTATGAGTTTACATGATTTTACTTATGAGTGTGTTGAGCATGGACTCAGAAACACACATATAACCTATGTATTGGGCATAAGCCCCAATGTACCTAGAAGAATGTTTATGTACTGGGAGTAAGCCCTGAGGTACATTGAGTGTTGGGCCTAAGTCCTTGATCACTCCAAGCTTGATAAATGAGTACCGGATCCGAGGCCACTTGAATATTCTAGATGTGCGCCAGAACCATATTCTATCACTGGTGTTGAGCAGGAAGCTTTGGAATTGCACTAGCGTAACGCCCATGTGAAACTGTTGAGTTAAAAGGCTCTGAAGAGCACTTGGGGTTACTAAATATCAAAGTGTTGAGTCTAAAAGAATCTGAATAGTACTTCTACTTTCATCACATTTATTTAATTTGATTAAATTATTCATCTTTTATCTATCATCAAATGTTGTGGGAACTACCATGTTAAATGAGGGAATCCGACATGCAAGAGAGAGACTAGAGGTGCTTATCCAAGCTTACCGAAAGACCGTCCAAAAGAGTTGAACCTTGTCCTTAAAAGTCAAAAGAAGTATCATGTAAGGATACATATTTAAACAAAAGATAATTACCGCCACTTAAAGCATGGATTGACTAATAGTAGTCTTCTACGAATAACATGCATAAAGGCCTCACAACTATTATTATTATTAAGAGTTTTAATAAATAATGTTGTTATTATTTATTTTATATTGTATAGTTTATGCATCATTTAATATTATTAATGATGTATTAATAATTAAGTTAAATTATAATTATTATTATTATTATGAAAAGATTAAAGATTAAAATCACTTATAGTTAAAAACAAGTGATAAATTCCTAGTTCAAGAGAACAAAATATTTTAGTAAATAATATCTCTTAAGTATTATATTATTTAATTTAAAGAAACTAATTATTCCAATAGTCACAATTCAAGACTTCCCTACATAAAGAGGGTAGATCCCAAGTTTTGGGGATCATCTATCTTTTTCATTATCATTCTCTTATGGTAATCAGAGAGAAGTCTTCTGCTCCAAGAAACTGAAGCAACCTTATATAATAATTTCAAATCTGAACTAGCAGTGAACCTAAGGCCTCTATCTCTCATTTGCATGTTGGAACCAGCTCGGGGGGATCCAGTTAGAACCAAGAACGGTCTAAGGGTCATGGTTGGGAGGAACATGGTAGCCCCTATTGATGTATTTGTAACTTCAGAATGTATTTCATATATGTATATTGTATTCCTATATAGATGTTATTATTTCTCTATACGGAAGTGTTTGTATTCCTATCGAGATGTTATTATTCCTCTATACGGAAGTGTCGTCATTTATATTGTAAGTGTCGTAACTTATACTTGATGGGTTATTAGACCACCTTGTTGGGGTCGACCCTGTATAAGTCATGTGGGTTAAAGGGTTATTAGACTACCCTATTGGGGGTCGGCCCTGTCAGTATTATGTTATGTGGTTAAGTTAAGGCCGACCTACTAAAGGTTATTAGGCAAGTCAAGTCAAGTATAAATAGAGTGCGAAAGGCACTTTATTTGATCATTGTATTATTCTCATATACTCTCATTGGAGAGTGGTGCACTTGTGGAGGAGGAGAAGCTGCTACTAGGAGAAGACTATCTCTTATGCTTGGGTTGTATCATTGCTCTATCTATCTCTGAGGAAGTTGTAGGGTTTTTCACCTTTATGGTTTTCCCCAGTGAAACTCTATGTGTCTATTGTCTCTTGTGTGCTTGCATTATTATGTCCATGATTGATATGCTGTAGATATACTGTAAATGTTGTTTTCTCAGTTAAGATCGTAGATCAGATTGAAGTAAATTCCGAAAAAACTAACATGGTATCATAGCTAGCCTGAAAGAAGGCATGGTATGGTAATTATGACACTTGTTGCACTTACGAAGCTAGGGCTTGATATAGCAAAAACCAGTCATCATAGAACTTTCTCTATAAATACATGTTGGCGAGGTTTCGGGATCTTCAAATCTTCTAGGCCGAAGAAAAGATCCCCATGTACCTTGTGTCCAAAGGGAAACCTCTAATTCATTGTACTTTGTGATTTATGATCTGTACAATATAGGGTTTTTGTCTCTTCTAGATCTGAGTCATAAACAAGTGACCTAGGAAAAAACGTCATAACTTGTGCTAAGAAGCTCCAAAGGAAATTTCATAAAATGTGGAAGGTAGGGCATGGACTATACTTTCTCAGCTAAGTTTTGTAGATACTGAAACTGAACCGGTGACACATGGCACACTGTACAAGTTCACTCTCTTTTTTAATCCCATAAATAGGTCACGTTGCGACACTTGGCATAACTCTCTCGCTGAGAATCCAATTGAGGTCAGACCTATGGGGTTGGAAAGGTAGCAGGTCAGGCTACCAGAGGAAGAATTTTTAGACCCTGTAGATTTGAAATTTCAGATTTACACTAGAAACAATCAGGTGCATATTTCTATCAAAACAAAATTGGATTTTGAGCACCTTCATTCATGGCTCCAGGAATTTAGGGTTTTGGAAAATGTTGGAATACTTTTTATTGGAGACAACGACTGGATGCTCCTCATCAAAATTGAAATTTAGAGACCATGATTGAATTTTTTGGTTGGGAAAAAGGTTGGGCTTGATAAAACCCTAGTTCAGGATTTTGATCGGAAAGGTGAAAAATTAGGGCTTCTGCAAAAGTTGGAATTTATGAATTCTGTGACCACGGCTGGAAGCTCCTCAGAAAAATCAAAGTTTAGAGCTTTGGATCAAACCTTTTTGTTGGGTAGAAGGGTGGGATTTATCAAACCTTAGTTCGGGATCCTGTCGAGAAGATCCAAAAGTTTCAAGGGCAATTTTGAGGGGTGAAACTTTTCATTTTTAAAATTCTAAGTATACCAACTTGATCAGCTCATCAAGGTGTATCTGTCTATCCTTTTAGAAGTTTGATATTCAAAGTTTGAATTTATAAGGTTTCTCTAACAAACCCTAATCCAACTCTAGATCCAGTTTCTGCAAATCAAGTGGATTGGGTTAATCCTAGAAGAGAATGGATTGGTCACTTGCATAAGTGAAGAATTTTCTGTTTCACAGGGAGATGAGGCTAAGGCCTTACATAAGAAGATTACAAGCAATCTCGACAGGTATGACTTATCCAGGTATGTTTCAAGATCTGCTCATGATTAAGTTTATGGTATGCTTGTATTCATTAAGTTTAGTACACTCTTGATTAACTTTAGACTTGTCATATCACCTTAATAAAATTATGAATGCAGATATTCATTGACTGGGTTTTTGACACTTATGATTGTACTAATGCATTGTGGTGTTGTATGAGGTTGATGTTGTCTGCTAACATCAAAGGTACATCAAGAGAGACAAATCATGTTCTAGTTCAAGAACATATGACCATGTTGATATGAAGACAAAGATTCATCCATTGTCATGGATCACATAGAAGATCTACTTACAAGGTATGTATAACTGGGTTCTATAATGGTTAATCTATGAGATATGCAGGTTACTAGCACAGGTCATTGAAGAGACCAAGAAGACATTATGCGGGTATGTTAGACATAACTAGCTAGCATGCTAATCCAGGTATCTGTTTCCTATATCAAGTTAGAATCCTACCTTGTGTTAGGATCTCTTATATAAGTATACATGGCATGATTGATAATGATTATTCATTGAAGTTAGTAATCATGGGTTTAGGCATATTATGCTTCTTACTTTGATTGATGATATCACTAACCAAGAAAAATCCTATGGTCAAATAGGAATATGTATAAGTAAAAGAATTGTTATAAATTGTTTGTGTATGAAATGATCTTGACCATACATGTTTAATATTATTGTGTTTTGATAGTATTAATATTATACTAATGAATGTATGATTATGTATGAGATCTCAAGGATAACACAATGATTATACTAGTAAGTATGCATAGTGATCGAGGAAGGATATATGTTCAAAGACATGTAATCTAGGAAGCAAAGATCAAGAGGGAGCACACTCCAATAGTTCCTGCAAGGAAGCAAATATTGAGAGGGAGTCCACCCTACAAACCAAACAAAGATAAGTATTTGAATTGTCATTTCTTGCATATTTGTTTGTTTAAATAATATTGTTCAATGATGTATATGCCTATGTTCCTAGACTCAGTGTGTGTATTATGCATATTAGAATAATTGCATTAATGAACAGTATACTACTAATATGCATGTGATGGGTAAGTGGCCTATGGCACTGTACAACATCCCATTGCTACTTATATAGAATGAAACCTCTTTGTTGACATGTTGGGAGTAGTGCAAACTCTTAACAATGTTCTAGTAGAGATTGGAAGGCATCTAGAAAGTTACGGGATATGGATAAATGTTGTATTGAAGCATTGGCTAAAATAATTTGAGATGCACCTACAACAATTAATTACTAAGAATATGCGAAATAGCAGAAATAATAGAACAAAATCACTTTTATATTGATCACGGGCCACTTCGAGGGGGCTACCTCCTTTGAGAAAGCTCAATACAATTAACTTCACGGTGCCTTCAATGACCTCAACACACACTTATATACTAAGTCTATGCCCAATACTACGAGTCAAAACCATGGGACATATAATACTACAGGACGACTTACAAAGCATATGCGTCCAATACTATGGGTCAATACTATGGGCTGATATAAACTACGGATCAACAAATACTACGGGACGACTTACAAAGCATATGCATCCAACAACAATATACTAACATAGTAAAGAGAAGGGTTGACATAGGTTCCTAACATCCCCTCTCCCTTAGAAAAAGCTTTGTCCTCAAAGCTTTGGTTGGAGAAATTGCTGCAGAATCTGAAGGAGTGGTTCCCCGGTAGCATCCTTGGTTTGCATTTCGGGCCACTGACGCCTTTGGAGTGTCAAGGAGGATTGCTTGGAAGGCTGTAGATGAAGAAGAACCCTGTCAGCTGCATGGAAAATGCGCTCAGAACGGTGCTGATCGGCTTGTTGTTTTAGGCGAATTCTGGCCATGTGAAGATTGTCTTGTAGAATGAGAAGAATCTGATCACGGTTTCAAAGAACCGAGTCAATTTCCTAAACTGGGGAGCTGCTAAGGGTGTATGGAAGAAGAACTGGCGGTGTTTGTCCATAGACTGCTTCATATGGTGTCCTTTGAGAAGTGGTATTGTACCACCAGAGTGCTGCTAGGAAATCCATAGAAATAGTTGGCCAAAGCTGTGTAGTGATGGGCAAGGGTTTGATCAATCCCGAAAGGAGTGTCGGTTCCCCCTTGTTGACTTGGAAAATATCATCGTTAGCCACCAACTGTTGAATTGTCATTTTTAGTCCCAGCCAAAAGAAGTTACATTGTTCTTGGTCATACATTTTGCAGAACCCATAGTGCCCTGTTGATGAAGAAGCATGGAGATCATAGAAGAGATAGCCTTGTTGAACATATGGCAACCAATTTGGAACAAGCAGAGAAAGAGCTGTAAGAGAAACTGTGTCATCAATTATGTGAGAGGGAGCATCTTCCACCATATTGTCCTTACCCTTCTTGTAAGTGATCACATAGGGATAACCCATGAGTTGGATAACCCATTGTAGGTGTGTTGGGGAGGAGACCCATTGTTCCAGAAATTTTTCCAAACTCGGGAGATCAGTCTTGATGCAGAAATAATTGCCTAATAGGTGTGGCTGCCACTTCTGTACTGCATGCAAAATAGCTATCATTTCCTGCTGAGAGGTAGATGTGGTTACATTCTTACCGGAAAGGTCTCTTGAAGGCAGCAAGCTCATTGGTTCAGCAAAGATACCTGCATATCTATCCAAGGAAGTAGTGGAGACTGTTGATGGGTGCATCTGAATGGAATTGAGCTGAGTGATGACACCATGTGAATTCTTCTTAAGGATTTTTTCCAAGCGATGTGAACTGATGATGCAGAGAGACCCTGGTTGTAAGCCCCGAAATTTGTGTTGTGCCCCATTGACGTTAAACTGCATCCAGTGTTCAGCAAAATCCCATAAGATGGGGCCAAGTGTGCGTAACCATTGAATGCCCAAAACCACATCACATCCGCCTAAGGACAAGGCAAACATGTCGAAGCGTAGGTTATAATATTCCATAGAGATACATACATTGTGACACTTCCCCTTGCAAGGTAAGGTGCCCCCATTGGCAACCATGACTTCAAAGTGGGAGCAAGGATGGACAAAACAATCATCCTGTTTGGCAATTCGAGGGTCAATGAAGTTATGAGTGCTACCAGAATCAATGAGTATGGTAAGAGGGAGCTTCTTGAAGTATCCCCTGACCCGCATTGTTTGTGGGGTGGTGACGCCGGTTACAGCATGGAGATAGATCTCGGGTGGGTCGTCCTGAGATGGGTTGTCAACAGGCGGTTGTTGCATGTCGACCGGAGCATGTACTGTATCTGTAGCTTCTTCACCAAGTTCTAAGGCAGGCGGAGAATCCACATCCAAGATATAGAGCTTTTGTTGAACACATCTATGTCCCCGAGTGAATTTCTCATCACAATTATAGCAAAGCCCTTTTTCTCGGCGTGCCTGCATTTCTATTTCAGACAAATGCATGATAGGAGATGGTTGAGGAGCAGGCGTGATGGGAGGTCGTTCGGAACCCATATTTCTGAAGGGAACAAAGGTGGGTTTTGTGCGTTGTTGAGCTGCGATCTTGTCCTCGGCCAACTTAGCCAACCCTAGGACTTCCATCATTGTGTTGGGACAAAACATTTTGACCTCTGAGCGGATTTCATCCTTGAGACCATTGATAAAACAACTCCTGTAGAATTCATCAGACAATCCTTCTGTGTGATTGGCTAGTTTCTCAAATTCCATCTGATACTCTCTCACTGTGCCAGTTTGGTGAAGTTTAGTGAGTGCTCCTGTGAAGTCATCAAAAGCACTAGGACCAAATCGTGGCAAAATGAGTTGGCAAAAATTTGTCCAGTTTGGCTCGGGATGAGCTTTGATGTACCAATGGTACCATTGAAGGGCTTCCTGTTCCAAATGAAAGGATGCAAGTGGAACTTTCTGAACATCAAAAGTATTATGCAGACTAAAATATTGTTCTGCTCGGTATATCCATCCAGTCGGATCAGTACCATTGAAGCAAGGAAAATCAAGCTTCGGCCCACGAAAATTGCTAGAAGCAGAGAACTCAGTGGCTGCAAAAGATTCTAGCTGTCTGGTATTGTTCATGGCTGAATGCTGAAGATGGAGACGGAGAAATTTTTCATCCAGATCTTGGAGTTTGGTTTGGATCGCTGCAAGTGCTTCCTCCATGGTGTGTGCTTGTGCACGGGAGACAACCATAACAAGTTTTTTTTTTTTTTTTTTTTTTTTTTTTTTGGACTGGAGCGGTTACGGCTCAGAAGGAATCTAGAACAACGCCGAATGGCTGGATTTGGAACGGCTTGCAAAATGGATCTGAAACGGCGCAGCAGTGATCGGCAATAGTTCAGCTGAAAGTAGGTATGGACCCCAGGTATGTGCGGCTTCCTAACATTTCAGGGTTTTCACTCGGCCACCAATGCTGTCTGATGACTTGCGTATTGGGACAGTACCCCTCACTCCACGGCTCAGGTAAAACTGATAACCGCTTTGCCACAAACGACAGCTCTTGGTTTACCTCACGGGTGGGAACTAGTCAATCAGGTAGGGGTCGTTTCCCTTTTCGGTTGGCATGTCCTCTCAATGGCCAGCTACTTCGGGGTTCCTATGGTACTCCTCACAATGAGTTTTAGGGCTTATGCCCAAGTACTTCCCACAGTTAAGCGGATAGGGATTATTCCCAAATCCGAACCTGCAACAGAAAAAATTTGGGCAGAAATTCCACCCATGTTCAAAAACTGGATCTATATTGCTCAGAATCGCTATTATAGCATGTTTCTGGAACTGGAACAACCACTCTGCTTCTACCCATGAAAGCGGAATAGAAATATGGGCAATCGGTCAAAAGATTTTCTCGCCGCAATTTTCGCGGCCATCACTGAAATTCTGAAAAATTGCTGATTTTAAATCCGCGATATCTCCACTTTTAGAACTCCAAATGAGATGTTTTTTTTTTGAAACTGCGTATTTTTGAAAGAGAAATTCAGATATGCAATTGGTTTCTTCTGATTTTGTGCAGAAAGTTTCAGAAATTGATCTGAAAGTCACCGCCCCAAAAAAGAAAAAAAAATTCCCACTTGTGCCAAGGAAAGTGCTCTGATACCAGATGAGATGCACCTGCAACAATTAATTACTAAGAATATGCGAAATAGAAGAAATAATAGAATAGAATCACTTTTATATTGATCACGGGCCACTTCGAGGGGGCAACCTCCTTTGAGCAAGCTCAATACAATTAACTTCACGGTGCCTTAAATGACCTCAACACACACTTATATACTAAGTCTATGCCCAATACTATGAGTCAAAACCATGGGACATATAATACTACAGGACGACTTACAAAGCATATGCGTCCAATACTATGGGTCAATACTATGGGCTAATATAAACTACAGATCAACAAATACTACGGGACGACTTACAAAGCATATGCGTCCAACAACAATATACTAACATAGTAAAGAGAAGGGTTGACATAGGTTCCTAACATAATTGTATGACTGTATGACATATTTCTTTAGGTGTAAGAATTTGTTCTGAAAACTATGAGAAGTTTCTAATCATGAAATTTAACTTGTTTTTCTAGAAAAGATCGTATACGAGCACCTACAAAAGAAAGACTACAACATTTGTTCCAGCAACTAAATTATCTATTGAAGATATTGAATATATTGAAGTTCCCAAGATCCAGGAAGAATGCCATCATCCATCGATCATGAAGATTGATGTTTGGGATGTCGTCCCAAGACTTGAAGGGAAGTCTGTTCTGACTTCCAAATGGATCTATAAGATCAAGCATGCTGCAGAAGGAAGCATAGAGAAATACAAAGCAAGTGATGAAATGGAAGATACACCAGATGGATGTCAAGACAAATTTCTTGCTTGGTGTTCTTCAAATTGATTACACTTCGAGGAAGAAGTGATGGACACATTTGCAGGAGCCATTCCCAGCATGGCGAGAGGAGGATCCTTCCCATGGTTGTGGATGTAAGCATTGTGTGATGATCATCAGGACGATGCTCTAGTTACTACTTTGTATATGCATCAGTTGGATGCTTTGTATGATCATTTGGATCATGTATATGTATATGCATCATGTTGGATGCTCGGTATGATCAGTTGGATCATGTATATGTATATGCATAATGTTGGATGCTTGATATGATAAGGTGGATCATGTATTTGTATATGTATCAAGTGGATACATTGTATGATTAGGTGGATCATGTATGTGATATGCATCAGGTAGATGCATGATATGTATCATGTGGATACATTGTATGATCAGGTGGATCATGTATGATGACATGTATCAAGTAGATACTTTGTATGCATTAGGAGGACGTAGTGTATGATTAGGATGATCATGGATGATGAGCTTCATGGTGTTGCTCCAGATGATATGCATTAGGATGATGATGGGATGATGATCACGATGATCATGTGATGATGTATCGTTAGATGATTGGGTCCTTGATGTACCTGACGAATACGAGACCAGATATATGCTTTGCGGTGAACACCTTGAGAAAGTATTTGACAGATCCGAGATATGTTCACCAGATAGCTACAAAGCATATTCTGAGGTACTCGAAGGGTACAGTTGACTATGGGCTCAAGTATGAGGAAAATCAAAAGTTTAACCTGGAGGGTTATGTTGATTTGGATTGGGCAGGCAATGCCACTAATAAGGAAGAGCACTTTGGTGTGCTGCTTCAGTATGATCTCTTGGTTTAGCAGGAAGCAGTCCTATGTGGCACTGAGTACAGCCAAAGCAGAGTATGTCGCTGCTTGTTCGGCTATTTGTGAGGTAGTATGGCTTAGGAAGCTACTGTCTGATTTGTTTGATCTCCAGTTGAGTGCTACTTGTATATATTGCGACAACCAAAGTTGTGTGAAGTTTTCAAAGAATCCAGTGTTCCATGACAAGTCGAAGCACATTGAGATCAAGTTCCACTATATTAGGGATATGGTGTAGAGAGGAGTAGTGAAGCTCCTGTATATTGCAATGGACGAGCAGATAGCTGATGTGTTAACTAAGCCGCTTGCCAGAGTGCAGTTTGAGTACTTCAGAGAGACACTTGGTGTACTTCAGATCGATATTCCTTCCAAGGGGAAGTGATGAGTCCGGAGACACAGATGCACATGAGCCCTTCTCACATGGTGATAGATGTGTTCTACCATGGTGATATGTAAGTGCTAGAGCCATTCTCAGATAGTGATAGATGTGTTCTCCTATGCTAAGATGTAAGGGATGAAGCCATTTTCAGATAGTGATAGATGTGTTCTCATATGATGAAATGTAAGGGCTGGGCCCTATTCACATGGTGATAGATGTGTTCTCCCATGGTGAAATGTAAGGGATGGGGCCATTCTCACATGGTGATAGATGTGTTCTCCCATGGTGAGATGTAAGGGCCGAGTGAGTTTTTTCGACATGGTGACATATGTGTTCTCCCATGGTCGTGATATAAGTGTTGTGTCTTTCTGACATGATGGTAGGTAGGTCCTCCCATGGTGACATGGTGGTAGGTAAGTCCTCTCATGGTTGTGATGTAAGTGTTGAGCCTTCTTCGAATGGTGATAGATGTGTTCTCCCATGTCGGTGGTGTAAGTGCTGTGTGATGTGCATTTGGGTTGTGCTCCGTGGATGATGAGGTGATATGAAGAAGATGATGTGATAGTATGGTACACAGGTTTTGCAGAGGCATATAATCAGTCCTGAGATGCTCTTGCAGGTTTTGCAGAGGCAATGTAATTAGTCTTGAGAGATCTTGCAGGTTTTGCAGAGGCAGTGTAATCAGTCCCGAGGTGTACCTACTTGATGGCTTGCTCGCTGAGATGACATGATCAGTATGATCATCAGGATGATATTTTGTGGTCGTGGACAAGTTGTGGAGTGGCATGTAAAATCTCCTGGGAGATCCGGTAGGTTGAAGCTATGTGGTCGTAATTAGTCCTAGGATTCTCTTGCGAGGTTTTCTTGATGCACGTAATAAGTCCTAAGGATTCCACAGTATGGCCAGTGATGATAAAGACATGTAGGTAGTGGGCCTACATCCAGTATGAAAAATGATTGTTTTTGTAGAACTTCCTATGACGAGTAGATGAGTGATTGATTGAGATAGCACCAGCAGTGACAATGACAATGATTCGATGATGGTGATTCGATGACGATGATCAGTGACGATGATCCATAGAAGAAGACTTGTGCTAGAATACATGTGTCGAGAAATACCTTCCTAGTTAAGAGGGAGTGTTGATGTATATGTAACTTCGGAATGTATTTCATATATGTATATTGTATTCCTATAGAGATGTTATTATTTTTCTATACGGAAGTGTTTGTGTTCCTATAGAGATGTTATTATTCTTCTATACAGAAGTGTCATCATTTATATTGTAAGTGTCATAACTTATACTTGATGGGTTATTAGACCACCTTGTTGGGGTCGGCCCTGTATAAGTCATGTGGGTTAAAAGGTTATTAGACCACCCCATTACGGGTCGGCCCAGTCAGCATTATGTTATGTAGTTAAGTTAAGGTTGACCTAGTAAAGGTTATTAGGCAAGTCAATTCAAGTATAAATAGAGTGCGGGAGGCACTCTATTTGATCATTCTTTTATTCTCATATACTCTCATTGGAGAGTGGCGCACTTGTGGAGGAGGAGAAGCTGCTGCTAGGAGAAGACTATCTCTTATGCTTAGGTTGTATCATTTCTCTATCTATCTCTGAGGTAGTTGCGGGATTTTTCACCTTTATGGTTTTCTCTAGTGAAACTCTGTGTGTCTATTGTCTCTTATGTGGTTGCATATTATGTCCATGATTGATATGCTGTAGATATGTTGTACATGTTTTTCTCTCAGTTAAGATCCTAGATCAGATTGAAGTAAATTCTAAAAAACTAATAGCCCTAAAGTTATCCAGCTAAGGAAATCATCCTGACAGGTTAGCTAACTACAACAAGTTTTGCATTAATTATTGTTTGAGTGTGCAGGATTCTACACAAAAGGATCAAGTACCAAGTGACCAGACTTCTATAGGAAAGGATCAAGTGCCAAGGCAGCTAGGTATGTAGTATTAATTGTTTCTATTTTCCCATTATAGTAGACACATCCTTTTAGATTAGAATTGTTACTTCAGCATTGTTCTCATTACCAATATTATCAAGCTTAGAGGTTTTACCCAGAAACCAGTGGAGGTTCTAGCAGTTCTAGCCAAGCTAGCCTGTGCTAGACAACACCCCATCAACAAACTTAGGGACCCTACTATGGATTTCCGGAAGACTTTCCATTGTTTTCCCATATTAACTTCCAGGTTAGGGTTATTATATTTTTAAATGATTATGTTTTATGTCTGAATCATCTTACCAATTCGTAGTGCAGGGATTACTTTTGCTTTTTAAATCGTTTTATTGTTATTCTCTTTATGCTTAATAATCATTAGATAAAAATTACCATAGCAAAAAATCGAACATCGAATCTCCTAGTCACACTACACATAAATCATAGATTAAACATTAAACAATAACTATTATTTTTCTATTCTTTCAAACCAAGGTATATTTCTACCTTACCAATATCTCTACGATTTCAACCAAACAATCAACCATTAAATTGAAAATGACAACAAATTTATCTCATGGATCGAATCCCATTATCAAACCAATATTTTCCATATTATTAAACTATATTACTTTTAATCCATAGAAATAGAAATCAAGAGATCAAACCTCACTAAAGGCCATACTAATTTAACATTAGCCAAACAACATAGAAATCTCACACATAAACTTTTACACATCCGACCAAGCGTTTTCGCCACCAATGATCAAATACATACAACCATCCTTTAAACATGAAATACAAGGCAAGGGATCGAATCCCTCTATTTCCTCCATTTAAAGTAACTACCAGAAAATGCAATAAGGGGAACCAACGTGAAACCCCATTGACATATAAGAAGATCAAGCAAGGGTTTCGTCCCACCTAACCAACACATCTGTTCTGGCAGCTATTATAAAACTAATATTTGCAAATCCATTCAACAGATAGAGACACAATAGTGACATGAAGGTTCTAAGACCCTTAACCATTATTTCATACAGAGAAAACGCATAGATCAGTTACAGGTTCAAAGTCTCATAGAAAAACGCAGAGGCCAAACTTTTCCTATTTCTTAGACAGAGGCAATATATACTCACGATAAATGCAAGCCATGGATAGATCACGATTTCCTATTTTATAAATACTCAACCAACAGCTTTTAGAACAGAGGCAACGATAGAAAACATAGAAAATCGAGAACTAGTACTCTTATGATAAGAAAATGCAGAGACTAGATAATGTGCAAATTGATTATAGAATCATGCTGTAAATCCATTTCCTCTATTCACAGGTCGAAGGATTCTTTTATAAACAAAATACGCAGACATGTAAACCCCAGTTTTATATTAGGTGTTATTATTACAACTTCTACAAAGTTCAACATTGAGCCAAATGGCCAAACCTTACACTGAAACCCTCCAGGGCCATTAAATACCAAAAGATACATTTCACAATGGTCCAACCGACAGTGACCTCAAGGAACCCAAAACTCATTGTAGTAAACCCAAATCGAGCTCACAAAATTCCTCATAGAAAACACCAACAATACACTCCAAAGAGGCAAGAGGAGGAGTTAAGGAATGGTGAACTCTGAACTTACCATTTGCAACACCATCAATTTCGAGTACTGGCCACATAGAAGAGAAACGACAACCAACACCTGCTAAACAAACAAGCCATAGAAAGTCAAAACCCTCAGTTTTATATCACAATCTATCTAAATGAAATAGCAGGAAATGTAGTATGAATCAGGAATGAATTACCTTCGTATTTCAGTTGCCATATCTGCATATGAAACCCATATGGTGTGCTGACCATGAGCCAAGCTCAGGTCAGTAAACGAAACCCTCAAACACATCCACAGCAAAACAACTAAAATGAACCACGAAAAGGAACCTTCGCTGGTGTAAAACCCAAGGGAAAACCCTCAGCATAGCTAGCAGCGTTTGTCTTGTGCCAACAGAGAGATGCATTCAATTCTACCACCAAACCCCAAATAGTTCGATAGTAACCCTAATCTTTATAGTAGTAGAGTCATCCTTAATCAACAAAGTTTATAAATGCACAAGTATTGCAAAGACCAAAAAAATTACATAGTGCCAACAATACATTACCAATTCAACAAATATTATAAGTTAAACAAGTATTGCAAACATCCTTCAAGGATTTTAAGGTGCCAATCTTTAACCATCACACACTTTGGACTTAAGTAATTGTTGGGAAGGTGAAGTAAGCACCTTAGGAAGATGCCTTCGTAGGTACACCTGTAAAACAATACAAATTGAATGCATTAGCGAAACTCGCTAAGTAAGTCAAAAGTTTCCATTTCTTACACCCTGCCTCTTGGCAGCCCTGCCGGGGTACTTTGCCCCTTGAAAGACCATACATCACATCATGGGCCTCAATCGCCATGAATAGGGGTCCATCGCACCTGAATTATCAGTTAGACTTTAATAAATATTTACACAAACTCTTAAAATTATAAGAAGGAGATTTGCATTATTATACTCTAAACATTTGTACACTTGTGACAGAATAACACCTCTATTCATTACAATGCTTCTGCAAAGTTGTAGGATTCACAACCAGTAATACCATGATACATATGAAACTGAGGCTCTTCAAAATGTCATAAAAGAAGTACTGTTGTAGTATATTCTTATCAGTGCTGAAGTTAATTTACAATCATCATCTCTTAACTAGTTTGTTATAGTAACGGAAATTTTTTAAATTTTTACTATTTTTCGGGACATTACACTCTCTCTCTCTCTCTCTCTCACCCCTTATCTCCATTCAACACTTAACAAATAGTTTATGTTGTTTATAACACTAGAGCGTTTTGTAACTCCAAAATTCTCTAGAGTTTTGTCTCTCCAAAACGATAGAGAATTTTGTTTCTCCAAAACACTCGAGTGTTTTGTTTCTCCAAAATGATAGAGTGTTTTGGAGAAACAAAACGCTAGAGTGTTTTTGTTGACACCAAGAACGGGAATAAAAAATTGAATTTAAACACAACATGCAAGCATTCCTTAGTGCCTAAAATATGCGTCCCCACGCGCTCGCATGTCATCCACAACCCTATTTGGTTGGTTCGGACTTACCAAACATGTGCTATGGAATGTGCTAAACCATAGCTAATTGGGCATTTCCACCATTTTTCTCAATATTCCTATCTTTCACCACTCTTTACAACATGACATACACAACCATTTTTTATGAAATTTTAGGCATAGATAGGATTTTTTATGTAGATTCCAAATATGTAATTTAAAAAAAAAAGTATGATTTTTTTCTCTATTTTTTTCCTAATTTTCTTGTATCGTCACTCCTTAAGTCAAAAAACATGTTGTTAGTGTTTCTTCCATAACTTTTTCATTTCACAACCATTTTTGAAAAAATTATACGCTACACTAGTAGACACCAACCTCTATATTCTATAAAAAATATAAGTTGAAATGATTGCATTTAGACCTTCAAATGTTGCACCCACATTTGACGTACCATTCTCGATGTTTGATCACTTAGATAATTAAAGAAAAATTTAGAATTAAACATTTAATTTTGGAAAAATAGTTATGCACTAGTGCTACGTGTTCTCTACATGTATACCAAATTTTGTAGCTCGAAACGATCATTTAGGCACTCAGAGGTGGCACCCAGAAAAACTTATACCTTATCATTTGCCAAAAAAAAAGTGACTATTAGAAAAGATGAAATTTTACATAGTTATGTAAATTTTCAATACATAAAACTTATATATTCGGAAGCATGATTCAATTTCATACATTTAATCCTTTTTACTCAATGCAAGATATCTTGTGTAATTATCTAAAAAAATCCAAGTTTAGGGATGCCTGATTTTTTTTTCTCAGTTTTCTATTGCATTTAACGCACCAAAAGTGGCCCGCATTAGCTTGCACTCACCCAAGAGGTTTACAGTATGAAATTCAACTCCATGTTTATTGTAAGTATTGAATTTCTCTATTTGAGAATAGCATTAATCAAGGAGAAGTATAGTTTCAATAACTCTTTGGATCCTTTGAATCCCAACATAAAACCCATGTTTATGTTTATGATAATTTCCATGAGTAGAATCACCCTTAGTCCTCAATTCACAGACTTCTAAGTTTTTCTACTGCTTCTTTTTTTGTATTTGATGGAGCAATAAAACTTAGAGAAAATCTTTGCAGAACATCAAATATATACTTTCTGAGACCATATGCAAGTCTTCAAAAGCTAAAGAGATGAGCTTGGATACCACTTGAAGCATATCTCATCCCAAAAAAAACTTTGTAAACCACACAATATTATCATTATTTCTTCTATTTTTTCCCTTTTGCATTAAAGAAATAATGTCCATGCCACTAAGTAGATAAAATTTTCTCTTTCCTATCTACTAGTGCAGTGAGACAAAGGATCTTGTTTTAAGAGGAAGCTATAAAAATGTAACTATCCATAAACATCTACTTGATAAAAGAGTGTTTATTAATAATGATTTTTGAACTTGTCACAAAAAGTTGTAATGTGACTAAAAATACACCCTAACAAAAAAATTATAAGGGTCCCTAAAACTGATATAAGAACTCATGTTACCAATTTAACTTCAGTACTGAGTAGTGAACTAGTAGAAATACTTGCATGTTTATCCGAATTAACTGTTTGTTCTTGCATGGTCTTAGAATATCACTTTTCACTAGACTAGAATGGAAGAGCCACATGATCTACCTTGTCAACCCAAGAACAATTAGAATTTATTTGGTTGAGGTTTGATAGCTGTTGGTTTTATTTAGTGCGGTTTCTTTTCCAATGAAAGAGAAAATGGAATAGGTTCATTGGAAACATCTATTATGTTCATAATTATTTCAACCATTAACTATTAATTCCCTTACTAAATTTATCTTCTTGACTAGGCAAACTTAAACTTGTAGGGGAAAATTTACTGATGATGGTGTTAATTTAAACACATATGGGTGATTTTGAACATACTAGGATGAATATAGATGCTTGATGGGAGAAATTACATGTTGACATATGAATTTAAACATGATAGGATGAATCTCAATGCTTATTGGGTGGAATTACATGTTGATAGGAAAATGTAAACATGTTGGTGTGAATTTAAATATGATGTGGAAAATTTAGACTGCTTGAAGATAAATACAAACGTTTTTATGGTAAGCTAGTTGATTAGTGTTTTAATTAAATTGTTGGATGATGTACAACCCCACATAAGTGGTGTGCCATATGGAATAATGAATGAAGGGAAAATAGATGTTTTAAACTTCATGGAGATACATGTTGGAGAGAATATAAATCTATGAGCCTGTAGTTTATGGATCACATGGTATAAAACTTAATGTTGAATACATCTGATGAGACCTATGTTGATAATTCCCCTAATGACTATAAAATTAGTGGATATGAATTATTGGTAGGCTTGAAAAAAATTAGTGCATCAACTATGACATGCTCGATTATCATGAAGGAGAAGAAGATGAAAACCCGAAGGTCATATTGGACCAGCTAGAGCAGAGCTAAAGCAAAATAAAAATATGGTAGCAGAACTAATGACATCAGAGGGAATTGAGTCCACCTCAAAGAATTAGATTATGATAGAGAAAATAGAGAAAGAAGAAGCAGATCTGGATTCAGAGTGAAAAGTGGAGATGGATGCAAGAGAGTGTTTGAGATGTAAATGGGTGGGAAACCATAAGTTTGATGATAGGTGTCATCATTGTGTTGTAGGAATTTGAAGAAAAGTGAATTTTGATGTTCACTAGATGACCTTAATTTTATAAGTGTTGCCTTAAGTTATGTTAACAGTCAATCCTATATAGGAGTGCTGAAGGAATCACTATTCACCGTAAGGAAATAACAAGCTCCTATGATAGAGGATGGTTGGTGATGATTCTTTAGTTCTATTATATCTAATTGTTGATGGGTTTGTTGGTTAGTGGGATGTGAGAGGACATCCACCCTTCTCTCGGTGGTTAGTAGACATTGGATCAAACAATTGCTTAGTACTATGGATGTGACCATGCATTGAAGAAGGATGGGGAAATCCTTACGAGTGACAGTGAGGGTAGTGATGACCATTGTTATTAGGGTTTTGCAGGAAATTTGCAACCCACTAGATCTCTAGAGTTCAACTTCTCCTATTGGATATGGTTCTGGTAGGGGATTGTGTCACTTGGGAACACATCTTCTTGGTTAGTATATGTGCTTAGATGACCAAGGTCACCATAAAGGGACATGGGATATTCACCTACAGTAGAATCTTGTTTTCTTATTTATTTGAGTAGGTTTCATCTGTTTTCGCACCTGTCGTGATACTAGTGCAGAGTGCGATGGATCTCTAAATGGAATTCTGGTGCAAAGTGATTACCATAGCTACATCTATGTAGGTGGGTAGTGTCTTCAGACTCCATTACTTTCTAGTGTGGAGACAACATATAGGATCGATTGATAAATACCCCTAGAGTGTAACATGCCCTTTTGCTGAAGAAAATTTTATGTTGGAAACATTATGCTAAATTTTATTGTAAAGTTTTTATGTTGGACAAGTGTCCAAGGATGAATGTAATTTGCATAATATTTTATTATTTAATAAATAAAATAGGAGCAAACACCTAAGCTGACTGTTGAAAGAGTGGTTACTGACCCACTAGGTGGAATGGAATCTGGGGTAGAAGGCAATGACAAGTGGCAGCATCATGATGCAACTAACTAGTTGTTGGTATGGGACAACTCCCTTGAAATGTGGTCATAGTGCCTTGAAAGGTGGGACTGGAGCTTGAGGCTCATTTATTCAAAAACTGACCACTAAAGACCTAGGCAGTCTATATAATAGCCATCAAATTCTGAACTGAGGTTCATCACTTTTCTTGACGAACAAATTTACCTTGGGGTTTTCCTATGCTTGCACCCAATAGATTTGATGAGGGGATATGTTAAGTTTTTTATCATGTTGTGAGTCTTCCCATTATTGTTGAGTGCAGAAGGCATATTTGAGTGCAAAAGTTATACTACAGAGTGTAGAAGTTTTACTTAGTGTCTTGCTTCTACACAGATTTCATCTACTTAGTGGTTCAGTAAGAAGGCTTGGGGATCCATAAGAAGCCAGTAGTTTGGCTGCTTCTTCTAGAGAAGGTTGGGAGGAACAGGCCTCTTGGGTTTTTGTAGGCCCTATCTTCATCTACAGGTTCTATTCGTTTATCTATCATCAAGTAGTTATAATTGTTTATTTGCAAGTATTTAATTCCCATTTGCAGAATGTGTTCTTGTTCAGATGCATCTATTTTTTAGTTTCTAAATCTAATTAATATTGTGAATAGTAATGATAAATTGAATAAATATTCTCTGCATTTTTCCCCATGCTAATGGATCTACATCGTACTCTAGTATAGAGAAGAAATTAATGAAGATAATTTGATAGGCAGATTGCCAATTGAATGAGAAGATCAAACCCTAGTATATTTCATCAGTTTTTTTATCATTAATATTCTGAAGTAAATAATAAAAATTATGTGTTTTCCTTTCTCATTATCCCTTTCATCAGTTTAAGGTTTGAGTTTTACTATATTTTTATTTCATAAACATTTCTTGAAATAACAGCTGCAAATTAAATAATATCATTCAATATTTGATTGCATTTCTATTTTTGACAGTCATAGAATAGACCAGGGTTTTTACATTTCTATGTCCTCTTTTCAACTCTTGCAATAATTCTATTCTATTTTTCAATAACAGTTTATTTCAAAATTAATACAAGTATTAAGTGAAGACATTTGCAGTATATATTGATTTCAATGAAGGAACATAAATGTATCTACTCATATCACTCATATCACTATATAAACACCATATTAATATCATTTAAAAATAGTTTGCCAAACATTTGACACATGGCCAAAAACCCTAGCACATACATTCTATTCATTCGTTTGTCTTTCTTTATTGTTATATTTATTATCTTTTACACTACAGAGTCACTCTAGGTTTTGCATTTAGAACTGAGATTAAAAAATCACATTTATCTGTATGGTTAATCGACCTAGGGATAATACCCTTTTAGCAAAGAACTCTTCCCGAGAAACCAAATAAACTCGATACTAATTTAAAATCTAAAACCATATTTATTATAAAGTGGTTGAATCGGAAAACATTCATCGCAGCCTTTCGTATCAACTTCAAAATCTGAACAACTACCCTAAACCGTGGCCAAGCCACTTAGTTTCTTTATTTTTATAAATAGTATAGAACCTAGAGATTAAAAACCGCAGACATGTTCATCAACACAGCCTAATGGATTTCGGCATCTCTACTCATTTCAATGCCATAAAATTTAGTCAAGCATCACATTACATTTCAAATACAAACCTATACCACGGTTGTTTCCAAAACCATAACACTGTATATTAATATATACATAATAGGGTTTCATTCCCTAAGATTGTTACATTTAATCAAAATGTCAAAACAACACTCGGTCGGGCCGGTTCTAAAAACGTGACGAGGGTTCATCCTCTGTCATTTAAAATATTAAATTCAATACATTAAGTTTATTGCTAAAATGATGCCAGGATCTAGTAACAAGTATTTATCAAGCTGCGTCATCAACATACTATGCTAGGAGAACCTACAAAGGGTTATGCCACCGAGGCTTACCAATTGGAGCGAGCTATCGACTCCCATGGATACTTTAGCACTATAAAATCCAAGACGATGGCAATACCTGCCATAGAAATCATTACAAGGTTAAACACATTTCTAAAACAAGAAAGATGCACGAAGATCAAACTTTAAACATTGCAAACAATTATCCATTTGTGTCGAAACATCACCTCTGTTTGTAGGAGCCAAAGCTGGAATGCCTTTTGCATCAATTTTTCAATCCACTTAACATCCGCAATAGAGAAAGCATTCAGAATCCACAAATTAAACATTTATTCTCATTCAAGATTGCTGAAGCTAAAACCCTGGAAAAACCTCTATCCAAATACATGACGAAAGCCACAGGGATATCAACACTCAACTCCATTAAAACCCTGAAACTATTAATAATATAACCAGAGATCCCACCATCGAACCCGAGCATGAAGTTTGCAAACAACCTGATATCAAACCCTACTATTATGCAGCCTGTCAGCCTCTCCCCAAGTCTAATCTCTCCAAATGAATGCGAAGGAGCAATACCAAAAGAGAAATAGCACAAGTAATTAGGTCAAAAACCCAAACTTGAGGATAGAACCAGATCAACGGAGCAGATCAAGCCAGCTAGGGCTTATGAAGTTCGAAGTCCAGTACTTACAAGCTTCATTAATATCTCTATTAATAATAGGTCCAACTCAGAGGAAGTTCACCCGGTTAAACATCATCCAGCTCAGAAAAACCATCAATGTTCACACAAAACTTCATGCGGCATCTACCACCTGGACAACCAACAAGGTAATCCATTGACGAAGTAGGCAAGAGCATTAAAAGGCTTAGATCAGTATGATAACAACAATCACCGAGGAACTGCAGAGCATTAAAATATCTGTCAACATTCATTAATGGTGCAATTTGCATGGTATCACATTTCATACTTCCAGGTTTGCATAGTTTTCGTAGCTAGGTTTTGTATAATATCAATGGTTAATTATACCGCCACCATTGCATAGTTTATAACCATATATATTGTTACATATAATGCATAGATCACAATTCACGCTTATCACATGGTAGTTGCACCATAGGTAACCTATGATAATACCATTAGAAATAGAATGTATTACTTTGAGCATCGCATCATTATAATAATTCTAACCTTACCATATTAACATGCTATTTGATGACTAGAATAGATATCAAATATAAAAATCATTGTAGTCCATAAAGGTATAGTTAACACCTTATATTGCATATGGCTTCCATTTAAACAAAATGTCATACAATATATATCATGGGACTTGATATAAAGGTAGAGGATCATTACAATACACATAGGAATGATATGTTAGTCCATTAAAATCTTAAAATAGCATATCAATGGATCAGCCTAGAATTCTATAATTGCATAATTCGCTTTAGTAATGTCATTCAATACTGGAAGCATTATGTCACATTTGTTTTACAATAACACTCGTACTTTGAAAAACTTATCTAACCCTTGCAGGTATTAGAATGGAAAGTAACCCATATTTCCACGATGTAAATCAATATAAGAGCTGGAGCATCTATATATTTAAGTAGATAGTGATAATAGTGACTTCCGCAGATTGTATAAATAGCTATGTTAACCCTTGTTGGACAGAAGACTGAAGATCCATGCCATCGATAATCTTCATGCACAGAAGTATTAATTTTTATCTTAATGCATTGACGCCTAGCTGAAGCATATATCGAATTACTTAACGTACTTGAATTGTCATAATACCTTACCTGCAGATCTGTGAAAAGAAATAGGTTCAATGCTTTAGCTATCAAAGCTAAGTAAACCCCAGGGCTGTTGATGTGTATATAACTTTAGAATGTATTTTACCCATGTGTATTGTATTCCTATATAGATGTTATTATTCCTCTATACGGAAGTGTTTGTATTCCTATAGAGATGTTATTATTCCTATATACTGAAGTGTTTGTATTCCTATAGAGATGTTATTATTCCTCTATATAGAAGTGTCGTCATTTATATTGTAAATGTCGTAACTTATACTTGATGGGTTAATAGACCACCTTGATGGGGTCAGCCCTGTATGAGTCATGTGGGTAAATGGGTTATTAGACCACCAAGTGTGGGGTCGGCCTGGGTTAATTGAACCATGGGTTATGAAGCTAAGCTAGGCAAGTCGGCCCCATTAGTTTATTGGGCAGGATAGGACAAGTATAAATAGAGATCGGGAGATCTCTATTTGATCACTCATTACTCACTTCTATCTCTCTCAGAAAGTGGTGAACTTGTGAGGAGGAGTATCTGCTGCTAGGAGAAGACTATATCTTGTACTTTGGTTGTATCATTGCTCTATCTATCTCTGAGGAAGTTGCAGGGTTTTTCACCTTCTTGGTTTTCCCTAGTGAAACTCTGTGTCTCTTGTGTGCTTGTATTATTGTGTCCATGATTGATATGTTGTAGATATGTTGTACATGTTGTTCTCTCAGTTAAGATCCTAGATCAGATTGAAAATTTTGAAAAAACTAACATGGAGTCAAAGCTAGCTTGAAAGAAGGCATTGTATGGCATTTATGACACTTGTTGCACTTGCGAAGCTAGGGCTTGATATAGAAAAAACCAGTCATCATATAACATTCGCTATAAATCCATTTGGGAGAGGTTTCAAGATATGAAACTCTTACAAGTCAAAGAGAATATTCCCATGTACTTTGTTTCTGAAGCACAACTTTTAATTCATTGTACTTTGTGTTTTATGATCTATACAATCTAGGGTTTCTACCTCTTCCAGATCTAAGTCATAAAAAGGTGACCTAGGAAAAAAGGTCATAACTTGGGCTAGGAAGCTCCAAATTAAATTTCATAAAATGTGACTGGTAGGGAACAGAATTTACTTTCACAAAAAAAAATTTCAAAGGCCGAAAGTGAACTAGTGACACGTGGCACTCCGTACAAGTTTGCTCTCTTGTTTTATCCCATAAACAGGTCACGTTGCGACAATTGACATAACTCTCTTATAGAGAATCCAATTGAGGTAATACCTATGGGGTTGGAAAGGGGATAGGTCAGGATACGATAGGTAGAATTTTCATACCCTGTATATTCATAATTTCGGAGTCACCCCAGAAACAATCAGGTCCATATTTCTGTCAAAACAGAACTGGATTTTGAGAACCTTTATTCATGGCTCCAGGAATTAGGGTTTCAGAGAAAGTTGGAATGTTTGTAATTGGAGACCATGGCTGAATGCTACTCAGAAAAATCAAATTTTATAGACCAAGTTCAAATTTTTTGGTTGGACAGAAGGACGGGCTTGATCAAACCCTAGTTTGGGACTTTGATCAGAAAAGTGGAAAATTAGGGCTTCTGCAAAAGTTGGAATTTTTTAAGTCTGTGACCATGGCTAGAAGCTGCTAAGAAAAATCAAAGTTTAGAGCTTTGGATAAAACCTTTGGGTTGGGCAGAAGGGTGGGCTTTATCAAACCCTAGTTTAGGATCCTATCCAGAAGATCTAGAAGTTTCAAAGGCAATTTTGAGGGGTGAAACTTTGCAGTTTTCAAATTTTGAGTATACCAGCTTGATCAGCTCATCAAGGCGCATCTTTCTATCCTTTTAGAAGTTTGAAATTCAAAGTTTGAATTTTTAGGGTTTCTCTGACAAACCCTAATGCAGCTCCAGATCCAGTTTCTGCAAATCAAGTGGATTGGGTTAATCCTAGAAGAGAATGGATTGGTCACCTGCATAAGTGAAGAAGTTCCTGTTTGAGAGGGAGATGAGGCTAAGACCTTACATAAGAAGATTACAAGCAATCTCGACAGGTATGACTTATCTAGGTATGTTTCGAGATCTGTTCATGATTAAGCTTATGGTATGTTTGTCTTCATTAAGGTTAGTACAATCTTTATTAACTTTAGACTTGTTGTATCACCTTAATAAAATATGAATGCAGATATTCATTGATTAGGGTTTTGACACTTATGATTGTACTAATGCCTTGTGGTGTTGTCTGAGGTTGATGTTTCCCACTAACATGAAAGGTACATCAAGAAAGACAAATCATGTTCTAGTTCAAGAACATATGACCATGGTGACATGAAGACAAAGGTTCATCCACTGCCATGGATCACATAGAAGATCTACTTATGAGGTATGTATAACTTGGTTCTAATAAGTGAAGAAGTTCCTATTTCAGAGGGAGATGAGGCTAAGGCCTTACATAAGAATATTACAAGCAATCTCGACAGGTATGACTTATCTAGGTATGTTTCGAGATCTGTTCATGATTAAGCTTATGGTATGTTTGTCTTCATTAAGGTTAGTACAATATTTATTAACTTTAGACTTGTTGTATCACCTTAATAAAATATGAATGCATATATTCATTGATTAGCGTTTGGACACTTATGATTGTACTAATGCCTTGTGGTGTTGTCTGAGGTTGATGTTGCCCACTAACATGAAAGGTACATCAAGAAAGACAAATCATGTTCTTGTTCAAGAACATATGACCATGGTGACATGAAGACAAAGGTTCATCCAATTCTATGGATCACATAGAAGATCTACTTACGAGGTATGTATAACTTGGTTCTATAATGGTTAACCTATGAGATATGCAGGTTACTAGCACAAGTCATTGAAGAGAACAAGAAGACATTATGCGGGTATGTTAGACATAGCTAGCTAACATGCTAATACATGTATGTTTTTCCTATATCAAGTTAAAATCCTACCTTGTGTTAGGATATCTTATATAAGTATACTTGGCATGACTGATTATGATTATTCATGAAGTTATAGGTTTGAGTAATCATGGGTTTAGGCATATTATGTTTCTTACTTTGATTGATGATATGACTAACCAGAAGAGTTCTATGGTCAAATATGAATATACATGAGTAAGTGAAGTCTTCCCTAAAACATTGAATGCTAATGCTTATTATCTATGTTTGAAATGATCATGACTATACATGTTTAATATTATTGTGTTTTGATAGTATTGAGATTATACTAATGAATGTATGATTATGTATGAGATCTCGAGGGTAACACAATGATGATACTAGTAAGCATGCATAATGATTGAGGATGGATATAAGTTCAAGGATAGGTAATCCTGGAAGAAAAGATCAAGAGGGAGCACACTCCAATAGTTTTTGCAAGGATGCAGACATTCAGAGGGATTTGACCACTTCTCACATTCCACATCAGAATGGCGTTGCAGAAAGGAAGCAAAGACTGAGAGGGAGTCAACCCTACAACCAAACAAAGATAAGTATTTGAATTGTCATTTCTTGCATATTTGTTTGGTTAAATAATTTTTTCAATGATGTATATGCTTATGTTCCTATACTTAGGGTGTGTATTATGCATATTAGAATAACTACATTAATGAATAGTATACTACTAATATGCATCTAATGGGTAAGTGGCCTATGGCACTATACAACATTCCATTGCTACTTATCTAGAATGAAACCTCTTTGCTGACATGTTGGGTGTTGTGCACACTCTTAACAATGTTCTGGTAGAGATTGGAAGGCATCTAGAAAGCTACGAGATATGGATAAATGTTGTATTAAAGCATTGGCTAAAATAATTGCATGACTGTATAACATATTTATTTATGTGTAAGAATTTGTTCTGAAAACTAGGAGATGTTTTCTAATAATTCAATTTAACTTTTTTTGTTGGAAAGATTGTATACCATCACCTACAAAAGAAGGACTACAACATTTGTTCAATAACAAAGTTATCTATTGAAGATATTGAAGTTCCCAGGATTCGGGAAGAATGCCATGATCGAGGAGTACCAGTCGATCATGAAGAATGATGTTTGGGATGCAGTCCCAAGACCTGAAGGGAAGTCTGTTGTGACTTCCGAATCGATCTACAAGATCAAACATGCTACAGATGGCAGCATAGAGAAATATAAAGCAAGATTTGTAGCTTGTGGCTTCTCCTAGAAAGAAGGGATTGACTATGAAGAGACCTTTTCTCCTGTGGCCAGATACACTTCCATTAGATCAGTACTAGCTCTGGCTGCAGTGATGAAATGGAAGATACACCAGATGGATGTCAAGACAACTTTCTTTAATGGTGTAGTCGAGGAGGAAGTGTATGTGGAGCATCCACTTGGTTTTGACACAAGTGACAGAGAGTCATATATGTGCAGATTGAATAAAGCCTTGTATGGCTTGAAGAGAGATCCTAGGAGTTGGTATGGTAGGATAGACAACTTTCTATCTAGTTTGGGCTTTACCAAGAGTAAAGCGGATTCCAACCTTTACTACAAGGTTGAGGAAGGCAATCCTGTGATACTACTCTTGTATGTGGATGACCTGTTTGTAACAGGAGAGGATGGATTGATTTCTGATACCAAGAGGAAGCTTGCTACCGAGTTCGAGATGAAGGACTTGGGTATGATGGAATACTTTATAGGCATGAAGGTTTGGCAGAGTGCAGATGGAATCTTCCTTGGACAAGGGAAGTATGCAGTAGAGATCCTGAAGAGGTTTGGGATGGCAGACTACAAGGCCATGGCCACACCTATGGCATAGAACCTGAAGCTTCTGTGTGATGCTTCATCTGATCTGGTTGATGTCACTATGTATCGTCAGATGATTAGGTCCTTCATGTACCTGATGAACACGAGACCAGATATTTGCTTTGCGGTGAACACATTGAGCCAGTTTCTGATGGATCCGAGGAGTGTTCACCTAGTTGCTATAAAGCATATTTTGATGTACCTGAAGGGTACGGTTGATTATGGGCTCAAGTATGATGTGAATCAAAAGTTTAACCTAGAGCGTTATGTTGATTCAGATTGGGCAGGAAGTGCTGCAGATAGGAAGAGCACTTCTGGGTGCTGCCTCAGTATGGGATTAGGTGTGATCTCTTGGTTTAGCAGGAAGCAGTCCTACATAGCTCTGAGTACAGCCGAAGCAAAGTATGTTGCAGCTTGTTCGGCTAGTTTTGAGGCAGTATGGCTAAGAAAGCTACTGTATGAGCTATTTGATCTCTCGTTTGATGCTACTGGTATTTTTTGTGACAACCAGAGTTGTGTGAAGCTGTCTAAGAACCTGGTGTTCCATGACAGGTCGAAGCACATAGAGATCAAATCTCACTATATCAGGAATATGGTGTAGAGAGGAGTAGTGAAGCTCCTGTATGTTGCGATGGGTGAGCAAGTTGTAGATGTGTTGACGAAACCACTAGCCAGAGTGAAGTTTGAGTAATTCATAGGGAGTCTTGGTGTTCTTCAGATTGATGACACTTCAAGGAAGAAGTGATGGACACATTTGCAGAATCCATTCCAAGCATGGTGGTAGGAGGATCCTCCCATGGCTATGGATGTAAGCGCTGTGTGATGAGCATCAGGACGATGCTCGAGTTACTGCTCTAGATATGATCAGGTGGATCATGTATATGATATGCATTAGGTAGATGCATGATATGTATCAGGTGGATACATTGTATGATCATGTGGATCATGTATGTGATATGCATTAGGTGGATGCATGATATGTATCAGGTGGATACAGTGTATGATCAAGTGGATCATGTATGTGATATGCTTTAGGTGGATGCATGATATGTATTAGGTGGCTACATCATATGATCAAGATGATCATGTGTGATGAGTATCAGGACGATGCTCTGGATGACTTGCATCAAGGCGATGCAGAGATGATGATCAGGATGATCATGGACATCACGATGATGTATGATGAGTATTAGGTTGATACTCTGTGGCTGTGGATAGGTTGTGCAGATAAGCATATAATAGCGCCCTGAGAGATTTGCAAATGCTCTTGCTAGGTTTTGCTGCTGGCATATAATAGCTCCCTGGGAGATCTAGAAAATGCTCTTTCAAGGTTTTGCTTGGAGGGACATATAATAGCACCTTGGGAGATTTGCAGATTTTCTTGCTAGGTTTTTCCACTGGCATATAATAGATCCCTGGGAGGTCTGGCAAATGCTCTTGTTAGGTTTTGTCCATGGCATATCATTTCTCCCTGGGAGATCTTGCGGGTTGTGCTGGGCACGTAATTAGTCCTGAGATGCTGTTGCTAGGTTTTGCTTGGTAGCATATAATGTCTCCCTGGGAGATCTTGCAGGTTGTGCTAGGCACGTAATCAGTCTTGAGATGCTCTTGCTAGGTTTTTCTTGGTCACATGTAATAGCTCCCTGGGAGATCCGATAGGTTGAGCAGTGTGCTCATAATCAGTCCTGGGATGCTCTTGCTAGGTTTCGTTGACACACGTAATAAGTCCTGAGGATTCCATAGTATGGCCATTGATGATGAAGACCTACAGGTGGTGGGCCTACATCGAGTATGAAAAAGGACTAGTTCTATAGAACTTCCTATGACGAGTAGATCGGATATTGATTGAGATAGCAGCAGCAGTGACGATGACGATGATTCGATAATGATGATTCACTGATGATGATCCAGAGCACAAGACTTGTGCTAGCATATCTATGTCGAGAAATACCTTCATAGTTAAGAGAGAGTGTTGATGTATATATAAATTCGAAATGTATTTTACCCATGTGTATTATATTCCTATAGAGATATTATTATTCCTCTATATGGAAGTGTTTGTATTCCTATAGAGATGTTATTATTCCTCTATACAAAAGTGTCGTCATTTATATTGTAAGTGTCGTAACTTATACTTGATGGGTTATTAGACCACCTTGATGGGATCGGCCCTGTATGAGTCATGTGGGTAAATGGGTTATTAAACCACCAAGTGTGGGGTCGGCTCGGGTTAAGTTAACCATGGGTTATTAGGCTAAGCTAGACAAGTCGGCCCCATTAGTTTATTGGGAAGGATAGGACAAGTATAAATAGAGATCGGGAGATCTCTATTTGATCACTCATTACTCACTTCTATCTCTCTCAGAAAGTGGCGCACTTGTGAGGAGGAGTATCTGCTGCAAGGAGAAGACTATATCTTGTACTTTGGTTGTATCATTGCTCTATCTATCTTTGAGGAAGTTGCGGGGTTTTTCACCTTCTAGGTTTTCCCCGGTGAAACTCTGTGTCTCTTGTGTGCTTGTATTATTGTGTCCATGATTGATATGCTGTAGATATGCTGTACATGTTGTTCTCTCAGTTAAGATCCTAGATTAGGTTGAAAATTCTCAACAAACTAACAAGGGCACCCTGTAGGAACCCCTTCATCAACATTCAAACATAGCTGTCAGTATTTATTACGAGAACTGTATCGCATGAGAAATTAAATATTGTACATATAATTATATTTCGAATGAACTGTTGTATTTTTATGTTTAAGAAATTACAATTTATTAATTGTGATAAACTACTATTAGTTAAGTAGTTAACAAACATTTATTTCCGCAATTAGCATTCTTAGTAATTAATGCTACTTCAAAAAATTTTAATTTTAGTGGAATTTTCGGGATGTTACATAGAGTGCGATGGAATTTCTAGATGTTGTCGACTTGCAACCACTTGGTTGTGAGGGTTGGGATGCTAAAGGTGAGTATCTCTTTTTCATGCTTGTGTACATCTTTTGGTTACATTTACAAACAACTTTTTTATTGATGATATGCATATATGATACAAATGAGTTGGATTAGTAGAAGGTGGACAATCATTGCACTCTCAACTAATTAAGATGAATATGTGGAAGCTACTCATGCATGTAACGAATTTTTTTGGTTGCAAACGTTGTGTTCAAATGTTGGGTTTGCACATCATGTTTTTAGGTTGGATTTTTATTGTTAGAATATAGTCTTCTTGGCAAATAATCCAACATATCATTTGAAGACAAAACAAATTGATGTTCAATACCATTTTTGGGGGGAGATGGTGGTGAACCAGAAGGTGTTACTAGAAAAGGTAGACACAAAGAATAATGCCACAAACTCATTGACCAATTTAGTGAGAAGAAATAAGTTTTTCTAGTGTAGGTAAATGATGGGTTTTTATTGTTGCTTAAGTGAACTAAAGTTTTATATCCCTTTATTATGCAAAGAATATAACAAGTGGGAGAATGCTGGGAAAGCTCCATTATTTGCATGTGGATCCATTTGGAAAGTCAATAGTGTACTATTTTAAGTTGAATGGAGTCGGAGGTGATAGAAAATGCAAGTTTTGTCGCCTGACCAACTAGAATAATTTAAAATCACCGAGGTATACATACATGTTTTGACACTTATTTGAGCTCATCACCGAGGTATTCAAAATCCCTTTTTATAATTTAAACGTTCATTAGTATTATTACCCATGATTTATGATCAGTTGCGAAGTAGTTAACATGTGATAGTCTAGTTATAAAATTAACTAGATCCACCACACAAAATGAGTTTAACTAAATAGAAGGGTAGTTCGACGATTTAACTCGGTGGGTTAAGTTTTGATACCACATAAAATGAGTTGCAAGCTATCAGTTGTCCACTGAGGAAAATATTCAACAATGAGAAACACGATTTGATAACCCACACTGAGAATGACAACTAGTCCTAAGAAAATATTGGCAACCCAATAATCCCAATCATCTTAACTGACTCTATTCAAATATGTTTTAATGAGGGAGGAATTTAAAAGATAAGACGTAAAAGGTATTCCCATATTCAGGAGTGACACAATTTAAGTGAGAGTATAGATTGATTCGATAGTCAAAATGTCACATACCCAAATTCTGAACATTATATGTTGTTAGAAAAACATTATGTTTTATTTTATTGTAAATTTTTATGTTATTGACCAAGTGGGGTCAAGGATGACTGTAATTAATTACTCTGAATATTTTATTATTAATAAATAAAAGAGGAGACAAATATCCAAAGGAGATTGTTGAATGAGTGTTCACTGACCCACTAGGAGGAATGGACTGGGTTGGAGAGCAAACAAACACTTGGAAGCATCCTCAACTCACTTCTAACTGTTGCAGGGGGAAACTTTCCTATTTGTATGGTCATGTTCCCCATGAAAGTGGAACTGAGCAGGTGGCTCATTTACTAAAAACAACTAACCAAAAGACCTATACATGCTTATCTACCCATCGAATTCAGCAGGAGGAGTTCAATTCTTAACTTGTGATAATTGTATGGAGCACAAGAGATTCAATGAGGGGAAGGTTAGAAGTGATTAAGTGAGCTAGGACTGCATTCTGAGCTAGTGCAGCCACATTGCTGAGTTCAATATTGCTAAAAGCAGAAGTACTACTGTTGAGTTGCAAAGGAATTTATTCCATTTCTCCACACAACATCTTCGTCCTGGTGGTTTAGTGAACAAGCTTAGGGGTCCTAAGGCAAGTAATCTTGGCTATCTTCAGGAAAAGGTTGGGTGGAATAGGCTCCTTTGGCTGTTTGTCTCTTCTATAGTTATCAGGTTCAAATAGTGTTATCTTATTTACTTTCTGGCAAGTTATTAATAATGATCTACATGCTATTATGTTATCAGTTTTCTATTTAATCTTAGATATTATGAACTCTTAATAAATATTTCTTTTCTGCAATTTATCTATTCTTAAAATCCATACAGCTATTAGGTTAAATTGATAAATGAATAAGTTAAATTTTGATAGATGAGTGATAGAATAAAAATGCTTCCTTGCATTTTTCCACACACTGTTTCTAGTGTCGTACTCTAGTGCAGGGAAGGTATATTTAAAATAGATTCGAATGATTGAATTTCATAATCGAATCTAATTTATTTCAGTACTTTAATGCTATCTATTTTTTAGTAAACATCACAGATTTTAACTAGGAAAAATAGGTATTTCTATGCTCATGTTAGTAGCAGAATCCTTAATTAGTCATAACAATTATATTCTAAGTATTTCTTACATGAATGTTAAAGTATAGCAATGTTTTTGTCTGAATCTAAATATCTTACATAAACATAGAGAAGTAACTTTATAAACATTTCCTTTATAGATAATAGTAAAGAATCATTTCTTTAAAACAATATAGAAAATAATTTATGTATAAACAATGCTTATGTAAAACCCTAATAACATCAAAACACATAATATAGGTTTTCATCAATAAAAACGCAATTGTAATTATTGTAAAGAAGTAGATCGAAACCATATATTTATATCTATTAGACAATACTAGTAATATGAAATATTATCACACACGAATCTATTTGATTATTAATTGATCTCAAACATTAAATAATACAAATAAAATAGAAACAAATTAATCTGTCAAATGTCCCAGGGTTCAATCCCTGTTCTTTAACTATACATACTAATGCTATGATAACATTTCATTCTTTTAGCAAAACAAAAGAGAAATGTGAAACCAGAGTTCGACACCCATAGTCTTAGTTTTATAACATTACAAGTTACCATTTTACATAACGAGTCCAGGGTTTGAAACCTGTATTGATTCTACAACCAAATCTCAAAAATAGTATTTAGTTTTCATAGGGTTTATGGTCCATCCTTACGGATTTGGTTTATACACAAACTCTAAACATTTAAATAACCATTTAAATCACAGTGATAGGCTCTGAACTAACCTTGGGTTACCAAAAAACCTTTCAAAATAACAACAATGCCGAGAGTTTCCTCTCAGTTTAACACTTTAAAACTTCATAGGAATAATGCTTAAAAACCCTATAGTATTATCCATTAAAAAGCTTATACACATAACAATATAAAAGGAAACAACGCGAGGTCAAGGGTTCAAAACCTTTCGTCAACTATTATCTATAAACAAGAATGGGTTTTAAAACACTAAAAGTTCTATCAACACACTTAATTCCAGAATATCAAAGTGCTGAGGGTTAAAACCTTTGAAAATCCTTTTCCAAGAAAACTGTATATATTTATCATTTAAAATTTTACATAGCAAAATGTTGAAGAACCAACACAGGACATGTTGAGGGTTCAATCCTCCCTGTACCAAAAACTTGCCACACGTCTTACAACTGTTTGTGGGAAATAAATTTTAAACAAAACCGAATACTCGGCTAACAAAAACGAAGACCGAAATTTTTCCTTTGTTCAAAAAAATCTTCTGAGAACTATGGATGCGCACAAGGGAGTCACCAAGGCTTACCAGGGCTTTTAAGCTCTTACCCCTATTGTGTTAACATAAAATCTAACGCCAAGGAAGAACCTGTCAATACCACATTACAATGTCGTTAAATTTTGAATGAAGCTCAAACTTAAATATACAGTTGTAATAATGTTAAACCCTTGTTGAAATACAAGAAGGGAACCATGACTTTACCTTCATAAGAAAATGTCGTATCATGACTAAACACCTCTGCAACATTAGAGCCACTCTGTATCAACAATGGATTCACATGACCCACCAACAAATGCAACAAGTTTTAGCTCAGTGATGGCTCAGCTCATATAGCCTACTCGTAAAAACAAACTAAAGCTACCATTCTTGACATCGAACCCTGAGGGCACTATCTTGTAAACCCTAAGAACCCGAGGGCCTGTCGGCTCTCCACCCCCACTCACTACAAAATGAATGCTCCAGGTTATTCTTCGTCAGGTTATTGCATAGTGTAGTTAGGGCTTTACACATTAACCCAAACCTTCATGTGGAGATCTGCCATGGTGGATGCCAACGGGCATTCCAACAAAACAATTTAATGAACTTTAAATGCCGTAGCTACTAGTTATGAGTGCCTGTCAATGCACATTCCACCGAGACTTTAGTTATGGTTCACACTATGGTTTCGTTGTATAGTATCATAGACTTATAATAAAACTCAAAATATATAGTTTCTATGTAGAGTACTCCTAATAAACCGAATAAGTATGTTAAGCATATAGTAAGGTTTATAATGTTTCGTTTTTGACCTTTGGTAAATCATTTATGCCATACTATGCATATAACATAGAGTTGGTGCATATATATATAATTATCAATGATAGTAAAGTTGTAATAGAGTCACAACTACTTGCATTAGTATATAAGCATTTAGTTATGATATATAAGTGTTTAGTGGATGCATGGTATAAAAACCTAGTGTAATGTTTGTGGCTTATAGCATTGTAATCGAAGTTTGATACTTTAAAACAATGACTTGATACAAATCAAATATAATGACTTCAAAACAAGAATTTGGCTATGAAGTATAAATGCGATTTAATTATACAATACAATAACAAATTTCTTAATTATGCTTTTGAACTATATAAAAATATAGACTACTTATTTCAAAGATCAAAGCAAGGTAAGATGTCACCCATGAATAGAACAAGTTAGATTTCCTATACTTTATAAACATTGAAGGCTAATTGAAATTTTAAATAAGACCTCCTTTCACACTTCGTAATACTTGGAAAGAAGTATCGCTCTTACCTGCGATCTACGATAGAAGTTCAAGTGCATTAGCTAAACAGCTAAGTAAGCCTCAGGGTTCCCATAGGACGCCTTCATCATCAAGAAAATAAATAGTTAGCACTTATAATGAAAACAATATCAAAATAAATCTACGAGGTCTATACATCTAAAGAAGTAACCATATTTGAATCAGGATGCAAGAATGGTGTAAAAGCATCCAACAATATTTTAACAAGCATAAACACATACACGCATTTTTAGGAAAAACATAAACAAGTAATTAACGTAAAATGTTCATAGTTGTCACCAGTATGTCATCTAGTTAAACAAATTAATATTTATTGTACTTCTGCATAGCGATTGTAGCACTTAATGCTACTTAGAAAAATTTTAATTTTTTATGAATTTTTTGGGATGTTACAGAAAATATGCTAAGTGTGTTGTTCGTGATCCATTGATCTAGGAAGAAAAATATACTATGAGTTAAATCAATCAAAATGGGCTGCCAAGTATGGAAACATTGGGCTTCCAGAACGATGCATTGAATTAAACTCCTATACAACCAACTGCATACAAAATCCTAGCACTTAAATTACGAATCGTGTAGTTGCGATTCTTACGAAGGGTTAGGTAGAGATGATTACAGGTTCTAACATAATGATCCCAAACTTAACTTAGTATTCTTATAGTGATACTACCCAACAAATAGATCAAAACTATGACCTCTGTAACCGATAATCTTTTATGTGATTTAGAAATTAGGATTTATTACTTTGTTTACTTATGGCCAAGTATAGATTTCTTTTACTTTGTTTACTTATGGCCAAGTACTGATAATATTTTATGTGATTTATTACTTTGTTTACTTGATGGCCAAGCAGAGATTTATGGTAAAAATGCAATACACAAGAAATGGGATTGCTTTGTAAACTATGACATAGGACCAAGTTCTCTTTCGACTCCAAGGGTTTCAAAAACTCAGAAAATTGTAGATATATAAAATAAGTTTCTTTTTTCTTAATATTTCATAACAGAGATACAAATACAATATTCCTATAGAATATCGACATGGTTGTAATCTTCTTCCTAGACCGATTTCATAACTTGAAGCAATGAAAAATCAATACTTTAGAATCGTTCACACTCAGTTTCATAGATCCATGTACTTTATGCCAATATAGCATAAAACCAATTACTCTATAGACATACTATTAACCAAATCAATTGATAGTGAACATATATATGTGTTAAGTCTGCTAATGTATTAACCACATAGGACAATGTTCCAGATGTGATAATGTATTAATCGATAAATCAATCCATTAAATCCACAGAGAATTAACTTCTTTTCCCTACGAGTTTACATAATTATAGACACTATGTGTAACCACAAATAATAATTAATATTTTAATGATGGTTTGAGCTTGATATAACAAGAGATAAATAACATATTCTAGAATTTACTTAGGATCTGTTTGATCTATTATGTTCCTCATACAAGTTCAACCAAGATTCTTTACACAAGAAATAAAATAAAACAATATGATATAACAAAGTAATCTAAATACTTCCCGCAAATCGAGATATAATTAAAATTGATGTGAAATTTACATTTTGTTTAAATACATAAGTATAATAAACTATCAACAAATTGTAATCGTATTCGATGTTTTAAGATGAACATCACCACTTATGTATCTATATAACACCTCTATGCAGGTACAAACCTTTCCTTGATGGGATATAACTTATAATAATTGATTCATGTTAGGAACCCGTGTCAACCCTTCTCTTTACTATGTTAGTATATTGTTGTTGGACGCATATGCTTTGTAAGTCATCCCGTACTATTTGTTGATCCATAGTTTATATTATCCCATAGTATTGACCCATAGTATTGGACGCATATGCTTTGTAAGTCATCCCGTAGTATTATATGTCCCATGGTTTTGACTCATAGTATTGGGCATAGACTTAGTATATAAGTGTGTGTTGAGGTCATTGAAGGCACCGTGAAGTTATTTGTATTGAGCTTGCTCAAAGGAGGTTGCCCCCTCGAAGTGGCCTACGATCAATAAAAAAGTGATTCTGAGTTCTGTCATTTCTGCTATTTCGCATATTCTTATTAATTAATTGTTGCAGTTGCTTCACATCTGGTATCAGAGCACTTTCTTGGGCTCGATGGGTGAAATTTCTGCCAAATTGTTTTTTACATCTGTTGCAGGTTCGGATTTGGGAATAATCCCTATCCGATTAACTGTGGGAAGTACTTGGGCATAATCCCTAAAACTCATTGTGAGGAGTACTACAGGAACCCCGAAGTAGCTGGCCCATTGAAAGGACCTGCCAGCAAAAAGGGCAACAACCCCTACCTGATTAACTAGTTCCCACTCGTGAGGTAAACCAAGAGCTGTCGTTTGTGGCAAAGCGATTATCAGTTTTGCCTGAGCCGTGGAGTGAGGGGTACTGCCCTAATACGCAAGCCGTCAGACAACATTGGTGGCCGAGTGAAACCCCTGAACTGTTAGGAAGCCACACATACCTGGGGTCCATATCTATTTTCAGCTGAACTGTTGCTGATCACTTCCACTCCAGATCTAGCCATTTTAGATCTATTCTGAAAGTCGTTCCAGATCCAGTCGCCATTTCAAATCTAGCCATTTTCGATCCCTTCCGCACCATTGCAGATCCATCTGTTGTGGATCCCTTCCACACCACTATTGCCAATCCATTTTTGATGAAAAAAAAAAGTATATAAAATTCTATTTTTCGGCCATATCTCCCTCGTTTCAACTCTGTTTTCCCTGAAACTTCACTGACATCCCTACAATCCCATTCTGCATATTTCATTGCTGAAGACCCTATCCCAAATTCTACTTCCCAAGACCAAAAATCCCACATTTGTCTATTTTTAGGGTTTGTCATAACTCCTTCAATTTTCACCCAAACACCTTCAAATTTTGCCACCGTGTTCCTTTCCTAATTCTGCTTCGTTGTCCCTCTCTACCAAATTTTCTCATTCTTTCACCTCGCTTCGGAAATCCACATTTTTTGCTTCCCTATCCATCAAAAAGTGTCCAAAACCTTGTTAAACCCCAATTACCCATGCAAGTTTTTCCCAAGTCCAAATCTTCCTTTACTAAATAAGCTTTTGTTTGTGTTTTTCTATCCATTCCCCCCCGCCCTCCCCCCCCCCCAAAAAAAAAATACTCTTGGTTGTGGTTGTCACCCGTGCAGGAGCAAAAACCATGGAAGAAGCACTTGTAGCCATCCAAATGAAACTCCAAGATCTGGATGAACATTTTCTCAGCCTCCATCTTCAGCGTTCAACCATGAGCTATAATTGACAGCCAAAATCTTTTACAGCCACCGGGTTCTCTTCTTCTAGCAATTTTCTTGGGTCGAAGCTTGATTTTCCTCACTTCAATGGTACTGATCCGACTGGATGGATATACCAAGCACAATAATATTTCAGTCTGCATAATACTTTTGATGTCTAGAAAGTTCCACTTGCATCCTTTCATTTGGATCAAGAAGCCCTTCAATGGTACCGTTGGTACATCAAAGCTCATCCCGAGCCAAACTGGACAGATTTTTGCCAACTCCTTTTGCCATGATTTGGTCCTAGTGCTTTTGATGACTTCATAGGAGCACTCACTAAACTTCACCAAATTGGCACAATGAGAGAGTATCAGGCAGAATTTGAGAAACTGACCAATCACACAGAAGGTTTGTCTGATGAATTCTACAAGAGTTGTTTTATCAGTGGTCTCAAGGATGAAATCTGCTCAGAGGTCAAAATGTTTTGTCCCAACACAATGATGGAATTCCTAGGGTTGGCTAAGTTGGCAGAGGATAAGATCGTAGCTCAACAACGCTCCAAACTCCCCTTTGTTCCCTTCAGAAATATGGGTTCCCAACGACCTCCCATCATGCCTGCTCCTCAACCAACTCCTATCAAGCATTTGTCTAAAACAAAGATGCAGGCACGCCGAGAAAAAAGACTTTGTTATAATTGTGATGAGAAATTCACTCAGGGACATAGATGTGTTCAACAAAATCTCTATCTCTTGGATGTGGATTCTCCGCCTACCTCAGAACTTGATGAAGAAGCTCCAGATATAGTAGATGATCAGGTCGACATTTAACACCTGCCTATTGACACCCCATCTCAGGATGACCCACCCAAGATCTCTCTCCATGCTGTAGCCGGTGTCACCACCCCACAAACAATGCAAGTTAGGGGATACTTCAAGAATCTCCCTCTTACCATACTCATTGATTCTGGTAGCACTCATAACTTTATTGACCCTCGGATTGCCAAACAGGCTGATTGTTTTGTTCATCCTTGCTCCAACTTTGAAGTCATGGTTGCCAATGGGGGCACCTTACCTTGCAAGGGGAAGTGTCACAATGTGCATATCTCTCTGGAAGATTATAACCTGCGCTCTGACATGTTTTCCTTGTCCTTAGGTGGATGTGATGTGGTTCTGGGCGTTCAATGGTTACGCACACTTGGCCCCATCTTATGGGATTTTGTGGAACTTTGGATGTAGGTTTCAGTCAATGGGGCACACCACAAATTAATGGGATTACAACCAAGGTCTCTCCACATCATCAGCTCACATTGCCTAGAAAAAATCCTTAAGAATAATTCACATGGTGTCATCCCTCAGCTCCATTCCATTCAGATGCACCCATCAACGATCTTGACTACTTCCTTGGATAGATATGCAGGTGTCCTTGCTGAACCAATGCACTTTCCTCCTTCAAGAGACATTTGCGGTAAGAATTTAGTTGCATCTACCTCTCAGCAGGAACTGATAGCTATTTTTCATGTAGTACAGAAGTGGCCGCCATACCTATTAGGGAATTATTTCTGCATCAAGACTGATCTCCAGAGTCTGGAAAATTTTCTGGAATAATGGGTCTCCTACCCAACACACCTGAAATGGATTATCCAACTCATGGGTTATCCATATCCGATCACTTACAAGAAGAGTAAGGACAATATGGTGGCAGATGCTCCTTCTCACACAATTGATGACCCAGTTTCTCTTACAGCTCTTTTTCTGCTTGTTCCAAATTGGTTGCAATATGTTTAACAGGGCTATCTCTTCTATGAACTCCATGCTTCTTCATTAGCAGGGCACTCTGAGTTCTTCAAAATGTATGACAGGGAACAATGTAACTTCTTTTGGCAGGGACTTAAAATGACAATTCAATAGATGGTGGCTGACTATGATACTTTCCAGGTCAACAAGGGTGAAATGACACTCCTTTTGGGATTGCTCAAACCCTTTCCCATCCCTACACAGCTTTGGCCAACTATTTCTATGGATTTCCTAGTAGTGCTCTGATGGTACAATACCACATCTCCCAGGACACCATATGAAGCAGTCTATGGATAGACATCGCCATTTCTTCTTCCACACACCCTTAGCAGCTCCCTAGTTCAGGAAATTGATTCGGTTCTTCGAAACCACGATCAGATTCTTCTCATTCTGCAGGACAATCTTCACATGGCCAGAAATCACCTGAAACAATAAGCCGATCAACACCATTCTAAGCGCATTTTCCAGGAAGTTGATAGGGTTCTTCTTTGTCTATAGACTTGCAAGCAATCCTCCCTGACACTCCAAAGGTGTTAGTGGCCCAAAATGCAAACCAAGGATGCTACAGGGGAACCACTCCTTCAGATTCTGCAGCAATTTCTCCAACCAAAGCTTTGAGGACAAATCTTTTTCTAAGGGGGAGGGGATGTTAGGAACCCGTGTCAACCCTTCTCTTTACTATGTTAGTGTATTGTTGTTGGACGCATATGCTTTGTAAGTCATCCCATACTATTTGTTGATCCATAGTTTATATTAGCCCGTAGTATTGACCCATAGTATTAGACGCATATGCTTTGTAAGTCGTCCCGTAGTATTATATGTCCCATGGTTTTGACTCATAGTATTGGGAATAGACTTAGTATATAAGTGTGTGTTGAGGTCATTGAAGGCACCGTGAAGTTAATTGTATTGAGCTTTCTCAAAGGAGGTTGCCCCCTCGAAGTGTCCTGCGATCAATATAAAATTGATTCTGAGTTCTATCATTTCTGCTATTTCGCATATTCTTATTAATTAATTGTTGCAAGTGCTTCACAATTCACTATTCTGTAATGAATCTTATAAATCGTTACCACATTCTTAATCTATATATATCATTTTAACAGATATTAAAAGTTGAAATCCAATAATACTCTTCTATATTTAATAGTGATATGGAAATGAAAAAAGTGCCACCTTGACTCACACGTTTTTGCTAGAACAAAGACCCCAATATCAAAATCCATGCCATTATTATCCAATAATAAAAATAACAATAATAAACTTACATGCAGTAACTAGAAAAAACACTTGGAGAATCGGTTCCTCCCAACCATAGGAGAGAGAAACTCAATCGTTATCCCAACTCCACTCCCAAGCTAGATCACCACCATGCACACTAGAACCACAAGAAAACGCTTCTACATGACACTTTCTCTCTCAGATTCCATAACACACTTAGTGATGGCCTTGTGAAAAAAGAGAAACACTCAACACATGCACTCATAGCATAATGCTCCATGCACAACATAGCGTCCTATGCTATCTCAATGCACCAATATATAACTTTTTCCTAGGTCTTGTGCCATTCCAATGAAATATCAATCAATACTTCAATCCTTATGATTTAGGATCTTGTCTGGTTGTTGAGATTTTACATTGGATTTGATTGGTAAAATGTCTGATTGCTTTCTTTACACATGTTCTTTGTCTCATGGTGGTGCCCCCTCATTTAAATGAATTCTCCCAATGTCTTTTTCTTTTAATAATAATAAAATATTTTTTTTGTGCAAAATGTCAGTCACTCCTCTTGTGAGTATTTTTTATTTTTTAAATAACTCTTACGAAAATATTTTTTTTTGAAATATTTTTCACAAATATTAAAACCAAAATAAAATAATAATGTCTTGGAGGTATCACAATACCCTTCTAAAGCCATCCCTTTTGACATATAGCTAGCCTTGGACAAACACCAATCCATATTTGACACAATAAACTAATCACTCTTTCTAGTGATATCATTCCACCTAGAATTCACTCATATCTTCGTTCATTTTCCCATAAAAATGGAATTGAAAAGATAGCTTAGGAGTCAGTAGCAACTGGTGTCATGTTCCTTAATACTATCCCTTATTTTTTGTTAGTTCTTATGATCCTCAAGGAACTTAGGCACTTGGCATATCTGTCAAAAATTTCATGGTTTGAATAAATTGACCATATATATGATATGTTTCCCATTTTTAATGTACCAACTAGGATTACTGATACAAAAACTTACTTCTTCAGATGATCAATCAAAACAATGTTTCAGACAGCTAGTTTGACTTTAGGTGGACAATATCAAAGGCTCTGGATGGAAGGAAAGCTCTGATATAATTTGATACCTATGCAAAAAGTAATGAGACCATTGATTTTTCAAAATCAGCAAAGATGAAGTCTACTCTAACGCTCATGGGATCCTCATCATATGTAGACTAGTATGGGTAAAAATGGACTGGAAGATATGGATGGGAGTTTCTGTCTCAAAGAGGCTAAATAAAATTACATGTAAGTAAAAATAGATTCAAAGTTCTCTCCAGCAATTTTGAATAAGTTTTGAGAAAGAATGACAAAGATATAAGCAAAATTGGAATTCAGGATTCCACAACTAGTAAAATTCAGGAGCTCCCAAATAGGTAGATAAGGCTCACGAACTATTAAAATAAGACATGGATGGTGTCATATAACATTTTAATTAAATCCACGAATATAGACCAACTCATTTGAATCTCCACTCATTCATTTATTCCACATAGTTTGAAAACTAGTCAATTTCTATGCAAATCTAGAGAGGGTGGAGAAATATGAGAATAATTCAGACTTTTGTAATTTTAATTGGAATGAATGATATAATAGGATTACATTGACTTTAATTGAATCATATATGGGCCAATAGGTCTCTCAAAAAATTATAGAAATATATCTCTTCTTCTACAAGAATCTAGCTCTAGAAATCCATAGGAAGCTTGGAGATTTGAACAATGAACTGAATGATGCTTCTTTTGAAATTAAAATTCAACTTGATAAGCTACATGAAATGAAAATAAAATAGTGATAATGGATGAATATCATCATCCTATAATGACTGAATTCCATCATCCTCTCACAAGAAGTAGGGCACATTCTTCATAGCTCGGACCCCCGAATCTAGTAAAATGGCCATAACTTGCTCATCCGAACACATTTTTTAATGAGAAAAAATGTGTTTCCTACTAGAAACGATGATACATATGCAATGGATTAGGTCTCAATGCCCATAAATTCTCAAAAAGGTTGAAACTAGAATCTCCATTTCGGCCCTCCAACATTGTTCCTACCGAATGAAGGAATTGAACCACCCAATGAGAACACCAAAAAATGGATCAAGCTTCAGGACCTACAATAGAATCATTGATGAAATGGATTTCATCATCTGTGCAGTAGAATCATGGGGCATATCTCTGAGCTAGCACTAGCGGCACATCTTCCGGGTCAATGAGGACAAATTACACTCAATTCAAATCATAAATGACAAAAAACTATGAAATTGAGTTGTAATCATTATTTTACAGATTGAGGTGACTTGTTGAGAAAGAAAGATAGGATAAATCTCCCTCATGGAGTAAATAAGGTTGCTTTTCCTTATGCTTTATCTTTTTCCTTGCTTTCTTCTTTGCTTTGATTTATGCTTTAGCTTTTTCCTTGGTTTCTGCTTTGCTTTGCTTTCTGCTTTTGATTTTGCGTTTTCTTTATATTTTTCTTTATCTTGCTTTTTATTTTCTATACTAATTTTCTACTGTACCATGCTTTTCTTCTTTGTCCTTCTTTTTACCCACTTTTCTGCATTAGCCTACTTTTCTGCTTCGTCCTATGTTTTCTTGAATTTCTAATTTTTTCTACTTTTCTGCCTTTGTCCTACTTTTCTGCTTTTGTCTTGCTTTTTTTCTTTGTCCTGCTCTTGTGATTTTGTCCTATTTTTCCACTTTTGTGCTTATTTTCTGCTTTTGTTCTGCTTTTCCTAAGCTTTGCTTCTTTATTATGCTTTCTTCTCATTTTCCTACTTTCCTTGCTTTGAATGATTTATCTTTTCTTGTTTTGCAAGTTACCTCTTAGTAAACCTTATCCTCTAAGGCACCCTTGTGTACCATTATCCAATTTATTCCAAAATAAAAATATCTAATTAATAAAAAATATTTCTACCAAGTGCATTTCAAACTTAGGATAAATATAAAATGAAAATTTCTAACTAATTAATGCCTTAACTTCATAATTAACCCCCAAGTGCATGAAATTTTCTACTCAGCGCAAGGTATTGGTTGGGATAGGAACTCCTTCCACTAAAAATAAATGAGGGAACATGACAATCCTCCCCTCCCAAGATTTATTTTCCTCAAGCAATAATCAAATCCAACCGAACTAAGCATCATGAGCCATCATGCTTCTGCTTCACCACTCTGATTATAAACTGCTCATGAACTCTCCCAATAGATTGTTCAATTACCATCCAACCATGCACTTAGTGTGGAGAGAAATCAAAACTGATACCAGGATCCCAATTGATCCTCAAGAATACAAGGTGCAATATATATTCTCCTATGTAATGCATAAGAATCACATGGAAGTCACCATAACACCCTGCAAGAAAAACACAAGTCCATCCAAAAATATGTTTCCCATGTAGGAAACCATCACCATCTACTGCAAAGATGAACCCATTGGGAAGAGAAGAGGATTGCTTTCTCAGGAGAACCAACCAAAAGGTCTCCCAATGAGCTGCACATGATCCACAATGCTTGGGTCCCATTGCTTGCACATCGTCATAGTGCACAATATCATCAAGGACCAATCTAGCAAGTATGCGATGCATGGGTACCAACACTTGCGCACCACAACAATACATAGTGTGAACACATATAAATCAGAATGTGGGATTCCCATGTCCCAATGCTTATGCATTCCTATTATGCACGAGGTCTCCCAAAAAAATACCTCAAAGTAGGAGGTGTACAATATCCTCCAAATTATTTCAACGAAGTGTGGAATACTAGGATCCCATAAGTGACACATTCCATCAATGAGCAAAGTAACACAAATTTTACCTCAAGGTGGGGGATGCCAAGATCCCACTCTCTAATGACATCCTCCCAAAATCATAAGTACAAAATATAGATCATCAAAGTACATATAAACATCATACAAATGTACATCAAGAAGTTCCATCACCAAAGGATCATGAAAGTGCATGTCCATCCAAGCAAGTAAAACGCCTTTTGCCAAGTGCACACACGCATTAAGTGACCCATCATATATTATCCAGTGACATAGGTGAGGATCCCATGTCCTATAATTCTGCTCCAAAAGATTGTAAGAAGCTTCAAAATAATCATCCATGTGTTCTTTCATCCAAGAAGTGAATGAAGAACCTCCACCAAAATTTGAACCAAGTATGGACCAAAGAAAACAAGGAGACTTCAAGTGGCTCAAAGAAGTCTCATCAATACATCCATGAATATAAGAGTCATCAAATGATAGAAATGGATGCTTCCCCAAGAAGGTGTGGAAGGTGTCAAGTAATTCTTCCATGTTTCCTTTCACCCAAACAATGGATGAAGGAACTCTCCCATCAAGTAAGGAACAAAGGGAACAATGAGCCTTCAAGGAACTCAAGGGAGTACGATATGTGCATCCATGAAGATGTGGATCATCATAAGGTAACAAAGGTTGTTGCTGCAAATCTAAAGAATAAGGTTCCCTAGTTATGTCATCATCAAAAGGAGGGATAGTATTTTCATACTCCTCATGTGGCACAATAAAAAATAAACCTTCACCCATACTTCATTAGGATGAATGCTACAAAATGTGGAAGTTTAGGATGTAGAATAATGAACCAACTCACCCATATTATTAGAAAGTGTGAAAGTTTCATTACATGAAGGCTTCATAGGTGTAGGATCATAGACAAAAATATATTTACTGTAACCCTCATCCATCAAGCTAATGGATGCATCAATTCCATCAAAGGTTGGTCAATCACATAGGATCTCTTGTGACTCCTTAATGGAGGAATGATTCGCTCCATGGAGAATCTCAGTTTTGCTCTGTGAGAGAGTATGTGCTTGGAACTCACCATCTAAATCCCAAAACTTCTCAAGAACATGCATGTCATCCTTTACCTCACAAACCACCATCTCATGCGGTTCCTCTATGAAATTTTGAGTACAACCAACCATAAGAGACTGGTTGACTGGAACAAGTGATATTTGTAACTTTTAGTGAAGTTTCTCTATCTCTCTCTTGGATTCTTGGAGGGAACTTTGAGTGATTCTCAAAGAATATCAGGTGGGCATTAACTCATCATTGAGTGTGCATATTTGCTCATCATCCTTCAAAGATGTTCCCTATAACATGTGAACAAGATCAAGTTCATTGCGCTTTGTTCCTACTCCTTAGTTGACTTAGGATCAATATCTTTGCATAGTATTTTTGAAGTAGATCCAAAAATTATCATCAAGTATGAACCACAGGCATCCAACGAAGCTTCATATATTTTTGTACTCTTTTCACAAGTAGGTTGATCTTTGAGTGTGGAACATGCAAAGTTTTCATACCTATGGCTATGAGAATAACCATAATTTATCCTTCCAAGTATAATATGATGGGAGATACTTGTACAAGGTACCTCTTGGAAATTTTCTTCCTCATACTATCTGCAATACTTTTCATAATGTTCATCATAGTCATCATCATATTGCTCATAAAAATCATCATCGGACTAAGAGTATTCTTTACTAAACATGGACATGGATTCAAATTCATTGAATCGAGAGTGTTATTTCCACAGGAGTATAGGAAATATACCTGATACCACTATAATGTACCAACTACGATTACTGATACAAAAACTTACTTCTTCAGAGAATCAATTAAAATAATGTTTCACAGCGCTAGTTTGACTTCGAGTGGACAAGATCAAAGGATTGGGATGAAAGGAAGGATATTATATAATTGGATACCTATGCACAAAGTAATGAGACCATTTATGTTTCAAAATCATAGAATATTAAGTCTACTCCAACACTTATGGTCTCCTCAGCATATGCGGACTAGTATGGGTCAAAATTGGACTAGAAGCTATCGATGGGTATTTCTGGATTATATAGGCTAAATAAAATTAAATATAATTCAAAACCTAGTCATAGTTCTCTCTATAAAGGTTGAATAAGTTCTGAGAAAGGATGACAAATATATAAGCAAAATTGGAATTCAGGATTGCACAACTAGTAAAATTCAGGAGCTCCCAAACAAGTAGAGAAGGATCATGAATTATTAAAATAAGACATGGATGGTGTCCTATAAAATTTTAATTAAATCCAGGAACATAAATCAACTAATTTGGACCTGTACTCATTCATTTATTGAACATAGTATGAAAACTAGTCAATTTTTATGCAAATCTAGAGAGGGTGGAGAAATATGATAATAATTCAGACTTCTGTAATTTTAATTGGCAGGACTGATATGAGATGTTTAAATTAACTTTCATTTCATCATATATGGGCCAATACAACTCTCAAAACATTATATAAATATCTCTCCCCTTATACTCAATAATCTAGCTCTAGAAATACATATGAAGCTTGGATATTCGAACCATGAACTGAATGATGCTTCTTCTGAACTTAAAATTTGAATTGATCCGATATAGGACCTTCAAATAAAATCAGTTATAATGGTTGAATATAATCATCCTCTAATGACTAAATGCCATCATCCTCCCACAAGAAGCAGGGCACATTCTTCATAGCTCGGACCCCCGGATCTAGTAAAATGGCCATAACTTGCTCATATGGACACCTTTTTGCTGTGAAATAATTTTTCCTACTGGAAATGATTCTATGGACACAATGGAACAAGTCTCAGTGTCTATAAATTCTTATAAAGGTCTAAATAAGAACCTCCATTTCGACCCTCCAACATTATTCCTACTGAATGAAGGAATTGAACCACACAATGAGAGTTCACCGAACAATGGATCAGGATTTAGGACCTGCAATAGAATCAATGATGAATACTAGATGTCATCATCCTTTCAATATAATCATGGGGCACATCTCCCAGCTAGGACTAGGGGCACATCTCTTAGGTCAATGAGGCAAAATTGCACTCAATTCAAATCATAAATGATCAAAAAATGTGAAATGGAATTGTAATAATTATTTTATAGATTGAGGTGGCTTGTTGAGAAATTAAGATAGGATAAGGCTCCCTCATAGAGTGGATACATTTTTTTTCTTTCTTCTTTAGCTTTCTTGTTTAGATTTCTCCTTGCTTTCTACTTTGCTTTGATTTCTACTTTAGTCGTTTCCTTGCTTGGTGCTTTGCTTTGCTTTTTGCTTTTGCTTTTACTTTTTATTTTTATTTTTCTTTTGATTTATCCTAATTTTAATTTTTTATCCTTCTTTTTCCCACTTTTCTACCTTACCCTTCTTTTCTACTTTGTCCTACTTTTCCCCTGCTTTCCTTATCTTGCTTTTCTGCTTTGTCCTATTTTTTCTTGATTTTCTACTTTTTCCTACTTTTCTACCGTTGCCCTGCTTTTCTGCCTTTGTCTTGCTTTTCTGCTTTTGTCCTGCTTTTCTTCTTTTGTCCTGTTTTTTTTCTTTTCTTTTTCATTTCGTGAGCTTTGATACTTTATTCTTCTTTCTTATATTTTTCCTACTTTCCTTGCTTTGATTGATTTATGTTTTCTTGTCTTGCAAGTTACCTCTTAGTCATCCTTATCCTCTAAGGCACACTTATGGAGCATTATCCACTTTATTCCAAAATAAAAATATCTAATTAATTAAAATTAATTCTATCAAGTGCATTTAAAACTTAGGATAAAAATAAAATTAAACTTCCTAATTAATTAATGCCTTAACTTCATAATTAACCCCCAAGTGCATGAAATATTCTACTCAACCCAAAGTATTGGTTCGTATAGGAACTCATTGTAATGTCCCTAAAATACACTACAAAATAAAATTGTATGGGTCTTTTAATTGGATAAAATGATCTTTGTAAAATTAACTTCAACACTCGAAAAAATATAATGATAGATTCTTTTCAAAATCCTATTGGTTTAATTATATGGTCGTTCTTGCGTGGGTTGTTCTCTTAATTCTTTGATTGATTCTTTGTATGGCTAAGATTTATTTTAATTATTACTAGCGTCTCTTTGTTTATTTTTACTTTTATGATGAGATGTGGTAAGGTCTCGAAGGTACCGAACTTACTTAGCTAGAAAGCTAAGTTAGTCTTTTTAACTCTCGTAGGATCCTAAAAGCTTTGCTCGAATCTAATGTTTACTAAAAATGAAAAAGGATGGCAATATGAACTACTCGCTATGAATATCCTAAGGGATAATGGCATGTGATAATAAACAAACCTTATCTCAAGGTTTAAAACTCTTTTCCTTATCCTAAGGAAGCACTACTTCTTACCTAACTATGGATTTATGCATATAATATAAGATATATTGTACCTAAAATTTATACCTTTGGCTGGATTTTATGTCCTGAGGCCAACAAGGAGAGATAACCCACTCAGATTGCTTAAAGCATCTCCTTGAATGTTTGCATTAGCTACCTCTCGCAGGAACAAAGGCCCTATTGCCTTATGAGTTTGCTCTCAAAAGAGAGTCTCTCGATCTGGTGATCTAAATTCCTAAAATGCAATTACAATCCTAAGATGCAATCTAACCTAATCTATAATGCAATTTAAAATAACTGAAACAAAAAATTTAGTAGCTACTAAATTAAAATCCTGTAGGTTTTAACTACCAAATAATATCAAAACTTCTAATTAATCTATTTCTAAAACTACCTATTCTGATTATGAGCAACTTGGAAATAATTATGATTGCATACATTAATAGTTGTATACTAATTTACATTAAAAACAAAATTGAAGCAAATAGTAGTTCAATCAACACATCAATTTCCTCAAAAATAAACAATAAAATAATTTATCATTAATCTTTAAGCAAATTGTTTATACAATCAGAAATGTAATAATTCCACATAGCCATAAATGAAAATCTATATGCAAAAATGAATTCATATAATCAAATTTGAATTGTAATTAATTGTGCATAGTGTATGAAAAATCTTACAGAACACAACTTATTACAATGGGCTGCATGAAACCTATCACTGGAAAATCTATTGCTTTCAACTATAGCTCTGTAAATCATTACAAAGATAACTAGCCTATAGAAAAACCGCCTGGAAGACCGCATCTTGATCTGTGTTCAGAAGAAATCTTTTACACATAAAATACAGGGCTGGCAGGAAGAAAATCCTCCATTTTTCCAAGCGTTCTCCTCCCCTTGACATAGCAAAATGAGGTTGTTTAAATAATCCCTCCAAATACAAGAAAATTGTGGAAACCACTAGGAACCATCACAAGATTTCAGGCAAGAAGATAGCCAACAACCCTGACCAGGTGATCAGATAGTTGGATGATCACCTCTAAAGCCTCCTACTCATTTCAAGAAGTTAACTTTTTGTGGAGTATTCCTGGATACTCTATCCATTTTTTGTCTACTGACATTTGGTGCGGGAACATTTGGCTGTGCACCCGGTCTGTTGAAATTTATGTTTGGTGGGAAACTGTTATTCTTCTTTCTTTAATGTGGTGGCCTAAACCCTCGCTTTCGGTTATTTGAAAAGGTCTTGAATATTTCTCAACTTATTTTTATATATCATTCCTCTATTTCCGATGTTCATAGAAAATCCTAGCATTGTACTAGGTTATGTCAAAAATTTTGGGTATATCAAAGTCAATTCTCTATTAGTAATTTGAAGGAAGACGTCCCAAAAACTGTTGTATCTTTACCTTTTCATCTTTAATGTATGGAACATAGTGTAACAGGTCTAAGAATATGTTGATAAAAGTATCCATGGTTAGGGAACCCATTTGTAGCTCATGAAACTCTTTCACCTTCTTGTCGAAGAATATTTCAGACATATACTTTTCCTGAACTAGTTTTCTGACGGTACTCCATCCGATATTCTTCACTTTATGATTTTTAGTATGTTTCAGATCTCTCCACCATTTTGTTGCTTTCCCATTTAAATTATAAATGGCGAGATGAGCCTTCATTTCCCTGGATTAATTATGTACTCATAAGTATTTATTCATTCCTAAAATCCATTCTTCATATTTTTCTCCAGTATCCATTTCTCCCTCGTATGTTGGGGCTTCGATCTTTCTATTTACTATCCCTATAGGATATCATCACTTTCTATTTCTTCTTACAAGGGGATGGTGAGTAATCATTGGAAGAGCTCATATACTCCTCTTCCTTGATGTCGAGTGTTTGTTCTTATCGTTTCAAGTATCCCTTGGACTGTTGGTCTTTCTTTTATGATGATAGTCCTCTCTGGAGTTGTTTGCTAAGTGGGTATTTTTTTCCTGGGGTATTGTCCCTATCAAATTCTGAAGTATAGCTTTGTTTACTGCCTATTGTTCTCATCTCTCATTCAAGTTATCGTCTTTGAAGCTATGAAATTCTTCCTATAGGCTCTATATTGTTTTCATTAAATTGGATGGCTTGGTCGTTCCAATGATGTCATTCAGTTCCACCACAAGCTCTTCTTATCGATGTGGTCAATCCAAGTTCTTGTGTCTAGTATTTTTCCTCTCTATATTCATGATTCATTTTCTCTTATACTTCTTGGATTCAGGCAATGTGTAATAAACAAGATTTCGTTAGCTTTATAAAATCATAAGTAAGTTTTGAAAAATATCTTTCTGCAGTGGATTTATTTTTAAGTAGTAAGCTCAAAAGGTTTGGAGTGTTTGAATATGGGCTCTGATACAACTAGTAATGTCCCTAAAATACACTATAAAAAAAATTGTGTGGGTCTTTTAATTTGATAAAATGATCTTTGTAAATTAACTTTAGCACTGGAAAAATATAATGATGAATTCTTTTAAGAATCCTATTGGTTTAATTATCTGGTCGTTATTGTGTCGTTTGTTCTGTTAATTCTATGACTAATGCTTTGTCTGGCTAAGATTTATTTTAATTATTACTAGTGTCTCTTTGTTTATTTTTACTTTTATGGCGAGATGTGGGAAGGTCTGGAAGGTATTGAACTTACTTAGCTAGAAAGCTAAAGTCATTCTTTTTAACTCTTGCAGGGTTCCTCAAAGCTTGGCTCGAATCTAAAGTGTACTAAAAATGAAAAAGCATGGAAATATGAACTACTAGCTACGAAGATTTTAAGGCCTAATGGCATGTGATAATAACCAAACCCTATCTCAAGGTTTAAAACACTTTACTTTATCCTAAGGAAGCCCTACTTCTTACCTAGCTATGGATTTCTACCTATACTATAAGATATATTCTACCTAAACTTTCTACCTAAGATAAAATGGCATTTACTCCTTACTCTTGTGCTAAAGGCTTTATTAATGCAATCCTAATTCCTAACGAAGGGTTGGAGTGGATTGATAGTGGAGTGGGTTTTGGTGGTTCTTTGAATGCATGCACATGAAGGGCACGTTCTACCTTAGCCACGTATGTTGGGAACGTGGTAAGGCCTCTAGTGGGGGTTACTCCCAGTCGTGGAGTTAGTATGGTAAGGTTGTGAAGCTCAACACTTCTCTTTGTGCTTTGACAGAGCGTGGTTGTGATTTGAGTGCTTCTGTCAACTGGTTTGGGAGAATTTCATATGTGCTGGCTTAGAGAGTAATGTCGAGCCACTACATAATGAAGTTTGAAGGGAGCCTATAATGGTTTTTCCAGGTCTTTTTTGGGCATCGAGGGATGGTTGTATCCCTAGTTGGAGGATCCATGGTGGAGGAAGAACACTCAGATAATACCTACAAACTTCTACCAATTATTTTTATTTTTTTGAGGTTTGCTTATTTAAATCTCTATTGAAGGATGTTTTAAGCATCCATTCTTGGTTGCTTGCTGCAGGAACAGGGGTTTCGTAAGTTGGGCATTTCTATAATATGGGAGTTTTCTCTAAGTGTGGTAAGTTTGTGTTTCTCAGTGTTTCCCTTCTTTTCTACTAGAAGAGCATTGCTATCGTGTTCTTTGTTTTTGAAGGGTGACTTTGCTATGCCCCTGGAGTGACAAGGGTTTGGACATTTTCGTTTTTGTGCACAGAACTCTCATTTTCTTAGAGGATATTTTATTAAAGAAAAATTAGGGTATGTTGCTCTGTTTTTAGTTTTGGAAAAACCGTGGCTTAGCTTATAGAGGTGATTTATATGTAATGTATTGGAGAAGAGATAACCTATGAGCCTGTGTAAACTTTAATTTGGAAACCCTATTGTTTTGGTAAGAAGGAAAAATAGATGTGGAATTCTATTATGTTTAATGTATTTGTTTTGAAATGTATTGTACTGGTAATTGCATATCCCTATTTACTACACTGTTTTCTGAATAATTCCTTTTATTATGGTTCTGGGAGTCAGCTTCTGCATGGTTTCTAGATTTGTAATTCGTTTTAATATTTTAGTAGCGGAGCTGAGCTCTAGCATATTTGATGGTTGCGTGGAAAGCTAGATTTAGGGTTTATATGAATAGTGTCTTAAAAGTTTGTATTGCCAAGCTAAGCTTGGGTCAAAGAAACATTTAATTAATTTATCTTAAGATTTCTCTGTTTTCTATATGGGTTGTTTAAAGGTTTATGCATGTTTTTTTTAATGAAATGCAAATATGAGAATTATGGCAAAATAATTTGAAAGGATTTATTTAGATGAAGGGTTTAGTTTTATGGAAGAAGTCTTAGTTATGTCTGAATCCTAGATTTCATTCTATAACAACATAATAAATTTATGAACCCCTATGCATCATGACTAATCTTTTCTGTCAATGACCACATAACTGATAAGAAAATTAATTGATAAAAAAATTGCATCATGATATTTAAATCTATAAAATAATTCTACCTATAACTTTCCTTATGAAAAACAAGGCATAGAAAAAAACTTACCAAACTTACTTGTGGAAATACTACTTGGATTACCCCTTTAGCCTACAAAATACAAACACATATTAATAGAAAAATACTTATCAGTCCTGTAATGATGTGTCCGACTAACTTAAGAACTTCCACGTTCCTCCCAACTATAGATCTCAAACCGTTCCTAGTTTGTTTGACGGATCATCGCCGCGCTAGATCGAGCATGCAATGAGACTAGAAGGCCTAGGGAAAATATTGTTGTTATCTTTCTTAATGAGGAATTAATCTATACTCTCCAGATGCAAGAAGTGGAATCTCCAATCTCATTATTCGGCATCCATCCTGTAACGTGCCCATATTACCACTTTGTCTTTGTAAGGAATGAGGTGTAAAAAAATTTTCTCGACATCAACAATCAAGGTATTAGTCATTTTATACACAAGGTCATATATGTACTCCACTCACAAACAGTAATGCATATAAAACTTATTCAATTATTACGTTTACCTCATTCCATAACACTTACACCTTTAAGTATGATTAGCCATAATCGCATAAACATCACTATTAATTCAATCTTACAAATTAGTACATGATAACACAAATGGGAATATCCCGAACATTCATCATGATCATTAAACAATCAAAACCTCCACAAGTAAGCCATCATTTTACATGTAAACTTAAGCAATGGATAATTAACATTCTGCTTTGAATCTCACTTACCATTTTAAACCGTGATTCTCAGGTAAATTAAAACACATCAAGTACCCAGAGAAAGGAGACCTGTATACGTGGTTCACCCAACTCTTTGGGCTACATCCACCAAGGAAATGTCACATCTTTATTCATCAAAATAGAAGAGTACAATTTGCGACACTGTGTGTGCAATATTTCTACTTTCTCAAGCCTCTCACCGAGAGCACTTTTACAAAACACTCAACCCTCTATATCAGAGGCATTACATGGAATCTCTCACATATAATCACCAATCATCTTGATAATATACATAAATTGGGATATATAAATTTGACCTATGCGAAAGGCTTACCCTCCTCGTACTAGCATAGATTCATATTCCCCAATTATTACATTTATGTGTATCAAGGGTTTGCCATACCTCGACCTCAACCTGCATCCTCCAGGTTATGCTTTTCCCAAGCATCGCTGAACATTATCATGCAATATTGAATACAATATCTATATCTATATATATATATATATATATATATATATATATATATATATGGGATCAATCTCCCAATGTCTGCGCAATACCTAAATGGTACTCAATATATTAGTCAACAAGCTTTAGGGAGCTTTCTCAAGATATTCCTAGCAATAGAAGAAGCATGCATAAGACATTCATCCTGCAATGTACAGTTAGTAGATGAAAAGGGAAGGTATACAAGTATTCAACATATCTATAGTAATAGGTCATTCTCAAAACTAAACATGGACCTACTCCCAACCTACATCAATTTATTAGGCTATCAATTGAATGTACTGGAGCCTATCCCCAAAGCTTTGTCAAAGACATTAAGGAATATAATAGGAAATGCACACATTGATAGCATATAGGGATTTCATCCCAACTCTGCATAATCAGTAAACAAAACTTGATCATCAATAAATACACAAACATGGGATCAATTTCCCCAAATGGGAATCCCCCAACTTCTTATAGCAACAGAGGAAGTCTATCTTTCCCTAAGCTTTGCACAACATGTCAAAGACATTGAACATATAATATATATAAGATGATGTAGACATGAAATCTAGAATTAATAAAAGATACATCAGTAAAAACTTTTCCAGGCCATCCCCAATTTTATGTCGGGTAGATAATGACATAGAATATAAGTTTTCAACATATAGCCATATCATGCAGCATTAAACTATCAAGTCATTAATTTCCCCAATTCTACATTTAGTAATGTGACTTTGCACACTACAGGCAATCCGAAAAATGTTTTTAGAAGAAGCATAAGCAAAAGAAGATCTCAGAAACATTTTTATTAAACTTATGCACACATACAGAGCTCATATTGGTTTATAACAAGCCCATGCTACCATACAAAGCTCAAAAACGTATTTATCAAACCTGTGCATACATACAGAGCCCAAAAGCATTTATAATAAACCCATGCTCACCTACAAATCCCAAAAACGTTTTTATCAAACCTATGTATGAGCTCAGAAGCATTTATAATAAACCCATGCTCACATCCAAAGCCCAAAAACGTTTTTATCAAACCTATGCATACATACAGAGCTCAAAAGCATTTATAATAAACCAATGCTCACATGCAAATCCCAAAAACGTTTTTATCAAAACTGTGCATACATATAGAGTTGGAAAACATTTTTAACAATTATCAATGAAGATCCAGAGCTCAAAACATTTTTTTACAATTACCAATGATGGTCTAGAGCTCAAAAATGTTTTTCAACAATTACCAATAAGATCGAAAGCTCAAAATTGTTTTTCAACAAATACCAATGAAGATCGAGAGCTCAAAAGTGTTTTTAACAAATACCAATGAAGATCTAGATTTGGAATTTTTTTTTAACAAATACAAATGACTATCCAGAGCTTAAATTTTTTTTTTCAATAATTACCAATAAGATCTAGAGCTCAAAAACATTTTTCAACAAATATCAATGAAGATACAGAGCTGGAAAATGGTTTTGAACAAAAACCAATCAACATGCAATAACCACAATATATAAAAAAATAGAGTATGCAAGGATAGCACCTCTCCATCCAAGCTAAGGGCATCTCTTGAATGATGCTTCCCCACTCAAGCGCAGCAACCCCAAAGCCATTCTACCCGCTCTCTTCTTTAATAAAAGGTATATAAATAATAAAAATGTTTCTCCACTCTCCAAAAAACGCATACCTTTAATTAATAAAAATATGTATAATAATAATAATAAACCGTTTCAGAAATATATAAGGCATTCTCTTATTTAATAAGAGATATATAAATAAAAATATATACAATAATAGTAATCAACCGTTTCAGAAATATATAGCTCTGATACCACTTTGTGTTTGTAAGGAAGGAGGTGTAAAAAATTTTCCTCACTATTAATTCAGTCTTACAAATTAGTACATAATAACACAAATGGGAATATCCCAAACATTCTTCATGATCATTCAACCATCAAAACCTCCACAAGTAAGCCATCATTTTGCATGTAAACTTAAGTAATGGATAATTAATATTCTGCTTTGAATCTCACTTGCCATTTTAAACCACAATTCCTAGGTAATTCAAAACACATCAAGTACCCATAGAAAGAAGACCTTTATATGTAATTCACCCAACTCTTTGGGCTACGTCCACCAAGGAAATGTCGCATCTTTATTCATCAAAATAGAAGAGTACAATCTGTGACACTGTGTGTGCAATATTTCTACTTTCTCAAGCCTCTCACCGAGAGCACTTTTACAAAACACTCAACCCTCTATCTCAGAGGCATTACACGGAATCTCTCACAGATAATCACCAATCATCATGATAATATACATAAATTGGGATATATAAATTTGACCTCTGTGGAAGGCTTACCCTACCCGTACTAGCATAGATTCATATTCGTCAATTATTATATTTATGTGTATCAAGGGTTTGCCATACCTCGGCCTCAACCTGCATCCTCCAAGTTATGCTTTTCCAAAGCATACCTGAACATTATCATGCAATATTGAATACACAATATGTGTGTGTATATATATATATATATGGGATCAATCTCCCAATGTCTGTGCAATACCTAAATGGTACTCAATATATTAGTCAACAAGCTTCAGGGAGCTTTCCGAAGATATTCCTAGCAACAAAAGAAGCATGCATAAGACATTCATCATGCAATATACAGTTACTATATGAAAACGGAAGGTATACAAGGAATCAACATATCTATAGTAATAGGTCATTCTCAAAACTAAACATGGACCTACTCCCAACCTACATCAATTTATCAGGCTATCAATTGAATGTACTAGATCCTATCCCCAAAGCTCTGTCAAAGACATTAACGAATATAATAGGAAATGCACACATTAATAGCCTATAGGGATTTCATCCCAACTCTACATAATCGGTAAACAAAACATGATCATCAATAAATACATAAACATGGGATCAATTTCCCCAAATGGGAATCACCCAACTTCTTATGGCAACAGAGGAAGTCTATCTTTCCCCAAGCTCGGCAAAACATGTCAAAGACATTGAACATATAATATATATAAGATGATGTAGACATGCAATATAGAATTAATAAAATATACATCAATAAAAGCTTTTCGGGGCCATCCCCAATTTTTTTCCCGGTAGATAATGACATAGAACATAATGTTTCAACATATAGCCATATCATGCAGCATTAAACTATCAAGTCATTAATTTCCCCAATTCTACATTGCGTAATATGACTTTGCACACTACAGGAAATCATAAAAATGTTTTTAGAAGAAGCATAAACAAACGAAGAGCTCAGAAACATTTTTATTAAACTTATGCACACATACAGAGCTCGGATTGGTTTATAACAAACCCATGCTATCATACAAAGCTCAAAAACGTTTTTATCAAACCTGGGCATACATACAGAGCCCAAAAGTATTTATAATAAACCCATGCTCACCTACAAAGACCAAAAACGTTTTTATCAAACCTATGTATGATCTCATAATCATTTATACCAAACCCATGCTCACAGCCGAATCCCAAAAACGTTTTTATCAAACCTATGCATACATACAGAGCTCAAAAGCATTTATAATAAACCCATGCTCACATACAAATCCCAAAAACATTTTTATCAAAACTGTGCATACATACAGAGCTGGAAAATGTTTTCAACAATTATTAATGAAGATCCAGAGCTCAAAACGTTTTTTAACAATTACCAATGATGATCTAGAGCTGAAAAAAAAATTTCAACAATTACCAATAACATCGAGAGCTCAAAAACGTTTTTCAGCAAATACCAATTAAGATCCAGAGCTCAAAAGTGTTTTTAACAAATACCAATGAAGATCTAGAGTTGGAAAATGTGTTTAACAAATACAAATTAAGATCGAGAGTTTAAAAAACACTTTTCAACAATTACCAATAAGATCCAGAGCTCAAAAATGTTTTGCAACAAATACCAATGAAGATATAGAGCTGGAAAACATTTTTTAACAAAAACCAATCAACATGCAATATCCACAATATATACAAAAAATAGAGTATGCAAGGATAGTACCTCTCCATCCAAGCTAAGCGCATCTCTCGAATGATGCTTCCCCACTAAAGCGCAGCAACCCCAAATCCATTCCCCCCCCTCTCTTCTTTAATAAAAGGTATATAAATAATAAAAAGGTTTCTCCACTCTCCAAAAAAACGCATACCTTTAATTAATAGTAATATGTACAATAATAATAATCAACCGTTTCAAAAATATATAAGGCATTCTCTTATTTAATAAGAGATGTATAAATAAAAATATATACAATAATAATAATCAATCGTTTCAAAAATATATAACTCACTCTCTTATTTAATAAGAGATATATAAATAATAAAAAGGTTTATCAACACTCCACTATGTAGGTATTTCAATATATATATATATATATATACATACTTGCATTATCAAAAATAATTCATAAATATAATACTTCATAAATATAATTGCAAAGTAATAATAATGATTTACAAAAACTTATTTTTCCTTATTAACCTGTGTTGTTTATATGCACAATTACAATAGTAATGTAATTAGCAAATAATGATCATTAATGATCTTTAAATTGTAGTCACCATAATTATAACTATTTATCTCTTTTCTCAACGACCACTTAAAAACTACTTTCCTCTCTTTATGATTACCAAGCTATATAGCCATCTCTATATAGTTAAATGGCATTATCTGTATATTACAAGGTAATGTATGTAATTATAGTTCCCCTAATGTATAGTTATGTATTGCTTATAAGAATATTTCATATATATATACAATGTTTCTCTTTGCATTACAATGTATTATTACAACTAATAATATTTATCCAAGCATTCCTATATACATATATGTATATTGTTTCTCTTTGCATTTCAAGGTATAAGGGTATATAATTACCAATTATTATTATAACTAATAATAATTATCAAAGTAACTTAGCTTATGCTAAATAATTAGGTCATGGGTTTCTATGAAGAAAACCCTTGACGTCCTCTACGGGGACTAGGATGCCAAGGTCATCCAAAAGATTTTCTTAGTTTTATTTAAAAACTTTTAACATAGATTAACTGTGTTAAGTTTTAGGTCTTAGGATACTTTTAATGCCTCACGGCGGTTAAGGGTAAATTCGTCAACCCCTCTCTAAGATTAACTGATAACAAAAAACAGAAGTAACCTTCAGTGAACTTAAATGTTCACTAAAGTGCTTGTGGCACCATGACAATATCTATCATCAAACCATGGCTTCCAAGCCATTTCACGTCCTACTCGTCAAAGGATTCGTGCCCTCTACAGAAGGTCACAAAAGAGCTCGGTCTCCTAAATCAAGTACTCCCAAATACAACTAGGACATAAATCACTTAGCTTACAAGGTTTACTGGTGGGGCCTTGGCCTTGAGCTCCTCACCAGCAAACAGGTACAATAACATTTAGATTTACAAAAATTAGCAGGGGTGTAAAAGAGGGATATTACACATCTCTTTGTACCGTCCTTCTATTTATAAGTATTTTGGCGAGGGGTGCAACCTAGGGTTTTGGACTTGAGATGGTTTTGTTACTTGACTTGACAGCTTGTCTTAACAAGATTTTTAGTGTCCTTACACTCTTAACTCTTAGTTATAATTTATTTAATAATTTATATATTTATATAACTAAATATCACTTTAGTTATTATTCTCTTATCACTGAACTCTTAGTTATTTTTATATATTTATGATTGTAATAGAACTCTTAGTTTATTTATTTAGTTCATATAATATATATAGATATATATATATATGCTCGACTCTTTAGTTTGTTTATCCTTTATTAGATACATATATTATATACATATGTGTAACTCTTAGTTTATTTATTTATATATCTATATTCATGACTCTTTATTTAATCATAGGATTTCTTTATCTTATCCTCTAGTGGATTTGGTCGGTCAACTAATAGGTTGTTCTAATCGCTTTGCATGCTCAGTCCCTCATTCAGTGGTCGTACGAGTCAGTCTTTGATGAGAAATAAAAGATGATTCTATTGGAATATTGGTCAATACTGAGAGGAGGGGTGAATCAATATTGTTAACTTTTTACTAGTTTAAACTACTTATTAAACTTATTTAAAACATGGAATCAACAAGATACACATGACACTGATTTTATCATGGAAACCCAATTGGAAAAACCACAATCTCTTTCTATATTGCAAAATTATGTTTACAATAGTTTTTGCAAGCTACAACTTGTCAGATACTTCAATCCCCAAGCTTCTTAGCTACAACTGAAGGATGTTACAACACCTTGGTTTCTTCCTGCTACAACATTCAAGGATCCTACTACACCATATTTACTAGCCACTACTGGAAGGAGGCTACAACACCCTGGTTTATGAGCTACAACTGAAAGCATGCTTCAACACTGTATTTACCAGCTACCACTCGAAGGAGGCTACAACCCCCTTGCAGTCATGTTTCCTGCCCTAACACCATCCTACTTCCATAACGTGTTTATATCAATCCTCCAGACCTTTCTTACTTCAATTGTGTCATATATAATTATTTTCTTTCTTCAGTCTATGTCTTCTTTCTTCTACATCGATCTGGGCTGCAAACAACTTCAATTCTTTGTTCTATTATCTGAATTTTGATATGCAACTCTTCATCTTGAATGTCCACACATTCTGGTCTCTTCCTCTAGCCTCAATGATGCTTCAAATATCCATCTCATAACCCAACATACACTTTAGTTCTTTACTGAACCTTCAATATGAACTGATGAGACATATTTCTTCATCTTCAGAATTCTGTTTATATAGTCTTCATCCTTTAGACATTGCATCTTTTCAGAATGATTTCATGCCCTTTCATCTTCATGCCTCTTCAAATCTCTGATAATTAATCTTTAATTTGTAATTCTGTTTATTGCAGATTTTTAATTAATGAATTAATTAAAACCTCTTTGGACATCTCAGGCCTGCGACTTGTTGATGTATTTGTAACTTCGGAAGCTATTCACTTGTATATTGTATGCATTGCATTTATACTTTATTGTATCCCCAACGAAGATGTATTATTCCTCTGATTGGAAGTGTCTCCATTTGTATTTGCAAGTGTCGCAAGTCATATTGTAAGTGTCGTAACTTATACTTGATAGATAGGTTATTAGACCACCTTGGTGGGATCAACCCTGTACGAGTTAAAGGGTTATTAGACCACCCTAGTGGGGTCGGCCTAGTGACAAGTGGTAATGGGTTATTAAACTCTCCTAAGGGATTCCGGCCCAGTTAGAATAAAATGAAAGTAAAGGTGAAGTATAAATAGAGAGGAGCACCTCTCTATTTATCCATTCACTCACTCATCCAACTCGCATAGTTGAGAGAGAGGAGTGTGCACAAGTGGAGGAGGAGTAGCTGCTGAAGACATCTATCTTTTGGGGTTTCATCTTAGTGATCTTTGGATTGGTGCTTATTCTATCTCTGAGGAAGTTGCGGAGTTTTTCACCTTCTTGGTTTTCCGTGGTGAAATGATGTCTCTTGTCTGTTGTGTTTGATATGTTGTACATGTTGTTCTCTCAGTTAAGATCCTAAGTCATATTTGAATGAAATTACCATAATTCTAACATGGTATCATAGCTAGCCTGAAGGAAGGCATTGTATCGCCTTTATGACACTTGTTGCACTTGCAACAAATTGGAAGTTAGGGCTTGGTATAGTAAAAACTAGACATTGTGGAACTTTTGCTTTAAATCCATTTTGGAAAAGGTTCAAGATATGACATTTTTGCAGGCCGAATATGAGACATGGATGTACCCTGTGTAAAATTTCAGCCTTAGATTCGTTGTACTTTGTGAGATATGATCCGTAAAATTTAGGGTTTCTGCCTCTTCCAGAATGCAGCCCTAAACAGGTGACCTAGGAATAAAGGTCATATCGTGGGCTAGGAAGATCCAAATGTAATTCCGTAAAAAGTTGCAATTAGGGAATGGACTGTAGTTTCACAGGTCTGAGTTTCAGAGGCCTAAGTTGAAACAATGACACGTGGGACTCCGTACAAGTTCAATATGTTGTTTCATCCCATAAAAAGGTCATGTTGCAACACTTAGCATATCTCTCTCATGGAGAATCTATTGAAGCCCAAATCTATGGGGTTGGAAAGATGACAGGTCATTCTACCACAGGCCGAATTTTCAGACCTTAAGGATCTGAAATTTCATAGATGCACTAGAAACAATATGGAATATACTTCTATCAAAACAGAATTGGATTCTGAGCATTTTAATTTTTGGCTTATCACTGCTATGGGAAATTAGGGCTTTTGACAGAAGTGGAATTTTTGAGTGCTCTCAGCATTGGATTTCTCTACTCACCAAAATCAAAATTTAGAGACTAAGATCAAACTTTTTGGTTGGGTGAATCTCCAGTAAACCCTAATTTGATTTTTGGACCAGAAAAAACCAGAAAACCAGAAAACCAAATTTTGACAGAAGTTGCAGATCCGAAACTTGTAGGTAATTTTTGGAGGGTCAATTTTTGGAGTTTTCAAAATCTGAGCACACCATCTTGCTCACCTCATTCAATTACATCTCCCCGTCAAGACAAAATTTTTAAATTACAAGTTTGGATTTTTAGTGTTTCTTTGTCAAACCTTAGCCAGCCCCACATCCAGTTTCAGCAAATCAAAGTGGTAAGACCTAAACATTTTCTATTTCCATTTGAAGTACTCTTTAAAAGATGTCTCACCACACCAAGCTTGAGGATAAGCTTGAAGGGGCTGATAACTTCTGAGCATGGAAGTATAGGATTGGGTTAATCCTAGAAGAGAATGAATTGGAAACCTACATAAGTGAAGAGGTTCCAGTTCCAGAGGAAAATGAGGCTAAGGTCTTACATAAGAATAACTTGGTCAAGTCGAAGAGAATCATTGGATATTCTATCAAAGATCATCTCGTACCACATGTGTCTTCTCTAAAGACACCGAAGGAGATGCTTGATTCCTTGACCAAGCTGTTTGAAGGGAAGAACATAAATTGGAAGATGACTTTGAGGAATCAATTAAAGAATGTCAAGATACAAAATGTAGAGACCATGCAGTCCTACTTTACAAGGGTCTCTCAGATAAAAGAACAACTTGAAGCTGTGGGAGAAGATATAGAGAATGGTGAAATTGTGATGACCACCTTGAATGGTCTTCCTAGGTAATGGGATTCCTTCATTTAAGGAATTTGTGCTATAAAGAAGCTCATCACATTTAGTAGGATGTAGGAGGAATGCTCACAGGAAGAAGCTCGAACTGTAGCTCGAGAATAAAAGATGGATAAGGAAGACCAGGTTCTCACAGCACACACCAGGAAGAATAACCACAAGAAGGAGCATCCTCATCACAAAAAGAGTAAACACCACCACTAGAATTGGAGGGAGAACTTTGGAGGATCCATGAGAGATCTTTCTCACATTCAATGTTATACTTGTGATGAGAAGGGACACTATTCCAAAGATTGTCCCAGGAACAAAATCAGCTCCCACAAGAAGAAGAACAACAAGAGAAGACATCATTCTCACACTGTAGAGGATGATGAACCTCCAAGGAAGAGAACTAGGGAATACAGTGAAGATTCTTCAAGTGATGAAGAATATGTATTGTAGTGAAGTTTTACATGAAAGGAGTAGAAGAACCTATTGCAGAGTTCGACTCCGGAAAACAAATAATCTATGGAAGAACCTCTCATCCATTTTCAGCATTGGTTAAGGTTCACACTATCAGAGACTCCAGTAGATCCTGCAAAGATTGAGAGGGAGTCCATCCAACAACCAAACAAAGATAAGTATTGTCATTTATTGTATATATGATTACTTAAATAATGTTGTCCAGTCATGTACATATTTATGTTCCTAGATTTAGGATGTATATTATGCATTTTAGAAAATTTGCATTAATGAACAAGATACTACTAATATAGTAATGGGTAAGTGGCGTATGGTACTGTACAACACTCCATTGCTACTTATCTAGATTGAAACCTCTTTGTTGACATGTTGGGAGTAGTGCACACTCTCAGCAATGTTCTGGTAGAGATGGAAGGCATCTAGAAAGTTACAGGATATGGATAAATGTTGTATTGAAGCATTGGCTAAGATAATTGCATGACTATATGGCATATGTCCTCATGTGTAATATTTTGTTTTGAAAACTATGAGAAAGTTCTAATCATGAAATTGAATTTGACTTGCAGGAAAGATCGCGTACAATCACCTACAAAAGAAGGACAACGACATTTGTTCCAGCAACAAATTTCAAGAAAAGCACCTATTGAAGATATTGAATAATCCGAAGTTCCCAGTATTAGGGATGCAGTAATCGAAGGATGCCATGATCGAGGAGTACCAATTCATCATGAAGAATGATGTCTGGGATGTTGTCGTGAGACCAAAAGGGAAGTCTATTGTAACTTCCAAGTGGATATACAAGATCAAGCATGCTACAGATGGTAGAATAGAGAAATACAAGGCAAGATTTGTGGCTTGTGGCTTCTCCCAGAAAGAAGGGATAGATTATGAAGAAACTTTTGCACCTGTATCCAAATACACTTCCATCAGAACAATACTTGCTTTGGCTACAGTGATGAAGTGGAAGATACACCAGATGGATGTCAAGACAGCCTTCTGGAATGGTGTATTCGAAGAAGAAGTGTATGTGGATTAGCCACTCAGTTTTAAGACACATGATAGGGAGTCACATGTGTGCAAATTAAAGAAATCCTTGCACGGATTGAAACAAGCACCCAGGACATGGCATGGCAGGATTGACAATTTCTTGACTAGTTTGGGCTTTACCAAGAGTAAAGCGGATTCCAACCTTTACTACAAGGTTGAGGAAGGCAATCCAGTGATACTCCTACTGTATGTAGATGACCGATTTGTGACAGGTGAGATTAGGTTGATTGTTGATACGAAGAGGAAGCCCGCTGTCGAGTTCGAGATGAAGGACTTGGGTATGATGCATTACTTTCTATGCATGGAGGTGTGGTAGAGTGTAGATGGAATCTTCCTTAGACAAGGGAAGTATGCAGTAGAGATCCTGAAGCAGTTCGGGATGATGGACTGCAAGTCTATGGCCACACCTATGGCATCGAACCTGAAGCTATTGAGTGACGTTTTATCAGAGTCGGTTGATGCCACAATGTATTGTCAGATGATTAGGTCCTTAATGTACCTGACAAACACAAGACTAGATATTTGCTTTGCTATGAACACATTGAGCTAGTTCCTGATGTTAGAAAAACAGGATCGTAGAGTAATAACAATAAACAGAAATGCAAATATAATCACACATACACATTACAAGAGAGACACAGATATATCGTTGTTCACCCAAATTGGGCTACATCCACACTGAATTTTCCAGTCCTTATTATTATTACCGTCCAGCAAAGTGAAGGGATACAACCTGCAGTGTAGTCATTGCACTTCCTCTTCACTGTCTCATAGTCTCTCTTCTTAGATCTCAGAGATATTTACAATGCATAAAACCTAATACATCTCTCCCTAGCCGTATTACAATGTCTTTATTTTATAAGGGAAATACAATGGGAAAATACCATGGGATACCCAAAACCATGGGCCCGCAAAACAGCTGGCGAAAACAACCCCAAATTTTTTTCTCGGAGGCTACGCCCCCAAACCGCTGGCCCCCGAACCCCCCACCCCGTGGGGATGGTCCCCCTTGTAACCCCATGGGGGGGTGATGCCCCCCCACACCCCCCCCCGCTCGGGTGAGTGTACAGTCCACCTACATATCATATTAAAATAGGGTATAAACACGGCTGAAACAACATCATCTATGAGACCGGAAGATCTAGCTCCACAACCAACAATCTCCCACTTGGAGACTGATCACAACAACTCCACCGTTGTTGTACTTGCTGGACCTTGGACTTGGAAAATTTCTCCTCTTCACCTTCATGCTAGAAGGCCAACTGAAACCGAGTAGGAACTCAGTTTCTCTCTGGTCACTACCTTTGTAAACATGTCTGCAGGATTCTGGCTAGTATATATCTTTTCCAGCTTCAACAGTTCATCTTCCAGAACAGAGCGTATGAAATGGTACTTGAGCTATATATGTTTAGTCCTGGAATAGAATGTTGAGTTCTTTGCAAGATGAATGGCACTCTGGCTGTCACTATACAACCTGTTATCCTTCTACTTCTTAACCAATTCCTCCATAAACCTCTGCATCCAAATCATCTCTTTACTAGCCTCTGTAACAACAACATACTCTGCTTCTGTTGTTGAAAGTGCAACAACCTTCTGCAGTTTTGAAATCCCACTTACTATTGTTCCACCTACAGTAAACACATACCCTGTGGTGCTCCTCCTGCTATCCTTCTCACTTGCCATATCTGCATCAACATATCCCTGTAGAATAGTGTCTGAACATCCAAAACATAATTCCTGAGTGGTGGTACCTCTCAAATACCTGAGAATCCACTATACTGCCTTCCAATGTTCTTTACCTGGATTGTTCATATATTTGCTCACAACTCCCACTGCTTGTCCAATATCTGGTCTTGTGCACACCATGGCATACATCAAGCTGCCAACTGCTGATTGATAGGGAATCTTGGACATGTAATTTGTCTCTTCCTATGTCTTGGGACACATTTCCTTACTTAGACTGAAATGGCTGGCCAAAGGTGTACTTACTGGTTTTGCATTCTGTATTCTGAACCTTTCCAACACCTTTTGTATGTACTCACTCTGAGACAATGTCAATTTGCTATTTTTCCTGTCTCTCATTATTCTCATACCAAGGATTTGCTTTGCAGCACCCAAATGCTTTATCGGAAATGAATTAGCTAGCTTCCTTTTGAGTACATTTATATCATGCATGTTAGACCCTGCAATAAGCATGTCATCCACATACAATAACAAGATAATAAATATTTCATTTTCTGGCTTCTTGAAATAAACACAGTGGTCAGAATGACATCTACTATAACCTTGTTCTGTCATAAACTTGTCAAATTTTAAATGCCACTGCCTTGGAGCTTGCTTCAATCCATACAACTCTTTTTCAGCCTGCATACCAAGTTCTCCTTATCTTTGACCTCATACCCTTGTGGCTGTTGCATATATATCTCTTCCTCCAAATCCCCATGGAGAAAGGATGTTTTTACATCTAACTGTTCAAGATGCAAATCTTCTACCACCACTAGACTTAAGATAGTCCTAATTGAAGTCATCTTAACAACAGGAGAAAATATTTCATCAAAATCTATACCTTTCTTCTATGAAAACCCTTTTACAACAAGTCTGACCTTGTACTGCTTCTTGCCTCCTTCTTCTTCCTTCAACCTGTAAATCCATTTGTTTTGCAATGCTCTTTTACTAGCAGGCAACTGAACCAAATCCCAAGTCTGGTTTCCTACCAATGAGTCCATCTCCTCATTCATGCCTTGCTTCCACTTCTTTCTAGTTTCCACCTGCATTGCTTCTTCATAACATTCTGGTTCACCAGCATCAGTCATCATCAAATAATACATTGAAGGAGAATATTGTTCGGGGAGTCTACTTAACCTGGTAGATCTTCTTACAGTTGCAGGAGTTTCAGGCACTTGCTACTGTTCTTGATTTTCTGGCACCTTTGGAACTTCATTTTCTATAATTTCATCAAGTACTGTGTACTCTGTGTTTTCCTTTTCCTGTTTCTTTCCCTACAACTTATCTTTATACATAACCTTTTCACTGAATATGACATCTCTACTTCTAATGATTTTGTGATTTTCATAATCCCATAAACGATAACCAAAATCATCAACCCCATATCCAATAAAGGTACATTTCTTGGATTTAGCTTCAAGCTTTGTTCTATTTTCTTTATCAATATGGACAAATGCTTTACAACCAAATGTTCTCAGAAATGAGTAGTTTACCTTTTTATCTGTCCATGCCTCCTCTGGAATACCACCATCCAAATCACTTGAAGGTCCTCTATTTATCAAATAAACAATAGTATTTACAGCATCCACCCAAAACTATAAGGGAAACCCTGCATGTAGTCTCATACACCTTGCACGCTCCATGATCGTTCTGTTCATCCTCTTTGACACACCATTTTCTTGTCGTGTTCATGGGACTGTCTTCTCTCTACGAATCCCATGGTATCAACAGTAACCATCAAACTCCTTGCCGCAATACTCACCTCCATTATCAAATCTGAGACACTTCAACCTTTTTTCTGTCTCATTCTCAACCGAAGATTTCCACTTCTTAAAAGTAGCAAACACATCAAATTTCGATCTAATGCAATAAACCCAAGTTTTCCTAGTTGCATCATTAGTAAATGTAACATAATAATGAGAGCCACCAAGAGATTGTACCTGAGCCGGTCCCCATACATCTATATGCACTAGCTCTAACTTTTCATTCTTCTTCTGTTTCCCAACCCTGAGAAATATGAGTCTCTTTTGTTTTTCATAAACACAGTTTTAACATAATTCCAAACTTACGTGCTTCAAATCTGGCAGCAACTTCCTTGAGTGGAGAATCTGCATCCCCTTCTCACTCATGTGGCAAAGCCTATGATGCCACAATGTTGTGTCTGTTTCTGTGGAAGCTAAAGAGATAGAATGGTCAGTATTATGAGGACATAAATACAACGTACCTATCCTGTCTCCTTTTGCTATCACCATTGAACTTTTAGTGATCTTCCAGGACTTTTCTCCAAATGTAGATAGACAATCGCCATCTCTCAACTGCCTTGTTTAGATCAGATTTCTTTTCATAGCAGGAATATGCCTAACATTTTTCAACAGCCAGTCAGTTTTATTCTTAACTTTTATCCATACCTTACCCATTCCAACAATTTTACATGGCTCATCATCACCCAATAAAACATGTCCAAAATCGCCAGGAACATACTCATGAAAGTATTTCCTACGGGGTGTACCATGACATGAAGCTCTTGAATATACTACCCAATAATCACTAGTATTATCTAATGCAAGAATCAAAGCATCTTGTAACACATCACCTGCTACATTTGCTTCCTCGGTAGTTTCCTTCTGTGCATCTCCTTTCTTCTTTAGAGATCTGTAGTCTTTCTTTAGATGTCCTTTCTTTCCATAGTTTCAGCACTCTATTTTTCCCAGTCTGGACTTGGATCTGCCCGTTTTAGACTTGCCACGATTAACTTTTCTCTTTCCTCTCTCCTTTTGTCTTCCCCTGCTCTCCACGGTCAACGCATTACCTGATGTCTCATCTATGCTTTTTCTTTGCATTTCCTTGCTAAGAATAACACCAATAACATCATCAAATTTCAAGGTGTTTGAACCAGAGATAGAGTTACTTAATGCCATGACCAAGCTATTCCAGCTTTCTGCCAATGAAAAAAATATTAGAAGAGCCCTAACCTCATCATCAAAGTTCACACTTATAGAACTTATCTAATTCGTAACCGTATTAAACTCATTTAAATGATCAGTAACAGATCCACCTTCAGACATATTCATATCAAATAAACGCTTCATTAGAAATACCTTGTTGGAGGCCGAGGGTTTTTCATACAGATTACCCAGTGCGCTCATCAAACCCTCCGCTGTTGTTTCTTTTGATATATTGAAAGCCACCGACGAAGCCAATCTTAGCCGTATTGTTCCCAAAACCTTTCTATCAAGAAACTCCCATTCTTCGTCCTTCATGGCCGTCGGCTGCTTTGCTCTTCCTCCCAATGGTAGGAATAGATCCTTCTGGTACAGATAGTCCTCCATTTGCATCTTCCATAACTAGAAGTTTTGGCCGTTAAACTTCTTGACCTTAAACTTTGCTTCTTCCGCCATTAATCCCACTTGAACCAGAAACCCTAGCTTCATGTGGATTTATTTGCCAAATAGACCTTTGGCTCTGATACCAATTGTTAGAAAAACAGGATCGCATAGCAATAACAATAAACATAAATGAAAATATAATCACACATACACATTACAAGTAAGACACATATATATCATGGTTCACCCAACTTGGGCTATGTCCACACTGAAGTTGCCAGTCCTTATTATTATTACCATCTACCAAAGTGAAGGGATACAACCTACAACGCAGCCGATGAACTGCTTTTCACTGTCTCATAGTCTCTCTTCTCAGATCTCAGAGATCTTTACAATGAATAAAACCTAATACATCTCTCCCTATCCGTATTACAATGTCTTTCTTTTATAGGGGAAATACAATGGGAAAATAGCATGGGATACCCAAATCCATGGGCCTACAAAACAGCTGGCGAAAACAACCGCAAATTTTTTTCTTGGGGGCTACACCCCTGGTCCCCCCTAGAAGCCCGTGGGGGGGTGATGCCGCCCCACACCCCCCCGCTGTGGCGAGTGTATAGTCCACCTACATATCATATAAAACTAGGGTACAAACACGGCTAAAACAATATCATCTATGAGATCGGAAGATCTGGCTCCATAACCAACACCTGATGGATCCTAGACATGTCCACTTGATTGCTGCAAAGCATATTCTAAGGTACTTGAAGGGTATAGTTGATTGTGGGCTCAAGTATGATGCGAATCAAAAGGTTAACCTTGAGGGTTATGTTGATTTAGATTGGGCAGGTAGTGCTGCAGATAGGAAGAGCACTTCGAGGTGCTACTTCAGTATGGAATATGGGGTGATCTCTTGGTTTAGCAGGAAGCAGTCCTGCGTAGCACTGAGTACAGCGAGATCAAAGTATGTTACAGCTTGTTCGGTCAGTTATGAGGCAGTATGGATAAGGAAGCTACTGTCATACTTATTTGATCTCCAGTTGTATGCTACTTGTATCTTCTGTGACAACCAGAGTTGTGTGAAGTTGTCTGAGAACCCAGTGTTCCATGAAAAGTTGAAGCATATTGAGATCAAGTATCACTATATCAGGGATATGGTGCAGAGAGGAGTAGTGAAGCTTCTGTATGTTACGACGGATGAGCAAATAGCAGATGTGTTGACCAAGCCACTAGCCAGGGTGAAGTTCGAGTACTTCAGAGAGAGGCTTGGTGTTCTTCAGATAGAAGATACTTCCAGGAGGAAGTGACGAGACACAGATGCAGGAGCCCTTCCAAGCATGGTGGCAGGCGGGTCCTCCCATGGGTGGGGATGTAAGTGCTGTGTGATGAGCATCCGGACAATACTCCGCCATGAACATCCATATGATGTTCTATATGATGATGATACATTTGTTCATGAGCATCCGCATGATGCTCCGTGCGAGGATGATCAGTATGATCATGAGTATCCAGATGATACTCCGTAGCTGTGGATATATTTAAGGTTGTGAAGTAGCATATAATTGCTCCTTGGGAGATCCTATAGGTTGAGCAGGAAGTTCATAATCAGTCCTGGGATTCTCTTTTGAGGTTTTGCTTGTGCAGAGGCATGTAATCAGTCCTGGGAGATCTTATAGGTTGAGCAGTTAACTCGTAATCAGTCCTAGGATGCTCTTTCGAGGTTTTTCCTGATAGCATGTAATCATTCCTGGGAGATCCTATAGGTTGAGCAAGAAGCTCGTAATCAGTCCTAGGATGCTCTTTCGAGGTTTTTCTTGGTCGCATGTAATCAGTCCTAGGAGATCCTATAGGTTGAGCAGTAAGCTCGTAATTAGTCCTGGGATGCTCTTTCGAGGTTTTGGGAAGTATGCATATAATAGATCCCTGGGAGATCCTCTAGGTTGAGCAGTAAGCTCGTAGTCAGTCCTCGAATGCTCTTTCAAAGTTTTGTAGATGCACATAATCAACCCTGAGATTCCACAGGATGGGCCACTCGTAGAAATGATCAAGACCTACATGGAGGCTAGGCCTACATCCAGCATGAAAAAGAGTTGGCTCTGTAGAATTTCCTATGATGAGAAGAATTGAGAGATATCACCAACGATCAAGATGACAAGTGCAGCAGTAGTGACGATGATGCTCCAATGATCTAGTGATGATGATCTAGCTCCAGTATTGAAGACTTGTGCCTATATGTATTGATGACCTGTGTCAAGAGAATACCTTCCTAGTTAAGAGGGAGTGTTGATGTATTTGTAACTTCGAAAGATATTCACTTGTATATTGTATGTATTAAATTTGTACTTTATTGTATCCCTAATGGAGATGTATTATTCCTCCAATTGGAAGTGTCGTCATTTGTATTTGCAAGTGTCATAAGTCATATTGTAAGTGTCATAACTTATACTTGATGGGTTATTATACCACCTTGGTGGGGTCGGCCTTGCATGAGTTAAAGGGTTATCAAACCACCCTAGTGGGGTCGGCCGAGTGACAAGTGGTAATGGTTTATTATACTCTCGTAAGGGAGGTCATCCCAGTTAGAGTAAAAGGCAAGTAAAGGTAAAGTATAAGTAGAGAGGAGCACCTCTCTATTTATCAATTCACTCTCTCATCCAACTCGCATAGTTTAGAGAGAGGAGTGTGCACAAGTGGAGGAGGAGTAGCTACTGAAGACATCTATATTTTGGGTTTCATCTTGGTGATATTTATTGGTGCTTATTCTATCTCTAAGGAAGTTGCGGGGTTTTTCACCTTCTAGGTTTTCCCCAGTGAAATGCTTTGTGTCTCTTGTCTCTTGTGTTTGATATGTTGTACATTTTATTCTCTCACTTAAGATCCTAGATCATATTTGAATGAAATTATTCGAATTATAACATGACCTACTTCCATCTGCGGATTTCTTCTCTAATTGCAAACCCTCTGGAATTTTGTTGGCTTCTTCTTCTATCTATCGGCTTCTTTATCTGTGGGCTATCCTCTATTGTCTTGCGGGCATATCCCATCCTTCACCTGCGGGCATACTTCAGGCTCTTGCGACCTTGTATTTTAATCCCTTGTAGGAAAATCATAATCCTTTGTGGGCTTATGATTCTTTTACCTATGGGCATAGCCTAGCTCATGCAGGATTATCCCTTATGCACTTTGCAGGCATATTTTTTAGCCCTTATTCAGTAAGCCTCTTTTGCAGGAAAAATCAAGTCCCTGTTGGAATTCCTAAGCCCCTACAGGTTTCAACCTCAGCCCCTATAGGAATCCCTCAGCCCTTGTGGACTTAACCTCAACCCCTGCAAGCTTCCTTAAGCCGCCTGCGGGTTTAACCTCAGCCCTTGCGGGCATAAAACAAACCCTTGCAGGCATAACCCTAAGCCCTTACAGACATAATAAATCTCTTGGGAGCTTTATGCTTCAAGCCCCTTGTGGGCATTCCCTTAAGCCATTACGGGCATACCATAAGCCCTTGCAGGCATAACATAGCCCCTTGCGGGCATAACATAGCCCCTTCTAGGAATTTTCCTAAGCCTTTGTGAGCATAATACAAGGTGTAATTAACCTTATTTTTCTCTATTTTAGCACACCAAAATATCGCACGTGATAGAACCAAATAGGAATCTAACTCCATGGACTGATAGCCAGTTCATCAAGGAACAAGACCATCCTAAATGATGAATTTTATCAGCATAATTAGACCTCCTTCGGGGAATTTCCAAATTCCTTATCATCCTACATTTGAACAATAAAACAACATTTTTCTCATTTGGGTAGGCTTGTATTTCGCACATGTGAAATCCATACGAAGATCTGATCTCATGGTTGGATAACCAATTCACTAGAGAAAAATCCTATGCCATCTGATTAATTTTATCAACACATGAACACTTCCTTGTGGGAATTTTGAAATGGCCTCTTAGCCATGTGAATTTAACACAGACAAATTTTGCATTCTCCTAGAATTTGTCCAATCTTCCTGAAACACTGTTTTGGCATATCCATAACTTCTTCCTAAAGCACTTTCAATTCAATATAAGAACATGGTCAGGTAGAAAAAACAACAACCTACAACATGGCCATATTGTGTGGGCATTTTCTTCAACCCACAAGCTATGGCAGACATTCCCCTGAGTCCACTTAGGAGTTTTTGCTACTTTGGTGTAGAAGCAACCAGAAAACCCTCTTTTGGTAGGTTGTTAACTTTGTCATCAAACACCTTATATGAAAACTAATACCATGGAAAGATAGCCTCTTTGATAAGCTATAGCATGATAGTTCTAGATAATTTTTATCATTCTCCCATGAGGTTTTGCAGGCATTTTCCCAAGGCCACCTAGACTAGTTTTCCAACACTTTGCCATTTTCAAGAATTTATCCAAAGTTTATCATGCAACCCTATTTTGGAAGATTTATAACTTTCTCCTAAGGAATCCTTAAGGAAAACAGACACCATGAATAGATAACCAATTCAACAAGCTATATCCTGATATGATGGTGCATGCATTTTTCTCAAACCATGAATTATGGCGAGTATTCTCTTAGAGCATTTTTGACTATTTTTTCCATACTTTGTCAATTTCCAAAGTTTCACAAACATGCCATTCTTTTCCAGAATGATGTCACATTGCAACACTGACCTAATGATAGGACCATAACACCATCATGTGTCTTTCCAACTTCATCACACATGCCACATCATTATACATGCCATGTCATCACTTCCTTTGTCATTCCTTTGTCTTTCATTGAGTTTCCCCTGCCATCATGTCCATGGTTATTCCTTTGTCATTACTGAGCTCCTTTGACATCAATGGAAATCATATTCAATAGATTCATTTGATCAATTGAAATAATATGATTACTAATGCTCCATATTTTTTGGCTCAACATTAGTAATGTGATGAGTTTTTGTGCTATTCAGAGTCTTTCAGGATCAAAACTTTGAAGTGAGGTAACTCCACTGTAATCCAGTAGCTTATGCTCAACACTTTTAAATGGGAGGTACACTAGTGGAATTCCAGAGATTGTGCTCAACAGTAGAACTAGGATGCATACAAGATAAACCTAGGGATACAATGATCAAGGATCCGATGCTCTAGAGCTTATGTTCAACATCTATAATGGTTGGTGTGCTCCAGGTATTATTCCCAACACTTATTATTTATCTTTTGGGGTTATGTATGTGCTCCAGATCTTACACTCAACGCATAATATAGTAACCCATTTTCTCTAGGGCTTATTCTCAATACATAATAATAGTCATCCATGTACATCAGGGTTTATGCCCAACACATAACAAAAGTCATCCATGTACATCAGGGCTTATGCCCAGCACATAACAAAAGTCATCCATGTACATCAGGGCTTATGCCCAACACATAAAAAATTTCATCCATGTGCATCATGGGTTATGCCCATCACATAACAAAAGTCTTGCATGTGCATCAAGGCTTATGCCCAACACATAACAAAAGTCATCCATGTGCATCAGGGATTTTGCCTAGCACATAACAAAATTCATCTATGTGCACATGGGCTTATTTCTAGCACATAACAAAAGTCAAAGTCTCGGGATATTACACTCCTTCCACTAATCATCAATGAGGGAAGATGACACCATTCCTTTCATTGATGACCTTCTATATGAGATCAAGTGTGTTTAGTTCCTCACAAAAATTGGCATCCTCTTAATTTGTTGTAAAATTTTCACGAAGGAGGACACAGTTCAAAAAAATATATTTTTCATTGATCATGAAAGAAATTATGATTTCTTGGTGACACCCTTTGGCCTTTGCAATTCACCCTCCACCTTTAAGAGTCTAATGAACATAATATTTAAACCTTTTCTTTATAATTTTGTCTTCATATTTTTTATGACATCTTTTTCTATAGTAAAACATGGAAAGGTGCGTCATGTCTTATAACTATTAGTGGATCATCAAGTATTTCTTAAAATGTCCAAATATTCTTTTGGAATCTCTAAAGTGGAAAATTTGGGCTATATTGCTAGTCATGAGGTTGTCTATGGATCCAAAGAAAATGGACTAAATTAAGGATTGGCCTTAGCCTAAGAATCTCAAAATCATAGAAGGCTTTCTGCATCTCACTCGTTATTATAGGATGCTTGCATGGAAATATGGTAAGATTATAGCTCCACTCTGGAAATGTTTCTAAAAATAATCTTTCAAGTTGAGTGATGTGATTTAAAAGGATTTCCAGTCCACTTAAAGGAGGATATGTGCATTAACCCTAAACTCAATCTTCCCAACTTCACTAAAACCAGTTTATTGGAATATAATGTTGTCACCTACCGAATTTGTTAGAATAATTATTTCTACTATTATCCTTTTTTGCAAAAATACTTTGTGTTAAATTATAATTACAAGTTTGTAATTATGACCAAGTAGGTCAAACATGAATGTAATGACTCATTTTTATTATTTAATAAATGAAAATGGGAGACAAACACTCAAGAAAGTTGTTACAAGAGTGTCCACTGGCCCACTGGTAGGAATGGAAGCTGCTGGAAGGAATTGGACAAATGGTAGCATTTGCACTCTACCATTAGCTGTTGGTATGGGACAACTACCCCTAATTTTGTGGCATTTCCCCCTCCAGGTGGAGGGAGGTGACCAGGCAACTCACTAATGACCAGTTAATTACAAAAAGGCCTAGGCAACCTATAAAGGGCAATTCGAATTGAGTAGGGAGCTCTTACAATGTTTTCTGCAGAAACATTCCTCATGCTCATCGGGTGATGGCTGAGAGACTCGAATAGGGGAGGCTGTGGAGAGTGCAAGTATAAGTCCGCAACTGTTATGGGAATGACAGACCAGAGGTGATGGTGCTGATCCCATTGATTACTAAGCCTGTAAAGCTGAAAATATATATATATATATATTTTCTTGCTGTTGCAAGTAGAAGTCCTAAGCTGCAGAACCTTCTTCCTCTTGGTGGATCAGTGGATAGGCTCTGGGGTCCTAAGGCAGACATCTTGGGTGCGTAGGAGCAGGTTGGGTGGAACAGGCTTCTTGAGTGATTTGTTCCTCCCATTACACTCAGGTTCTATTCTTTTGTGTTTTCTTTCTCAATCACAAGAATGCTCTCAGAAAATGGCTTAGTATTGTTATTTAATGATCAATAGTAGTAAGTTGTTAAATCCTAATAATTTAGATTTGCTGAACTGATAAAATGACTCCTCTGCATTTTTCCCCATGCGTGGAGCTGCATCGTACTCCAGTACAAAGAGGTAGGATTAAATCTACCCAGCTAAAAGTGAAACCTAGCATGCATCTAAATATCTAAACCAAATACCATCCATGCACAGACTTGTGTTTATCATACATCTTATATTTTAGCAGTTGTAGATTAGATCCCTGCATGCAATGTTTTTATTGTTCAAATCTATATGCTGAATAACCTACCAGAAACTAGTCATAGTAATAGGTTCTTTTCTTATTTCTGAAGGTGAACATTATGTTAACAACTAGGGTTATTGATCTTTACTAATTACTTCAAGGAAAACAATACCATGCATTCTGTTTAACCATATTCCCATTTTTCTATCTTCTTATTGTTTTTAGAATCTGATTGATCTTATATAAAATATTGTCTTCACTGTATTTTCTTGTACAGAAAGAAAGAAAGCTACTGTGTTATTTTATCCTTTCATTAGAGGTCCAAATTGGACGAATACAGGAATATATAGTTAGAATAGAAAAACTATTATATTCATAAGGAATCAAATTAACTAACGATTGCACTGTTATTTTCTCTTTTTCTGAATTATCAATTGCATGTGATAGAATTTACATCACAGAATACCAAGTTATTAAAAGCTAGGAGAGACATAGCATTATTAAATTGACAGATTAAATTACAGTATCTCTACACCCAAACTGGGGCAACACGTCCTCATTACATTATTATTTATAACATTTAATAGCTACCAAATCAATGTTTCATTACCATAGACAATCTCACTGTAGAATCAAGAGTTATTACTCTTGTTCCTTTAAAACATCATTATAGACAAGCAGACTTCATTAAACATCGACAGGCTAGGGTTTAGCATTATGACAGTTGTATTTCAAACAAAAACCAATACCCTTTTATTATTGGCTTATAGCCACTATTTAATTAAATAACTTAAACATGCCTTTCGATCCTTCGATCTGAGTTCAAGAATGAGAAGATCAAACACACCATACATACACATGAAAACCTAAATTATCTTAAACAGGCCTTTAGATACAGATACAAAAACGAGAAGTTCAAATCACCAAACGTAAGCATTAAACCCTAAATAATTATCGTTTCCATTTAAATTAACAGTGATTACACCCTACGGTTGCCGCCTTCTTTTGCTGAATGTTCCATGTGAAACCCCATGCTATTTATACACACAGCAAATACCGAAACAAAATTACAGTCGATGTATCTCTTTTTCATCAACCTAGAAGTACCCAAAACGATAAGACATAAAACGTAAAGCTGTAAGACTCTTTGTAAACACGAAGGTTCAACCCTACCAAACTCATCGAGCCCAGGAATGGCCATCCATATATTTTAAAACATTTACATCACCTACACTATCAACAAAACTTAAAACTGTAATGTTTCCCAAATGCTGCAGGCGAGACAAAAGCCAGTACCGCAAAGGCATGCTACCAACACTTGCTCATCAAGTCCAATTCCAGGAGAACCACTAAAGGGGGATACCACCGAAGCTTATCAGTGGGTTCAATTAGTTATTTTCCCAATCAACCATTCCATCACCCTGTTATTCGTTGAGGGTTACCTGCCAACAACCATCACTGAGTTAAGTATCGGATCATGAGGTAGTAAGACATGCAAAAAAAATAATATGAAAACCCTTGCACATTACAATACCTGAGTCATGACAGAGAGTCGACGAAGCTAGCATCCATCCACTATGAAGGAGAAGCACTCAGTCCGAAGACCACGACGAGGGATACCTCCGGAAAAACTTACAACTTCATTAAAAACCCCATACTTGCAAGCTACTGCAACACCACAATTGATGCACTCATCCCACCTGTAGATTGATACACAAATCGTTTCCAAACTTGGATTCCATGGATAACAACTAATCACAGACCAAAGGTTGCTGCCGGTCTCAGGATGGATCCCAAGGGAGGCAAGAAAAATAGCAAAACCCTAAGTGCCTCTCGGCTGGCTGACCTCACCTCCCAAACCCTACCACTGAACAATGACAAAGAAAACGTTACAAGAATCCATAAGTTACGATAGGGTTCAACTGATCCCAATACATAACAATCAACGACAGAGATCCACTTTCTTTAAGCCATGTTGGAGGGTGGCAGGAGTAGCATTAAATTGCTCTTCTACCTCCCAAGCAACGGAGTTGCCATTTCGGTTGACACCAGGGAAGGAGGCCCGTCACAACTTGGAAATTGCCAAACCTTATCACATGCCGAAACATCCACATAGACGTGCACATAACACTATCCTTAACACAGTGACCAAGTAGTTTAATTACAAACCTAATCATTTAATACACCCTCGATTTGTACGTACGCTTTTGCAGGGCCATCACTCCACCTGCCAATCCATACAAATCAACGTTAATAGCATTAAGATGTAAATATTATAAATGTATAACGTTCCCGATAGCATATAACAAGGTCTTATATGATTCCATATAATCAATTTCGAACCACACTCATAGCATATGAATATCCACTAAGGTCGCTAGCAATCATAGGGCATGGATTGACTCCGCCCATCACATAAAGTTTATTATAAAGTTCACTATAGGGATTATTGTAGAGCTCATAAAGCTTGTCCACACCATAACTTATATAAATACACCGCTAGGGTATGGTGTCACCCTAGGACCCATCGCATACATTGCATGGTAGGGTATTAATGTTTAATGCATCACCATTTTAACTACCCAAGTAATAGAGTTTGGAACCAACTTATCACCCCTTCTGTAACATCTTCTTTTGTACCATATTTAATTGTAGTTTTAAATGTAAATTGTAATTACTTATGGTGAGGAGCTCAAGGCCAAGGCCCCACCAGAAGACCTTGTGAGCTATGTGGTAAATACCTAGCTTTAAGTTGTAAACTTGAGAGTTTGAGGGAAGCAACACAACTAAGCGATGGCAACTAAATCCACTAAGGGGATGATGAATAATGATAGAAGGTCATCCCAATACTACGATCACTAGACAGATTGTAAAGTAATTCATTTTTTTAGATACCTTTAGTGGTAAAGTCATGATCCTAGGACGAGGGTAGCGGCTATGCATCGCATGCTAAAAGTTTAACTCTGACAAACCTATCTATTAGCATGAAGCTAAAACTATGGTCATAAACACTAACTAATATCACGAGATATTAAATTGGGATAAGAGTGTAGGAAAAAAAAATACTCTTAAAAAAATCTCTAAATAATCAGAAGCTAGGGTCTTTCTTTTATATAACTTAAACACCCGAGGATAGGGTAAAGGATAAAGTTATGATACACACTTATCCTTATATAAAAGTATATTTTTACTACCTTAAATAAATAATTGTATCGTATACATGGAAGTTGTTCTACAAGGAAAAAGGAGTATAAAATATATGATATAGAAAGAGGTATCTTAAATTATAAAAATTGCCCCTATATGTATATTTATATATAATGGGTGCAAGAGGGGACAACATAGTAGTAGAACCTTAAATCAATGGTGGGAAAAGTATAGTTTTATGTATTAGTGTTACTTGAAGTCATCATATAACACCCTTGATTTAAAAGGATATTGTGTAAACACAAAATTATAGTTTTACATATGTATATATCTAAGTAATTAAGGGGATGGGACTCACTTTAAGATGACAATGCCACAACTAAATAGTGGACACACCATCTCCCTCCTTGGGATTGTTCCCTTGATGGAGTGGAGCTACCACTAATGATTTTTTTTATAAATAGACACCGGGATCGAACTCTGAATCCTTATTTGGAGTGACATTTGTCACCGGAGATCCAGTCCCAAGGCGGACTCCCCAAAGATAAGAAAATCAGAGTTATTTGGAGTGACATTTGTCACCGGAGATCCAGTCCCGAGGCGGACTCCCCAAAGATAAGAAAATCAGAGTTATTTGGAGTGACATTTGTCACCGGAGATGGGTTCTCAAGGCAAACTTCCCCAAGCTAGCTTACATACCGTAGTTATAAATCTCGAACGGACGGGAGAGAGTGGGGGGGAGGGAGCTAGATTGCTGCGCACTGCAGGAACCAGTCGTGTGACCTCAGTGGAGCTGTATTGTTGCACGTTACCTTACCGCGTGAACTAGTCGTGTGACCTCAGTAAGTTATGTATAAATCTATAGCTACATAGTGTTTTTTCTTTTCCCTCCTTCTAGTCATGCTATTGATAATGGGCAGATATTTAATAGTGTAGTTGCATGTGGAAATTTCCGAGCTGGATCTCTGAATCCATTACTCTGTAAATAATTCCAATGAAAACTGATCCCCAAGGATGGCTACATTCTGTGTTAATCTGTTTAGAGGCTGTGTGCTTTTATTTATTTTTAAAAAACTATAGTTTGGTATTGCCTCTGTATTGTAGTATCATACTCATGATTTTTATTGATCACAGTGTAAACTTCTGTCTTCAACCTATCTCTTTTGCATCCGCGAGATCTGCTATGCTAACAAAGCATTAGATCTGGCCTTTCACACTTCTCTGAAAACCGGTCTTGATCCGCGTACAGCTTGTCATGCTATTTTGAGGGTAGCTCGGGTTCATTTATGTTCTGTAAGATCCTAGGATATACGTAGTTTCTTTTTCGATCACATACATTGTTAACCTCTGGATCAGTCATCATAGATGGATTTTTCCTATGTGTTGTGCGGGGCTAAATCGATCGTCGTCTTATTTAGAAGTTTAAAGATACACCACGTTATTTTTAAGGTTGCAGTTTTGCTTGGCAAGGTATAATTGTGGTTTCCTGCTTGTGAAGAAGGAAACTTGCTTGCTGCGATCTCAGATAGTATGCTTGCGAGTGAAGAGATTTTGCTTCCTGTGATCTCAGGTTTGCTAGTGGCTAGTAAAGTTCTTTTGTTTATTTTATGCTTGTGAAGAAAATCACTGTGATCCCTGATAGTGATTCATTGTGATACCAAAACCTTATGTGCAGTATTGAATACGATAGGGTATCGCCAACGCAGCCCAATCTCAAACATTAGAGATGATCAACGTAGAGGCAATCTCATTAATTGAGGTTACATTCTGGTTTTAACTCTGTGAATTAGATGCATTATGTTGGAATTGCAAGTAAATAGGGTATCGCCAACGCAGCCAAATCTCTTTAATTAACGTTATGTTCCAGTTTATGCTGTGATTAGCTACACTAAGTTGTGACTGCAAGTAAAGAAGACATCACCAATGCCGCCGATCTCATATTACATTAGATTTGATCAATGTTTGGCGTTTAGCAAAGTATTTTCCAGATGTGCAATGCTGCGTTTAGTAATAGAAATCTGTACTTTTCTATTGTTGTAATACGAAGAACTGTGCACCTTTTCAACATAGTTTAATTCTGTATAATGAAGGATTACCTACATAACATATTTTATCTTCAGTTAGATGATAACGGTTGAGAGGATAGCATTTTCCTCCTTGTTGGATAGGGATGTAGCTCTTCTGCTTCATGATTTTATTTGATTAGAGTTTACTTCAGCAGATCCTCGGTGAAATGTTGTGAAGTATAGTTTTCAGTTTTATTATCATTATCTATTGTGAAATCACAATTACTGGTTGTTGAAGGCTGTTTTTCTTTTATCACATCAGGGAGAAAAAGCCAGCATTGTACATATAGAGAAATTCCTCTATAATTATGCAAGTTAGGTTCATCGCCGAATGCTGTGGAAAAACTCTCACAATGTAAGAGAGCAATAGCAATAGGGAGTTGCAGATTGTAACCCTCACTATTCGGGATGAATAATACATAATGTGGCATATTCTCTTTGTGGACGTAGCCCGGATAGCGAGTGAACCACGGTTATATCTTGTCTCGTTCATATGTATGATTTTAATGGTGATGTTGTTATGTATATGGTTATTTTGTGTCAAATGAAATTCTTGATAATTGATTATGGTTGTTATTTAAAATATATCATTGTTCGGCCTATGCTGTGTAACATGGGTGTATAATAATCATTTTGTATTGTCGTTTTATTTACGGAAGTATGTCGGACTTTTATTCCTCCCACAAGTACATTTCTTTGCAGAGACCAATGACGTTATGGCAATACATTGATTTCGTTAATTATATAATGGAAGAAAGTTTTTTTAAAATTTTACATAATTTACTAACTCGTTTCATTTTGGAGATCTCACATAAAGTTCACTAAGGTCGCTAGCAATCATAGGGCATGGATTGACTCCGCCCATCACATAAAGTTTATTATAAAGTTCACTATAGGGATTATTGTAGAGCTCATAAAGCTTGTCCACACCATAACTTATATAAATACACCGCTAGGGTATGGTGTCACCCTAGGACCCATCGCATACATTGCATGGTAGGGTATTAATGTTTAATGCATCACCATTTTAACTACCCAAGTAATAGAGTTTGGAACCAACTTATCACCCCTTCCATAGTATGACTTAAGACCATGAGCCCTTGTCCTGAACCTGTCACCGTCAATATTTATAAAAAGAATTACTTAACAGCCGCAAGGCATTTATGGAATGACCATATGTAAAGTCATCAACACTTAGCAGAAACATTCATAACAAACACACCCTTGAGTTGGACGATATCTGCAGCCCTGAGATAGGTAGGTTCATCTTACAGAATTGGAAGGAGACCATACCTATGTGAAAATCCTCACAGCAAATCTAAGAGATGATGTATACCTCACAAGAAAGTAATTGATTAAGCAAGAAAATAGAAGAAGAGTGGTCAATGCAGTATAATGAGCAACATAATAATAGTATAGTAGAACTCAGATAGAAGCAAAAATACTTCACACACACTAATTAATTAATCACAATATGGACAAATAAATAGTACAATGCAAGAGGATTCGAATGCCTAAGGTGGCAATTCGAATTAGCCTTCATGGAGTGATCAAAAGATCACTGGAGTGTCATCGGAGCATAACTAGTAGTCTATCTCATCATCGGTGGAGTCATCAATGCACAAGTAACTGTCAATCGTCAGTCAAACTGAGTCAAACTGAGTGTGGTAGGTGTAATTGAATGTAACTGGCACATGGAGACACTAACTAAATGAAGGAGGCTTAGTGGAGGGTGAATGAGGAGCTAACTAGAGTCAAAAAAGGTAGTCATGTCTCATCGGAGGTCAATCAGAGTGATAACAGCAGTGAGGAGTCAGTATGGCCTGAAATCAAGGAAAGACTAGTGGATAATTGAAGTAAACTGGATTGGTAGGTGATAAAGGTGCCCTTCTCATGCAGTAGGTGAAAGGAGGGCGCATGACAGGCTAGGAGGACTGAAATTGAGTGGAAGGAAGCTCCGCGGGCTAGCTAACTGAGGGCTAGGTGCTGGGAATAATGACTGGAATGCATGAAATGCATGCAAATCCTAAATGATGCATGCAAACCCTAAAAGTGAATGCATGACTGAAAATGTAAATGATCAAAATACTGGTGGGACTAGGATGGAGTATAGGAATATCCTAACACCCCCCCTTAATCCTTCGTGGGCCCTGGTTACTAAGACCAAAGGTCACCCAATACAATGAATAATAACATTCAATAACCCAAGGAAGTGGGGAAAATTTTATGGGAAAAATACCCCCCCCCCCCCCCTCAAAACAGACTGTAAGGCACACACAAAAAATAAATGTTCCAAACTCAAGTAGGTGTGATGCTTGGTCATATGTCTAGAGGTATCTTCTTCTTGGGAAGAAGTGGATCATGCTCAAAAAGCATGTGCTTGTACTTTCTCTTCAGATCGAATGTGATGAGAACAAATCCAAAAGTATGAGGATGATCCTTGAACCTGTGATTCGCATCAGTTGAGGTAGGATAAAAAACATGAATATGCAGATAGTCTTTTGTCTTCTCCTTTGAACCATCATGGGTGAGATTATGCCAAAAAGAACCATCAAATAATAATGATTGCTTGGAATCCAAATCAGCTCCAAGACTTGATAAATGGTTTCTTGAGATCTCCTTTGAACCAGCAGGGGTGAGATCAAAACCATCATATGCATGAGAAATTATCCCAAGCGAATGGCAATGGCCATTATCTTCAATAAACTTCTGAGAGCATGAAAGAATGATCTTACAGTAGTAAATGAGAGGTGATTGCTTGGAATCCAAATCATATCCAAGGCTTGAATCATGGCTTCTTGAGATCTCCTTTGAACCATTAGAGGTATCAAAACCAGTAGATGCATGAGAAATTATCCCAAGTGGATGGTAATGGCCATATTCTTCAAAAACTTTCTGAAAGCATGGAATAATGATCATATAGTAGTAAATAAGAGGTGATTGCTTGAGGAGAGCGAATGCATTACCTCCAATAGCTGATTTTACCTCCGAAATAATCATGTGATCATGATGCAAACCAACAGACTCTGGTGCAAGAGAGGATTTAGGACTTTCTGCAATATCTAGAGTGTGAGCTAGCACATAATTTGAATTAGAAGAAATTTGGAGCATGAGTGTAGAATCTGCAAGTTCTTCTTCTTTGTCGACAACTTCAATATGAGATGTGTTTGATACTAGTTCGTGATCAATGAGATCATCAAGGAGGGCGAATCCATCACTTTTCTTGTTCTCGAAAGGGTTTGGACCAATTCCTTCATTCTGTCTGCCGAATCTTTCATCCAGATGGGCCCATGGCTCTTTTGGAGTTTCAACAAAATCCTCACAGCAAATCTAAGAGATGATGTATACCTCACAAGAAAGTAATTGATTAAGCAAGAAAATAGAAGAAGAGTGGTCAACGCAGTATAATGAGCAATAGAATAATAATACAGTAGAACTTGGATAGAAGCAAAAATACTTCACACACACTAATTAATTAATCACAATATGGACAAATAAATAGTACAATGCATGAGGATTCGAATGCCTAAGGTGGCAATTCGAATTAGCCTTCATGGAGTGATCAAAAGATCATTGGAGTGTCATCGGAGCACAACTAGTAGTCTATCTCATCATCGGTGGAGTCATCAATGCAAAAGTAACTGTCAACCGTCAGTCAAACTGAGTCTAACTGAGTGTGGTAGGTGTAATTGAATGTAACTGGTACATGGAGACACTAACTGAATGAAGGAGGCTCAGGGGAGGGTGAATGAGGAGCTAACTGGAGTCAGAACAGGTAGTCATGTCTCATCGGAGGTCAATTAGAGTGATAACAGCAGTGAGCAGTCAGTCTGGCCTCAAATCAAGGAAAGACTAGTGGATAACTGAAGTAAACTGGACTGGTAGGTGAGAAAGGCGCCCTTCTCATGTAGTAGGTGAAAGGAGGGCGCATGACAGGCTAGGAGGACTGAAACTGAGTGAAAGGAAGCTCCGGGGGCCAGCTAACTGAGGGCTAGCTGCTGGGACTGATGACTGGAATGCATGCAAACCCTAAATGATACATGCAAACCCTAAAAGTGCATGCATGACTGAAAATGTAAATGATCAAAATACTGGTGGGACTAGGATGGAGTATAGGAATATCCTAACAACCTAGAGCATCGAAATTCATACGCATTTTTTTTGATATCGCGGTTATTAAACCCTCCGAATTTTATCGCTATCTCTTACCTGCGAATCTGCGCATGGAGGACTAGTACAATGCTTTAGCTGAATAGCTAAGTAAGCCTCGGGGCACCTCGTGGGACCCCTTTCATCATCATCTAGAAAAGTTAAACTATCAGCACTTGTCGAGAATAATTCTTTTTTTCAAATGCATCAAAATTTTCAATCATTCCAGCATTTAAATAAGAACATAATCATTAATTGGTTTTCATGATGCCATCAGAAGACAAAAAGACACAACCATTAAATTGTTCCTACCAAGCGACACATTTATTAATTGTTGATTTTTGAATATTATTATTTCCGCATTTTACAATATTATCTTTTTATGGCGATTTAAATTTTTTTAAAATTTTATGAAATATCGGGATGTTACATGTGGTATCAGAGCTCATGTTCGAACTCCGGGCCTAAAGACGGTCCAAGAAACACGCAAATAGAAAATTTATGACTGTGAAAATTTTCACTAACTCAAGTTTAAATTATTTTGTCCTATACAGAAAATTTTCTTTGATTTACAGATATGGAAGGATTAGCTGAACACATAAGGGGCATATTTCCGCCAAACAACCCAAGTATGGAACAACAATTCCAGGGCAATCGGGGTAATGGTTCGTCAGAATTATTGCATGCTTTTCATGAATTAAAAGCAGAGATCCAATCAGTAAAACAGGACAATGAAAGAATCCTATAGACACAGGAAGAGTTGAAGCAAGCACTATTTGACCAATATCCAAAATATGAACAGAACCTGGAACATACTTCTAAAACTAAAGAGTTATCCCAGGAAGGCAAGAACAAACAAACAGAAACAACTGAAGAAAACAACAACTCAACATCATCAAGAGATGCCAAACAACCACGTAAAAAGAAGCATAACTACTCTAGTGACAACAGTGAAGGAGACTGCAAGACAAAAAGAAAAAGGAATAAACAGTACGAACATATATCTGGTGAATTCAAGAAAATCAAACCCCCAACTTTCAATGGCGAGACAAAAAAAGGAGAGACAGTGAAAGCATGGCTGTCCAGCATGAAAAAGTATTTTCAGATCTAGGACTATTCGGAATCCTTAAAGGTGAAGATGGCAATTTATAATCTGACCGGGAAGGCAGATATTTGGTGGCAAGACCTTAAAAGGGTAAAAGGTATAAAAGACCAAAATGTGAGTTGGAGTACTTTTAAAAGACACTTCAAGAAGAAATTCTTATCTGAGCAGTATTATGAAGAAAAATCCAAAGAATTTTATGATCTGAAACTGGGAACGATGAATATGAAAGAACTGAACATCAAGTTTTTGAGTTTTCTAAGATATGTACCATATATGGTGGAAGAAAAACCGAAGGTCCAGAGGTACCTAAGTTGTCTACCTTTCCACATCAAAGACAGGATAGAGTAAGATAACCCTAAGACCCTAGAGGAAGCCATGAGGAAAGCCACTTTTTGCTCTGACCAGAATAAGAAGAGAGAAGGGGTACCTAGCTGGAAAAACAAAAATCCCAGTAACTTTGAACAAAAAAAGAAGAATTTTAGATATGGCGGCAATTCCAATTTCTAGAAGAGAAATTTTCAGAATCAAATATTTCAGCAGAACAGAAATAATCAGCAGCAGAAATTTACAGCACCCAAAAATGTCCCCAATGTTGCCAGGACCAATGAACAGAAGCCACCTATAAAATGCTTTGAGTGCCAAGGGCCCCATTATGCCTCAGACTGTCCCCTCAGGAAACGGGTGGCCAATCATATTCACTCCATACAATCTGAAGCTACTGTAGGATATGTGGCAAGAGAAGTACCCAGAATTAGTGCAGCATTAGACAACCGGCAAGCAGAACACCAAGCCTCAATGGTGGAGGTTGAAGGTATGCTACAAAATTACCCAGTTTCTATTTTAATTGACCCCGGTGCTAGTCTAAGTTATATATCACCAATTGTTGTAGAAAGACTTGATTTGAAAAGAGAGAAATTCGATAAATTCTGGTTAGTTAGATTAGCGACAGGAACAAAAAGGAAGGTTTCTGATTTTGTGGAAAATTGTGCTTTATCGATGAATCAACTAACAATGCAGGTTAAGCTAAATATTCTACCATTAGGTTCATATGACATCCTAATCAGTGTGGATTGGTTAGAAACCCATCAGGTCATTCTAAATTGTTACGAAAAAAGCTTCATTTGCCTGGATGATGAAGGAAAGACAGCAGAGGTAAAAGGCATCCCTAGAAAAACATCCATTCAGTAGATTTTAGCCATGCAAGTAAAAAGGGAAATCAGAAAAGGTTGTCAGATGTTTGTTGTGAATGCAGTGCATGATGAGATAAGTACTAAGGAGGATAAACTGAAAATGGAAGACATACCAGTCTTACAGGATTTCCAAGATATTTTTCCTGAAGAGATCCGAGATTTACCTCCGAAAAGGGACCAAGATTTTACTATTGAATTAATACCTGGTGCTGTACCAAGTTCTAAAGCTCCATACCGGATGAATATACTGGAGATGAATGATTTAAAATCTCAGTTGAAGGAGCTGATCGATAAAAAATATAAGGCCCAGCTTGTCCCCTTGGGAAGCACCGATCATTTTTGTTAAGAAGAAGGATGGTACCCTAAGACTTTGCATAGATTATCATCAACTGAATAAAATGATGATCAAGAATAAGTACCTGCTGCCCCGCATTGACGATCTCTTTGACCAGCTACGTGGAGCAACAATGTTCTCGAAGATTGATTTACGATCAGGATATCATTAGGTCGATGTGAAGGATGAAGTCATTTTCAAGACAGCCTTTAGAACTCGTTATGGACACTATGAGTTCGTCGTCATGCCGTTTGGATTAACTAATGAACTTGCTGTATTTATGTGCTTAATGAACAAAATTCTGCACAAATACTTAGATAAGTTTGTAGTTGTGTTTATTGATGACATTTTTGTATATTCTAAGAACAAGGAAGAGCATGATGAACATCTACGTATCATTCTGCAAGTTCTGAGGGAGCACCAGTTGTATGCAAAATTTAGCAAATGTGATTTTTACAAAGACAAGATTCAGTACTTGGGACACATAATCTCTAAGGAAGGGATTGCGATTGACCCCGCCAAGATAAAGGCCATTAATGAATGGCCAGTTCCTAAAGATGTGACAGATGTGTGATCGTTTATGGGCATCACTGGTTATTATAGAAAATTCATTGAAGGCTTTTCCAGGATCGCAAACCCCATAACATCACTGCAGAAAAAGGGAAAGCAGTTTGTCTGGGACCAAAAGTGTGCGGATAGTTTTGCAAAGTTAAAAGAATTATTGACTTCAGCCCCTATTTTGAGGATTGCAGATCCTAATAAATATTTTGTAGTATGCACATATGTGTGCAATGATGGACTAGGAGGAGTCCTAACACAGGAGGGACATGCTATAGCATATGAATCAAGGAAACTGAAGATTCATGAGAAGAACTATTCCACCTACGACCTAGAATTGTTAGTAGTGATTCATGCCCTAAAAATGTCGTGTCACCACCTTATCGGCAGAAATTTACCTTAATGATGGATAATATGGGGCTGAAATATTTGTTAGATCAAACAAATTTGAATGCTAGGCAAGCCAAATGGCTAACTTTTCTGAGTGAGTACGATTTTGAAATTCAGCACATTAAAGGGAAGCAAAATAAAGTGGCCAATGCATTAAGTCATAATGCAAGGATACATTTTGTTTCAGCCATCAGCACATACGCAATATATTTGGAGGAACATATTTTTGAAGGAATTAAGGAGGATGAGGAATATAGAAAATTACAGGAAAGGACAGCAGAAAACAACTCTGAAAATTCTATAACAGATTTCAATTTGAAGGAAAATGGCTTACTGCTGTACAAAAATAGATTGCACATACCAAACGTACTAGCAGTAAAAATTCTGATTTCGGATGAGATGCACAAAAGCCACTATTCTTTCCACCCAGGTTACCAGAATACCATCACGATGCTAAGGAAGGAGTACTACTGGCCCAGGATGAAGGATGAAGTAGCAGAGTATATAGCTAAGTGTTTTGACTGTCAAAAAGTGAAGGTGGAACATCAACACCCTGCTGGATTGCTACAGCTCTTGCCTATACCCCACTGGAAATGGGAAGTCATAAGTATAGATTTCATCACTGGGTTACCAAAGAATCAAAAACAGCACGACTCCATCATGGTGGTAGTAGACAAACTTAGCAAGGCAGCCCATTTTATCCTTGTCAAAACTACCCATAAAGCCCCTGATATCGTAGAAATTTTTATGAAGCAGGTTTTTTGACTACATGGCATACCCAAGGTAATAGTTTCAGACCGAGATTCGAAGTTCAAAGGTAATTTTTGGAGGTCCTTGTTCAAGGGGTTAAACACCACCTTAAATTTCAGCACTGTGTTCCATCTACAAACAGACGGACAAACTGAAAGGGTGAACCAGATATTGGAAGATATGCTCAGAATGTATGTTAAGGATCAGCGTGGCAAGTGGAAAGACTACTTGCATTTCACAGAGTTTGCATATAATAATCACTACCATGCTTCAGCCAAACTTAGCCCATTTGAGATCCTTTACAGAAGAAAGTGTAACACACCGGTGTCATGGAGTGATCCGGTTAGCAGGGTAACCTTAGGGCCTGAATTGTTGCAGGAATTAGAGCTAATCATGAATCAAGTACAAGGGAATCTTAAAGCTTCCCAGGATAGACAGAAAAGCCAAGCAGACCTTAAAAGAACTCATAGAGAGTTCCAGGTTGGTGAACATGTTTTTCTTAAGGTAAGGCCGAAAAAGAGTTCCTTAAAATTAGGAAGTTGTGCCAAACTGGCACCCAGGTATTGTGGTGCTTTTGAAATCTTGTCTAGGGTTGGACCTGTGGCATATCAATCAGCCCTACCTTCAAACCTCAAAGTCCATAATGTTTTTCACATTTCATTTTTAAAGAAATATGTGCATGATCCTACTCATGTTGTAAATTGGAATAATGTTCAGGTGGAACAAGGCGGCGATTTTCCGGTGGAACCGAACTGTATTATCGCAAGGAAAGAAACTCTACTCCGGAACTGCACGATTAGCCAAGTAAAAGTGCAATAGAAGCACTATAGCCCAACAGAAGCTACCTAGGAGTTGCAGAGTAGAGGCTACAAGTTTGTAATTATGACCAAGTAAGTAAAAAATGAATGTAATGACTCATTATTATTATTTAATAAATGAAAATGGGAGACAAACACTGAAGAAAGCTGTTACAAGAGTGTCCACTTTCCCACTAGGAGGAATGGAAGCTGCTGGAAGGAATTGGACAAATGGAAGCATTTTCACTCTACCATTAGTTGTTGGTATGGGACAACTCCCCCTAATTTTGTGGCATTTCCCCCTCCAGGTTGAGGGAGGTGAGCAGGCAGCTAACTAATGACTAGTTATTTACAAAAAGACCTAGGTAGCCTATAAAGGGCAATTCGAATTGAGCAGGGAGCTCTTACAATGTTTTCTGCAGAAACATTCCTCATGCTCATCAGGTGATGGCTGAGAGATTCAAATAGGGGAGGCTGTGGACAGTGGAAGTATAAATCTCCAAATGTTATCAGAATGACAGACCAGAGGTGTTGGTGCTACTCTGATTGATTACTAAGCCTGTAAGGCTGAATATATATATATATATATTCTTGTTTCTACAAGTAGAAGTCCTAAGCTGCAGAACCTTCTTCCTCCTGGTGGATCAGTGGATAGGCTCGAGGGTCCTAAGGCAGACAGCTTGGCTACTTAGGAGTAGGTTGGGTGGAATAGGCTTCTTGAGTGATCTGTTCATCCCATTACCTTCAGGTTCTATTCTCAATCACAAGAATGCTCTTAGAAAATGGCTTAGTATTGTTATTTAATGATCAATAGTAGTAAATTGTTGGATCATAATAAATTTAGATTTGCTGAACTGATAAAATGACTCCTCTGCATTTTTCCCCATGCATGGAGCTGCATCGTACTCCAGTACAGAGAGGTAGCATTAAATCTGCCCATCTAAAAGTGAAACCTAGCATGCATCTAAATATCTAAACCAAATACCACCCATGCACTGACTTATGTTTATCATGCATCTTATATTTTAGCAGCTATAGATTAGATCCTTGCATGCAATGTTTTTACTGTTCAAATCTGTATGTTGAATAACCTACCAGAAACTAGTCATAGTAATAGGTTCTTTTCTTATTCCTGAAGGTGAACATTATGTTACCAACTAGGGTTACTGATCTTTACTAATTACTTCAAAGAAAACAATACCATGCATTCTGTTTAACCATATTCCCATTTTTCTATATTCTTATTGTTTTTAGAATTTGATTGATCTTATATAAAATATTGTCTTCACTATATTTTCTTGTACAGAAAGAAAGAAAGCTACTGTGTTATTTTATCCTTTCATCAGAGGTCCAAATTGGACGAATACAGGAATATATAGTTAGAATAGAAAAACTGTTATATTCATAAGCAATCAAATTAACTGATGATTGCACTGTTATTTTATCTTTTTCTGAATTATCAATTGCATGTGATAGAATTTACATCACAGAATACCAAGTTATTAAAAGCTAGGACAAACATAGCATTATTAAATTGACAGATTAAATTACAGTATCTCTACACCCAAACTGGGGTCAACATGTCCTCATTACATTTTTATTTATAACATTTAACAACTACCAAATCAAGGTTTCATTACCATAGACAATCTCACTGCAAAATCAAGAGTTATTATTCTTGTGCCTTTAAAACATCATTATAGACAAGTAGACTCCATTAAACATCGACAGGCTAGGGTTTAGCATTATGACAGTTGCATTTCAAACAAAAACCAACACCCTTTTATTATCGGCTTATAGCCACTATTTAATTAAATAAAATAAACATGCCTTTCAATCCTTGGATCTTATTTCAAGAATGAGAAGATCGAACACACCATACATAGACATGAAAACCTAAATTATCTTAAACAGGCCTTTAGATACAGATACAAAAACGAGAAGTTCAAATCACCAAACGTAAGCATTAAACCCTAAATAATTATCATTTCCATTTAAATTAACAGTGGTTACACCCTACAGTTGTCGCATTCTTTTGCTGAATGTTCCATGCGAAACCCCATGCTATTTATACACATAGCAAATACGGGAACAAAATTACAGTTGATGTATCTCTCTTTCATCAACCCAGAAGTACCCAAAACAATAAGACATAAAACATAAAGTTGTAAGACTCTTTGCAAACACGAGGGTTCAACCCTACCAAACTCGTCGAGCCCAAGAATGGCCGGCCATATATTTTAAAGCATTTACATCACCTACACTATCAACAAAACTTAAAACTGTAACGTTTCCCAAATGCTGCAGGAGAGACAAAAGCCACTGCCACAAAGGCATGCTACAAACACTTGCTCATCAAGTCTGATTCTAGCAGAACCATTAAGGAGGGATACCACCGAAGCTTACCGGTGGGTTCGCTTAGTTCTTTTCCCCATCAACCATTCCAGCACCCTGTTATTCGCCAAGGGTTACCTGCCAACAACCATCACTGAGTTAAGTATCGGATAATGAGGTAGTAAGACATGCAAAAAACATAATATGAAAACCCTTCCATGTTACAATACCTGAGTCATGACAGACAGTCGACAAAGCCAGCATACATCCACTGCGAAGGAGAAGCACTCAGTTCGAAGACCACGACGAGGGATACCTCCCAAAAAACTTACAACTTCATTAAAAACCCTAGACTTGCAAGCTAATGCAACACCACAACTGATGCACTCATCCCACCTGTAGATTGCTACACAAATCATTTCTAGACTTGGCTTCCATGGATAACAACTACTCACAGTCCAAAGGTTGCTGCCAGTCTCAGGATCGAGCCTGAGGGAGGCTAGGAAAACAGAAAAACCCTAAGTGCCTCTCAGTTGGTTGGCCTCACCTCCCAAACCCTACCACCGAACAATGAAAAAGAAAACATTACAAGAATCCATAAGTTATGATAGGGTTTATCTCATCCCAATACACAATAATCAATGGTGGAGATCCACTTTCTTTAAGCCACGTTGGAGGGTGGCAGGAGTAGCATTAAATTGCTCATCTACCTCCCAATCCATGGAGTTTCCATTTCAGTTGACACGAGGGCAGGAGGCCCGTCACAACTCGGCAATTCCCAAACCTTATCACACGCCGAAACATCCACATAGACATGCACATAACATTATCCTTAAGACAGTGGCCAAGTAATTTAATTGCAAACCTAATCATTTAATACACCCTTGATTCGTACGCAAGCTTTTGCAGGGCCATCATTCCACCTACCAATCCATACGAATCAACGTTAATAGTATTAACATGTAAATATTATCAATGTATAACGTTCCCGATAGCATATAACAAGGTCTTATATGATTCCATATAATCAATTTTGAACCACACTCATAGCATATGAATATCCACTAAGGTCACGAGCAATCATAGGGCATGGATTGACTCCGCCCATCACAGAAAGTCTATTATAAAGTTCACTATAGGGATTATTGTAGAGCTCATAAAGCTTGTCCACACCATAAGTTATATAAATACCCCGCTAGGGTATGGTGTCACCCTAGGACCCATCGCATACATTGCATGGTAGGGTATTAATGTTTAATGCATCACCATTTTAACTACCCAAGTAATAGAGTTTGGAACCAACTTATCACCCCTTCCATAGTATGACTTAAGACCATGAGCCCTTGTCCTGAACCTGTCACCGTCAATATTTATAAAAAGAATTACTTAACAGCCGCAAGGCATTTATGGAATGACCATACGTAAATTCATCAACAGTTAATGGAAACATTCATGACAAACACACCCTTGAGTTGGACGATATCTGCAACTTTGAGATAGACAGGTTCATCTTATAGAATTGGAAGGAGACCATACCTGTAGCATCGAAATTCATAAGTAGTTTTTTTTATATAACGGTTATTAAAACCTCAGAATTTTATCGCTATCTCTTTCCTGTGAATCTGCGCACAAAGGACGAGTACAATGCTTTAGCTGAATAGCTAAGTAAGTCTCGGGGCACCTTGTGGGACCCCTTTCATCATTATCCAGAAAAGTTAAACTATCAGCACTTATCGAGAATAATTTTTTTTTTCAAATGCATCAAAATTTTCAATCATTCCAGCATTTAAATAAGAAAATAATCATTAATTGGTTTTCATGACGTCATCAGAGGACAAAAAGACACAACCAATTAAATTGTTCCTACCAAGCAACACATTTATTAATTGCGGATTATTGAATATTATTATTTCCACATTTTACAATATTATCATTTTATGGCGATTTTTTTTTTTTTTAATTTTTATGAAATACCGGGATGTTACAAATGTCTTAGGTAAAAACATTATATCATTATTCATGCAAGAATGAATACCTTTATGCTTTGCTATCAAACAACACTATTGAAAACACTTGGAAAAAACTTATAAAAAAATAAATGATGTCAATATTCCATGCTGTGGACATTTGACATCAATACCTTGTTTGGGAAAATTTTCCAAATCAAAATTTATCATCACGGTTTCAAACATTTTTTGGAGAAAAGAAATTCCTCCCCTAAGAAACATAAATGGATCACCAAAAATGTTGGGGTATGACTATGATATAATTTACTAGAAGGGAAAGGTTAATCTTGTACCACATGCTATCTCTGTAACATCCCTCTTTTACCCATGTTCTTTTGTAATTGAAAGTGTAACTATGTACTTGTTTCTCGTGAGGAGATCAATGAAAAGGCCCCATGAGTAAACTTTCAAAGTATTGTTATTTATTCCTAAGTTGTAATTTTGGATTTGTAGACTTAGGAAACTGAAGTCTTTGATGCAACTAAATGATAAGGAAATAGAATCCACTAGGGGGTGAGGTGAATGGAAAGGTAGCCATGGAAAATCTAATGATAGATGGTAGGTGTCATCTTAGTGCTACAGGAACATGGGAAAAAAGCATATTCATTTAATTGTTGAGCTTAAGTTATACGTGTCATGGTCCTAAGTTGAGGACAGTGGCTGCTCACCACAAGCTAATAGTAAATCCTATGACCTATCTATTAGGTTAAAGCTAACTTTTTCTAGATGATACTCAGTAAAACTAACCAATCATATTATATATGGTTACTACATTAGGTTCAGCAAAAGCTGCCAAGTAAATATATTGTTAAGTTCCTAAATGGAAAAGAGCCTAAGGTTTTTCAATTTTCAGCTTCAATATAGAATAGTAGGAAGATTAATTTATAAAGTTATCTTTATTGAACTAATTATACAATAAGTGATTTGTATAATATATATATATATATATATATATATATTTGTTTTCATAATTAAATATATATGTATATTTATCTTTATAGCGTTATATATATATATATATATATATATATATATATAATAATAATAATAAACATGCTATTATTAAAAGGAGAAAAACACTTGGTTAATAATTATACATTTATACATATTAAAAAATTAAAGTGAAAACATTATTTGAGAGTTGGTTGTGAATTATTTCTTATATATAATAGGTAATAACAACTATTTCTAAGTAGGGTGTACCCTTTATTTTGAGGGAATTTAATATATTAAAATACCAAGTGGAAATTTAAGAGTTCATGAAAGCAGTTCAAGGATTGCACATTTAATTAAAATATTAGTTGTTTAACTACCTTCATGGGAAGTATTCCTATGGGAATAAGCGAACCATTTTCAAGAGTTTTCACATTAGATATATTGTTGTATGTTAAGGATTCTCGTGGAGAAATGCTTGGGAGTTGTAGGGTGAATCCATGGAACATGGGTGTCTATTTTGGGGGGTCATATGAGAAAATAAATCTATTTTTTTTAATGTTTTTTAACTTTGGGTGAACAAAAGTGATATTTTTGTTTAGAATTTCACTTTTCAGTAAAAGGAAAACTTTTAGAGAATTATGTTAGCTTTCTATTCATTATTTTTACAAAAAAATTTTATTAAGAATTGATATGTCGATTTGGAAAATGTTTCATAGTATGTTCTTATAAAATGAAAGGACTAAAAAATAGTCATGTTTTTTAACGGGCCTGAAATCATTGTTAAACTTGTGTTTTGTAAAACCAAAATATTCTACGACAATCTACAAAAAATGTACTAATGCATAATTATAATTTTGTAACCAAAATGGATCTATATACTAATTATTATATTTTTTCGAATTCGATCAATGGGGAAAGCTTGTCGATTTTCAAAATGTTTTTTTTTAAGAGACATTTCTCTCAATTTACACTAAAACTAAAACATCCAAGGATACCCTTTTGAATTAGACACTCCAATTAACGTCTCCATATTTTTTTCAATTTTTTTATGGTGTATTTTTAAAGTTATGGATTGTTCATTTTATTACATTTTGAAAGCGATGAAACCAAATTGGACACATGTTAACAAAAAAAAATTACAATTATCAGATCTCACCTAAACACAAAAAAACCTATACCAACAGAGAGTAGATTCAATGGCTAAACAAATGGTATCATGTCCGACAGTCGATTTGCACTGTAACAAATGCTTTTTCTCTTCTGAAATTACAGAAGTGTAATGTCCCGCTTTCTCCCTTAGGGTTTCTGCAGCAGGAAGTACAAACTCTGCACCCACCAATGGCAAGGAGCTCATGGCAAGAGCTCCAGAGGTAGAACTTTGTAAGTATGATTATGCTTTCCTAAGTGTTAAGTGAATTTCTAGACTTAGGACACTGGAAGCTTGAAACAACGAAACGATTGGGGCATGGAATCTACAAGGGGGAGAGGATGAATGGTTTTATAGCCATGAGTTTTTTATGACATTGGTCATCCTAGTGTCATGAGCACTTGAAGTGAACTAGGATGTTCACTAAGCAAACACTTAAGTTTAAAAGTAGGTTAATAATTAGTCCTAAATAAGGACGCCAGACAAACTTCTAATCGCGAGAAGACAGTAATAATCTACCTTGGCCCAACTATTAGCATAGAGATAACCCATAGTGAGTACCATTAAGTGAAAATAAGAAGTTTTCCTAAACGAGATTTGTACCTTGGTCTCGAGAAAAGATGTTGTTAAAATCCCAAGTAGGAAAGGACTAATATTTTCCTAATTATAAATTAGGAATAAAAATAAAACGATATTATTATTTCTAAGAAAACATATTTTTATTTATAAATAAATATTTAAATATTAATTCAAATAAGATAAATAAATTAATTGAGATTTAAGAAGCATTGTCGTTGATTAAAAGTAAGAGCTTTAAAACTATAAAAACTAATCTACCAAAGAAGAAAAGGTCAACTCGTACTTAATGCATGAGTATGCATGGATAACTCCGAGCTTTTTAATATTGGCTACCTAATTAAATAAATATAAGTAAGTCAAATCAGTAAGTTAAAGATTATCTAACTAAGTTAAGGCTAACTAATTTATAGGATAAATTTCACATATCTAATTATATTTAGATGAGATAATTGTGTAAAGTAAATTAATTACAATCAGTTAAATATCAGAAGTCGACCATTTAAGATTAACTAAAATTTAATTAAGTCAAATTCGAACAAGAACTTGTTAGGTAGCCCAAACCTAAATTCGACTATAAAGATAACACTATTGTGTTCACGAAGGGGGTTGGTTCTTCTCCTTCTTCTCCTTCATCTTCAAAGGCAGGAACGAAAGGAAAGATAAGTAAAATGGAATAAAGGAACGAGAACTTTTACCCTATGTCTTAATGGATTCGTTCCCAGCTCGGGGTGATCTCTAGGCGGAAAAACCATTACGCCATACATAGATCAATGGATGGGAGGAACGTTGAAGTCAAGCTTCTAGTCACCCTATTCTACAGATAAGTGTCGGCTCCTTTTATTTTTGTGCTTTAGAGTAAGTTTATTATTAGTTTTCCTTCGAATAAGTTTATTATTAGTTTTCCTTAGTGTAAGCTTATTATTATTCTTCCTAAGAGTAAGCATTTTATTACAGGTTGATGTGTTCAAGTGTTATAAGGGTTGTTCTATATATCATGCATTGCTGAAAAAGCGTTGGTCTGTATATCCTATGTTTTTGAAAAAGGGTTGTTCTGTTTGTCATGCATTGCTGAAAAAAAAACATTGGTCAAGTTAATAAGAGTATCTCATTTCTTTTATAGAATTTGATTTCAATATTTGATAGGCATCATTTTATATTGTGCTCTGACTGTTCGAAATGTGATAAGTAGCTACGTGATAACTGGAAAGGGTTTTACTTCGGGAAGTTGGATCTGTGTAAATTATTGTTTCCAGTTTTCTTTTATTTCCGCATATGGATGGATCCTTGTTCATTTCCAACCTACATATCTTTATAAGGTGCCAGCGCTGATCCATTCGCTGATAGTTTGCTTAACAAAGTTTTTTTATAGGGTTATATTGATGATAGCGACCGCTACACTAGTGGATTGGGCAAGATCTGAACTATTTAGTTGCCGCAGAGATTATGTTAAGCTTCACGCTTTGGATCCCTGCATACCATGGTAAGCTTTCAACCTTGCAAAAGTGAAATCCATCCATAGATAGGGTGTAAACCACATCACATTCTTGTATAATCGCTTATCTGCTTGTATAATAGCAGACTCCCCTCCGATTGCTTCAAGAACCCTTTTTTTAATACGGATTACAGTTTTAAGTGCCCTCTCGATGATAGGCGACCTCCCTTAGTGTCTATTCATTGACTTGAACTTCACCGTAATACTCCTACCTGCAGACTGCGTGTTAGACATAATCTACATAAGTATTAAGTTGATAACTCTGAGATTCGACTGACAGCGTGTCATCTTGGTGTTATCCTGAGGCTGCGACTGTGTGTTTAAGATATATGTGAGATGTGTGTTAAATTATTGTCTGTCAAGTTATCTTCAACTGCGTGTTATGGTAGTTCACGGCTCTCAAACTAAATGGAAAAGTTATAGTTTAACCGTAGGTTCATATTTAAAGCAATACAATATTCCATAGGTTGTTCTTTTCTCTTCCTTGTCGTCTTGATGAAACTTCCACTTGGGATATTCGTTTTATAATGCTATCTACTACCCTACTGCTTTGACCAGTATTGATTACTAGTTAACTGCACATAGACCACGTAGGACTGAAGTCGTTTGTGTGTGAAGCGAGTTAGACTTAGTGTAAGTGATGTTATTTGTGTGTTCCAGTAAATTCCAGATAAAACTAATAGTTAAAGACGTCGTCTGCTGAGTTAAAAGTGTTAAACATTGGAAGGAACTTCCAGCTTTAAACCTTCGCACTTTATGATGAAATCTTCCTCCGGTAGCTATGTTATATATATATATGGAGGTAATGCTTGTTATTAATACATCACACGTTATGTGCTAAGAAAATATAATTAAAGTTAATCGTGTGATGAAAGTGTTAGATTTTGGCTAGATAAAGTCACACGTGGGGGTTCATTACGCCGATAGGCGTTTTCTTTTAACTTTTGGGGTGGGGGCTGGGTGGGTGATTTATTAGTTTTTTAATAACCAACGGCCAGATTTTAATGTTCCCGGAATATGCTTCGTCTGGTGCATTAATTAAGCATCCAGATTTAGTGAATTAACTCACGGGCATGTTTAATTCCAAAGGTCAGTCATGATTTAAAAAAAAAATTAAGTTATTACAAGTGTCCTCACGCTTCAAATAAATGTTAACACTACACGGATGGCTGGCAGTTTCAAATAATGTTGCCAGATAGAGCTTGGCCGTTTCAAATACCACTCGCTTTCAAATAATGTTGCCAGGTAAAGCTTGGCCGTTTCAAATATCACTCAATTCTCGTCACCGCTTAATCCTTGTCACCGCTTATAACCACTAAATTATTGTAACGGCAACATAGTGTGGCTAGAAGGAAGGAATGAAACGGTTAGGGAATGATGATTCGAGTAACCAGTATGTCATCATACATATATTCTATAACCTCTTCGTCTATCTACACCAAATTATATGTATTCTTCCAGTGCCGAATCTTCCATAGCTGCCCCCAACATATGTTGTTTGCCATCAAAATTACAACGCAAACAAAAATTTTCCAGTCGGCTTACCATAGAACTGAAGGCCGCCCTACACACCTGCAGCCTACCGGAGGGTACTTTTTGTAACTTTCATGGACAAATCCACTTTCATTCACAGTCTTTCATGGTGACACGAATTTTTCTTTCTTTCGTTGTATCACAATGTCTTTTTTTAAACTTTCTGTGGCGATCTTGACTCTTTAGGTGCATAAGTAAGTGTTCGCTGTCCCAATCAAGCAAGCCAAGCCTTGAGACAAGCTTGGATGGATACGGTTTCCCAATCGATTATAGTTCCATAATCACCTGCATGTGTCACTTAAGATCAGAATCGTGTGCCTACCGAAGAGAAAACGTAATACTTCGAGCGTAGGATGTAATGAATGGGGCTGCTATTGATTGAATGCGGGCGGCTGCTTGGAAGGTTTCTGTCGAATCCGGCGACCAGGTCCTCTAGATGGATGGAGATTTATAGGTATGGCGTGCTCTTATAAGTATATCTATCTAAGTCGTTTAATCATGCCATTTCATATCGTTTCATTCTGGCACTTGTTCATATCTAGAAGTGATTCGAAGAAGGATTTTTGTGGTTTCCCTTGTCGAGTAGAGCGATCTGTTGGATGTGGACAGGAGTGCTATGATTAGGGGTAGCTCACCGACCTTCCTTTCTCTCGCCAGCCAGCAGGGTAAAGGTATCTCCTTTCCAAACGAACAGCAACCACAATGTCTTTTTTGTATCACAATGTCTTTTTTTAAACTTTATGTGGCGATCTTTACACATATGGAGCAGCAAATATTTATTTCTTTCAAACTCCTGACTCTTGGAACCACGAGTGTCTGTGAATGTTCAGGAATTAGGATTTGTTCTTCTGCAAGATTTGAAGCACCATTGCGTTGATATTTATTTGAACCAAACACGAAAGGATTAATTTACACAGAACTATTTCTTCAATATTGTCTTCTTGCACAGGTTTAGATACACTCCACATAAATTAAAAATCACCTTTGCTTAAAAGTTTTCAATACTTTATTCTTGCACCGGTTTCTTCAATACTGTCTTCTTGCACCGGCTTTTAAACTTTATGTGTCGATCTTAGAAATCAAGGATTTATTAATTGATATATCTTGGTGTCACTGGTCTTTTTTCAATGTCACTTTCTGTAGCGATTTTAAAAATCAAAGATTAATTAATTAATATGTCTTGCTGTCACTGGTCTTTTCTTGCACCGATTTTTTAATTTTTTGTGACAATCTTAAAAATCAAGGATGAAACTTTACATATAACGATTTCTTCAATATTATCTTTTTGCACCGGTTTAGATACATTGCATATAAATTAAATATCACAGGTTTAAATGATTTAGTCAATCTCAAAATTATTTTACTTTGCACATAATAAAAGACTTCTTATTAAGATTTTTTAATATTGAAAACATTTTGGACGGATGTAAGCTCTCTTCTTAAGAGTTTGTATACTTGGTTGAAGTTTTCTTTTTCTGCGGTGTCACATATGCAGCAGCAAATATTCATTGGTTTAAACTCTTGGCTGTAGAACATAAGTGTTTATGCATGTTCATAATTTAGGATTAGGGAGACACAAAATGATTAATTTACACATAATTATTTTTTCAATACATATTGTTCTTACACGAGTTTGAATACATTGTATATAAATTAAAAATTAACATTGCTTTAATATTTTAAAAGATTTCTTAAATTAAAAGTAATATCCAAAATGATTTGTAGTGTATTCTTGCAATATCAAAATGATTTGTGCTGGATTCTTGCAATTTGCAAAAAACATTATGGAACAATGTAACCAAGCTTTTTGATAAACCCTTTGTTTTAGATAATAATTACTCACCTAACAAAGTTAAATAAATAAGCTAATAATTGCAAAAAACATTATGGAACAATGTAATTGAACATTTTGATAAACCCTTTGTTTTAGATAATAGTTACTCACCTAACAAAGTTAAATAAATAAGCTAATAATTTAACTCAATATTAGTTACCAAATATTCAAAATAATATAAACAAAGAAAAAATTGAGGTTTGTATATTTGGAATTGTATTATAAAAGTTTGAGGTTTACAATTTTGAAATTGTGTTTTTTTTTAAATTTCAAAATAATATATATATATATATATTTTAGGAGTTTTTAATTAACTTATATTAATAATTATTTAATTAAGTGTAAATCCAACTTTTTAATTTCTTTTTATGGTATATTTTTACTAATAATAATGAAGAAAATAAATACTTTCAACAATCAATTAAATTATTTTCTCGAACATTAAATTAATTTTTTTATTTTTTAAAAGAAAAATTAACTGAAATTATAATAATATAAAATGAGTGAGCAACATTTTCTATATAAACCTAGAATCAACCTCTTCATTAATTGAAAAACTAAAACTAAAAAACTTCAATGTTAAGGATTTTATAATTCTAATATTTAGGTTGTTAATATAATTTCAAAATAATATTTATTTAAAAATATTTTGTTATTTATATAAATATATAAAAATTAATAGGATTAAATTTTAACATTAGTCTTGAACAAAATTAAAGATTCAATTTATTAAATATTATATATTGGATTTTATTATTATTGTTGTTTTTTAATTGTTCAATAATTATAAGTGAAGATAATTATTAATTATTAATTTCTTATTATTTATAAATATAAATTTAATTATTAAATTCATAATAAAAATAACTATCAATAAATGTTAACCATTGTTAATTTAATTTAATTTATAACAAAAGAGTGTTTTGCAAAACATTTATTATATTTAATTTGAAATAATTAAATAATACTATCAATTTTAGTAGTATTTTAAGTTGAAATATTATTAGAATTAAAATTGGATATATAATATAAATTAATGTTAAAATTCTTCAATGTCATAAAAGTTTGTTAATGTAATAAAAGTATTGTTAAAGCATTATTAAAGTATATTGATTAAAACCACCATCATTATTATATTAGTAAAAAATAAAATAAAAATATAATTTTATGAAATATAAAAATAAAGTTTAATATTTATTAAAAATTTAGATAAATAGTTCTATTTGTTTTTCAAGCAAATGTGTTATAATTAACAAAAAAATGTATTATATTTTCAACACATTTAGCAAAAATGTATTATATTTATGTGAATCATTAAAGAAAAAGTATTTTTTTTTTCTAAATCTATATTTCAAATATTTGTCTTATTAACTATTATAATAATAATAATAATAATAATAAATTTTATATATATCTATATATATAACATACTTATAAAATTTCAAATAAAAATATTTTAAATAGTTATACATTTAATTAATTTAATTTATTAATTCGACCTTTGTTAACAAAGGGTGATGTCATGGTGAATATCAACTATTTTTAAATTAATTTTCCTACATATCAAGAGAAATGACAAGTCAATTAAAAGAAGAAAACATTATCCATAAACAAGAAAATTTGTTAGTATGCATGTTGACATATTATCCATTGATTTTTTAGTTAATAAAAATAATTCCTAAGTTATGTCTTGACTTTGTCTTTATTTGCTAGGTGGCATATTTCTCCCTTATGCAATCAAATCTTTCTGCTTTATAGTTATTAAAGTGGATTCTTGAAAGATAAAATCTTTAGATGTATTTTAGGTATGTATTTTAGGTCACAAATAATGTTATAAAATTCCATTTAAAAATCTTGTAAATTTAATATATTCAATATATTGGGAAGAATTGTGAGGACACAATTGAATGATGAGATGTAAATTTAATGAATTCAATATATTGGGAAGAATTTTGAGGACACAATTGAATTTCAAATAAGTGTTAATTATAAATATTAAATATAATTTTTTTTTGTAAAATTAAAATATAATAATGTGTTTTAGCATCACATAATATGAAAATGTATTGGAAATATGAATGAAAAGATAAAACCAAAAGTAAGCTTAGTTAAATTTAATACATCTTAAAATAAAACTTAAAATAATTTGTTTTCTAAAAATAATAATAAAAAAATTCAAAATTCAAAAATAAAAATAAATAAAACTTCATTAAAAAATATATACTTTTACTTAAATAAAAAATATCAACTCTTTTGTAATATTCAAAATATATACGTTGAAGACGTACGTCCAAGCCATAAAATAAAGTTGATCCACCAAAGTACTCATAAATTCATTTATGTTTTGAAAACTTAAAATCTTGATGACACTATTGAAACACTAAGTCAATCCAATTTAAGCAATCCAAAACATGAAATGAACTTGAATAAGCTCAATGAAGAACATGCAAATTAATGTCATTAAGCAACCAAAAAGCCCCCAAAAAATGCAAATGACACTCAAACACCCAAATCATAATCTTATGAAAGCGGAGTTATAGAATAAAAAGATTAAAAGTTGAATCATCTATTCAAATCAAGGAAACCACCGAATCACATCATAAAAGATAATCCAAGGAGTCAAACATGGAACCAAAAATAGAGCAATGCAAACAAATTAGAAGAATGCAATATTATTTACAAATTTTGTAATGGGAGCCCCTAACATATCGTAAGAATCCTAAGAATTTTAGGTGGGTTGTTGAGGTGCTAACATAGATTTATACAGGAGAGGAGTGTAGATGCAATTGGAAACACTAGGAAAATTTATGGAAGGCATAAGGATTACAACACTTCAGCAGAATGGAAGTACTATGCAAAGAAGGGAATATCGATCATTGATATCACCATTGTTGGTAGAGCAAAGGATTTCCTCATTTAGAATGCTAAAAGTGATTTTCATTTTAATACTGAACAATCTAAAGAAACCTAAACATAGGTCTCAACCATGGCCAATCAAAAGTCAACCAATCTCAACCATGGCCAACCAAAAGTCAACCAAAGTCAACCATGGAGAACCAATGTCAATAATAGTCAACCAAATTCAACCTAAAGTCAACCATGGTCAACCAAAGTTACTTATGGTAAACAAAGTCAACCATAGCTACCCATGTTAACTAAAGTCAACCATGGTCAACCAATGTCAATCATAGTCAACCATGGTCATCCAAAGTCAAACATAGCCAACCAAAATCAACCAAGATCATCCAAAGTCAACCATGATCAACCAAAGCCAACCACGGTCAATCAAAGTCAACCATGATCATCCATATTCAACCATAATCAATTAAAGTCAACTATGATCAATGAAAGTCAACTATGGTAAACCAAAGTTAACCATAGTCAATTGTGGTCAAACAAAGTCAACAATGCTCAACCAAAGTCATCCATAGTTAGTCGTGGTCTACCAGAGTTAACCATGGTAAACAAAAGTCAACCATGGTCAACCAAAGTTCAACCAAACTCAACCATAGTAAACCGAAGTCAACCATAGTCAACCATGGCTAACCAAAGTCAACCAAATCCAACCATGGTAAACCATAACTATAGTTGACTTTAACCAAGGTCAAATTCGGTAGACTTTAGTTGACCATGGTTGACTTTGGTTGACCATTTGACTTTGGTTGAACATGGTTGACTTTGATTGAGCATGGTTGACTTTGGGTGACCATGGTTGACATTGGTTGATTATGGTTGACTATGGTTGACTTTGGTTGACCATGGCTGATTTTTGTTGACCATGGCTAACAATGGTTGATAATTGTTCACTATGCTTCATCATGGTTGACCACAACCAAAGTCAACCATGGTCAACTAGAAGTCTACCGAAGTCAACCATGGTTGTCCGAAGCCAACCATACCCAGCCAAAGTCAACCAAAGTAAACGATAGTCAACCATAGTCTTCCAACGTTATCTATGGCCAACCAAAATTCAACCAAAGTCAAACATGGTCCACCAAAGTTAACAAAGGTAAACTAAACTAAACCAAAGTCAACAATGGTCCACCATAGTTAACCATGGTCGACCGTACTCAACCAAATTCATCCATTTGTCAACCAAAGTCAACCATAGGTAATCATTGTCAACCATGGTTAGCCAAAGTCAACCATGTCCAACCAAAGTCAACCAAACTAAACCATTGTCAATGAACGTCAACCATTGTGAACCATGGTTAATGAAAGTCAACCATGGTTAACAAAGGTTAACAATAATCAAACAAAGTCGACCATAGTCACCATCATCAACCAATGTCAACCACACTCAACCAAAAGTCAACCAAAGTAAACCATGGTTAACAAAGGTTAACAATAATCAAACAAAGTCGACCATAGTCACCATCATCAACCAATGTCAACCACACTCAACCAAAAGTCAACCAAAGTAAACCATGGTCAACCAGAGTCAACCAAATCTAACCATTGTCTACCATAGTCAACCATGGTCAACCAATGGAAACCATGGTCAATCAAAGTTAACCATAGTGAAACAAAGTCAACCATAATCAACCATATTTGACGAAATTCAACAATATTCAACCATGGTCAACCATAGCTATAGTTGCCTTTGGTAGACTTTAGTTGACCATGGTTGCTTTTAGTTTACTATGGTTGACTTAAGTTGACCATGGTTGACTTTAGTTGACTTTGGTTAAGCATGGTTGACTTTGGTTGACCATTGTTGACTATTGTTAACTTTGGTTTACCATGGTCAACTTTTGCTGACTTCGGTTGATCATGGTTGACTTTAGCTGATCATGGTTTAACTTGGATGATCATGGTTTCCTTTGGTTGACCATGGTTAACAAAGGTTGACAAGAGTCAAACAAAGTCAACCATATTCAACCATAGTCAACCATCATCAACCAAAGTCAACCACGATCAACCAAAGTAAACCATGGTCAACCAAATCCAACCATAGTCTACCATAGTCAACCATGGTCAACCAATGTCAACCAAAGTTGACCATGGTCAATCAAAGTTAACAATAGTCAAACAAAATCAACCGTTATCAACCATATTCGACCAAATTCAACAATATTCAAACATGGTCAACCATAACTATATTTGACTTTAACCATGGTTCACTTTGGTACACTTTAGTTTACCATGGTTGACTTTGGTTGACCATTTGACTTTGGTTGACTTTAGTTGACTGAAGTTGATGATGGTTGACTTTGGTTGACTAGGGATGACTATGGTTGACATTACTTGACCATAGTTGACTTTGGTTGATTATGGTTGACTTGGGTTGACCATGGGTGACTTTTGTTGACTATGGTTGACTATCATTTACTATGCTTAATCATTATTCACTATGGTTCTTCATGGTTGACCACAACCAAATTCAACCACGATGAACCAAAAGTCTACCAAAGTCGACCATGGTTAGCCAAAGTCAACGATAGTCAACCATGGTCTTCCAAAGTCAATGATGGCCAACCATATTCAGCCATGGTCTTCCAAAGTCAACCTTGGCCAACCAAAAATCAACCATGATCAACAAATAGTTAGGCATTAGTCAACCAATGGTAAACCATAACCAATGGCCAACCAATTGCCAACCATTGGTCAAGCAATAGTCAATCATGGTGAACCAATAGTCAACCAATGGTATACTAATGTCAACCATAGTCATCCATGGTGAACTAATGTCAACCATAGTCAACTAATGCTTTACCATTGGTTGAAATTGGTTTACCAATGGTGGACCATTGGTTGACCAATGGACAACCATGGTCAACCATTGGTGGACCATGGTTGACCAAATTGGATGACCAATGGTCAACCAATAGTTGACCATGGTTGACTATTGATTGACCATTGGTTATTATTATTCTATTGGTTGACCATAATCAAGCATGGTCATCAATCCTTCACCATAGTCAACCATGAATAACCATAGTCAACAATAGTCAACCATAATAAACAATTTTCAACCCTGAATAACCATGGTTAATCATAGTCAACCATATTCAACTAAGGTCATTCATAGTTGGTTAATAATAGTAAAAAATATTCAACCAAAGGGTTTACAATAGTCAGTCATAAGGTCAACCATAGTCAAGCATGGTCATCTATCATTCACCATAGGAAACCATGAATAACCATAGTCAACAATGGTCGGCCATAATAAACCATGTTCAACCCTGAATAACCATGCTTAACCATGGATTGAAGTCAACCACGGTTTAAAGTCAACAGTGGATTGAAGTCATTAATATTAATATTAATTACGGGATGAATTCAACCATGGTATAAAATCTACTTTGGATTGAACTCAACAATGGATTGAAGTCAACCTTTTATTTAATTCAACCATGGATTAAAGTCTACTTTGACTTGAAGCAACTCTAGGATTGAAGTTAATCTTGGATTGAAGTGAACCTTTAGACAAACTTGGATTGAAGTCAAGCTTGCAGTGAGGGTTGTATTGAATTTACCCATGAATTGAAGTTACCCAACCATGAATAACCATGGTTAGCCAACTAAATTAAATAATTAATTAATTAATTTAATTTAACTTAATTTAATTTAATTTTTAATATGTTGTAATATTTTTATTTAATTTAATTTTTAATATGATAAATATGTTGTAATATTTTTATTTAATATAAATTAATTTAATTTAATTTCTAATCTATTTTAATATTTTTAATTTATTTTAATTTAATTAAGTAATTTCATTTAACTTAACTTAATTTAATTTAATTTAAATTTAATTTTTGATATGTTTTAATATTTTTATTTAATTTAATTTTTAATATGTTTTAATATTTATATTTATATTTAATTTAAATTAATTTAATTTTTATTTAATTTAATTTAAGTTTTAATATGTTTTAATATTTTTATTTAATTTGTTTTAACTTAATATGTAATTCTTTTGATTTTTATTTCCAAATAACATTTTTATTTAATTTATTTTACTTTTTATTTATTCAATTTTTTTTCACTTATATTTATTTATTATTTTTCTTTTACTTCTTTATTTTACTCTATCTATTTACTTTGCTTTTATTTGTTTTTCTTTTTTTAATTTCCTTTATTTTAATTTCTTTATTTTAATATTATTTTGTTTCCACTTGTTTATTTTCGAATTTTTTATTCTATTTTAATTCTTTATTTGACTCTATTTATTTCCACTTTTTCTTTTAAATTCTTCATTTGATTTGATTTGATTTTTTTACTTTATTTAATATACTTTCCTTTTATTTATTTAATTTACTTCATTTTATTTTTCATTGCCATTTTTACTTATATTCGCTCATTTTTACTTATATTTATTTATTTTGATTTATTTTTCATTTATTTCTTCATTTATTTAATTTCAACTTTTTTATACTTTTATTTATCTATCTATTTTATTAAATATTATTAGTTAATAAATTAATATATATTGGTGAAGAATAATAAATATTAATCATAACTATTAAAATTAACATTTTTATTTACTATTTTTTTATTTAATTATAATTTATTCATTCATTCATTATTTATTTTATTAAATAATTATTATAAAAACAATATTTATTATAAATATGAATAAGTAAGGTTAAATAATAATATTATTATTAAATCAAACATATCACTCATCATAATTTAATTAATTTAATTTAATTTAATATAATTAATTTAATTTAATTTAATATAATTAATTTAATTTGATTTAATTAATAATTAATTTAATTTAATTAATTTAACTTAATTTAATTTAAATACTTTAATTTAATTTAATTTAACTTAATTTTTAATATGGTTTAATATGTTTTATTTAATTTATTTTTTAATATGTTTTAATTATTTAATTTAATTTTTTAAATTAAATTAAATTTATTTTATTTTATTTAGAAAAATTAAATACAATTAAATACAATTAAATTAAATTAAATAATTAAAACATATTAAAAATTAAATTAAATAAAACATATCAAACCATATTAAAAAATAAATTAAATTAATATGGTTTAATTAAAGTAAATTAAATTAAATTAAATACAATGCAATTAAATTAAATTAAATACAATTAAATTAAATTAAGTTAAGTTATGATAAATTAAATAAAATACAATACAATACAATTAAATTAAGTTAAGTTAAGTTATGGTAAATTAAATTAAATTTAATTTAATAATTAAAACATATTAAAAATTAAATTAAATAAAACATATTAAACCATATTAAAAATTAAATTAAATTAATATGGTTTAATTCCCAGCAGGCGACCGTCAACTAGCAAGCCATATTAATATTAATAATATGGCTTATATACGCCGATCGGCGTATATCAACCACATTTAAACAATAGATATACGCCGATCGGCGTATATAAGCCATATTATTAATATTAATATGGCTTGCTAGTATACATATACTAAAAATATTAAACAAAGACTGAGAATTAATATTGTTGCAAAAGGGGTTGATTTTAGTGAGAACATGACATATGCATATAGTTGAGTAATACTTTAAGTAGGTGAACTTTCGGTTAGCTACTTTTTAGGATAGGTAGGTGCTGCCAAGATTTGACATAAATTAAGTTACATTATAATTGGTGATATATTTATTTATATATGTATATATCAAAGATTACGGTTTAAAATAGAATTCACACGAATGTTATTTAATTGCTGAATGAAGGTGCTGGAATGGTATACTCAAATTCCTGGTTGAATTAAAGAATTATGTTACTTTATATGCTCTTGTTTATATGTGTACCATTGGGCGTTCAATAGTTTTGAATTCTACCCAAAAATCTAGTTCAAGTTAAAAAAAATGGAGAACTACCGTGTAAATAGGATGGCAATATAAAAAGGAATATATATAATCCAAATAAATGATTGTTGGCAGGAGGCTAAAAATATATATATATTCCTTTAATAGAGAATGTTTTGATATAAATAATTTCCCAACATGAAAGTTTATCAAATAAAATTTTAACTGAAAATGTAAGTAAATACTTATCAGTAAATTATCGCCAACTAACTGACTGAGAGGCTGCCATGTTCCTCCCAACCTTAGACTGCAACCCGTTCTTGGATTGTTCCGCCAGTCACCCCCGAGCTGAACTGAGCATGACAAGAATCTAAGCGATCTAGGGATAGTTCTCTATCTTTGTTACTACCAGCAGAGTAGCCACAAGGTTCTCTTTATCAACCTATTATGGTGTGAATCTTTCTATATATTCTTTCCTTTCACAGTCATCTTAGTAGGACAATCCACTTTTTCAGGACACACTAGATGTTCAGCAATCTGGTGTATAAGCGTTGAGATTCACGGCTGGACCCTCCAGTGTACTTGGGAAATCGATTGCCCCTGCAACTTTCCTCTCTCTGCTCTATATAATTTTTTCAAGGGTAGGGGCTGCTAGCAAAATTAAGTCTTTTCTCTCCATTCGTCTTAAAGACACCCTAAAAGCTGTATAATTATCTTTCAAATCAAAACTAATTTATTTTAATTCCTCACAATTTATTTATTTATTTAAATCTTTTATTAATAATATCTTTTATTTACCTAACAACTAATTTGATCTTTTAGTTATCAGCTAAAGACCAACCTAGACTCTTGCATGCTCAGCCCCTCTTTGTGTGGCAGTCCCCAGTCAATCAGAAGGAATAAAATAATAAGTCTTTCAATATTCCAAATAATTAAATCGAAATGGGTTGTTGATGTTCCAAAACCTTCCAGTTCAACATCAAGCGACCACTAGTGGTTCAAGTATTCCAGTGCATCTCAGCTCACACTTTATTCAATGTTTTGGTGCTATTCAGAGCTCACTTGCTCAACAAACAAACATAACCATAATAAAAAAATGTTTTAACCATAATAGTAAAAATAATCAGTCTTGTGTCCTGAGATATTACATAAACGTGATTATTATGTTCATAGGGAAAGAGAAATAATTAGATATAATGGCAAAAAAGAAATGGTTGTACAAACAGAAGAAACAATTATTGAAGATATAAATACAGATTTACATGATAATGTTGATGAAATGGATATTGAAAATAGAGTACAAGAAGAACAAATTGAAGCTGAAGAGACCATTGTTGAAGATGTAAATATGTATCTACATGATAATGTCGATGTAGTCAATATTGAAGATGAAGTTCAAGAACAAGAAATTGGACCTAGTATGTATATATCATGTATTTTTCAATTCATTTTTTATAATGAATTGTATTTTTGGATATATGTTAAATTAAATTTAACTTAATGTATAGGTGCTTTCACCATTGATGATGAAATGTTAGAAGACATTGATTGCGACAAATATAGAGGAAAAATAGCCACACATGTTGCACGATATCATGCTATGCAAATTTATGATGATATTCTCAAACAATATTAAATAGCAGGACAAGTGCAAATTTTGAGATGTTTATTAGTGTCCTAGAAGTTAAGAGGTGCTACGTCATTATTGGGTATTCGCAAGGAGAAAAAAGATTCAAAATTGAAACAAAATGTCATAGAAAATATAAGTGATGCAATAAAAAAATTGGAAAATCTAGGAAGAAAGATACCAAAGTTGCACGTAGAGCAATTCAAACAACAATTATTTCAGCTAGTACTAGACAAAATCATTTCACAATGCAACTAGCAAAAACAATAGGAACCTCAAGAAAGACATTATACAAACATAGCAAAATCAGAATGCAAATAGATGAAAATGATGAACTTTTATGTTGGGAAATTATTTGTAGACAGACTTACAAAGATAGAATGAGAGAAGGTGTTAAAGATATTGTACATAAATATTGGTTGGAACATGCTTGAGTTTCACCAAATTCAAGGGATGTGATATGACAAAGGGTATCACGAAATGAATAATAAATCCATGCAAAACATATAATGGAAATGACACAAGTACAATTGTTCAATAAATTCAAGGAGAATCATCGTGGAATTAATATGTCAATCACTGCATTTGTGCAACAAAAACCATGGTATGCTAGACCTATTACTATGCGTGACACATGTTGTTGTCATTATCATGTACAATTTGAATTATATTATGACACTTTTCTTGAATTTGGTAAAATGGTTTGGACAAATTCACCACCTCCACCCACAATACGTGAATTAATATCTCAAATTCTATGTGAGAGAGATCACAATGAACTATTTTACAATAAGAAATGTGTCAATGGAAAACATTATCATCATTGTGGAAATCTAGTTTTATTCCAAAATAAATATCCTATTGATAATGATTACTCACTATCAAATGTAATCGTTGATTGGAGAAGATATGAATACATCAATTATGCTACAAGTTCTAGTGATGCACTTTCCAAACGAATTGATTTGCGAGAAGATAAAATATGTGTGATAGATTTTTTGAAGAAATTTGAAAGTAAAATTTATAAATACACCAAGCATTCACATAGAGAACGATGGCAAGACCTTCAATTCAGACAGTCTCGTGAACATTTTCCACCCAGATCAATTTTGTCTGTGGTTGATTTTGCATAAAACTACACATTTGCTACACAAAAGGAGATACAAAGTGAATACTATCATTCTAACCAAGTTTCAATATGTGTCCATGTTCTATATAGACATTCTCAACACGATGTTGATAGCATTGAAAGCATGTGTGACAATTGAGATGTGATTAAAGAATATCATTTTTATATTAGTGATGATCGTACACACGATACACATTTTGTTCAGCATTGTATTGAAAATGTTTTCTATGAATCATTAAAAAGACGTGAAGTAAAATTCAATGAACATTGGATATGGTCGGATGGATGTGCAGGAGAATTTAAATCTTCACGATCATTTTTTTTGTTATGTCGAATTCATAAAGCGTCGAACATTAAACATTGTTGGAATTTCTTTGAAACTGGACATGGAAAAGGTGACCATGATGGTGCAGGAGCATGTGTAAGAAGAGCACTTCGAAGATGGAAAATGAACCATTCTTCCATGCGATTTCATTCAGCTGCAGAAGTTTTCCAATGGTGTCAATTAAATCTAAGCCATGATTATAATCAACAATCAAAAGATGTGAGCCGGTATGTACACGATTTTTTTAATTTATATTAATTGTCATTTTAAAAAAATGTTATTTGCAAGTCTAGCATTTAAGTATATGTACACTAACAGTATATGTTGTCCTTTGTGATTGGTCATATATTGTGCAAGTTCTTTTGGCTTATTGGAATCCAAGATATAGATAGATCAATCCCATATGAGGCTGGCACCATACATGTGACCAGAGATTTATACTCTATTCAAACAAAATCGTTCTAAAACATGTTTGCATTTGACACTAGAAAGCAATCATGCCTTTGTCATATTTGCACTGAAAATGTTGAATCTACAGAAGTTTGTGAAAACATAATGAACAACTATGTAAAACATTGGAAACACACAGAGATTAATCCAAAGGGAAAAATGCCACTAGCAAGCTTAGAAGAATTAGAATTAGAAGAAATAGCAATATCATCGTATGGCGATATAATTTCAAATCTTTTTAGAGAAGATAATGAAATAAACTAAAAACAATGATTGTTCATTTCATATAAATTATGTATGTATATATATAGAACTTACAAATTCTTTGTTGACTGTTCATTGTTGTCGATCACCTTATCTGTATAGTCAATTTAATTGATTTAAAAACCCTGACGAAAATTGTAATTTGCACAGGATATGTTTTCATTGTGATTGCACCTTTACGCACCAAAGAAAAGGTCAAATATTATTTGATGTGATGCACTGAAAGAAAGATGAAGTTATTGGAGGACTATGATGACAAAGGATATACATATGAGAGAGGATTAATCATTTTAAAAGGTTATTTTTTTCAACAAACCCATATGACTGGAAATTATGTCTACTTTCAAGATTATGAACCCGATGTTATGTGTTGTCAATATGGTCATTTAGTATGTCCATCTCGAATAAAATTAGTACAAGTTTCATTGAAGAAAAAATAAAAAACTAGAAAATGGAAAATGCCCAAATATGACCATGAATGAATAATTGAGGACAGAATACCATTGCGATGTTTTTAACCAATTATATTTAAAATTGACCTGTAGACTCAAAAAATTCCATCATAAAATAGGGATTCAAATATGTATGCATTCTTTAATTTTTTTCTTCTACTCCATCAATTTCTATTTCTATGACATGCTCACACTTTTCTTGGAATGATTTTTCTAGCAAGTGAAAAATGAACACATCAATATGGTTGTAAATTTTGATTTTGCACATACATTGATTGATGCTAAACATAGTTGAAGAAAATCATTTTTTTAATTTGTTAAAATATTTTATCAACCTTTAACTTTTGTACATGAATAAAATGTATGTTTATTTGAAATTTGTATATTGTTGATTGTTAATTGTGTACATGTATTTAATTATCTTAGATTTACTCAAGAATATATCATATAATAGTCAGGTAACTTCTCATTTAATTGACACATTGTAAAGTATATGAGAAGGTACCTAACTATTATATGATATATTCTTGAGTAAATCCAAGATAATTAAATACATGTACACAATTAACAATCAACGATATACAAATTTCAAATAAATATACATTTTCTATATGTACAAAATTTAAATGTTGATAAAATATTTTAACAAATTTAAAAAACTATTTTCTTCAACTATTTTTAGCATCAATCAATGTATGTGCAAAATCAAACTTTACAACCATCTTGATATATTCATTTTTCACTTGCTAGAAAACAATTCCAAGAAAAGCGTGCATGTCACAAAAATAGAGATTGATGGAGTAGAAGAAGAAAAAATATACAATACATATATATTTGAATGCTTATTTTATGATAGAATTTTTTAATTCTACAAGTCAATTTGAAAGATAATTGATTAAAAACATCGCAATGGAATGTCATCCTCAATTATTTGTTCAGGGTCATATTTGGACATTTTCCATTTTCTAGTTTTTTATAATTTTTTTATGAAACTTGTACTAGTTTTATTCGAGATGCACATACTAAATGACTATATTAACAACATATAACATCATGGTCATAATCTTGAAAGTAGACTTAAATTTTAGTCATATGGGTTTGTTGAAAAAATAAACCTTTTAAAATGATGGATCATCTCGCATATGTAAATCCTTTATCATCGCAGTCCTCCAATAACTTCATCTTTCTTTCAGTGCATCACATCAAATAATATTTCACCTTTTATTTTTTGCCTAAAGGTTCAATCACAGCGAAAACATCTCCTGTGCAAATTGCAATTTATGTCATGGTTTGTAAACCAATTAAACTGACTATACATATAAGGTGATAGACAACAATGAACAATCAACCAAGAATTTGTAAGATCTATATATATACATAATTTATAAGAAATGAACATTCATTGTTTTTAGTTTATTTCATTACATTCTCTAACAAGATCTGAAATTCTGTCGCCATCAGATGATATTGCTATTTCTTCTGATTCTAATTCTTCTAAGCTTGCTAGTGGCATTTTTTACTTTGGATTAATCTCTATTTGTTTCCAATGTTTTACGTAGTTGTTTATTATGTTTTCACAAACTTTTGTAGATTCAACATTTTCAGTGCAAATATGACAAAAGCAGGATTGCTTTCTACTATCAAATGCATACACATTTTGGAAGGATTTTGTTTGAATAGAGTGTAAATCTCTACTCCCATGTATGGTGCCAACCTCGTATGAGATTGATCTATCTATATCTTGGATTCCAATAAGCCAAAAGAACCTGCACAATATATGAAAAATCACAAAGGACAACTTTTAATGTTAGTGTACATATACTTAAAGGATGACTTGCAAATAACATTTTTTTAAATTGACAATTAATATAAATTAAAAAAATTTGTATACATACTGACACACATCTTTTGATTGTTGATTATAATGATGGCTTAGAAGTAATCGAAACCATTGGACAACTTCTGCAGCTGAATGAAATCGTGTGGAAAAAACGTTCATTTTCCATCTTCGAAGTGCTCTTTTTGCACATGCTCTTGCACAATCATGTTCCCCTTTTCATGTCCAGTTTCAAACAAAATCCAACGTTGTTTAATGTTCGATGCTTTATGAAGTTGACATAACCAAAAAAATGACCGTGAAGATTTAAATTGTCCCACACATCCATCCGACCATATCTAATGTTCATTGAACTTAACTTCATGTGTTTTTAATGATTCATAGAAAATATTTTCAGTACAATGCTGGACAAAATGTGTATCATGTGTACGATCATCACTGATATAAAAATAATATTGTTTAATCACATCTCGATTGTCACACGTTCTTTCAATGGAATCAACATCGTGTTGAGAATGTCTATATAGAACATGGACAAATAGTGAGACTTGGTCAGAATGATAGTATTCACTTTGTATCTCATTTTGTGCTGCAAATGTGTAGTTTTATGAAAAATCAATCATAGACAAAATTGTTCCAGGTGGAAAATTTTCATGAAACTGTTTGAATTGAAGGTCTTTCCATCGTGCTCTATGTGAATGCTTGGTGTATTTATAAATTTCACTTTCAAATTTCTTCAAAAAATCTATCACACATATTTTATCTTCTCACAAATCAATTCGTTTGGAAAGTGCGTCACTAAAACATGTAGCATAATTGATGTATTCATATCTTCTCCAATCAACGGTTACATTTGACAATGACTAATCATTATCAATAGGATATTTGTGGGGGAATAAAACAAGATTTCCACAATGATGACAATGTTTTCCATTGACACATTTCTTATTGTAAAATAGTTCATCGTGATCTCTCTCACATAGAATTTGAGATATGAATTCACGTATTGTGGGCGGAGGTGGTGAATTTGTCCAAAACATTTTACCAAATTCAACAAAAGTGTCGTAATATAATTCAAATTGCACATGATAGCAACAAAAACATGTGTCACGTATAGTAATAGGTCTAACATACCATGGTTTTTGTTGCTCAAATGTAGTGATTGACATATTAATTCCACGATGATCCTCCTTTAATTTACTGAACAATTGTAATTGTGTCATTTCCATTATATGTTTTGCATGGATTTCGTATTCATTTATTTATACTCTTTGTCGTATCACATCCCTTGAATTTGGTGAAACTCGAGCATGTGCCAACCAATATTTACGTACGATATCTTTAACACCTTCTCTCATTCTATCTTTGTAAGGATGTTTACACATAATTCCCCAACAAGCAAGTTCATCATTTTCATTTATTTGCATTCTGAATTTGTTAGGTTTGTATAATGTCTTTCTTGAGGTTCCTATTGTTTTTGCTAGTTGTGTTCTCAAATGATTTTGTCTAGTACTAGCTGAAATAATTGTTGTCTAAATTGCTCTATGTGTAGCTTTGGTATCCTTCTTCCTGGATTTTCAAAATTTTCTATCACATTATGTTTCAATTTCAACTCTTTTGTCGCCTTGTGAATACCCAATAATGACGTAGCACCTCTTAACTTCTTGGACACTAATAACATCTCAAAATTTGTGCTTGTCCTAGTATTGAATATTTTTTGAGATTATCATCATAAATTTGCATAGCACGATATCGTGCAACATGTGTAGCTATTTTTCCTCCATATTTGCCACAATCAATGTCTTCTAATATTTCATCGTCAATGGTGAAAGCACCTATACATTAAGTTAAATTTAATTTAACACATATCAAAAAATATAATTCATTATAAAAAATGAATTTGGAAAATACATGATATATACATACCAGGTCCAATTTCTTGTTCTTGAACTTGATCTTCAACATTGAATTCATAAACAATAGCATGTACCCTATTTACATCTTAAACAATGGTCTCTTCAGCTTCAATTTGTTCTTCTTGTACTCTATTTTCAATAGAGTAACATTATATTTCTGCAAGACTATTTTTGTAAAATCATTTAACCTTCGTTTGATTATAATGCTTTTGTAAAAGCTCGTGTGTATTCAAATACCAAAAGGGATGGGAATCGGCTTACAATATACAGGTTATGTCGATGTGCCTCTTCTGCTGGATGTCGTCTTCTAAAGCTATCATAACTTCCTTGTGATGATATAAATTGGCACTAGGCCCAAAAGAGGGAAGGTTACATTTGTATGCAATTTTTTCCATGATGATCCAAGAGCATCGAGGCCTAGGCAGAGTAGTCAAAGATGATCGACATGCGAAGGCCGACCAGAGGGAGTGCCGACAACCACTGGTGTGGAAGAGAATATTGACTGTCGTAATCAATGAGTCAAGCGGGAGATGTCGAGGTACGTCAATAGGAGAAAAGAGTCAATAGTCGACAAGTTTGAAGTCAACAGACGATCGAGTTGCAGTGAAGATGTCAAGTGTTGACATGTTGTCGAACCACGACACTGACAAGTTAAGGCGGAGGCCAAGCAAGGAGGAAGGGGCGGACTGGAAATCGCACAAGTAGAGCAAAGCCAATGGATATGTCGAAGGTTGATGAAGGATAGTATGGTCGAGGAGGTGACGGGACCGACTACTGTAGCAATGTCAAAAGGACATGTAGGAAGTCAAGTAGAGTACTTGGTAGCCATTCGGGGTTGCTAAGAATGTTATGAGCAGCTATTGCAGGTGGTTGGGATCATGACAGATGTCGTCACAGGTGGAGGTTGTGCAGCACGGTAGTGGCGCTGACAATTGCAGGTCTGCAGGATCAAGGAGATCGACGGATAGAGGAAGATTGTTTTAGGAGTTGGAGTAGAAGACTTGTGTGTAGGAACAAAGGAGGAGAGTTCGATCAGAAGAGGATCGAGAGCAGAGTTCAGAAGTGGATTTGTAGATTGGATAGGAGAGTCACACATCTACCGAGTGTAGAGAATATTGAGCCATAGCTCAGAGTTCCACAGTGAACCAGGAGTGGGTGATGATCAACACACTAAGAGAGCACATAGTTACTTCTGTACATTATATAGGCTAAGGATGACAATAGTTATTTGTTTACATTCCTTTCTTTTTGAATTATACCCATATTCGATTGAAGTAATAGAAGCCAGCTTCTGGCATCCTGTTTACATCTTGTTTATGTAAGCGCATGTGTTGTGTGTAATTGTTAAGCAAGAACCCTTGTCGGGTGCCCTTGCGTCAGGTGGTATCAGAGCCCGGAGGAGAATCCAGTTGAGTTGAAGAATCCTACGAACAAGAGAGCATCAGTGTTGGAAGTGGAATCCAAATTGAGTGTGTTTACAGCTCCAGCTGTGGTTGGGTAGAGTTTTGCACGACTTGTTAAATTTTAGTTCCGATTGGACGAGTAGGAGTTTCAGCTACGGTTGAAAATTGCTCATAGAGGCGTTAATGTTCGAGGTGTTAGACGAAGAGTGCATGGTGCAGCAGTCATAGTTGATCGTGAAATGTTCGACAAATGCATGAGACTAATGCGGATCTTGACGAATGAAGTCGCAATGATCAAAGAAAGCCAAAGGCATGGTTTCATTCCTGATGCATTAAACCACAACGACGAGGAGGTCGAAGAGGTGGAAGCACGGGAGGCAGTAGGAGAAGAAACAGAAGATAAACTGATCAAACTTCTATCAGAGATGAGAGGTCGGACAAAGAAAGATGTACATACCTACTCAGGAATTCTGGACCCAGAAGACTTGATCGACTAGTTCAAAGAAATGGAGAAATACTTCGACATAGAGCATATTGAGGATACTAAATGGGTTAAGACTACATGTTTGAGGTTGAAAGGTCATGCATCGTTGTGGTGGGACAATGTATTGGCTGACAGAGCCAAGAAAGGCAAAGATAAAATCAATTCTTCGGACAGGATGGTCACCAAGCTAAAAGGGAAGTTCTTGCCAGATGATTATGTGATTTCCTTATTCTGGAAGTTACAGAACTTTCGACAAAAAGAGATGATTGTGAAGGACTACATGGAAGATTTCTACATATTGTCGATAAGGTCGGGACAGACGAACGAAGGTGAAGAACCTGTCGCGAGATGTGTAAATGGCCTGAAATATGCCATTCAAGATGAGTTGAGCATGTCAAGATTCAGAGAAGTCGGAGAGGCCTACGAGTTAGCTTTGAAGGCAGAAGAGAAACTGTCGAGGAAATATGCATCAACCAGAAGTAGGATAACTAGTTGAGGTACGAAGATTCTTTCGACGAAAGGCCAAAGTAGCAGAACCAGGAGAGAAGTTGCCGAAGAGAACCGACGTGCAGAAGCGACATCGACTAGGAAGAAAGTGCAAGAAAACCGACGCGATGGTCGAGAGACACGCGGTCAAGGTGCGTATGGTCAAAGTTGTCCATCCAACAGAAAAGGAGATGGTAGACCAACTGTGGTTTGTTACAAGTGTTGAGGAGTCGGACACAAGGAACATGAATTCCTAGAGAACCTACATAATGTAGAAGAGACGAAACCTAGATGTCGAAGAGATGATAAAGCCGATGAGAGGGCAGAGTCGACATCCGACAGCAGTGAGGATGGGAAGAAGAAAAGTCAAAACCTGCATTCAGAAGAACACTGGTTCAGGAAGTCCGATGCAACGAGAAAAAGCCAGCACAATGGAAGTATATCTTTCAAACTAGAGTGTGAATCGGCGAATGGCATTGCAATACCATAGTTGATGGTGTCAATACAGAGAATCTTGTGTTGACGGTGGTCATCGACAAAGTGGGACTGAAATTTTGGGAACACCCACACCCCTACAAGATCTCATGGTTGCATAAAGAACAACATTTCAAGGTGACCAAAGAGTGCCTAATTAACTTCAAGGTGGGGAAGCTTGAAGACAGTGTACTGTGCGACGTAATCCCAATGGACGCATGTCATCTGTTGTTAGGGATACCATGGAAATTTGATCGAAAGATGATCTATGATGGTCGATCCGACATAGTCACAGTCTGGAAGAATGACGTGCGAAGGAATCTGAAGCCAAAGCAGGAGGATCAAGCCGACTGCAAGCAGGGCAAGAGCAACTTTTGGGAGAAGAGAGTATTGATGTGTCAGCCAAGGAGTTCCTCATGGAGGAGGAAAAGTAGTCAGGATGTTTTTCCATCATTCTAAAAGGAACACGTTTCGAAGGATCGACAATGGAGAAGATTCCAGTCAAAGTTGAAAGGATGCTAGATGAGTTTTGGAGCATAGTAGTCGATGGAGCACTGATGGGATTGCGAACAATGAGAAGCAGATCCAATTAGATTGACTTGAGTCCAAGGTCAAGTTTTCCAAACAAGGAACCACATAGGATGAGTTTGACAGAGGGTCATGAACTCAATCGACAGGCACTGGAGTGGTTGGAGAGAGGGTTAATCAGAGAGAGTCTAATTCCATGTGCGGGACCAACGGTATTAGCTCCGAAGAAAGGTGGAGAATGGAGGATGTGTATAGACTGCAAAGACATCAACAAGATCACGATCAAGTATCAGTTTCCATTGCCAAGGATGGACGACTTGATGGATTGCTTGAGTGGAGCGAAATACTTCACAAAGATTGACCTGAAGAGCGCTTATCACTAGATTCAGGTTAGAGAAGGAGATGAATGGAAAACAACATTCAAGATAAAGGAAGGTTTGTATGAGTGGTTAGTCATGCCATTCAGGTTGACTAATGCACCCAGTACATTCATGTTGTTAATGAATGAGGTACTGAAGCCATTCTTGGGTAAGTTCATCATAGTGTACCTAGACGACATCGTGATATTTAGTCAAACCAAGATAGAGCACTTGGGGCACATTTGACAAGTATTGTAGAATTTACAGGAAGAGAAGTTGATGGTGAACCTGCAAAAGTGTTTCTTCATGATGGAAGAACTGGTGTACTTGGGATTCATAATCTCACGTAAAGGGTTAGTGATGGACCCACAGAAGGTGAAGGAAATATTGGATTGGCTAGAACCGACAAGAGCGACTAGAGTAAGGAGTTTCCATGGACTTTCCAGTTTCTATCGGAAGTTCATTCAGGGATTCAGTCAGATCTGTCCACCTTTGACAGAGTGCATGAGAAAAGGGGAGCTTAAGTGGATGGAAGCTGCCTAGCAAGCTTTCAACAAGTTGAAGGAAAAGGTCACTAAGACCCGAGTGTTAACGCTCCCAGACTTTGAAAAAGTTTTTTAGGTCGATTGTGACACGAGTGGAATAGAAATTAGAGTAGTGTTGAGCCCGGAGGGCCGACCAATTGCATTCTTCAGTGAGAATTTGGATGATGCAAAGCGAAAGTATTCGGTCTATGAACAAGAATTTTATGCTATTGTCCAAGCATTGAAGAAGTGGAGGCACTATTTGTTTCCCAAGGAATTTGTGTTGTACACAGATCACCAAGCGCTGAGGTATTTGAATACTCAGTCGAAGTTGAATCAGTGGCACATGAAGTGGGTCGAGTTCCTGTAGGGATATACCTTCATGTTGTGACATAAGTTGGGCAAGTCGAACAAGGTTTCTGAAGCACTGATTCGAAGAGTTGCATTGTTGAACACAACAACGGTTCAGGAAATAGAAATAGAGTCGGTGAAGGTAGAGTATGTGACCGACGAGGATTTTGAGAAAGCATGGGAGGCTTGTCGTGAATCATTGAGTGTCGGCATGATTCCATACTTGGATTATTTTATCCAAGAGGGATACCTATTCCAGGGACAACAGTTGTGTATTCCCAGAGGATCCGTGAGAGAGAACCTAATCCGAGAATTGCATAGCGGCAGATTAGCAGGTCATTTTGGCATCGACAAGACCAAGTCATTGGTCGAAGAGAAGTATTATTGGCGAGGAATGACGACAGATGTTGGGAAGTGGGTAGGACAATGTCGATTTTGCTAGTTGGCAAAAGGAAGAAGTCAGAACATGGGGCTGTATACACCATTACTAATACCAAATACCCCATGGGAGCACCTGAGCATCGATTTTGTGCTAGGATTGCCGAAGACATAGAAGGGAAGCGACTCAATCTTTGTTGTAGTCGACAGAATTTTGAATATGACACACTTTATTCCATGTCGGAAGACAAGTGATGCTACAAGCATTGTTTTACTATTCTTTAAGGAGATGGTTAGATTGCATGGGTTGCCAAAGAGTATCACATCGGACATAGATACCAAGTTTATGTGGCATTTCTGGAGAACCCTATGGAAGAAACTGGACACGAGGTTACGGTTTAGCTCGACATATCATCCGCAAACAGACGGACAGACCGAGGTGGTAAACATAAGTTTGGGAAACATTCTGAGATGTTTGACAGCCGACAGACCCAAGTAGTGGGAGAACGTGTTGGCGCAAGTAGAATTCATGCACAACAATTCTGTGAATCGGTCGACAAGTTTGAGCCCGTTCCATATTGTTCAAGGACGAACCCCACATGGAGTGGTAGATTTGGTAGAATAGGTACCTTAGTGTACTTGTACATAAGGTACCTATTTATAACCATGCTCTTTATGGAGAGAGCCCACTTGTATGTGAAGAATAAAATAAAGCATATTACTTTTAATTTTAAGGTGACAAGTTTCTCCCACATTCACTAAGTGAAAGGAATGAAAGATATAGATAAGTAGGTAATGCAAACAAACATTAAATGGTCATGGAACGATGTCCCATAGTAGATAAACTATGGAAAAGCAAGACATTCAAGGATTGATGATAAGGTGTACTTAGATTTTATTTGTAAAATTTTATTTTTGAAATCCCTAAGCATAAAAACTATGTCCTTCAAAATTTAACATATCAAAATTTTCTGCTTAAAACTTAAAAAAAGACCTTTATAGCAATTTTCCATAGAAATCGACAATAAGCACAAGTGATGTCAATCATTCACATAAGTTCATACTACAAAAACGCATAGACGTGATGCCACATCACATACATAAACCTTAGAGTACATAAACACTTCCGTCCTAGAAACATGTGTGGCATTAGAACGGTACATCACACTAATTTTTCATAGATATATTTATCTTAATTTCATAATTAGTTGAGAGTAACTTTAAATTTATATTTATTAAAACTAAATCTATCATAACATTATTAAAAAAATTAAATTAAAAATAGATATGATTTAAATAAATTATAACGTTAAACACATCTCTGCAAATTTTTTATTAAAAAATAAAACATAAAATTACGTAGAGAAACTATGGAAACCTTGACAATCTACTGAAATCATAATGAACACAGCTGAGACTTTGGCTGTGAAAATTCTATTCTAATTTTTAAATCGTGTAGCTAGATCACAGATATTTAAAGGGAAATCAACGTACGTGACTGTTACATGTGTAATTCATGATAACCATTCTCATTCTGATTGTTGATTTGAAAAAAGAAGCAGCCATGGGAGTTCCAAGTGCATTAGTGTATGCAAAATACCTGGTATTGAAATTCTCTCTCGAGTCGGGAATGATATATTGCATACTGTGAAAACTATCTTGCTGCTACCCATGCGTCTGCCCCTTGGAGCTTCATATAGGAACTTGTTTTAGCAAGTAACATGACTACATTTCTTCAATATGTTAACTCTTGATGTTTATTCTATTAATCTTGAGTTGAACAAATGTGAAACCCTTATCTACAACAATCAAAAATTCTATTAGTCTTGTTTTTATACACATAAACCAAACCCGTCATTATCTTTAATGTTATGTTGACACACATAAATGTAAAACATCAATTGCATTTAAATTTAATCTTGTGTTGACACACATATAAAAAAATGCTCACCTATGGCATTGGGCATGCAACACTAGAAAACCTGCAGCAATTCGTGCACATCTATCTATTGTCAATATGTTAGTCTTCTTCTCGCAGACTAAAATTTGAATCCCTATCATACTGTTTGAAGAGATCAATTAAGATCGACTAAATATCTCATAGTCGTGTTCTGCCATTGTTTGTCCATCTGTTTGTTTTTGTTAGCACTAAGATGCAAAATCCATTTCAACGTTGTTAGGTATGTAATCCTTGACCATTTTATGTATATTTTTATGGTAAAAAAATGAAATGTAGAAGTACTCCTTGATGTATTATATACATTATATTAAATTAGTACATTCATTTAACTTGTACTTCCTATAAGTTACAAGTTAAGTGTCATGAACAAGTTATTTATTACTTGTTCTTCATGGTTAGTTGTAATCACATGTTTTCTATGCCTCAATTATCTTTTATCTTATTTAGTTAAATGGATTGTCTACAACTACCTCTTATCGATGCATCAACTACCATGCATCATGCATGAGCTACAAGTTATTTTTTTATATATTTTTTATCTTTTGCAATTTCTTATTTCTTATTTTGAACAAGACCATAAAATCAATCTTGATTGTAAACTTGTCTCATCCTCCTTCAATCTAGGAAAATCATAGATAGTAGTCCACCCCAAATACTAAGATATAAACACCTAGAATGTAATTATTTAATATGTTAATCTTGCAAATTTTTCAAAATGTTGAGCAAGGAAATCATATATAGATTGCAATGCTAATTCTTGTATGGAGCCCAACTTTTTCAGATTGTTATTTTTTGCTTTGTTCCTGTAAATATGTGGCAAAATTCATTAGAAGGAATGGATTTTCTGTGGATAAAAAATTCACCAATCTGTATGTCAAGAATTTGGAAGATGACATACCCAAGATTTTTGTTTGCAAAATTTTCAAAGTTTGGCAAAATATCTAATGTAGCTATAATGAAGAATGAAAGTAGCAATCCAAAAGGATTTGGATTTGTCAAGTTTAAATATCTAGATGATGCTAAAGCAATAGTGGAGAATATGAATGGTGTGCATATAGGTAAATCTATGGAGTCATTATATATATATATATTAATTATAGTTGCAATTACAACTTCATTAATAAACCATCTCTATCTAATTTCTTATGTTACTAGGTAATAAGTTCATATATGATGGAAGGGATCAAAAGAAGGTGGAGCGTGAGCAAATGTTGCAGCGACAATATAGAGAGACTGCAAAGAATCTCGTGGGTGGATATTTTAGTTTTGAATTGTCTTCCTTTTTCATGGGCATATTGTCTTATAACTTATATGACTTTGCATTTGGATTTATGGATCAATTCTTTATGTTAAAAATAGTGATGATGCAATTGATGATGATGAAGTGCAAAGAGTATTTAGTCATTATGGAGCCTCACTTCAGCCAAAATAATGTGGGATGAGAAGGGACTAAGTAGAAGTTTTGGATTTGTTTTCTTTACAACTGGAGAAGAAGAAAAGAAAGCTATAGTAGAATTATCTAGTAATAATTTCATTTGTTGATATGGATGACTCATTGTAGTAGTATCTCACGGTTGGCCTATTTGTCATTATGTAGCTCTTTTTAATTTTAATTTTGAGTGCACATGTAGGGTTTATGTTGCATAGTAAACCTCTTTATGTAGCTATTTGCAAGCCCGTTTTTCTTAGCCTATGCCAACCCTTTTTAGACCTGGAGGGGTTTCTGTTCTTGGTGGATATCCAACTATGTATTATCCACTAACTCCTAGTGTTGTCCCACATTTTCCTCGACGTCAAGGAAACATGAATCCAAGTTTAGGTTTAATATCAGGAGGATGGAGGCCATCAGGTGGTTTTCCCATAAAGAGGTGCTTTTTCAATGTATGCTACTTGATCTGGTAAGAATTCGTTTGTCAAATTGAAATTCTTCAATCTTGTATATTTTTATTTTTTATTTTTATCTTTTGTCATTATGATTCTGATTTCTAATGTAATTCGCAATATATTTATGGTAGATTTTAAATAATCATAAGCAACAAAGGAAACCAAAAGTACCTATGACTATACCCATGCTTCCTCAGCGACGTCAACCAATGGCTTATGTGACACCAATGCAACAACATACCATGTCCCTAGCTACATACAAAGTTGTGGATGGAAATATGCAATCTGATTGTTCTTGTCTTGATTTAAATATATGGAATTCGAGTTAGTGAATGCCTTTGTCATCAACATTTAAGTTTTTTATTTTATATTGTAATGTATTTTCTAGAAAAATAGAAAAAAGGTTACAATATAAAAGAACAAATATAAATGTTAATGAGAAAGGCATTTACTAACTCGAAGTCTGATTTCCAACCATATTTTTGTATAATAAGGGCATAGACTGTTGTTGTTGCATTGGTGTCACATAAGCCATTGGTCAGCCTGGTTGAGGAAGTATGGGTCCAGTCATAGATACTTTTGGTTTCCTTTTTGCCTTGGGATTATTTGGAATCTATAATAAATACACTGCAAATTATATTAGAAATCACAATCATAATAAGAAAAATAAAAATAAAAAATATATAAAATTCAAAATTTTCAATTTAACAAATGAATTCTTACCACAACAATTGACATACATTGGAAATCACATCTTTGTGGACGGGCCAAACCCCTAATGGCTTCCCTCCTCCTGATCCTAAACCTAAAATTGGATACATGATGCCTTGACTTATAGGAAAATTTTGGACAACACCAGTAGTTGGTTGATAATACATAGCTGGATATCCACCAAGAACAGAAACCCCTCGAGGTCTAAAAAGGGTTGGCATAGGTTGTCTAAACGGGCTTGCAAATGCATAGGTTATCTGTTGATCTATAGCTACATAAATAGGTTTACTATGAAACATATACCCTGCATGTTCACTAAAAACAATTAAAGAGAGACACATAATGACAAGTAGGTGAACCATGACATACTATTACGGTGAGTGAGCCATATCAACAAATGCAATTATTACCTCTGTTATAGTTTGTTGGCTTCCTCTGGAGTTGTAAAGCAAACAAATCCAAAACCTCTGTTATTCCCTTCTCACCCCACATTATTTTGGCTGATGGTTCCATAATGACTAAATACTCTTTGTAGTCCATCATCATCAATGTTTTTAACATAAAGATTTGATCCCTAAATTCAAATGCAAAGTCATATAAGTTATGAGAGAATATGGCCCTGAAATTTTATACCCTTTGTCGTCTCTCTTCATATTGTCACTGCAACATTTTCTCATGCGCCACCTTATTTTGAGCCCTTCCAACAGATATGGACTTATTACCTACTACCAGATGGATTACTAATGAACAGGTAGGTAAGTGTAGCTGTAAAAGAACAAATATATATCAAAATGCAAATATAAGGACCCCATAGATTTACCTATTTGCACACCATTCATATTCTCCATTGTTGTTTTAGCATCATCTGGATCTTCAAATTTGACAAATCCAAATTCTCTTGGATGGAATACTTTCATCCCTCATTATCGCTACATTAGAAATTTTCCAAAACTTAAAAAAAAAATAGTTACGTCATCTTCCAAATTCTCGACATACAAATTGGTGAATTTTTTATCCATAGATCTAATCCTATCGTTACTTCTAGTGATCTTTGCCACATATCTAGAGGCACAAAGAAAAAGATAATAAAGCATCTAAAACATATATATGTCGAAGTTGGGCTCCTTACAAAACTAGTATTGCAACCTCGATATTATTTCCCTCCTAAACATTTTGAATAATTTGACATGACTAACAGATTAAATAATTTAATATAATGTTTATAATGCATCAGAGGATTTCTACATTACAATTCTCTACAACAAGAGTACAGATAAAATGGTTAGGGATTGCATACTTAACAATGGTGAAAAGGGCTTTGCATCTTAGTGCCTTACAAAAGCAGACAAATTGAAAAACAATGACAGAACAAAACTATGAGATATTTAATTGATCTCTTCAAACAGTAGGATAGGGATTCAAATTTTAGTCTGCAACAAGAAGACTAACATATAGACAATATATAGATATGCACTAATTGCTACGCACTAATTGTGCAGGTTTTCTAGTGTTACATGCCCAATGCCATAGGTGATCATTTGTGTATTTATGGGTTCCAACACAAACCAACATATTGACAAGAGATAGATATGCACTAATTGTTACAGGTTTTCTAGTGTTACATACCCAATTCCATAGGTGATCATTTGTGTATTTATGTGTGCCAACACAAGATTAAATGCAAATGAAGTTTTGCATTTTTGTGTGTCAACACAACACTAAAGATAATGACGGGTTTAGTTTATGTGTGTGGAAACAAAACTAATATAATTGTTGATTGCTGTAGATAAGGGTTTAACGTTTGTTCAACTCAAGATTAATGGAATAAACATCAAGAGTTAATTAATATATTGAAGAAATGCAGGTTGCCAAAACCCTACAATCATGTTACTTGCTAAGATATATAGGCAACTGTGTAGACAAAACAAGTTCCTACACTCTACACCTATGTATCTTTTGAGACTTTAATTTAAGACAATCGTTTCTTAAGTATCAAACTTCTTGCCCCTTTGTTTATGTTAACTCCACCAACTAAAAAATTAACCATGTGACGATAATGTGAGAGAATTTCTAATTGCTTACTTCACAAGTACTGTTCGTTAAAGCTTTTCTCATCCTAGATGTACTCATTCAGCGTGGTGTCATGTGTAGAGGCAGTGTGTGGCCATGTTTCCCTAGCATGTAATAATGCAGAAGAACAATGATCAGGACTTGTTCCCTTCCTCCCTGAGCTATATTGGCGCCGCTGGGACAAGCTCATGCATATTAGACTGATTTTCTCAATCTTAACAGAGTTTTCAGGGTTTTACACTTGCAAACATTGATCTCTGCACTAAATGGGATCCATTTATGTTCCAAAAGTCTCATTTTATTAATCTTAACAAAGTATTTAGGGATTTACGCTTGCTAACATTGATCCTTGTACTAGATGGGATCCATTTGTGTTCCAAACGATGGTGCATCAAACCCAAGTTCGAGATGTGAATCAATGCAATCCCTATGAGGTTTACAGTCTACGTTAGACCAAGAGTTTGACTCGAGGGCTCGGATGGAGTTTGGATTGTAATGACTTGGTTGAAAATCGTATTCCGGGGGCTGTAAAAGAGATCTGACCTAAAATGCTCGAGCTTTGATCGAAACTTTAACATTACAATGCAGTGAATTGGGAAATGAACCATATATGGTCAGGATTGATATGGAAATGAATCATATATTTGGGTTTTATAGCTTTTGGGTTTTTTAATTTTGAGGGTTTTAGGGTATGGATGGATCTCATAATAGAGGCCGTAAAGCAGTTATTCTATTTCTCGCCAAGTTGTATGACATGGTGGACAATAGCTCCATGCACTAGATTGTGACTACATGAAGCCCTCATAATAACATTTTCATTGCAACCCCCAGAATTAGCACTAGACTTAATCTCAAGTACTTCAAGCACAACAATTTTGTTGATAACTGATGTTGTGTAGAATTTGACAGTGTCTAATTTTAGGTTGCACATGTTTATTAAATAAATTTGCAGCAAACTTCACTGCATGCTAATGCATGTGAAGAATAAAATAATTTGCAGAATTATACATCAACCTACATCTGATTTTACGGCATGTAAATAATGTCTTTATTTCTATGCAATGTAATTTATATAAGTATGTAGTTGTGCAAGTCTAAAGATCAATGGAAGATAAATAATCCAAGGTTTTATTTTCCTGTGTTTGAATAAAAGCTTATCTCTTGTTTTATGTGTTGTTTTTTTTCTTTGTGCTATTTTAAATTAGGCTCTTTCATAATCTTCATTCGGTATCATAGCAGGTATTTTGTTTGGATTAAGTTCATAATATTAAATTCTAACTCTTTGCCAGCTCTAGAATTTGATGGAAGTGATTATGATTATTGGTCCATCAAGATGATGACCTTTTTGACAGGAAAATATTTGTGGGAGATTGTAGAATCATGTTATGAAGAGCTAGAAGATTGGAACACCCTTACAGCCAATGATAGAACAACTAAGGGAGAAGCCAAGAAGAGGAATGCCCAAGCTTTATTTCATATTCAAAAGAATTCCTGGAAGACTCTATAAGAAGCTTACCAAGGCACTCATCAAGTTAAAGTTATCAAGTTACAGACACTGGACAGAATTCAAGAATTTGAAGATGCAAGAAGGTGAGAAGGTGAGTGATTATTGTGTAAGAGTAAATGATGTTGTTAATAAATTGGCTACTCTAGGAGAAACTATTGATAAAGAAATTGTGATTAAAAAGATGTTGAGGTATCTAACACCAAGATGGAACCATGTTGCTATAGTCATTGAAGAGAGCAAGGATTTGAATAACCTTCACTTTGATCACCTAGTTGGATCTCTTATTTCTCATGAAGACAGAGTGAGAGATTCATTTGGAGAAAGTGATGAGAAATCTTTTTCCACAAAGCTATAGATTACAAAGAATGCAGATGCTAGTTCTAGCTCCATAAGAAACCAAGCCCAAGGTAAAGGTCATTATCAATTTTTTCCAAGAGGAGATAGAGGAAGAAGAGGTGGTTTAAGAGGAAGAGGTGGAGGAAGATTTGATAAAAGAAACATCCAGTGTTATCATTGTCAAAGGTATGGTCATTTTCAAAGGGATTGCATATTAAAAGAAAACAAAAGTGTTAATTATGCTCAAGAGGGTGATGATGCTTCTCCAAATTATTTGTTTTTATCTTATGGAAAAACTGAAAATACAGTTAAAGATGTTTGGTATTTAGATTCAGGTTGTTCTAACCACATGACAAGAAATTGCAAGCTTTTCTCTACACTGGATGAAAGTTTCAAATCTAATATCAAACTTGGTGATGAAAAAACCTTAGAGGTTTCTACAAAAGGAGATATGGCGGTCCATACAAAAGAAGGTATGAAAAGTGTCAAAGATGTTTATTACACTCCATAGTTAAAGCATAATTTATTAAGTGTTGGGAAGCTGTGTGAAAATAATTACATAGTAGTGTTTGATGATAGACAATGCACAATTTATGATAAGAATCAAGGCAATAGGGTGGTTACAGGTGTGCCTATGTCAAAGAATCGGATGTTCCCATTGAAGTTTGGAGAAAATAGCATCAACCTTGCTAATATGGAACATGAGGACAAAGGATAGTTGTGGCGTCTCAGGTATGGTCATTTGAATTTTCATAGTTTGAAGCTTCTAACATCAAAAGAATTAGTTTATGGTTTGCCTAAGGTTGAAGACCACAAGGAAAACATGCAGGAGAGAAATTTCCTAGAGTCAAGGCATGGAGGGCCCATTATCCACTTCATCTAGTTCATTATGATATTTGTGGTCCTATGCAGACAAAAAGTTTGGGTAAGTCAGCATCTTTCATTACTTTTATTGATGATTACTCAAGAATGTGTTGGGTTTATTTTTTCAAGAGAAAGGGTGAAGCATTTGATACATTCAAGAGGTTTAAAGCCCTTATAGAAAATGAAAGTGTTTACAAAATCAAATGCTTAAGGACTGATCATGGAGGAGAATTTTGTTCAAGAGGTTTTCAGAATTTTTGTGATATGAATGGCATTAGAAGACAACTCACCACTGCTTACACACCTAAACAAAATGGGGTAGCTGAAAGGAAAAACCATACAGTGGTGGAAATGGCAAGGAGTATGTTACATACCAAAGGATTAAGCAATTCCTTTTTGGGTGATGTAGTTGCTCCAGCAGTGTACATTCTCAATAGAAGTCCCACTAGTGCACTTCACATGATGACTCCTTATGAAGCCTGGTATGAGAAAAACCCTAATGTTAATCATTTCAAAGTTTTTGGTTCTTTATCCTTTGTTCATGTAGATGATCAAAAGAGACAAAAGTTAGATCCAAAAAGTGAAGCATGCATTTTTGTTGGATATAGTGAGCAAAGTAAGGATTACATGTTGTATAATCCTCTCACCAATCACATTGTTGTGTCAAGAGATGTAATTTTTTATGAAGGGAGAGTTTATGGTCATCAAAAGGACCATGTTGAGAAATCAAAATCTGGTTTGGATGGTGATATTATTGATGATATTAATAATGAGAATCACACTAATGTTTCAGTTCCAAATGCTACAAATCCACCAAGTAGCCCCTCATCTAGTTCTCCATATTCAAGTCCAAGTACTACAAGGAAGGTGAGAAGCTTGAATGAAATTTATCAGAAAAGTACAAGTCTGGCACATGAAGAAAATCCAAGAGGTGAGACTGTAAAGTTTGCTTTATTTTCACAAGTTGATTTTGAGCCATCGGGTTTTGAAGAAGCTTCTACTAATGAGGTTTGGATGCAAGCTATGCAAGAAGAGATAGATTCAATTCATAGGAATGATACTTGGGAGCTTACAGATCTTCCACATGATAAGAAAAAAATTAGTACTAAATGGGTCTACAAGACAAAGTATAACAGTGATGGCACTGTTGAAAGACACAAAGAAAGGTTAGTTGCTAAGGGATTCACACAAAAGTATGGCATTGATTATGAAGAAACCTTTGCACCTGTACCAAGGAAAGAGACTATCAGAATGTTGATTTCACTGGTAGCACAAAATAAATGGAGCATTCATCACATGAGTGTGAAAAGTGCCTTGTTGAATGGGTACTTAGAAGAGGAATTCTTTGTGGAATAGCCACAGGGTTTTGAAGTGCAAGGAAAAGAACATCAAGTCTACAAGTTGGAGAAGGCTTTGTATGGCCTAAAGCAAGAACCCAGAGCCTGGTATGCCAAGATTGATGGATATTTTCAAGAGAATGGCTTCAAAACAAGTAAGAGTGGTGTACCCTTTACTATAAACAAGAAGGTAATGATATTCTTATTGTCAGTTTATATGTTGATGATTTGATGTATATGGGTAGCAGTTCTAAGATGAAGGATGAATTCAAATTTCCTATGATGAGTGAGTTTGAGATGAAAGATTTAAACCTCATGCAATATTTTCTTGGAATGGAAGTTTATCAAAGTGTTCAGATAAAATTGTTTTTTTCAGACAAAGTATGCAAAGGATATGTTGAAGAAATTTGATATGGTTGATTGCAAACCATCTCCTACTCCAATTGCTCATGGAGTTGTGTTGTGTAGACATGATGGTGCTGAAATGGATGATGAGATAGTTTACAGAAGTATTGTTGGAAGCTTAATGTTTCTAACACACACAAGGCCTGATATTGCTTATTCAGTTTCACTTGTTTCTAGGTATATGACAATGCCATCTGAAATGAATATGAATGCAACTAAAAGATTTCTGAGGCATGTGAAAGGCACTCTAAATTTTGGCATTCATTACTATACTTCCAAGAGTTTTGAATTGATTGGATTTAGGGATTGTGATTGGGGAGGTAGCTTGGATGATAGAAAGTCTACATCTAGTAACTATTTTTCTTTTGGTCCTGGTTTGATCACTTGGAGCTCAAAGAAGCAAAGTATAGTTTCTCTTTCTTCTATAGAAGCAGAATATGTTGCAGTCACCTCAGTAGGCACATAAGCATTATGGCTTAGAAAAGTTCTACAAGAAATTAAAGAAAAAAAAATTCAACCTACAGTATTTTTTGTGATAATATGAGTGCCATCAAATTGGCCAAGAATCCAGTACACCATAGCAGGACAAAACATTTTGACATTAAGTATCATTTTATTCGAGATTTGGTGCAAAAGAAGCAAGTTGAATTGAAATACATCAACACTCAGAAACAACTAGCATACATCTTCACTAAGGAAGTCTCAAAGGCACAGTTTTTGAAACTCAAAGATCTTATTGTGAGCCCTCTCAGCATCAATGGGGAGTATGTTGATAACGGATGTTGTGCAGAATTTGACAGTGTCTATTTTAGGTTGCAGGTGTTTATTAAATAATTTTGTAGCAAACTTCACTGCATGCTAATGCATGTGAAGAATAAAATAATTTGCAGAATTATACATCAACCTACAGCTGATTTTATGGCATGTAAATAATGCCTTTATTTATATGCAATGTAATATATATAAGTATGTAGATATGCAAGTCTAAATATCAATGGGAGATAAATAATCCAAGGTTTTCTTTTCTTGTGTTTCAATAAAAGCTTCTCTCTTGTTTTTTGTGTTGTTTTTTTTCTGTGTTGTGTGGCCATGTTTCCCTAGCATGTAATAATGCAGAAGAACAATATGATCAGGACTTGTTCCCTTCCTCCTTGAGCTATATTGGCACCATTGGGACAAGCTCATGCATACTAGACTGATTTTCTCAATCTTAACAGAGTTTTCATGGTTTTACACTTGCAAACATTGATCTATGCACTAGATGGGATCCATTTATGTTCCAAAAGTCTCATTTTATTAATCTTAACAAAGTATTTAGGGATTTATGCTTGCTAACATTGATCCCTATACTAGATGGGATCCATTTGTGTTCCAAATGATGGTGCATCAAACCCAAGTTCGAGATGTGAATCAATGTAATCCCTTTGAGGTTTACAGTCTACGTCAGACAAAGAGTTTGATTCGAGGGCTCGGATGGAGCTTAGATTCAAATGACTTGGTTGAAAATCGTATTCCGGGGGCTGTAAAAGAGATCTAACCTAAAATGCTCGAGCATTGATCGAGACTTTAACATTAAAATGCAGTGAATTGGGAAATGAACCATATATGGTCAGGATTGATATGGAAATAAATCATATATTTGGGTTTTATAGCTTTTGGGTTTTTTATTTTGGGTGTTTTAGGGTATGGATGGATCTCATAATAGAGGTCGTAAAGCAATGCTCCTATTTCTCACCAAGTTGTATGACATGGTGGACAATAGCTCCATGCAATAGATTGTGACTACATGAAGCCCCCATAATAACATTTTCATTGCAACCCCCATAATTAGCACTAGATTTAATCTCAAGTAATTCAAGCACAACAATTTCTCCAACTGTGTGAGTCAACTCAATACATATGATGTAAGTATGAATAATATCCTCAACGTTTTGATGTTTTTCATTATTTGATTATGCTTAACAGAAGTTCTTGTGGTTATTAAATATGTGGGTAATTTTTAACTATGCATTGTAGCCCTGTATTGTTGGATCTCTTAGACCCTAAACATTGTCAGGCCCAACCACATATCTAATTCCTTTCCTACTCCCAGGTGATAACATCCATGGACTGTGAGCACTAACAAACCATCCATCCATTCTATTTGAGAAAGGCCCTAGTTGTATATAGGTATATATAGAAGACATGAATGCATACCACCACCCATCTGTACATACCCTACCTGCAACACCCCTACTCCAACACCCATGCATACATACCTTACCACTCAAAACCTTACCTGTGTATAGGCATATAAGGGTGGAAAAGAATAAACTAATTTCATATTTCTGGGAAAGCAAGTATTACAAGCGGATTTTCTCTTTATCCACACTCTTTATTTATTATAATTTTCTTTTGGAGGCCCTTATCTCATGTAAATCTTGAGGTAAAAGTGATTGTCGGAGGAAGTGAAAGCCCCAAAGGAAGATAAATCAACAAGTGAGTGAGTTATGGTAGGTTGTGATGCTTGGTCACCCATAAATGCATAATAGTGAGGTAAGGTTAGATCACTGTGTCACGAGCGAGGTATCTAAGTTCATCAGGCCCCAACTAAATGAGTCAATTTTAAGTACATAACTACATAATACTAAAATATTTTCTCATTCTTTGAACTTTACTATGGACAATACTTATTTGAGAGAATTGTACTTTGATTTTGGTGTGGATAAGGTCTTGGGAGAGTAGGTAGAATTTGCTGAGAACTGGAAAATTGAGGATGGCCTACATGTTCCTTTCATAAGGGGAATCCTTGTTCAATATAAAGGTACCTAAACAACTAGATTTGATGCCATGCTAAAATTGGATAGGTTAGGAATCTGATCCAAAACCTTCCCATGTTTGGTAGGATCCTCTATTCATGATCTACATGCCTATGTCATGATAATTACCCTTACCAGTTCAATGCCAAGTCATGAATTTATCAAGTTCCATAGCCATGGCCATTGACCTCAACAATTGATTTTGATACTTTGTTGACTAAGGGAAAAGCTACAAATAGAGCATAGGTACTGTTGTTTAGATAGGATCTACTCTTGGCTAATAGGATTCTCTACTAAAGTATAATCGAATTGACCCAAAATTGGGAATGCAATGCAATTTTAGTGTATAGATCCCTAGTTTCTAGCTATCTTATTTACTAAAGTCGCGATATCTCTCTTTTCATGTCAAGAACCATAAATAAATTGCATGAAAACATAATTATAACAATCAAGGGGGTTTTACAATATTATCGTGGTAGTCATTGGATAGACTGAGAATAAGGCATCCCATCTGTTTTAAATAAAATGAGAAAGTACCCTTTTGAAATCAAACCATAGAAATTGTCTTGTCCACGCTAATTAAAAGTTAGCTCACATATTAAAATAATCTTCAAACCACCTCCTCCAATAAGATAATCATCCACATTTTAGTGACAAGATGAAAATGAATCTTAGGAATTAAAATGCAGTTGAGCAAGTGGAAACAATTTACAAGAATTCTAGCACATGTTGTAACACTTGTTTGAAACTTGGTTCATTTATTCACTACTTTTTAGCGCATTTAGTATATCATATTGCTGAGAAACCTAGTTAAAATACTCTCATTACGTCCCTATATGCATCCTTTCTCTTATATTTGAATTTGGAGGTGCATATCCATGTAGATTTGTTGTTTCCCATTAGGGGAAAGTGTTATGACCTGTTATTATTAACAATTATGCATGAGGTTGGGAGACAAACCACATACCCAAGCACCACTAGAGTTCTTACTAGGTTCATTATCTCAACTTATATTTAATAGATCACAATACAATTGACTAGGAGAATGATGAAAAGAATCAAGGCATGATAATTATGTTGAGACAATCCAATGAGAGAAATGATGCAGGAGCATTGGGACCTAGGAAAAGTAGTTGAAGTTGATCGAAATAGTGAAGGACGATTAGAGGGAGTGCCGACAACCACTGGTGCGGAAGAGAAGATTGGCTATCGAAGTCAATATGTCGAGCAGGAGATGGCTATGTTCATCGACAGGTCATAGGTCGACAAACGACAAAGTTGTAGTGAAGACATCGATGGTTTACATGTTGTCAAACCGTGACTCGGATAGGTTTGGGCATGAGCCAAGCAAGGAGGAAGGGGTGGACTGGCGAAGCCTTAGGTGCAGAAGGAAGCTGACAAGTATGTTGAAGGATGATGGAAGACAGTATGATTGAGGCATGATAAGAACGACTACTGTAGCGGTGTTAGAAGGACGCGCAGAAAGTAAAGAAGAGTTCTTGGTAGCCATTCAGGGTTGCTAAGGAAGTTATGAGTAGTTATTGAAGGTGGTTGAAGACATGACAGATGTCGCCACAGGTGGAGATTGTCTATCATGACATAACACTGAAAATTTCAGCTCTACAGGATCAGGGAGATCAGCTGACAGAGGAAGTGTGTCTCGGGACTTGCAACAGCAGAGTAGAAGGCCAGGGAGTTTGGATCAGTTGGGTCACTTGGCAGAGTTCAGTCACTTACAAGAGAGTTGGCATAGATCATAGCTCAAGAGAAGATTTATAGATTAGATAGGAGATTCACACCTCTATAGGTCAGCAAAGATGAGCAAGCCATAGATTAGAGTTCCGCAATGAACCAGGAGAGGGTGAAGATCAACACACTGAGATGGCACACAGTCACTTCTGTATTATAATATGCTAAGGTCGACAATAGTTAGTTGTTTACATTCCTTGCATTTCACATTGTAACCATATTTGATACAAGTAATATAACCGATCTTCTGGCATCTTATTTACATCAAGTTTATGTGAACGTGTGTGTTGTGTGTAATTGTTAAGCAAGAGCCCTTGTCGGGGTGACCTTGTGTCAAGTTGTATCAGAGCGGAAGAATCCTATGAGTAGAAGAATCCAGCGAGAAGATAGGAAGTGATATCAACCTGAATAGGTCAAGTGGTATAAGCTGGAAGAGGAATGTGGCAATGAGTGTTCACAGCTCCAGCTACGGTTGGGTAGAGTTGTGCATGACTTGCGAAAGTACGGTTGCGATTGGACAGAGTGGGAGTTTCATCCGAGGTTGAAAATGGCTCACAGAGGCGTTAACATTCATGGTGTTGGATGAAGAGCGCGTGATGAAATAGTCACAGTTGATCGTGAGATGTTCGACAAGTGCATCTGAACAATGTGAACTTTGACAAATGAAGTCGCATAGATCAAAGAAATCCAAAGGCGTGGTTGTATTCCTAATGCACTACACCACAACGATGAGGGGGTCAAAGAAGTGGAAGCATAGGAAGCAGCAAGAGAAGAACCATAAGACAAATTGATCAAACTTCTCTCAGAGATGAGAGGTTGGACAAAGATAGATGTACGTACCTACTCAGGAAGTCTAGATCTAGAAGACTTGATCAACTGGTTTAAAGAAATGGAAAAATACTTCAACATAGAGAAGATCGAAGATCCTAAGTGGGTTAAGATTGCATGTTTGAGGTTGAAGGGTCATGCCTCATTGTGGTGGGACAATGTACAAGTTGACAGAGTCAAGAAGGGAAAGGATAAAATCAAGTCTTGGGATAGGATGGTCTCCAAGTTGAAGGGAAAGTTCTTGCCAAATGACTATGTGATTTCCTTGTTCGAGAAGTGACACAAATTTTGACAAAAAGAGATGACCATGAAGGAATACACGGAATATTTCTACTGATTGTCGATAAGTTTGGGACAGACCGATGAAGGTGAAGAAGTTGACGCAAGATATGTCAATAGCTTGAAGTATGTCATTCAGGACGAGTTGAGCATGTCAAGATTTAGAGCGGTTGGTGAGCCTACTAGTTAGCTCTGAAGGAAGAAGAGAAATTGTCGAGGAAATCCGCATCGACCATAGGTAGGATGACTAGTCGGGGTGCGAAGACTGTTTCTGTCAAAGGCCAAAGTAGCGGATACAGAAGAGAAACTGTCGAAGACAACCGACATGCGGAAGGGACATCGACAAGAGAGAAGACTCAAGAAAACTGACGTGATGGTCGAGGAACATGCGGTCAAGGTGTGTATGGTTGAAGTGGCCATCCGACAGAAAAGGAGCTGACAGACCTGCAATAGTCTGTTATAAGTGTCAAGGAGTCAAACACAAGGAATTTGAACACCTAGAGAACTTACATGCTACAGAGGAGTCGAAACTGAGATGTCAAAGAGATGAGAAAACCGATGAGAGGACAGAGTCAACATCCAACAGTAATGAGGATGAGAAGAAGAAAAGTCGAGACTTGATGGTCAGGTGAACATTGGTCCAGGAAGACCGACGCGACAAGAAAGAGCCGTCATAGCGAAAGGTTATATTTCGAACCAAGGTGCGAATCGACGAATGGCGTTGCAAAACCATAATTGATGGTGCAAGTATGGAGAATCTTGTGTCAACAGAGGTCATCTACAAGATAGGGTTGAAGTGTCGAGAACATCCACACCCATACAAGATCTCATGGTTGTAGAAAGAACACCATGTGAAGGTGACTAGATAGTGCCTGATTAACTGCAAGGTTGGGAAGCTTGAAGACAGTGTACTGTGCGACATAATCCCAATGGACGCGTGCCATCTGTTGTTAGGGATACCATGGCAATATGATTGAAATATGATCTATGATGGTCGAGCCAACACAGTCATAGTGTGGAAGAATGGCATGCGAAGGACTTTGAATCCGAAGTAGGAGGATCTAGTAGACTGTAAGCAGGGAGAGATCAACTTTTGGGAGAAGCGAGTGTTGATGTGTTCAGCAAAGGAATTCCTTGCGGAAGAGGAAAAGCAGTTGGGATGTTTTTCCATCAATCCAAAAGGGCCATGTGTCAAGAGATCGACACTGGAGAAGATTCTGATTGAAGTCGAAGAGGTGCTTGATGAGTTTCAAAGTATAGTAGTCGATGAGGCATCGACGGAATTGCCACCGATGAGAAGCATATCCCATCAAATCGACTTGATTCTAGGGTTTAGTCTGCCAATCAAGGCACCACATAGGATGAGTCAGATAGAAGGTCAGGAAGTCAATCAACAGGTCAAGGAGTTGTTGGACAGAGGGTTGATCAGAGAAATTCTTATTCCATGTGTTGTACTAGTAGTATTAGTGCCGAAGAAAGGTGGATAATGGAGGATGTGTACAGACTCCAGAGCCATAAACAAGATCATGATCAAGTACCTATTTCCATTGCCGAGGATAGATGACTTGATGGATTTCTTGACTTGAGCAAGTGCTTCACAAAGATAGACCTGAAGAGCGGTTATCACTAGATTTTGGTTAGAGAAGGAGATGAATGGAAAACAACATTCAAGGCGAAAGAAGGGTTGTATGAGTGGTTAGTCATGCCATTGGGATTGAGTAATGCACCCAGTAGATTCATGTGGTTGATGAATGAGGTACTAAAACTATTCTTGGGTAAGTTCGTCGTAGTTTACCTAGACGACATCATGATATTTAGTCGAACCAAGATAGAGCACTTGAGCACATTCGACAGGTATTGTAGAAGTTGCAGGAAGAGAAGATAATGGTGAACCTGCAAAAGTGTTTCTTCATGAAGGAAGAACCGGTGTACTTGGGATTTGTAATCTTGGGTAAAGGATTAGTGATGGACCCAGAAAAGGTGAAGGAAATATTGGATTGGTCGGAACCAACAAGTGCGACTAGAGTAAGGAGTTTCCATGGACTTGCTAGTTTTTATAGGAAGTTCATTCGGGGATTCAGTCGGATTTGTGCACCTTGGACAGAGTGCATGAGAAAAGGGGATGTTAAATTTTGAGCATTAATTCACAATACTCTTGGATATTTACTGAGAGAACAACATATACAGCATATCAATGCATAACAATCACAATAAGCATGACAAGCATCACAAGAATCAAAAGCATGAGAGATAAGAGACATAGAGTTTCCATGGGGAAAACCCTAAGGTAAAAAACCCCACAAATTCCTCAGAGATAGAGAGAGCAATGGCTCAACCAAAGTACAACCAAAATACACTTGAGATAGTCTCCTAGAGCATATGATCATCCTCCTCACTAGTGCACCACTTTCTGAGTGAGAGAAGTGTGTCTTTCAGAATGATCCAAATAGATATCTCCCGATCTTTATTTATACTTAACCTGTTTGCCCAGTGACCTTATGGGGTCGACTTGTCGATCTAGATACATCCAAAATATAATATATATTTTAGGTTAGACCCCACACATGGTGGTCTAATAACCCATCGGCAAGTACACACACTTGCGACACTTGTCAATCCACATGACGACACTTCCTTATAGAGGAATAACACATCTCTTATAAGGGTACAATAAATATAAATGAAATACATAGATGAAATACATTCCGAAGTTACATATACATCAACAGGGGAGTTCATGTGGATGGAAGCTGCCGAGCAAGCTTTCGACAAGTTGAAGGAAAAGGTCATTGAAATCCCAATGCTAGCGCTCCCAAATTTCGACAAAGTTTTCCAAGTTGATTGTGACGCGAGTGGAACAAAAATTGGAGCAGTGTTGATCCAGGAGGGCTAACCAATTGCATTCTTTAGTGAGAAGTTGGATGATGCGAAGCAGAAATGTTCGGTCTATGACCAGGAATTTTATGCTATTGTCCAGGCTTTGAAGAAGTGGAGGCATTATTTGTTAGCCAAGGAATTTGTTCTATACACAGCTCACCAAGCACTGAGGTATCTGAATACTTAGTCGAAGTTGAATTAGTAACACATGAAGTGGGTCAAATTCCTATAAGGATATACATTCATGTTATGACATAAGTCAGGAAAGTCGAATAAGGTTGTCAATGCGTTCAGTCGAAGAGTTGCAGTACTGAACACGACGAAAGTTCATGCAACAGGAATAGAGTCGATGAAGGAAAAGTATGTGACCAATGGAGATTTTGCGAAAGCATGGGAGGCTTGTCGTGAACCATGGAGTGTCGACAGGACTCCATACTTGGATTATTTCATCCAAGAGGGATACCTATTCAAGGGACAACAGTTGTGTATTCCCAAAGGATCCGTGAGAGAGAACCTAATTTGAGATTTGCATAGTGGCGGATTAGCAGGCCATTTTGGCATTGACAAGACCAAGGCATTGGTCGAAGAGAAGTATTATTGGCTAGGAATGACGACAGTGTCGAGTTTGACAATTTGAAAAGGGGACAAGTTAGAACATGGGGTTTTATACACCATTACCTATACCGAATACCCCATGGGGGCACCTAAGCATGGATTTTGTGCTAGGATTGTCGAAGACACAGCAGGGAAGCGACTCAATCTTTGTTGTAGTTGACAGATTTTCGAAGATGGCACACTTTGTTCCGTGTCGGAAGACAAGTGATGCCATAAGCATTATTGTACTATTCTTCAAGGAGGTAGTCAGATTGCATGGGTTGCCGAAGAGTATCACATCGAACAGAGATACCAATTTTATGGCGCATTTCTGGAGAACCCTATCGAAGAAACAAGACACAAGGTTGCAGTTTAGCTCGGAATATCACATCCGTTGATAGACGAACATATCGAGGTGGTTAACAAAAGTTTGGAAAATATTCTAAACTGTTTGACGCCTGGAAGACCCAAGCAATGGGAGAATGTGTTGGCGCAAGCAGAGTTCGCATACAACAATTCCGTGAATCGATTGATAGGTTTGAGCCCATTCCAAATTGTTCAGGGACGAAGTCCACATGGAAAAGTGGCAGATTTGGTCGAGTTGCCGACACAAATCAGGAAAAGAGCGGATGTAGAATCGTTCATAGAGCATATGAAAGAACTGCATGAAGACGTGTGAAAACACATAGATAAGAGTAATGCGGCATAAAAGTTTAGAGCCGACAGAAAGAAGAGGCTACAGTCGTTCAGTGAAGGAGACTTAGTCTATGCACATTTGCGGAAGGAGAGATTTCTGACAGGGATGTATAACAAGCTAAAGCTGAAAAAGATAGGACCATGTAAGATTCAGAGGAAGATTTCATACAACGCTTATGTGTTGGAATTGCCAAGGACTTGAGAATTTCACCAATGTTCAATGTCTCATATTTGTACAATTTTGAGGAAGGGTCAAGTAGCGGAAGTGCAGAAGTGTCGAACATCGACTGGAGAGCGCAGATTCCAGATCGACACAAGGAGGAAATCGCATAAGTAATAGAGGAACGCGGAGTCGGGCCTACATGCAGTTCGCGAAGGAAAGAATACTTAGTGCGATGGAACGATGATGAGTTGTAGGAGGCAACATGGATTTTCGAAGAAGAGTTCAGGAGACTGACGGAGCAGTCGAATTATTTTTAACCTAGGGAGTCTGATGCAAGAGCATCGAGACCTAGGCAAAGTAGTCGAAGTTGATCGACATAGCGAAGGCCGGCCAGAGGGAGTGCCAACGAACACTAGTGCGGAAGAGAAGATTGGCTGTCGAATTCAATAAGTCGAGCAAGAGCTGTTGAGGTTCATCGACAAGAATGATAGGTCGAGAGTCGACAGGTTCTAGGTCGATAAACGAAAAAGTTGTAGTGGAGACATCGAGGGTCGACATGTTGTCGAACCATGACTCTAACAGGTTTGTGCATGATCCAAGCAAGGAGGAAGGGGCAGACTGGCGAAGTCTTAGGTGCAGAAGGAAGCCGATGAGTATGTCGAAGGATGATAGAAGATAGTATGGTCGAGGCATGATAAGACCAACTACTGTAGCAGTGTCAGAGGGATGTGCAAAAAGTCAAGAAGAGTACTTGGTAGTTGTTCGGGGTTGCTAAGGAAGTTATGAGTAGTTATTGAAGGTTGTTGAAGACATTCCATATGTTGCCATAGGTGGATATTGTGCAGCACGACAGAACACTGAAAATTGTAGGTTTGCAGGATTGGGGAGATCGGTTGACAGAGGAAGCATGTCTCGGGATTCATAGCAGTAGAGTAGAAGGCCAGGGAGTTTGGATCAGTTAGATCACTTGGAAGAGTTCAGTCACTCACGAGATATTTGGCACATAGAAGAGCTCAAGAGAAGATTTGTAGATTGGATAGGAGAGTCACACATCTAAAGGTCAGCAGAGAAGATCGAGCCATAGATCAAAGTTCCACAGCGAACCAGGAGAGGGTGAAGATCGACACACTGAGATAGAACAAAGTTACTTTTGTATTGTAATAGGCTAAGGCCGACAACAGTTAGTTGTTTACATTCCTTGCATTTTGCATTGTAACTGTATTTGATAGAAGTAATATAATCCATCTTCTAGCATCCTGTTAACATCAACTTTATGTGAACGCGTGTGTTGTCTGTAATTGTTAAGCAAGAACCCTTGTTGGGGTGACCTTGCATCAAGCAATCTATAATTAAGATTTTTGGTATAGAAATCATTGAAAACTTTGGGTCCCATATTTGTGGTGCTCCCATGTTGTGGTTCAAATATTGACCACCCCTCTACAAATGGACAATAAAATAAAACCCTACACACTAACCTAACATAAATTTTATGTCTATGTTTTCTTCCCCAATTCATAACGAATCTAGGTCTGTATTAATTTTCCAAACAAAGACCACATTTTAACTAACCTTCAAGGTCAATGTTAAATTGAATAAGTTTGATAAGAACGCTTAGGAGTCTTCATAATCATCTCCAACAAAGGGAATTTTTTCCCTTTTTATCTCAACCACTACTACTAATTTTAGACAAGAGACAATTGGTCCCATTAGCTAACTGAATAAGATACATTTATCTTATCACCAACAATAAGATCATTTAGATGGCTAATTTTACACCATGCAAGCAAAAATGAACAAGCATTGATCCTCCCGGAAAAAGACTACACTTGACACAAAATTAAAGTCTCCTGACTCACAATTTCTAAATCAAATAAAAAATTAAACAACTGATCATGGACAATACAACCAAGAGAACCCAATTTTTCAATAGTTGGTTGATTCACTCTAGCTACCTACAACACCAAATCTACAACCATATTATATTAGAGGAATTAAGGAATCAAGTTTGTCAAAATGTATCACCCATCAGTACTCTATGTTTTGTTTCCAATGCACCATTCATTGATACCACTAATTATGATGTTGCAATCTAGGATTGGTTTTACATTATTCTTACTAATCCCTACCAGTTTGATAAAAGAGCACAATATCATGGGGTTTATGAAACCTACAAGATATACATGGATTCTAATAGATACCAACTCACCTCTTATTCTAATCATATTAAGTATTTCATCACAAATTTAGAACCCTTTTTTATCCTCCTCCAGAAGTGAGTGCTTAAGGAGTGTGGATTAATGCTATAGTCAAATTTAAAATGGAAATCAAGAAATATTTGTTGTGATTCATGATCGTTGTTCTCATGTATGATATATATGGCAATTTTCTTTTCGAGAAAAACCATAGAAATGCGATTTATTTCAGCAATCATGAGATTAGTTATGTGACCAATTAAAATCAATTTGGACTAATATTGGATCAAATTTATAACAATAAAAATTGTTTCCTGACTTATATACAATTTTTCCTTTATCATACTTGTACAACAAAATTACCTAGCACACATATTACTACAAGGGAAGCAAGCTAATCCTTACTCAATAGAGGATCACTTGTCATCAGTGATAGAAAATGCCTCTGCTATACTTAATAAGTTATAAATTCCAGCAGTATTAGTAGAAATTATAATAGATGAATTTATGTACAACTCCCAAGATTCATGTAACAAAGAAAGCAAGTTTCTTTATAGAGTCTAATCCCAAGTGCTCGAAGATAATTCATGTTGAGCATGCATTGTAGAAATCATCTACTTTGAGAATTTATCATGTTGGCATCTTTGTTGTGACCTTTCCCAATTTCTAGCTTCTAAGCTTGAAGAATAATCCTAGATGAGGGACCTTATAAGACTATCGGATTTAAAGAGAGGAGGATATGAAGTTGGAGACTTTCCTCCGGAAGGTATAATCGATTGAACATGGAAATTTTAGATGAAATAGGCTCGTCAACGACATCATCAAATTGATAGGCTCGTGCCATTACTATATCGATAGGAGAAAATCTTGGGTATTCCTCAATTGTATTATCACTATAGGCCTCAATCTCACATTCCCCAACTAATCCGAAAATTGATCTAAACAACCAATGGTTGTAATAAATAATACATGTAATGCATTTAAGCAATGTATAAAGGTTAGACATTACTGTAAAGACTATCAAAGGGCTTTCTTTTTTCTTGTGGCTATTCCAAGTAGGAGAGTGTGAAGGAGCCCAAAGATGTATTGTATTCCAAATACTATCGAAATGAAAGACTGAGAAACCATTCAATGTTAATTTCCGATTTGGCTTTCCAAGGTAAATTATGTGTTTTGTGCATCTTTGTTGAATATGTTATTGATTCTTGCATTGGTTTTATATGATATCTTAATTAACAGCTCATAATGACATTAATGGTTGCTAACTAGTGAAGAGAATGGATGAGCGAGAGAGCTATGAATAGAATAGAGTAATGTTGTATTTTGTTCCTTGGTTTTATTGAGCTAGAGAGTTCTAACAGCTAGTAAACCTCATCCACTAAATGAAAAACTGATGTCATATATCAAGGGACCAAATTAAAGAGTTGTAGTTGTGTAGGAGTTTCTAAATTGAGTCTTTAAGAGTTGATGATTGTTTGGGGAGATTATTTCTTTTTTCAATCTATTATCTCAATGCCTGCGGTGAATTCATTTTGTCTAAGTCAAATTTATTAGTCTTTGGGTCACTTTGTCATTGTCTGTGGAAAATTTCCTTGCTTGAAGCTAATTATGACGTGCTTGGGGCATTGTTTTGAATTGATTGGCGAATTATAAAGTGCCTGGGAATTTTTATAATTGTTGGGAAAATTTAGATGTTCCTAGGGGTGTTTTAATCACTGTTACATGAATTTTAGAAGTGGCTATGCATTTTCCTTGTTGTATCACGCATTTTCAGTCACTGATGTGCATTTTCAACCACTGTTGTGCATCTTCAAAGATTGTTGGGTGTTTTTCTTGTTGGCTAGTAGTTTGTAAACATTGTTGGGCGTTTTTAGAGTTGTCTGGTTCGTTTTTATCATTGTTGGGTGAATTAAGTGTGCCCAGGGGTGTGTTTTTATCATTGCTGGGCCATTTTTATCACTCTTGGGTGAATTAAGAAGTTCCTGGGGGTGTTTTTGCTATTGTTGGGGCATTTACATGGTTTTCTGGTGAATTTAGAAGTGTCTCAAGCATTTTTCATTACGTCTGGGTGAATTTAGAAGTTCCTTGTGTGTTAGTTATCAACAATTGAACTTTTAACATTGTTGGGGCATATTTTAACATTGTCAAAGAAATTCTAGTTTCCTGAAAATGTTTTTCTCTTTGCTTGAGTGGTGTATATCATTGTTGGGGGTGTCTTCATTGTCTAGCTGGTGATAAGAGTGTATATGAGGTTAATCTTGAAGCAAGATATCCGTATAAGACTCAAAACAATCAACAAGAGTAATTTTTTATATAGGGTTTGTGTTGGTGAGATGAGTGGGTTATAGGTCCCTCAATTATGAATCACTAGATGGGTTAGGGAGGCTAATTCATAGAATGGGTCTAGGCTGATAAGAGGAGGAATACCATGCTTAATTTGGGAAACCCAAATAACTAGTTGAGGATCGATATCTAGCAATAAATTCCTCTTTTTCCATGTTAGTGCAGTCCTTTTTTAGGAGAGGATGGTTCAATAGCTTTGCATTGGCCAACCTCTTCTTAGTATTTATTTGAAAGCATTTCTCTAGGAAATCCTAGATCTGATGAAAAAGAGAAAAAGGAAACTAAGGAATCTTTTCTTTGCATCCAATCAGATACATTACGGTGAGGGGATTAGAAACTTGGCTCTGTGGATGCCTTCTAGTGGTCATAGCTAGCATAGTGCAGGTAGGGGACCAAATGTTAGAATAAAGCCCATGCTCCACCTAGTTCACCACCTCTTGATCGATCCATAGAAGGGTCCCCCTCAATTAAAGGATATTGTATTCGTTACACTCCCTCTCATCACAAATCCTCTTAGTAGATCAAAATTCAACAAGCTTCATACCATTGATACCCACAAGAAAAAATTTCCCCTTGGTTGTGAAGGTAATGGATACCAATTAGGGTTCCACTTATGTATGCGCTTATCATTGGTTTGTCGAGTCTCCCTCCAAACATACTCAACAAATGCTAATGTTGCCACATGTCATATAGTCCATGAACAATTTGTGCGTTCTAATTGAAATACTCGCTTCCCTACTCCCAGCCGAGAACATCTGTGCAAACCATCCATCAATTCTATTTGAAAAATGCCCTAGTTGCATTTAGGTATATATAGATGGCATGTGTGCATACCACCACCCATCGTACATACCCCTTCTTGGAATACCCTTACTCCAATGTCGCACATGCATACATACCTTACCACTATCAAATGAGAATGACAAGAATGGTTTTGAAGGTCTTTAAAATTTGTTTGACTCGAAACCCTGGTTTCTTTTGGTAGCTTCTCATGTGTGGATTTTTCCTAATGCATCTTCCATAGGGTGTTTCCTATAATGGAAGTAAATTCAGGTTATACTGTCTTCTGGCACTAGTTTTTGTCCTATTAACTGCCTTCTTTTCTTGTGGCAATTACAAAATTTTTGTCTTATTATTGTTAAATCATATTGAATGCAAGCTATAAGTTTGGAATTTTCTTGTGTCTCTAATGACCTAGAGTTATGAATATAGACTAGTCATCCCACTAATTTTTTTTTCATTTGCTAGTGTATCATCAATCATCCTTGATCACAATTTTTTCATTCTAACTTCCTCAGTTTAGGTAGTCATTGTTGGTGTCCATGTACATTGCTCAGACCTACTACCTTGACCCTCTTTCTATTGCTGTACAGTGACTTCTTGTTTGTGTTCTCAAAAATATGTGAAACATTATGACTATTAACAACTTTGTTGTTGTGTTGATCTTCAACCGATATTGATTTCTGGTTTGTTAGATTTGAATCTACACCTAAATAGTTTATTTTTTCTTCATTGGATTTTCTGATTTTTTCTTACATTTCTTCAATTTGAAATGAGAGATGTTCATTTAGAAGAAATTATAAATTTCCAAGGGATTATTTTTTGTCAACAATCAGAATCGGAAATGAAGTTTTGATACCTTCATTTCCCAAATATGACATGAACAACTTGATTCATAAATTGACTATCCATTGTCAAAAGAAAAAAAAACTTAAAATCCATAAGGGTAAAAAATATCACAATGAATATGAATAGATGATTAATTACAATGCCATAGGATTGTGTACTTATACACATTGACTAGTGACCACGGTTGTTAGGTCATGTCCCTTTCTTACGTTATGCCTTTTAATTAAGATGTGTGAATTCTTTAAGTGTGATTATTATTATTTTATATTTTTGTGTTTATTACAGATAACATATAAGATCATAGTTATAGGTTAATCATTATAGTTTTTACTTTTACTCTTAATATTTATAACAATTATGAAAGGTCATTGGTATGTATCATGTTAAAATTTTTTAATTCCTAGGTAGGTTTGGGGAATTTTGTTTTTAATTTTTTTTACTTTTCATTGTCTTAAATGCTTTCTTGTTTATTCTATAAAGTTTGGGTAGAAGTTCTAGCTAGCAGTTTATAGAAACCCATACCCTTTTTCCTTTGTGTCGAGAACTTAGTTACTTAGCCAACACAATATTTTCAGAATAGATTATTCAGTCCAAATGAATTCTCGTGGTTAACCTTAGAAATTTTAATAAGTTCATTCTTTCAAACTATTATAGAGACGCAATAGGCCATATTTGATATGGAAAATTGTTAATTTATGATTCTAAGATTATCTTCTATAGTTTCCAAAGAAGTATAATAGGACAATTTCAAGCCTTTGGCTTCACTATCTTAAAATTGTTTTTCCCTAATTAGTGTTCCCAGTTCATAGCTTGGACTTTGGATATTAATGCTTTATAGACACATTCAGTGTAATTCTTCCAAGTTGAAGTTCCTACTTTGTAGTTAATTGTTGGGTCGTCTTTGTAAATGTAATCTGAACTTGTATAATATTCTCAAGAGCTTGTGTAGGTACCTTTAGTTGAGACTTTGGTTCTAATACATTGTGATTTTTTGGTTATTTGTTTCTCTCTCTTCTCTGCAGTCAGATTAGTTACTATTGATCTAAAACCATAACTTTTTCATTGAGATGAAATCACCTTCGTTTGTTAGCTACAATTATATTCTATAATATATTTTATAGAAGTCATATATTTATATGCCTTTTTTATGTACCCTATCGGGTTGCAATGATGTGTAAGATAAGTAGTCCCATTACTATAAGTACTACTTAGTAAGTCACACAGATTGGTACTGCTGGAAAAATTCCTAGACATGGGAGCCTGGGCAGTGGATCTAGTACACAAATTTCTATTTTGAACATTTGTAATGTTTATATGTCATTAATAATACGACTGCATTCATGGTAATTTTCTTTATCTTTTAATTTATTACATATTATTTTTGTTGTTGTAATTCTTAATGATACTGAGAGGAGGGATTCATCAATATCATGTGTAGATTAAACAATTTCCACTTTAAAAATTATGAACCAATTCTTGTTTAAATCACAACAATAAAAGACAATTTTGTATAGAGTATTTGGAAACTAAATTTGTATATATATGAATCTTTTTATTACATAAATAGATGGGAGACACCAATATCCAAAGATGTGAGAACCAACTAACTCAGACACCAATCTAATTCGGACACCAATCCCAAATGCAAGCATCAACTCGCTGATTAGAGGCACCAACCTGTGAAGACACAAATACTTTATGCAAGCACCAACTTGCTATGTAAACGAACCAACCTATGAGGACACCAATCCTTTGTGCACGAAACTACTTATTGTGTACAAGAAACTACTTGTGAGGACAACAATACTCTGCGCAAGCACCAACTTTATCTAATCAAGAACTGACTTGAGAGGAGACTAAAATATCATGTCCTTGCTCCATCCTACCTCCCTGAGATAGATGTAGATGTTCATCTATCGCACTTCCTTCTGATTTATGCACAAATATCCATACTTGTTATGTGGTTTACACACACTAATGTTCTCTACTTCCATTCTGTGCAACTTCTATACTTCACTATTTGTTCTTCACACTGCTCTACTTACTGTGTACTCCGCTTTGTTTTTCCACACTGGCTCTCTTGTTGTATACTCTGCTTCAGTTCTATGCACTACTTTGATCCAACACACTACTCTAATCATGTGCACTTCTTAAAATATGTGCACTACTCAGGTTCTGCACAGTGTTTGCTACTCTGTTTTGCTGCTTTGTGCACTCATTTCTCTACTCTTTATTTCTTCTAGATCAATGATCCATTGATTCGCCAACAAATCGAAGCTCCCAAATACATAATACCTTTTCATGTCCATTGCGAATGCTCCACCTTCACCTTGAACTTTAGTTTATTTATATCACATTGTTTCGTTTATTAGATTGATTTGTCCCCGAGTAGGAGCTTCTTTATGTAGGCTACCTCTTTATTCTTGGTCAATTTTACCCAACACAATGCACTTGAGCTGACTAAGTCTTTTCTGCGTACTTTGATATTTTTCCTTATTGCGGAAAATCCTATGTGTGACATGTACCCATCCATATTGCGTGGATAAGTATCCATGTTTTTTATATACTTATTCAAACAAGAATCAAGGCCTCATGCTTCTGATTGACATCATCATGCTTCTTGTTTGACATTAATGACAACACAAAAATTATACAATCTACCCCTTTGGACTTGATGTCAACACCAATCAAAACTTAGCTCCCCCTGAGTATGAGCTCTTCTTCTTTGCACGCAACGTGCTCCCCTTGTATTCATGTAATTTGATCCTTTGCACTCCCTATGAAAACTCTGATTCAACACTTATATGCAAAACCTTCTACCTAGCATCTCTCCCCCTTTGACATCAATGGAAAAGGGATGCTCCCCATGGCTTCATGCTTCCATTTCTTTCTCTTGTCGCTTCTACTATGTTGTACCAAGTTCCTTCCTTGTTGCATGATGATTTTCTAAATATAATTTCATTATTTTGCTAATTCTACGATTAATTTCAAGAATCTTCTTGCATTGCTACTTCTGACTATGCATATCTTGTCACATTTTTCAGTCTTCCCTATTGCGTACCAAAACGATTCGTCATGCGAAGTATTGGAAATGTGCGACAAGTCTTCCACATGGATTTGACATATCATTTATGGTTTATGCATGAGAGTGTCATTGAAAAACCATACTCAATATTTTATTCACCGTTTGCAATATCTTAAATTTATATCGACAAAATTTGTTAGTTTACTTGTGTTGTTACTCATGAATGCAATTTACTTTTACATCCTTTAAATTTATTTCAAAGCACGCAGGCCAATAATTTTCAAACTTACTTATGAGCCATTCACCATGTTTAGTAAACACAAAATTTTCAAGCTTTGTGTGACACTTCCTATTATAGAGGTTTTTATTATCATTTTCATAGCTTAGTTTAGTACATCTATCGCAATGACAAACCCTGTTCAATGAGTTAATGCAACCAAAGCCATAGCTTTATAGGTAATTTAGTCTCAACATCAAGAATTCACAGACCTTAAGAGAAATTTATAGAATTGGGAATCTTAGACTAAAGAAGAATATGTAAAGGAGTGGTATGCCTAATCATATGTAAATCAGATGAATGTGACTGGCATTGTGACCCGTAAAGACCAGGTTGAGCGATGGAGAAATAATAGGAGAACATATTGGTTTTTTTGCAACAACTACAAGGAATTCCCAATGATACTAGTTCCAAGAAGCAATCATCTCCTAATATTGAGTTGCATTTTTCATTACCGCTTTTTGAGCATTAGCTTCTTTGAAGACTGCAATTTTGTAATCAATGATATTGATATGCCTGCTAAAGCAAATTTTGACAAGTGTACTCCCGTCATTGTTCGCATTATGTGACCATGATGCTTATATATGTATTTTGTCTTGTGGGACAACAATATTTGCCACTTCCGAACAACTTTGAATATATGTACCCCCTTTTTTGTAGTAGCTACACCTTTATATATAAATAAATACTGATTTAATAAGAGTGTATTCTTGTGTGACATTATTCAAACATTTTCTAGCTATAATTTTTATTTATAATTTCATTGAATCCATAATAGATAGCATATTGAATTCAAGGATTTTCATTCACAATTTTGGAAGTTAGCAAGGTAAGCAACATTTTTTTGCTTCTTGAAAAATGCATGTATTATTAACTTCAACAGCACATGTTTGTGGAATATTCCTTATCCATTTTTTAGTGTGCACGAGTTTTTTTTGATATTGCACAAAGTTGCTTCCCTTTTTTATCCATGACCCACTTTTTTTACTTCCTATAATATGTGTATTATTTCTTTCTAATTGTTTTGCTTCTCTTTGGAAATTTTGTGTCTTATTCCCTAATCGATCACATGCATAACATATTAGGGTATGACAGTACTTTGTAGCATGACCATAATAATTGCACCTTCATCATTTCAATATATTGAACTTTCTTCTACTAACATAATAGGGAAAACTGTAACCATTGAGGAAATTTTCATACCTGGATTGAACTTTCTTTGATGACACATTTCATACCTTCTCAAACCCCTTCTAATTTACATCTTGTTCATTTGTGACTGGAACGCATTTGTTATAATAGAATTTTTTCAACTGTCTTATCATATCCAATACCATATTTGTCTTCTAGTGACCTTTGATTATTCAATATCTCATCCAAAATTGATGTGTTGTTCCTAAATATGGCTTCAACTTTTGTGTCAGAAAAATCCTTGTCAATTTTTGGATTTGCGTAGTCTATAATTTCATTCTTGGAACTATTTGTTGCAACAAAGAGATATCTTTAATTTTTTAGAGATTAATTTTCTTTTCTTATTTCATTTAGTTCTCTTTTTAAGTGAGTAATCTCTCTATCATTTTTCTCAAGATTTAATAGTTGTTATGTTAATAGTTCATTTTCCTGTTTTGTTTCTTCTAGTGACACTTCCAATAAGGAATTCTTCTCTTCCAGCTTCTTAATTTCATCTAGTGCGTAGGTTAATTGTCTCCCGCAATATTTTTTCTTTTCTTTTGATTCTTCATGTGCTTTGTTTGTAGGCACTTATTGAGTCCTTTTGGCCTCAACCTCTTGGATTTTCAAACAATTAATTGTTCTTTCAGCATTAACTGATTCTTTTGTTGGATTAAAATCTCTTCATATTTTTGGGTGTTTACTTTCAAATATAGATTCTATTTTCTTACTTTCCTCAATTCATCAAGGGCACTAATTAGTTCACCTTTTGAGTCAACTTCTATAGTTCATCTTTAGACTTCAAGGTGTCTTCTTCACTTTCAAACTCTTCCCGATTATTACTCAGATCAAGTAGATTACAAGATCTATATTAAACATACAATTTTGAAGGTGAGATGTAGATTCTATTGTAAAAATACTTATAGAATGTTCCTATAGTAAGATATGATTGAATTTCATGTGTCTTATTTGAAATTGTTTCCTTACTTGAAATTTATGTTATCCTCTAATGGAATTTCTGTTAATCATGACCCAAATGTTAAGAGTAGTAAGTGACAAGAATGCCTCAACTTCGGAGGAAATATTCTCTACTAGCATCCCTCTGGATTTGGCTAGTATTATGTAGGGCTCTCCTTCGTCTGATAGTTCTTCCCAAATTCAAAGTCTAGGATTTCATTAATTGATGCTGGAAATAATTGGAATTTGAGACTACCAAGCTCCAATTTAATGGATAATGAAGTATATGCAAAACTTGTTGCATCCATGTATACTTTGGCGAGGGATCCATCACCATGGGTTTCAAGTTTTGGGAATCAAATACTATGCACAATTGGTTTTGAGCCGATTGTAATGAAGTCAGCTCGGCCTATATGTGGGATTGGACAACACCGAGACTCTTTTGTTCCTCCTAGTCACCTGGATTGGCACGTTAATTTTCTTGGTTAGATTTAAATTTAGGTGAGTATTGGGAACTGGAACAGTTATATGTAGGAAAATGAAAGCATTTACATATTAGTGGAATATATAATTAGGATCTAGTTTGGAGTATACTAAGTAGAGTAGCAACATGCTTAATGGTAGGAGGCCAAAGCTTAAACATGGAAAACAAATGAAGATAACATAAGATAATATAATTTTACTAATGCTCAATGAATGACCATGATATTTTATGGAATTCCTTTTTGGTGCTTGTCTTAATGTTCTCATTGTACATATTTTGCATATACTTAGACCTAAAAAAAAATTGTATCATTTTGGTGACATGAAATATACCTATTACATTTAGAACACCTCCTTCAAGTCTCCAAAATCAATAGATATACTTAACTAGAATACATAGAGTATGCTCCCTAGAATCTAGTACTCATGTGCACACTGCTGAAGATGAAGGTTTAGAGGACTGAATATTAACCTCTAGTTGTTTGTCATGTTCTGAAAGGTGTCTCCTTCCACAATCAACTATATATATTTGGACTTGTGGCCATTACTCAATTCCTCTATTGTATTCATCTCATGATAATGAGGAAGCATTAGCAGGATGAGAAGAAAGAGAGATGCTAACTCTTGAAAGAATTGCAAAATCTCAACACTCTAGTATGTACATTTTAGTCTTCCCCATATAAATTATTTTATCATGTCGTGACAAGATGAGTTGTTATCCAAATGTAAGTTTGAAATTTGTCTAGTTTTTGAAAAATTGACAAAATTGTTTAATATTAATTGACTATCTACAGGTGTAAGCAAAATCAGTGATCAAATTGGAAGTTGGGATATAGGTTATGACGTCGGGGTGAAATATGTATTTCTACATCCTTTCATTCCTATTTTTATTGCTACAGATGAGAAGGAGATTGTAAGATAATATATTGGATGTCATGTTATCCCATTTTTCACCCCAATCGATAGCCAATATTAATGGGTACCTCAATATCCTCATTATAATTATGTCTCTACGCTTGCATTATTTTTCATTTTACATTGTTACCAATTGGGTGGTTTCAATTTTCTACTCTTTGGTATGTTTCTTTTCTATTCTCTATATAAGTATTTTCAGTAGATATCCATGCAGTAAACTTCTTTAAATCACATGTATCTATTCACATAATGATATTCATTGCATCATGTCATAATAAAATCCATCATGAGGTTTGTTTAAATGTGAGTCAGTTGAAAACATGAGGTTTCTAGATAGTCAACTACACACATAGCATCAAAATATACCAAATTGAGTAAACTTTCTAGGGTTTTATTTTCTTTGAATATTCACATGGGTAAATACATGGGATGCTTCCTCAAATTTGTGGATGGAATCCCTAGTAAACACATTGGCATATACTAGTGCAACAAACCTAGGGGTATTCAAACTAGGTAAATGTCAACACAGAAGTATCCAAATTCCTAGCAACATTGTTGACAACTCGTTGAGTTAACCACTTGGGATAACTTAGTAGCATTTATGAGAGTAAACAAAGAAATTGTGAAATTATTAAGGATTTGCTAGTAAATTATTTAGGGTACTGAAATTACCATTTAAAGCATTTTTGAGTTATACAAATGTGAAGGCCATGGAGAAAATATTATCAGAACTCAATGATGTATGGTTGATCGTGATATAGAATTTTTTATTAATTTATATGGCTATAATAGTATATTTTCCTCCCTCCTTTATCATCTATGAATGTATCTCTATAATCATGATAGTTGGGGTTCATCTAGGAATGTAATATGGCTAGGAGTCTATATCTGGGGAGTCTGCAGTCCTCTCGGCATGAACATCCCTAGTTTCTAAATCTGGGCATAAAAAATCCCTATTTGACAGTAAAACTATAATGCCCACCTCGGTACCTTAACTGTTTAGAATAATGAGGTACTAGTTTTGAAATGAACCGGCTAAGTAAAACACTAACCATTTGAATTTACTTTGAAAATGCTTGGATGACAGTTATAGAAACTATTACTTTACTTAATAAATGTTAGATATGCTCAACTGATTGAGATAGAATGACTGAATGTTGGATATGCTCGATTGATTGAGATAGAACAATTGAATGTTAGATATGCTCGACTGATTGAGAGAAAAGGGTGAATGAAATATATGCTCAATTGACTGAGATATTAGGATGGATGATGAAATATCTCATAGTGCAGCACTACTAATGTGCGCTTGAGTGTGTGTGTGTGTGCAGTGGCAGGGAAGATGATTTATCAACTAACCGACAATGGAATTATAGGGGTCATAAGAATGGAAAGAACACATAGGGGTACAACGACTGACTGTTGACCCTGGATTAGCAATCCACACATGGGTGAAGCCGTTTCAGCTCACCCAGGGAAGCGTATGTCATACGGGAAAGACCATAATGATTTGGTCGCGTACGATGAGTTGAGGGGCGTGTAATAAGGAGAGCCTTATCCCTCAACATCCCTTCATCTCCAAGGAGCGTAATTGAGAGATCGCAGTAACGACTCCTGATCGCTATGCAGTACTCCCCATAAGAAGAAAGAAAGATACTGTTGGAAGGGCCCGCCGAAGAGGTACCTAGACGAAAGAAAAATGGAAAAAGAAAACTACTCGTACATACATAATTAAATAATATACATGTGGAAGTTTTAGAGAATTTAATAATAAGTTATTCAATACTCTATTATTATTATTATCATCATGTCGTGTTGGCCATGTTGCATGGGATTGAAAGCTTTGGTGGGCCATAACCCACAGTTGTAATTATTTTTGTTTGTTTATCGGAATCTTTGCTCTCTGTAAAAGTTGTGTCAGTTCAGGTCCCCATATGTCACTTACCACTAAGGGACGAGATAACAATCATGATAGTCCTCGTGATTGCCCCGAATCTTTTCTTTTGACCGACCTCTGCCGGTCCTTCCTGCTATTATGGTTGAGAAAGGAATTTGAAATTTAGAAAAGATAATGTTCTCTTCTTTTTAATTAATGGAAATATATTTTAATTATTTCAAAGTGAAAATATTTTAAATAGAATAAAGAATTATGTTAAATAATTTCTTTTTACTATAAAAGAAAAAGAAAAGCAAATAGAATAAATAATTATTTGATAAAATATTTCTTTTATTTTAGAAAAAGAAAAAGAAAAGGGAAATAATAAAATAAACATGGATCCTTCTACAACAGCTAGATTTGAGAAGACAAATACAACTGAGACTCTCTTAAAGACAAATAAACCTACCTTGCACTGATTTTGGGAGTTGGGTGTACACATTGAGTGAGAAAGAGACACTTGTATTTGAGAATAAAACTAATTAAAATATTAAATTAATTGAAATAATGTGCATGGACAGACACATGGCACATAAGATTTTCCTATTTAAAGAGGGAGGAGAAAGAGAGAGGGATCTCTTGCTCCCGAATGTTGGATGGTCATCATAATCTCAGATTATGTTATGATCCTTGGAGTTTGGATTAGCCCGAATGAGGATTAGGAGATCCTTTCGGGAGGCTATTTGTGTTTGTTCTTACGACCCCATTAGCTTGGGGGTTCGGGGTGAAGAAGAGTAACCCGGATACGGTAGGAAGGTCAACCGAGGGGTCACTCGGTACTTCATCAGGAGATTGGATTGGAGCGTGCGGAAACCACTTCGAGGACTCCATCGATTCGCTCGACCGACCGTCGAAAACAGGTTTGAAGTATTTGATTTTTATTTTATTTATTTTGCTAAATCGATTTGAGTACTGACATTCATGTACTACATTAGAGAGAGCTAGATCTGTGACTTCTATATTTCTTCTGACAAAAATCATATTGGAAGTTTTTTTTTTTTTTTGAGACCCCAAAAATGGGGTCCCTACATTTGGTATCAGAGCCGGTCGAGCCTTGAGGGCGCCGGACTGATATTTCTATTAGGGTTCATCAGTATCTTCGTCATGGTTGGATCCGGACATTCGAATCAGCGACTGCCACAACCATACTCAACTTCCAGCTCGACCGTCGAAACAAGTTCATGCTTATTCTTTTGCTTATTATGTAGATGACTCATGGGAAATAGTAATTTCTTAGTATGGTTTAGAATGCAAGCTTCTATTCAATGGTCGTCACTCAACTATACTCTAAAATTAAGTTTAGATCTCATCTATATAATGAAAATTGAAGATTCCAGTTTTATATCCTATTTAGCAACCTGTGTATATACTGAGGGTTTAGATCTTATTCTTTTTATTTAAAATTTCTGTGTTAGATCAAAGGTGATCATTCCTGCATAGATCGAAATGCTAGGTCCATATTTATTATAATTTATCTGAAATCTCTACGTTGGTTGAAGTCGAAACATCTCTGTACTGATCGAAAACTCAAATCTCTGATGTTCAATTTTCAACGAGCTCTGATCTTAAATTGAGATCAAATGCTGGCCCAAATCGGCCTACATTATTATATTTGTTTTTCTGTACATTTTATTTACAATTATAGGTTCATGAAATCACTTACTTTTTACTATGTCGCATCTCTATTGTTAAACTTCAATTCAGTTCGCATTATATCTCACCGACTAAATCTATGACACCAGATATCGGGCAAAGGTCGCATCCCACAGTCTTGACCTCAGATCTGTGTAACACTTCTTCTCCTTTACAGTCGAATCATGCTCAGAAAGAGATTAAGGTTAAAGATCTAATTATATAATTATGATTTCAAATCTGTGTAATATTCCTTCCCCTTTAATGCCAAATTATGCTCAGAAATCGAGCAAGGTTACGGTTATGTGCATTTAGAGATCCTTGAATTCAGATTGGTGTAATTTTCCTTCTTTTAAATATTGAATCGTGCTTAGGAAATTGAAGGAGGTCGCGGATCGAATTACTTAAGGTTTCCTAATTCCAAATATATTGATCAAAATTGCTTAGAAGACGGATTGAACCATTTATCTGAGCCTAGCCTATGAAGAATTACACGCCTGCATGCATATCTACAACCTATGTCTGTGCCTGCTAGTTCTGAATCTCGGCGATTTGCCATTTTCCCTGTTCTTGATTTTTTTTTTCTTTTTGTAAAGATGACTTTGTGTTAATGATAATTTTTCTATGATGGAAGTAAAACTCTCGACCTGGATCATAGATCCTTGTGTAGTATACAAGTGCGTGTATGTAATTGTTTTTACTCGTGAAGAGGATTACAAAGTTTCCACCCTATGACCAATCCGGTGTGTGAATATTCTTGTTTGCAAATTGTATTGTTCGAGGAAAAATTTGCATCGTTATTCCTTCATGATGGAATTACCGCGTCATCTCTTCATGATGGAATTGCAGTGTTGTCCCTTGGTAATCAACTTTGCATATGTATACTGATATTCCCAATCACCATAGTTTAAAACTACTGTATATCTACTTGACATTTCCAGAATTCCTGCCTTTTGCATTCTCTGAGCATCGACTTCATATTTGACATTTCCGAAGTTATGGAACAAATCTCTCTGTATATTTAATTGAAAATATGAACAACATTATCAAAATTCGAGCTAGGAGTTGCAAAGTGGCTTTAATTTTTCTATGCATTATTAGAAAATATGTAAGGCGTTTTCCAGAATCTGTAGGGTATCGACTGGTTTATGATCGTGTATCCAAAACTGGAATTATGAGTACTGATCACCGGGATTGTGATCGGGATCTCCCTTATACCACGGCCTTCTTACTATTCTTCATTTACTACATCTCTGTCTCGTATTAGCTAACGATGGTGGAACATGATCAACTTAGATCTAATCTCCTGTTTAAGCTCGTTGAACCCACAGTTTTACTAAGCTTTCTCCAATACTCTGACAACGTTTAGGAGTAGGTTTGTGCCTCCTATGTCTGCAATTACTTGAAAACTATTGTTTATGAGATCATGTCGCCTTATTCAATCACCGAGTCAACCTACCTTTTGTTTAGTTCAACACCCAGTCTGCAGCAGATGGAGAACGACTCAGGAGAATAAATGACACCCTGTGTGGTGGAGTGTCATCAATGCGAATTCGACATGGATGCACTGGGCATGCAGTGACACCGGCCACGTGTAGAGATGAGACTCTATCACGCCGACACTGGAGGAAAGTGTTCTCGACTGGCGAATAGAGCAGTTAGGTTTCCTCCCTTAAACTTCTGTCGGTGGTTAAGTGACCGATAAGAACATGTGTCATTGAAATGCTTTTAGCCTGCAAGCCGAAATCTCATCATGACATGCATTTAACAACTAATGTTTAATGAAAATCGATTCTGTGTTATTATTTTGATATTGTTAGTTAGTGAAGTTGTTAATACATAACTATTTGTTACAGTTGTAATGGAGTTTAATAAAAATATTTATTGTTATGTAAAGATAATGGAGGTCGGCCCCAAATTATCACTTAGATATGATTAATTAGCAAGTGATAACGAATAACTATTTGTTACTATTGAAGTGAAAGGTAATGGAAATATTTTATGGTTATGGCAATTATAATGGAAGTCGGTTCCACATTATTATTAAGACATTGTTAAAAAACGGGGATGAGGGCAGGAGCCAGCGGTGAGGTCTGATGGTTGTCTCGACAGAAGTCCAGTTTCGATTCCTGTGGGGGAGGTGCGGCGGGCACAAGCTCCTTAAGAAAACTGCACCCCAGAAAAAGCTCGTACGACTGCGATGGTGGCCATACTCTCGCTGGAAGCCCTGTTCAATATTAAGGCTGGCCCCGGCTCGTGGGTTTGATATCCGGGTGGTTCAGTGATGGCGCTCACTCGGCGGTTTGGAGAAGTTCCCACGGTTTGAAAAAAAAAAGACATTGTTAAAATAGCGAAATTAATAAAGCAAAATTAGTTTGAGAACTATGACAAGTGTATTAATTAATTCATACATTGTGAAAAGACTTTACATAATAGGGGGATTTATTTATTTTTATATATATGTACATGTTATTTTAAAGATTGTAAAGGTAAGTCAATGGGCTTGAAAAGATTCAAAAAGTACATAGAGCTTCCATATAAATGAGTAGATTATTTTAATGTAAGTTGTGAAATTACTTGAAATTATAAGTATCATACAATAAAAAGTTGTATAGCTTTAAAATTTTAAGTTGTATCTTTTTTTAGGATGCATTATAAAGAGTACTAAAACTTCTTCATTGCAGAAAAAGGTGAATACTACTTCTTAAAAAGAAAGGATAATTTACATAATTTATTGTATCTATGATTACAAATAAAAAAATAAAAATATAAAATTTCTTCATAAGTTAGGAGATATGAATTTTGAAATCAACGGAAAACATGAATGTATTTCAAAGAGGGAGGGATATTTATTTATGATACGAATAGTGATAAGTAGTTCTAGAAATTCTTTTAAATGTATTTAAGTCTGACCCGAGGTTGTTCTTGAAGGTAATTTATACTTCCTGTATTTTTATTCTGTAAATGTGGGATAGGATGTATACAAAGTTAACTTATAGAATTTTATGTAATCATTCAGAGTTAAGGGTTGGTTGTATGTATAAATAAAATGGTTACTGGAAGATATAAATGGTTATATATATAGTTCACTCATATACATTTGTATAAATTTACAAACTCATAATATACCGAATCCGTGGTAATGCATTAATTGTTATCTTTTGAATCCCACTTAAAGTTTTCTATATTATTTTTATGCTTACCTTTGAGGATTTTATTTGACCATTTTAAGCATGAAGGAAGAAGGTGACTAGGAAAGAAAATTGTTGATTAAGGAACTGCTATGGGATTGCTACATTATATTCCTTATTTATGAAAACTACAATATAGTTATATTCGTAAGACAACAAGGTGATCGGATTGACGAGACTTTGACAGATTGTCGAGGAAGTGAAACCAACTTAATAATTGAAAAGCAAGATATCTATGTCCCTAGCACAAGGAGATAAAGCCCATGAAACTGATTTTCTAAGCATGACAATGATGAGCAAAAAAGTACAAACTCGACATAATCGGGAGAACAGTAAAAGAAGAATTCTCCATTAAGAAATTCCACCGAAAAGACCGAATGAAGACGATTTTAATAAAACAAAGTATGGAGACAATCAACTCAATGAAATAAACATAGTGAATCTAACCTTAGGTCATTATCAAACTTGTTGAAACTACAACTAGCCCTCGAGATGGAACTCGATGGGGTTAAGAAAACACACAGTGTACGACTTGATGAGTCTGTCGAAGTGACCCTGTGACAACTGAAATGATGAAATGAGGTAAGGACTTGATAAGCTCATTAACTTGGACATGATGTTACTGATGAAAGGACTAGAAGATAAGCTTTAACACTTCTCACTAAGTCACTAAATTTCGAAGACTCGAATCTTATCTTATGGAGAACCTGCATCATTGAAACATTTAGAGATATTTGGAAGTAGTCTTATGGGAATTTATTTTGGAATGGTTAAGGATCTCTCGTGATTTGTTAAAACCATGATTATATCTTACTAAATATTTTATGATGTTTACCTTCTTGACTAGAAGGGAGGATAACCTAATAGATTTGAAACCTTACTTGGATTAGTTATGTTGATAAATTATTGGGTGGCTATTGATGCAATGTAGCTTGTGGGAAACTTGTACTTCGTAGACCCTCATGAATGAATAAGGGATATAGGAAATCCTATTGGGACTGACAATTATGAAATGTATTGTCGGATTGATATGAGACGAAGTTACGATTAAGTTCCTGAGGGTGTATTGTAACCGTACTAGATGATATAGGAGCTAATGCATTTAGCCACTTGTGCTTATAGCCTTGATTATTGGAGGAAACTAGAATTCAATGACGATAGGGATGTATGAATCTCTTTATTATATACATGTATTGTGTATCAATTTAATGTCTTTTTAATTTTTTTTTAGAATGACTCTTACACTATTGAATTAAATAGATTATGTTCAAATAGAATGTAAAACATGGTTATTGTGGATGTATTTAATGATAAATGACAAGTAATGACCATATATGAATTTAAAGAAAGAACTGTGTCGTGCCCACTATATGCCAGTTAATTAAAACTTAACATGCAGAGTGCCAAACATAAATTATCAACCCGAGGAAGTCTTTTATTTCAAAGCTATCGTGCAAAATATATGCAAGTACAATTTCTACCTGACATTGTTATCTATTGGTATGCAATCAAAACTATTTGTAAACTAAAACACAACTTCTTGAAAGTAAATCAAACACAGTTCAACAAGATATATTCCTATGAAACAAGATTTGATTGTATAAATCTAAAATAAGTCTTGTGTTGTCCAATGATCTAACAAATGAATTATCAACACAACGATTATAATAGATCTAATGAATGAAAGCATACAACTATGATAAGCTTAATGAATGAAAGCATAAACGAAATAATAAGCAGATCTAAACAATAATACACTTGCAATTAACATTACCAGCATCTGCTCAGGGAAGACGGCCCTTCCTCCACTGAGCAAATCTGGATCTCCACAATGAAAGTATACAACTCCATAATTAAGAAATTGCCAGCATATATTATCATAATGAAAGAACTACAATAGATCTGGATCAAATCCTACATCATAACATTGTGTTCTTTCCTATCTTACATCTCCTATCATCCATCTCCTATCCTGCATAATCTATCATGCTTAATCTCTATCGATATATCCTCCTTCTCAATGAGATGGATTACATATTTATACATAAAATTATCTCCTGGAAATGAAGAACTGAACCCCCAACTTGTGATCTGCAACAGCTGAAACACGACCGTAACTGTTAGCAATTTTGGAACCGGCTGCAATGTAATGCCCATATTTTGATTCGGCATATTTATTAGTTAGACACACCAAACTTTATTTCTTATATATTTTGTCGAACTCAGCTCGACTGAGTAAACTATATTGGACCTCATTATATGATGTTACTCTGTCTTATGATTTCACCATGATTATGATGTTACTATGATATGCAGTTATGATGTCATGATTATCATATGATTTCCTTATTTTACGATTGCAGTATATGTTTATATGTTTTCCTTAATGAAATGTGAAATATATGATTCGGTACGTGGATACCATCTTCTTATATGAATTATTGAAATGTTATATGTATCTATGATGAGCTAAAAGGTTACATGAAATGAAATGATAAAATGGATCAATTGGCGATCAATGGAAAATGCTTTCTATAAATTGTATTTTGCAAAACACTAACCTACAGGACACAAGGGCTATGGGATAGCCAGTTACTTGATCTGATATACATTGGAAAGGAAAAACATGTTCATACAGCAAACCTTAGCAGCCAAAATGAGGATACGATAACACAAACTGATAATCCCGATAGCAGCAAGTATGAGTTGATAAGGGCGTAGGCCCAGTATGTTGAGAGGGATGGATGTGTTTCCCACCCTATGTTTCCATGAGACCCGAGGTCGTGGGAGGGCCGTGCTGAGACACGCTCCCCATGTTGTTGTGATGACGATTGTCGGATGCCTGCTAGGGGAGGATAGGTCCGCTGTTCAGCCGACGCTATCGCTCTCAAGTTCTATGTGGTCAGATCGGTGAGTCCGACATCCACTGTGGTACTAGCAGAGGAAGGATAGGGAGGATGCTGGACGTAGGTTATGAAGGGAGGACGTGTTAATTAGCACTGTTGGGGGTTTAGTATTCCTTGATTCCGAGTTAGTGGAAGTAGGCACCCTTCCTGTACTTGATTGATTAAACTAATGTAAACATAAAGACAATGATGTTAAATCGTAAATGGTTAACTGTTAAATAACCGAGGATGTTAAAGTAATTATACTATAGATTATGCTTGCTCTTCTGCATGGGGGTAGATACTATTGTTAGTTAGCAAGTATGCATAGGCGGAATGGGGTTTGTTTATAGTACATGTCCGACATGTGCATACACTGGCCATGCATGCACACCTTGTACGTGTACAATATTACTGGTGTATAACATACTTGTCATGCTTGAATAGTAGTATAAATGTCATAGATAACTCAGTTAAGGATACATCAATCAACTTAGGTAATGAATGGTTAGGTTGTCAATGTGTAAATAAGTGAATTAGTAATTATATGAAAACATTGTAATAATCAACTAAGACAAGTATCGTCAGTTAACATTGTCATAGAAGAACTGTTGTGAATAGGGTAATGATAGTGTCTAAGTAATTAATAAAATTGTTTAAGCCCTCACAAGTGCTTTGTTTATAAGAACAAGGATGCTATGTCGATGATAGGGTACCCATGTGATGAACAAATAATTAAGAATGCTATGATTGATTCACCTTTTATTATTGTCAAAGGGTGATTTAATTATTATTATTAATTAATAAATGATATTCCAGCAAACATTTATATCCCTATCGTAACAAATGCAATATAAGTAAGATTTAAAATATTGATTTATAAATTAAATATTGTGTGATTAATTCCATTTCAAAAGTTAGCCATAATAAGATAATCATTTTTTGGAATAAACGTGATGTGATGGAAAATGGATATTTAATTATTCAATGTAAATCTTGGAATTTAAACCTCAAGCTAAGTAGTCTCGACGGATAAGGTGGATCATTAAGACACATCATGTCCAAGTTGACAAGGGGGCAACTAATTATATAATATTTTATTAATTACATTAATAACATTAAAATATCAAGGATGGCGGATAGACTTGTATTTAATGAAACTTGTCCCGAATGGATAACCTCGGGGTGATAATTCCCACCGTAATAAATAATTACGACCGTCAATCCAAAACCAAATAAATTTTCCATAAGAGTAATTAATTATACATTTTTATAATGAGACGTGGATGAATGAACTAGGGAAAGGAGTAAAGGTTTGAGGGGCTCGAGAGGGGGAGTTTGGGGCGGTGGAGTAAGCCCAAGGTCTTCTCGAGGATGGACATGTATATAGAGGGGGAGAAGGTTGAAGGTGGAAGAGGTTTTTTTGATTGGGGAAGAAAAGAAGTTTGGAGAACAAAAGTTGGGAGAACAGAAAGTTTGGCGAACAGAAAGATTTGGAGAACAGAAGGAAAGAATGCTCTCGGGATTATCAGATTGTGGGCTCGGGGGCTTGGAAATCCTTTGATTTCCAAGGGCCAGCAAGATTATAGCTGGTCGGTAGGGGGACACTTCAGTTTGGCTGTCTAAGGGGTTATAAAACCTGCTACAACTTACGGTTAGCATCAGCATCAGGTAATTTCCATTATTTACTGTTATGCTTAAACTTACTATAAACAGGCATCACTGCTATTTACTGATTTACTGCTATTTACTGAGTGGTGAAACATATTCTTATGCTAGATTGTAAAAAAAGAAAATATTGGTATGTTAGTCTATTTTAAATTACGAATGTAAGGTGATAAAAGAAAACACGACAGTACACTAAATATTATTTAGGCACATAGTAATTCTTAGAAATTTACTTCCATAAACTGGTAAAGTTAAAACGTAGAAAATTAAACCTGAAATTTTACACAGTGCTCTGCTGTAAAAACCAGAGCATTACAGATGGTATCAGAGCCTTTGTTCAGACTCTTGAACCTACGGGCCTATTCATGCTTCACCTAGAAAATTTACTTGATAATTTACCTACTTGGCCTCCAGCCGTAGTCATCTTTCAAGGTACCTGCACAACGATAACAACAATTACATTAAAAATATATATTTATTTATATTTTCATTCTTTATATAGTTAAACTACCACTAAACAAATGCAAATTAATTAGGGCTTCCAGCAATTTATCCCCTTCTGTTCTGTTGAATTCATGAACAAAAATAAGAGAAGAAAATTAAATTGAAATTACAATAAAAACAAAAGAGCTTATATAGAAATTAATAGTTGTTGCCGACAAAATATTGAGCTATTTTGAGCAAATTCGCTAAATTTAAAAGATATCTCGAGGGTTTACGTGAAACCTGCTGGGAAGTAAATCATCTCATATTAGATTATTTCTTTGAACGTCTCTGATTTCTTTTAATAATTTGCATGTTAGTGCTACAACTATATCCATTGTAATGCCTTACTAATCAATCCAACGATCCGAGTCTACCAATATCAATCATTGAAGAAGACAGGGTAGTGAAAATGTGATCTGCTAGTTATGCTAGTAATCAACATGCCTAATTGTTATTGGCATTAGATATTCTCTGAAAGCATACAAATTGAGTTTCCCAACCGATTAAAGTGAAGTGGAACACACGACCTATCTCTTAGAAATGGATTTAAAAATGAAAACCTAATTCGTCTTAACAATGGGAGACAGATCATTCGGCCATCGAAGCCAATGGCTCAGATTGGCAAGTTCTTCGTTTCAGTTATTGTTGTTACAGCTAAGAGTAAGACCGAGGGTTTTGGGTAAACATGGCCAGGGTTGACGCTCAAAAGCTATGGAACACCGAGCCAAAGCACAAATCGCACACCACTTCACTCAATTCTGTAGATGAAGTTGTTATCTTCATCTATTGTTTAGATAGTCTTCTTTTGGTCAAGTCCGTTGTAATATTTTTCCCAAGATCGCTGCAATAAATTTTCCAATATCTCTCTCTATATTTTATGTGCAGATTGTTGGCTATTCAACTCAAATCGGCGATATTTTAAGACATACTCTAAAAAAAGAAGATATACGATCTAGTTTACCATGCCATCATAGTAAATCCATCATATATTTTGGTTTACTTTTGGCCATGGACATCTTCATTTTGTAATTTTCATTCTCCAATATAATAAAACAAAACATATGCACTTTAAAGACAATGATCTAGAAATTCTTAGAGCATTCTTTGCAAAATTTCCTCACCCTTACGGTATATCTTTACACAAGAAGATAGGTTGTCAACGAAGTATTACTAAAGTTAATTGTATTGTATTGATTGTAATAGCTGATTCCAACATATCTACACAACCGGATAACCTACAATTCTTACTGCAGACACTTAAAAATGCATATTGTCAATGAATGAAAGTTTTATACTAGGCATAAGGTAATTATAGCTCAGTTTAACGGTTGTGCACCAAATATTTGCCCCTATACATTCACCAGCTGAACTGTCAATGAGTCAATGACGGGGCAGGGGAATGGAATTTCCAGACTTTGATAACTTCAATCCAGGTTTTGATCTTAAAAAAAAAAAATTTTAGATACGACCTAAACTCAATGGAATTTCCATACTTTTAATCCATATTTTGATCTAAAAATAATTTGGAAATACGACCCTAAAACTCAAATTCAGCTGACATGGTATGAGTATGTCTCAAATAGAAATTGTTTCAGTAGTCTTTTCTACAAAACCTAAAACCCATCAAAATTTGCTCATTTTTTTTAAATACAATTGCGCCCTCTATCCTTACTACAGAAGCAGCTCCTCCACTACCAAAAACCTAAATGAGGGATAGTCTATTAAACCGTATTTTCGACATTGTTTGAGTTTTTTTTTCGTGATTTTTTTTTTTTTTTTGGTGAGATGCTCTAAGAAGATTAGCATTCTACAAACTGAGAGAAAACATGTAGTGTGATATGCTCTATTACATTGATGACTGCGCGTTCCCTCTTTGAGAGGCTACGCACTAAAATATGAATATATATGAAGCTATACGTTAACCTCAGAGAGCATCGCTCTCCTTCTTGGCAAAATCATTATAGCTAAAGCTAAGCAAAAAAACTCCTTACGTTTTATTTTTCTGGAAAAAAGAAGAAAAAAAAACGGTGTTCTTCCCAACTCAAAAGGAAATATTTTACCTACTCGATACTCATGGAAGGAGGGTAATAAGAGCATTACCAGTCGCACCCACAACCAGCAGTCATTGGTATTGTTAATATTCCGTAACCAGTGATTTTAATGTTCCATTTAACCATTCAAAGATTCTCTCTTCCCACGCCTCCTAGGCAGTTACTGATTTCCTGATTTGCCTTTCGAAGACCAGTTTCAGAGAACTCATTCCATGCTACTGGTTGTAAAGGAAGGCGACGAGATTTTAAACCGAAATCTAGGGCTTCCAATCTTCAGAAAAACAAAGGCGCGAACGCCAGGAAGATCGCAACAATCAATCCAGTCGCACCCTCTCCTTCAGGCACATATCTCGCCAACATACACCAAACCTTGTATCCCCGGCCATGGAGTCGCGCTCGCTGATGGTTGCAGAGCGGAACAGCTATGGAAAAGAGGGGCAGAAATGGCCGCGTCTTGGGGATTGACCCTATTTAGGGTTTCCCCCACTTTCCGAGGGCGGTGGGTTGCTTGGAGAGACCGCGTGTCCTTCATGCATACTCGCCCTTTTGCATGGCGGTGAAAGGCCGCGTGGTAAAATAAAATCTACGGTTTGTAAATATTCGTTTCGTATATAGTTTGAAAAATATATATGTCGAACGCTATAATATAGGTTATATTAAAATTTAAATTTATTGTTATATATTATATGATGTACGAAAATTTAATTTATTCATATTTTAATTAGAATATATGTATTATAAAGATTAATTTTACTTTTATGTTATAATAGATGTTGCATTAAAGTTTAAATTTATTGTTTTATACTCTCATAGGATATACGTGTTATAAAAATTTAAATTATTCATACTTTGTTAGAAAATATGTTTTATAAGAATTAATTTTTCTTTTCTGTTATAACATATGTTGTTAAAAATATGTTTTATAGGAATTTTAATTCTTAGTATTAAACTTAACTATGATTGGTTGAGTTTAAACAAATAATGTTAATTAAGTGGTTAGATTAGAGGGTAACATTTAAAGCTAACTAAAATAGAGATATTAAAAATTTTGCCGAGATTTCAACTCCTAGTCGAAGGGATGAAAGAGACCCGAAATCTCAAAAACAAGACACCATTAAGACCAGCACGACGAGCTAAACACCATGACAAGATTGTTTAAATAAAAACGAATATAGATTTTACTGTGCTAATCTTGACAATTTGTTATCTCATGATGCAAGTTATTAAATACCTACATTTTAGTTCCACGTATATTTGATTGAACAACTAAGGATATGACTTTATTTTTAATAACTCAGGGACTATCATGGTGACAACACGCAGAGGTCGAGGTCGGGGTCAAGGTCGACCACCGTCACCACCACCTCCGCCACCGCCAACACCGCCACCACCAACCTCAACACCAGAAATGCAGATCATAATGAGGTCATTGGAGGCTATTATGACCACGATGAACAGGCAGTCCGAAAGGGCCGCCGAGGTAGAAACCACTCAAGTGAGTCGAGAGAACTCTGAAAGGGCACATGGCCCAAGACTGGAACCGCTTCAGGACATATCGAGGGAGTTACAAAAGATAAAAGTTCCAGAGTTTTCAGGAGGACGACCCGGTAAGCATGCAGAGGCATGGCTGGAAGGCATGAAGAGATGCTTCGCATTGAATGAGTACACATCTAGTTCCAAGGCTAGGATGGCCGTCTTTCAGCTTAAAGGTGATGCTTTGAATTGGTGGTCAGACCTCGAGAAGCAGTTGCACCTTACTCCTCTTACAACTTCTTGGGAACTGTTCGAGGAGAGGTTCCACATGAAGTATTTGCCAAATTATTACAAGGAAGAACAGGCAGGTGCACTCCATGCCTTAGTACAGGGAGACAAGACAGTGGTGGAGTATGAATCTCGATTTATGGAACTGGTAAAATATGTTCCTTACCTTGATGCAAATGATTGTCAGGTAGAGCGTTTTGTGTATGGACTTAACTACAAGATTAGAGCTGCTGTGCGGATGTGGAAGCCAACTTCAGTTGCCATGGCAGTTGAGTATGCTCGTTATGCAGCTGATATGTCAGATGGAAAAGGGGGCAGTAAGTTGACAGGAACCAATCAGTATGTTTCAGGGAAGGCATCACGTCCTTACTTCAGGGGAGGACAGTCTAGACCTCCTCCTTATGGTAACCGGTTCACACCGAGGGGTAATACTTCAGTTAACTCAATCTCGCAGGCATCGTCCGCAACCCACCAAAGCCAGGGACGTACACAGGGAAGTTCCTATAGAGGAGCAAGGGGTTTTAGAGGAACCAGGGGAAGGAACTCATCTCAGAGGATTCCTTCGAGCAACAGGCAAGCCCCTCCCAATCTCTCTTGTTGGGGATGCGGAGGTCCTCATTTCCAGCGAGACTGTCCCAAGGGTCAGTCAAGCAGCAGGCACAGGGAAGGAAAGGCACCCATGGATAGTTCGGGTAACAGTCATCGGATTCATGCAGCGGTGCATAACCACCAGGCAGAACATCAGTCTACCGTAGTAGAATCCACTGGTAATGTAAACAATGTCAAACTTAAAATTTTGTTTGATCCAGGAGCAACTGATAGTTTTATTTCACCATTTGCATTAGATAAATGTGGGTTGGCAGCCTACGAGCACGATGATTTCAAACTGGTTGAAATGGCTTCAGGAACTAAGCAACCAGTAGGTCTTAAAGTGAGAGGTTGTGGGGTTGACTTAGGAGTTTGCACCACTAAGTTGGATGCTTATGTCACCAATTTGGGGACTTATGACCTCATTATTGGCATGGATTGGTTAGAAGACCATAGAGCTTTCATAGATTGCTATGCGAAGATGGTGTTGTGCCTCGATGACGAGGGAAGGACAATTCAAATCCAAGGCTTGAAGAGGAAGGTATCCCTCCGTTTCATCTCTATGGTGAAAGCTAAGCGGTGCCTAAGACAAGGATGCCAGTTGTTCGTAGTGGAGGCCGTGAGCGATAGTAAAGGACCTTCCTTGAATTCTTACCCAGTACTTTCTGAGTTCAAGGATGTCTTTCCGAAGGAATTACCAGGACTACCTCCAGAAAGAGAGCTCGATTTCACAATCGAACTAAAACCTGGTGCAGAACCTATCTCAAAAACTCCGTATAGAATGACAACTCCAGAGCTCCGTGAGTTACAGATCCAGTTGAAAGAATTGCTAGATTTGGGACTGATTAGACCTAGTATCTCACCGTGGGGAGCACCAGTGATCTTCGTTAAGAAGAAGGATGGATCTCTGCGACTGTGCATAGATTACAGAGATTTGAACAAGGCCACCGTGAAGAACAGGTATCCCATACCAAGAATTGATGACCTCTTTGATCAAATGAAAGGTGCGTCAGTCTTCTCAAAGATTGATTTACGATCAGGGTATCACCAGTTGAGGATCAAGGAAGGCGACATTCCTAAGACTGCCTTTCGAACTCGATTTGGGCATTACGAGTTTGTAGTGGTACCATTTGGTTTGACCAATGCTCCAGCTGTATTCATGAGCCTCATGAATGGTGTCTTCCGAAAATACTTGGACCACTTTGTTCAGGTCTTCTTAGATGATATTCTTATCTATTCTAAGAATGAAAAGGAGCACGAGGAACACTTGCGGTTAGTCTTGACGTGCTTAAGGGGACATAAACTTTATGGTAAATTGTCAAAGTGTTCCTTCTTCCAAAAAGAGATTCACTACTTGGGGCACATCATCTCAGGTGAAGGGATTTCCGTAGACCCAGAAAAGGTAAAGGCCATTGAAGATTGGCCAATTCCAAGGAATGCTCATGAGGTGCGCAGCTTCATGGGGTTAGCAGGCTATTACCGGAGGTTTGTGGAAGGATTTTCTAAAATTGCAAAACCTATTACCACCTTGCAACGCAAGGGAATCCGGTATGAATGGACCGATGAATGCGATGCCGCTTTTACAGAGTTAAAAAGATTGTTGACAAGTGCACCGATCTTGCGGGTACCAGACATGGATAAAGATTTCATGGTATGCACCGATGCCTCGAAGCAAGGATTAGGAGCGGTGTTGATGCAGGAAGGTGGGGTAATAGCTTATGCATCTCGAAAGTTGAAACCTCATGAGGAGCAGTATGCCACGCATGATCTAGAATTGGCAGCAGTAATGTTGGCACTAAAATTATGGAGGCACTACCTAGTTGGTAGAAGCTTCACCCTTAAAACAGACCATCAGAGCTTGCAGTACATCTTTACCCAAAGGGATTTGAATGCTAGGCAAAGGAGATGGAGTGAGTTCATGAGTGAGTATGACTTTGGTATCTCTTACATCAAAGGAAAGGAGAATGTGGTGGCAGACGCTCTAAGCCGAAGGCCGAGACTTTTCTCCTTAATTCCCTTGAAGGTTGACTTGAGGAAAAGGGTACTAGGACAACTATTGGGCGATAGTTGGTATCTAAAAGTAACCTCAGCTATTCAGAATGGAAAGAAACAGGAATTGAAGTATGATGGGTACCATCTTGAGGAAGATGGGTTGTTGCGGTATCAGGGAAGGATGTATGTTCCTAAGGAAGGTGATATCAGGAAAACAATCCTTAGAGAGGCCCATAGATCACATTACTGTGCCCACCCAGGAGTGAAGAAGATGTATGCTGACATGAAACAACTCTTCTTTTGGCCAGGTATGAAGATGGATGTAGTGGAATTTGTTTCGAAGTGCCTTGAGTGTCAACAAGTGAAGGCAGATCATCGTCACCCGGCCGGTCTCCTACAACCGCATGATATTCCTATGACTAAATGGGAAGTCATTTCCATGGACTTCGTTGTAGGATTACCACTCACATCTCTGAGACATAATGCTATTTTGGTGGTAGTTGACAAACTGACCAAAAGTGCTCACTTCATTCCAGTCAGAGACACCTATGATGTGACAGATGTGGCAAGGGTATTCATAAATGAGATTGTACGTCTTCATGGAGTTCCTAAAAAGATAATCTCTGACAGAGACCCTAAGTTCACCTCCAGATTTTGGACAAGCATGCAGTCAGCATTAGGGACACAGTTGAACTTAAGCTCAGCTTATCACCCCGAGACAGATGGACAGACTGAGAGGGTGAATCAAGTGATGGAGGACATGCTTAGGATGTATGTTATGGATCAGCAGACACAGTGGGAGAAATATCTTCCTTTAGTGGAGTTTGCATACAACAATAGTCATCACAGCTCCATTGGTATGCCGCCATATCAGGCATTGTATGGGAGGCCGTGCAGGACACCACTCAGTTGGGACAGGTTAGAGGATCGAGTTTTAATTGGGCCTGAATTGATTCAGGAAATGGAGGAGCAAGTGATACAGATTAGGCAGCGGCTGAAGGAAGCACAGGATAGGCAAAAGAGTTACGCTGATGCACACAGATCAGATAGAACTTATGGAGTAGGGGATCGTGTATTTATTCGCATCAGACCAAATAAAAGTACCATTCGGTTTGGGAAGGGTACCAAGTTGTCACCTCGCTTTATAGGTCCATTTGAAATTCTTGAGAAAATCGGACCAGTTGCTTATCGTCTCGCGCTGCCACCCCACTTGCATAAAACTCATAATGTATTTCATGTTTCTGTATTACGACATTACATAGCTGATGAGACTCACAAAATTCATTGGAAGGAATTGCAGGTCTCGGACGAGGGAACCTTCAGGGTCGAACCATTACGTATACTTGATCGTAGGGTTCGACAGCTCCGTAGTCGCCATGTGGACCAAGTTAAGGTCCAATGGGACAAGTATAGCCCAGGGTCTGCTACCTGGGAGGATGCAGAGACCATGCGTCGAGATTTTCCCTCACTATTTTGACCATAACTTCGGGACGAAGTTTCCCGAAGGGTGGGTGTATGTAATGCCCATATTTTGATTCGGCATATTTATTAGTTAGACACACCAAACTTTATTTCTTATATATTTTGTCGAACTCAGCTCGACTGAGTAAACTATATTGGACCTCATTATATGATGTTACTCTGTCTTATGATTTCACCATGATTATGATGTTACTATGATATGCAGTTATGATGTCATGATTATCATATGATTTCCTTATTTTACGATTGCAGTATATGTTTATATGTTTTCCTTAATGAAATGTGAAATATATGATTCGTTACGTGGATACCATCTTCTTATATGAATTATTGAAATGTTATATGTATCTATGATGAGCTAAAAGGTTACATGAAATGAAATGATAAAATGGATCAATTGGCGATCAATGGAAAATGCTTTCTATAAATTGTATTTTGCAAAACACTAACCTACAGGACACAAGGGCTATGGGATAGCCAGTTACTTGATCTGATATACATTGGAAAGGAAAAACATGTTCATACAGCAAACCTTAGCAGCCAAAATGAGGATACGATAACACAAACTGATAATCCCGATAGCAGCAAGTATGAGTTGATAAGGGCGTAGGCCCAGTATGTTGAGAGGGATGGATGTGTTTCCCACCCTATGTTTCCATGAGACCCGAGGTCGTGGGAGGGCCGTGCTGAGACACGCTCCCCATGTTGTTGTGATGACGATTGTCGGATGCCTGCTAGGGGAGGATAGGTCCGCTGTTCAGCCGACGCTATCGCTCTCAAGTTCTATGTGGTCAGATCGGTGAGTCCGACATCCACTGTGGTACTAGCAGAGGAAGGATAGGGAGGATGCTGGACGTAGGTTATGAAGGGAGGACGTGTTAATTAGCACTGTTGGGGGTTTAGTATTCCTTGATTCCGAGTTAGTGGAAGTAGGCACCCTTCCTGTACTTGATTGATTAAACTAATGTAAACATAAAGACAATGATGTTAAATCGTAAATGGTTAACTGTTAAATAACCGAGGATGTTAAAGTAATTATACTATAGATTATGCTTGCTCTTCTGCATGGGGGTAGATACTATTGTTAGTTAGCAAGTATGCATAGGCGGAATGGGGTTTGTTTATAGTACATGTCCGACATGTGCATACACTGGCCATGCATGCACACCTTGTACGTGTACAATATTACTGGTGTATAACATACTTGTCATGCTTGAATAGTAGTATAAATGTCATAGATAACTCAGTTAAGGATACATCAATCAACTTAGGTAATGAATGGTTAGGTTGTCAATGTGTAAATAAGTGAATTAGTAATTATATGAAAACATTGTAATAATAAACTAAGACAAGTATCGTCAGTTAACATTGTCATAGAAGAACTGTTGTGAATAGGGTAGTGATAGTGTCTAAGTAATTAATAAAATTGTTTAAGCCCTCACAAGTGCTTTGTTTATAAGAACAAGGATGCTATGTCGATGATAGGGTACCCATGTGATGAACAAATAATTAAGAATGCTATGATTGATTCACCTTTTATTATTGTCAAAGGGTGATTTAATTATTATTATTAATTAATAAATGATATTCCAGCAAACATTTATATCCCTATCGTAACAAATGCAATATAAGTAAGATTTAAAATATTGATTTATAAATTAAATATTGTGTGATTAATTCCATTTCAAAAGTTAGCCATAATAAGATAATCATTTTTTGGAATAAACGTGATGTGATGGAAAATGGATATTTAATTATTCAATGTAAATCTTGGAATTTAAACCTCAAGCTAAGTAGTCTCGACGGATAAGGTGGATCATTAAGACACATCATGTCCAAGTTGACAAGGGGGCAACTAATTATATAATATTTTATTAATTACATTAATAACATTAAAATATCAAGGATGGCGGATAGACTTGTATTTAATGAAACTTGTCCCGAATGGATAACCTCGGGGTGATAATTCCCACCGTAATAAATAATTACGACCGTCAATCCAAAACCAAATAAATTTTCCATAAGAGTAATTAATTATACATTTTTATAATGAGACGTGGATGAATGAACTAGGGAAAGGAGTAAAGGTTTGAGGGGCTCGAGAGGGGGAGTTTGGGGCGGTGGAGTAAGCCCAAGGTCTTCTCGAGGATGGACATGTATATAGAGGGGGAGAAGGTTGAAGGTGGAAGAGGTTTTTTTGATTGGGGAAGAAAAGAAGTTTGGAGAACAAAAGTTGGGAGAACAGAAAGTTTGGCGAACAGAAAGATTTGGAGAACAGAAGGAAAGACTGCTCTCGGGATTATCAGATTGTGGGCTCGGGGGCTTGGAAATCCTTTGATTTCCAAGGGCCAGCAAGATTATAGCTGGTCGGTAGGGGGACACTTCAGTTTGGCTGTCTAAGGGGTTATAAAACCTGCTACAACTTACGGTTAGCATCAGCATCAGGTAATTTCCATTATTTATTGTTATGCTTAAACTTACTATAAACAGGCATCACTGCTATTTACTGATTTACTGCTATTTACTGAGTGGTGAAACATATTCTTATGCTAGATTGTAAAAAAAGAAAATATTGGTATGTTAGTCTATTTTAAATTACGAATGTAAGGTGATAAAAGAAAACACGACAGTACACTAAATATTATTTAGGCACATAGTAATTCTTAGAAATTTACTTCCATAAACTGGTAAAGTTAAAACGTAGAAAATTAAACCTGAAATTTTACACAGTGCTCTGCTGTAAAAGCCAGAGCATTACATGCAACACCAAATCTGGAAAATACCCTCTCAAAGAACCACCTGCATAGCACAAACCGTAGCTTTGTTTGGCAATTTGCCACATCTGTCAAGTAAATGAGGATGTTACGCACAAAACCCATGTCTCGGATTTTTGAGATTCGTTTCCATCTGCCCGCAAATCAAGACGCGAATCAAGGTGTTCTTATGTGGCATGCGTTTTTGGTTAATGCTGTAACAGCGGGCTATGAGCGTCCTGTACGTGACAACTCACTCCACAAACCATCATTATTAAAATTATGCATAATAGTATTTAATTCATCAAAGATAAAGGAAAATAATCACTATTAACCACTTAAAACACCAATGGAAGTAGCAGGCTGTTCAACGCGCAACTACAACAAATGGATGAAAAATGGAATGATAAATGAGAAATAATGGTAAGAAAATGGATGAAAGGTATGTCAATAAATGATGGAAAAATGGACAATTCCAGGGCCCAACATCTCCCCCAAACTGAACTTGTTGCATGTCCTCATGCAACCCAATACCTGTGTAGCATCCAACTTGAAAAAAACTCATTCACTTGTTCCTTCATTTTACCATTTGCACAACTGCAGCTAGAAGAAATAGAGAGTTTAACACAAATTGGCAGAGTCACTTAGCGGAGGATTTAGCAGAAAATTTGGCGGATTCGCAGCTCTTTAGTAGAAATTTGGCAAAGTCACAGCTTATTTTAGCAGAGAATTTGGCAAAGGTTTTAGCGAAGATTTTGGCGGAACATCGCTAAATATAGCGGCAAATTTGGCGGAGTCAGCTTATTTTAGCAAAGAAGTTGGTGAAGGTTTTAGCGGCGAATTTGGTGGAACAACGCTAAATTTAGCGACGTATTTGGCGGACTCGCATCTGCTGGAAAAGATGTCGCAGCTACCGGAAAACGGGCAGCTGCCGGAAAACAGTCACCGAAAAATATGTCGTAGCCGCCGGAAAATATGTCGCAGCTGCCGAAAAACGGGCAACTGCCGGAAAACGGTCGCCGGAAAATATGTCACAGCCACCGAAAAATATGTCACAGCTGCCAGAAAACGGACAACTACCGGAAAATGGCCGCCGGAAAATATGTCACAGCCATCGGAAAATATGTCGCAGCTGCCGGAAAATATGTCGCAGCTGCCAGAAAACGGGCAACTACCAGAAAACGACCACCGGAAAATATGTCGCAGCCACCGGAAAATATGTTGCAGCTGCCGGAAAACGGGCAACTACCGGAAAACGGCCACCGGAAAACGGGAAACAACAATATTTTATGGCGTTTTAGCCTTTTTGAATGGGAAACTTCTGAAGCCATTTTCTCCCGAACAACGAATTGAGTTGGGCTGAAATTTTGTAGGAAGGTAGCTACCACTCTAATGCATCTCCACGCCAAAAATTAGACAAACCCACATCACGGATTTCGAGAAACATGCGAATTGGTTGTAGGTGATGATGGCCATTTTCTCGAGAACCGTGCATTGGATTGAGCTGAAACTTGCCACAGTTGTTCATCATGTTGTTATGCATTCCCTGTCCAAATTTCATGAGGATCCAATTCATGGTTTGTGAGATATGCTCAATTCAAATTCAGCATTTTCGCTAGCTGTGAATGAATAAAAAAAATCAATATGCACAAAAATGTCAAAAACCACTCCCCCAAACTAAATATGTTGCATGTCCTCATGCAAAAGAGGAGTTTTCGTCTTAGTTGTGAACAACCATTTCCCCCAAACTGAGTATTTTACCTTCCATTCATGAAATCAAGTGAACTTTGGGACTTTTGTTTTCTTGTATCTGCACTATCACTGTCAACATCCAATTTTTGTATATGTGCTAGCTGGAAACACATCCTTGACTTACAAAAATGACTGTAGGCTGCCTGAAAAATGACTGTATGCTATTTGAAAATCATTGTGTGAGCTCAATTTTTGATTCCCCATGGTTGTGGTTAAGTGCTCATAATGTATTGCAAAAATAAAATAAAATGACAATGCACAGGAAATCTTCATACCAGCAAGAGATCAGATTTCCAAATTTCCTTTTATGATGACCCAAGCTGCTCAAATATCATCTGACAATCACAGAATTTGTAGACCCTCCATATGTCACAAGTGCCAAAAAAAATACCAGTGATCTTCACAAGCCAAACTCACTACAGGAATTATCATTCATGGGAAATAAAAGAGTTTTAGAACCATTTTCTCATCAAATTCATGGCAAATTCTATTGCAATAAACCACAATAGATTTCATCCATTCTCATGGTTGAATGAAGGCTGCTAGAATTTTCGCTGGTTATGCCCTTATCATGGAGTGCTTTGTAACACTTCAAATAATGCCAAACATTCTTTTGCACATTCCACAACAATCAAACTCATTTCATAAATTCTGTCAAACTTGACAAATGACCAATGCTGAGAGTAATCATTATCTTCATGCTGCTGAGATATACTTTACATCAGACCTTGAAAAGGCTGCTACAGGATTTCCATTGTGCATTTATCATGCTCATGATGGCTAAAACCAATGTATGCATTAGTATAAGATGGTGGAAAATCCATATACCATATAAAATGTGGTCCTCAATAATTTTAACTTATGAAGATGCGAACCATTATGTGCACCACTGAACAAAGCAAACAAATCAAAGAAATCATGCCTTTGTTTCCTATCGTGCTTGTGTGATAGCATACTCTTGAGAAGGAAGGGCTTCTACATCAATTTTTCATGTTGTAGGTTCTTGTGTCCAGCCTATCCTTGTCTTTCAAGCTGTGTATCAGCTGCTTCATTTCTCCTCATTATTGGTTTTTATGTGGCAGTAGTAATGATTCTTTTCTTACTGTTGGTTCTTGTGTGGCAGCAACAAAACTTCTTTTCTTACTGCTGGTTCTTGTGTGGCAGCAGCAAGACTTCCTATTTTTGGTTCTTGTGTGACAACAATAAGGTACTTTTTTTTTTTTTTCATGCTTGGTCAGCTGGGTCGGTGAGATGTTGGTTTGGAATTTGAAGTGGATGTGCATGAATGATGAAGTGTTACAACTGAGTGGGAAATGATGGGAATGGATGGACATAAAAGGCTATTTAGAAAATGGAAATGGCTAATGCTTAGTGGTTCTTCATGACATTTCCCCAAATCTTTAATAAATCAAAAACTCATGCTATTTTACCTGAAGTTTTACCTCCATGGAAGCCTTGGTTGACATGAATGGACTGGTGTATGCTGGAGCTATGTAGGCTCCAGCATACATGCTGAGACATATGTATATGAGAGCTGAAACTGGATGAAACTGAATTTGATCCATGATGTTGTGCTGGTTGCATGTAAGACTAACTGTTGAGACAATTGATGAGTAAAAACTCATGCTGAGACATATGTATATGAGAGCTGAAACTGGATGAAACTGAATTTGATCCATGATGTTGTGCTGGTTGCATGTAAGACTAACTGCTGAGACAATTGATGAGCATAAATTCTACCATAGAAGCAGAAAGTCCTTTCTCTTATTCTGAAAATCAACTGCTGAACTGAAAATGGAAAGGAATTGCAAAACTATTGAACAAATCATGCTCCAAATCATTGTTGAAACCATTAGATCACATAATCTTCAACTGCTACAAACCTGAGGTACAATTCTTACCATGCGAATGAATGTGCTGAAGTCGAGCATGGAAAGAAATCATTGGATTACCGGCCATTAATGTATGCCGTTAACCAATGTGAAGAAACTCACCTTTGATGACAATGAGCTCTAAAGTACCTTAGTGCATCTTGATAGGTACGAATGGATGTGTTGGAGTCGAGTCACCTACAAGATTTGTCAATCAAGAGGCATTGATGAATCCCCATGATTAACAACAAGGAAATCTGCCATTGATTCATGCAGATACCAGGGCACTATAAAAACTCTAATCTTGATCCCAGATGATGTGTCAGAGTCGATGGGACAAGACCATTGGAAGGTGGACCTTAATGCATTCCACATCATCCAATACGAGTACAAAATAAATGATTGTGAAGAATCATAGTGAATAATAGGACCAACATGAAACTCAGAAGCGGAAAGTATATGTGAAGTCATGATGTAATAGTGATGGGAAATAAAATGGTTATGGCAACTACATAAGCAGTGGAAAATGGGACTTCGACATGAATGGATTTTTGGGGTTTTGAAATGAGGAGGGTGAATGAATCTACCATAGGGAAATTGGCTTCTTGAGGGGTTTTTTTTTCAGCAACAAGTGGGATGACAGGTGTCTAAAAATGATTTCTGGCATGTAGCAATGGGACTTGACTTCGGAAACATTGGACTCTGTATGGTTTGCACATCAATCTCTCCATTTTTTTTTATGTGCTCAATCCAATTGCAAATTGATAAAAAGTGTTCAAGAGTCACTCGTGCATGCATTGACCTTCTTCTTCCAAGGACCTGCAAAACCTAGCATTTGCCTGCAATAAAACATGAGATGATGGAAGAAGAGAGATGATTGGTCTCTCTTCACCCAACACTTATGAAAAAAACAACAAGCAATTACTCATAAAACAAATCCAAATAAAAATGAACAAAGCAAAATCCATTTTATACCTGTGGCAGAGCAATGTCCATCTAGACTCACGAACGGTATTCTGATCATAGCTTCTTCGTTCCTTGTCCAATTTGAGTGATTCAAAAACCAAATGAAAGTATATTCATAGGTCTATTTCCATTAGAAATAGGTTTTTAAAATTCTATGCAATGATCTTCCAAATCACTCATTAACAGCCTGCATGACAAGGTGTCTTTTCGAATTCTGGACTAGACCAACAGTCACGGTTTTAGGCTTAACGTTTTCGTTTGATAACAGATCGATGTGATTTCAATTGGAGATGGAAGTAGATTCATGTAGGTATCTCCATTAGAAACAGGTTTTGAATCTAGCAAGAATTGATGGGTCAAATAAGCCAATGAACAGTCTAGAAAATAGAGTTTTTAGGAATGCAGATTTGGGACAGGCAGTCGGTATTTGGTCATAAAATTTGCGTACGACATCGAAATGGAGTGATTCAAATTGCATTGTAAACTAGATTCATAGGGGAATATACCAATGAAACAGGTTTGCAAAATATGTCCAATAAGGCATCCAAAAATGGACTGTCCCAGCTCTGTTCCTAAGCTGCCATCTTGACACCCTGTTAGTATTTTGGCCATAAAATTTTCGTTTGACACCCAATCGTAAAAATTCAAATTGTTTTGGAAACTAGATTCAAAGGGATACTTGGGGTATAAACAGGTTTTAAAAATAAGTTCATTTGGTCTCCCAAAAATGGACTGTCCCGACTATGTTTCAGTAAAATTTTCAAGCCAAAATGTCACAAAAATCCAATAAATTAAATTTAACCCCCAAAAAGTGATCAAAATAGGTGTGAATGATTTTAATGATGTAAATTTAAATCTAACACACATCCATACCAAAAATTTCAAGCATTGAGCACCTAGATTGATTTGCACAATCTGTTGCAGCCGCAGCTGCAACTCTTAAAAAATGTCATAATGTTGAAACAAAGCATGTGCATTTTTATGGAAAATAAAAACTAATGACATATCATGATGTGCAACACACACATATCTCAAACTCATAAATTTTTACCTGTAGCACAGTCATAGCTAGTGTTGCAGCCCACTGTTGTAGCTGAGAGTAATCACAGCTGCGAGTAATCACTCACACCTAGGTGTTGCAGCTAACAAATTCATGTCAAATTTCAAGCTTGAAGAGTTCTATACGCAAGGGCTCATTTTCCTGTGGATCCTTCATTCACTTTCCCTAATTACTGTAATTTTGTTTTCATGATATTTTTATTTTTATTTGTAACAAATAGAGGCAAATTGAAATTGGGAAATTGATGACAACAATGACTTAAGCATTCATGAAAACATCTCATACCCATTCCTCATATTTCTACTTTCTGATCTTCCAGATCGCAACAAGGCGCAGGAAGAAAGCATACTTATTCAAAAATAAAAACTTAAAAAAACAAAAGCATGGTTTTATTATGTTATTCTACCCTACCCTATTCTACTTGGAAAAAAAAAAATTGTTCATGTGTATGCATATTTCCAATGGAGCCATTTTGGAAAAAGTGACTCAAGTATGCTCATACTCCCAATAGAAAAATATAACTTTATGAATTCTAGGATACGAGAGATCAACTTCCCTTCAAATGATGGTGCCAAGAATTGGTGAAGTATGAAATGATGCTGCAGACCGATGACAGATTGAAACCAAGCTTCAATATAGTCTTTGTTCCCTTGATTGCTCATGGATGTTACACCATGAAGATCCTTATTAAACTGATCTTCCTCAATGCATAAAATTTCCGGATCTTATGATGTGAATGATGCTTTTGGTTCCAATGGCTGTTCTCCATCAAATATTACGTGTGTATTTTTGATCTTGTCTGCTTGCTTATGAGGACTAGAAGAAACTCCATCTGCAAAACTTAGATCTAAAACATGTTCAGGCCTCGTATGGATTTGTTGCAACAATGCACAGCCTTTTTGCAGCGGTGTAGATGAGGTAGAATAAGAGGGAAGTGTAGGAACATTTTGCAGTTCAGCACTGTAAGCATACTGTACTGCTTTATTATGGTTAGGGTGGAGGGTGGATTGGACAAGAAATTGTGTTGGATACCAAGGAGTTTGATGAGAAGATAGATGTGGCTGATGTAGATGATTGAGTTGTGAGGTTGATATTGAAGGACCAACTTGTGTTGCAGCATGAGGGAGAGTGGCCATATGATCATAAAATAGGCCATTCCAACCTTGTGGGTAAGGTAGGTAAGAGTTAAATTGAGCCTGCAATAGCTGCCATGGTGGAAGAGTATTCAATGATTGAGTATGAAAGTAAGGAAATAGAGGGATAGAATTTTGAACCATAGATGTAGGCCATGGTTGACATGACTATTGCAACGAGTTGGCTGCAACTCCCAGATCTCTTTGATATGTTTCTTTCATCCTTGGTAAGGAGGGGCAATGATCTGTGGAATGATTCAAGTCACATATACCACAAATTTCAAGACTATCCAAAGGGAAATCCCTTGCTTCTCTTATTTCCTCCTGCTTTTCCTTATCCTGCAAAACACCCAATTGTAAATCAGCTTTAGAAATGTCAAATAAATTGTTGATTTCAGTTCGTAAAACTCTTGTTTTTGCAGCAGATTTCAAAAATAGAGATAAAAGTTCCTTAGAATTCTTACCAGTCTTGAATTTTCCTCTTGAATGCCTTCTACATAACTCACAAATATCATCATATGCTAACTGAAATACGTTACCTATTCCGATCAGATTCAATATTTCTAAACGTTCAGCTTGGATTCCCTTGAGTACAAGTGTTTTTAAGATTTCCTTCCCCAGTTTCCTCTGTTTGGATCTTTGAAGGTTATATTGAAATCGTTCTATGTATTCCTCCAGACTCTCTTCTTCTCCTTGTGTCATTTCAAAGATGTCTTCATTGATCCTGCAATAATCTTGGTACCTTTTCAAGAACACATGTTTCATGTCTTCCCAAGTTTGTATACAATTCCCACCGAGGGTCATGAACCATCGGAGGGCTGTTCCTTTTAGAGTAAGGGGAAATACAGTCAACTTTTGATCATTAGCACAATAACCATATCCTCTACAAAGTACTTCAAATTGAAATAAAAATACATCAGGGTCTTCGTTTTCCAAACCGTGAAAATTTGGTAGAACATGTGGGGGAATTCTTTTCGTTGGTGCCACTCCTCTCGAATTTCTAATGGGAAATTCGAAGGTAACAACTTCTCCATCTTTTTCACCTGCCATCTCTTCATTAGATTCTTTGGGTGCTATCTTGAGGCTCCCCCTTCGAATGTTCATGTCAACTTGTTAGTAGAATGGGTGGTGCTTACAACACGACTAAGGGGAATGATAAGATTTATGAATCAAAGATTGAAAATGAAATAAAACTGAATGTAAAGACAGAAAATTAACACTCAAAATAAATTCAATAAACTGAAATGTAATCATGCAACCTACATGCCCTATTTTAACAATGCATATGCAAAACAATGTCAGATGTACTATTGCACAATTGATAACTTCCCCAGCAACGGCGCCAAAATGTCGTGCCCACTATATGCCAGTTAATTAAAACTTAACATGCAGAGTGCTAAACATAAATTATCAACCCGAGGAAGTCTTTTATTTCAAAGCTATCGTGCAAAATATATGCAAGTACAATTTCTACCTGACATTGTTATCTATTGGTATGCAATCGAAACTATTTGTAAACTAAATCACAACTTCTTGAAAGTAAATCAAACACACTTCAACAAGATCTATTCCTATGAAACAAGATCTGATTGTATAAATCTAAAATAAGTCTTGTGTTCTCCAATGATCTAACAAATGAATTATCAACACAACGATTATGACAGATCTAATGAATGAAAGCATACAACTATGATAAGCTTAATGAATGAAAGCATAAATGAAATAATAAGCAGATCTAAACAATAATAAACTTAAAATTAACATTACCAGCATCTGCTCAGGGAAGAGGGCCCTTCCTCCACTGAGAAGATCTGGATCTCCACAATGAAAGTCTACAACTCCATAATTAAGAAACTGCCAGCATATATTATCATAATGAAAGAATTACAATAGATCTGGATCAAATCCTACATTATAACATTGTGTTCTTTCCTATCTTACATCTCCTATCATCCATCTCCTATCCTGCCTAATCTATCATGCTTAATCTCTATAGATCTATCCTCCTTCTCAATGAGATGGATTACATATTTATACATAAAATTATCTCCTGGAAATGAAGAACTGAACCCCCAACTTGTGATCTGCAACAGCTGAAACACGGCCATAACTGCTGGCAATTTTGGAACCGGTCGCAACTCCAAATCTGGAAAATACCCTCTCAAAGAACCACCTCCATAGCGCAAACCGTAGCTTTGTTTGGCAATTTCCACACGAGTCAGGTAAATGAGGATGTTACGCACAAATCCCATGTCTCGGAGTTTTGAGATTCGTTTCCGTATGCCCGCAAATCAAGGTGTTCTTATGTGGCATGCATTTTTGGTTAACGCTGTAACAGCTGGCTATGAGCATCCTGTACGTGACAACTCACTCCACAAACCATCATTAGTAAAATTATGCATAATAGTATTTAATTCATCAAAAATAAAGGAAAATAATCACTATTAACCATTTAAAATACCAATGGAAGTAGCAGGCTATTCAACGCGCAGCTACAACAAATGGATGAAAAATGGAATGATAAATGATAAATAATGGTAAGAAAATGGATGAAAGGTATGTCAATAAATGATGGAAAAATGGACAATTCCAGGGCCCAACAAAGTGCTTAGATAATTTTGAAGGTGGGATGCTTATGATTTACTATAAAAAAGGAATGAATATATAATGTTTAATAATGGGAGATTGTGACTTACGATGAGCGATGCATGGAGATCGACGCGGAAAAATTAGAGCTGCGGTTTTACTTCTTCTCCTTCGGTAAGGATACTCCCAGCTTCTTGAACAGGTTAGGATTCTTCTTCTCTAGAAAATTGTTAGTATGAAAGATTGAATGCAATTCAGGGTTCATAGAAATGATGATGCGTTATGCGTCAAGAATTTTATCGATTGGTTGCATATGCTTATTTTATGAAATGGAGCCGATGGCTTCACAGGTATGCACTACTAGTTTGTAATCATGCCTTGGATTGTGAAAAGAGAGAAGTTAAAACTTACTTGAATTATAGAATCTTAACTTTACTCGAGTTAGGAAGAGAAGAAAACCTTACATAACTTTGTTTATAAAAAATTGAGATTATACTTTTAGCTATACTAAGTAAATGGCACTCGACTATTTAATTATACTTTGGATTATGAAAAGAGAGAGGTTGCATGTAAGATTGGCTTAGGAATGGATAAGGTATGCATTGAAGAACCCAATTCGGAAGAGTTAATCCTTATTTGGAAATTCAGATATTGTTTAAAATATATGATAGTTATATGTAACCATAGAAAATGAAGAAATTGGGATTGAATATTTTATCCCTTATGTTGAAATGTGTCAGTGCTTTAAGGATTTTCGTAAATGATTTACTTAATACCTTTGTTTGATGGAAAGAATTTTTCGTAGAGGATTTCAATCCCGGTTACAATTAGCGATGTCAAGGGAGAACTGTTGTGGGGATTCCTACACTACAAAAGGTATGATTTTGTAATATCCCTCTTTTTACGCCATGTAATTGTAATTGATTATTGTATGGGTTTCTGGTGAGGAGATCAAGGCTAAGGCCCACCAGTAAGCCTCGTAACTTATGCGGCAAATCTTCCTAAGTTATAAATTATAAAAAAAAATAAAATAATAATAATAACATTATAATAATGCAACCCAACGACAGGATAACCCATCCACTAATGGGAAAGATGTCGAAGGAATTCCAGTTATAATCTCTAGGGGAGACCTTAATGACTAGGCAATCAAGAGGATCTAGTTATTCTGGCACCCCATGGGATACTTGGAACAAAAAGTATGGTAAGGTCCAAAACCTATGTAGGACTAACATCTGCTTGCTATTTTAATATAATCCTAGACAAGACCAACATATGTTCGACACATAGGAAACAAACTGAAGTAAGGAAAAATACCCTTATATATTAAGTAGAGACTAAATCACATTATATGTAAGAAGGTGATATCTACTTAGTCCAGTTCAATTAAATGACTCCTTGGGGAAATTAAGGATTATTTCTATAAAGTATATTTAGTAATAAGAAGAATAATTGTTAGGGATTTACACTTTTAGAAATGCACCGACAGCAGAGGTAACACCCTCGAGTTTTGGAAGTTGTTTGTTGCATGGCGTTGTCTTTCTGGATTGGACACTTGTAAGATCTGCTTCGACATTAACTAACAGCCACCACGATCCTCCTGAAGGGAATGATGGTGTGATTTGGTTTGGGAACCGACCTTAAACTAAGGGATTCCCTCATAGCATGGGGGGAGTCTCCAAAGAGAAGGTAGGTAAGCCGAGTATAAGGGAAGGCAGTCGCAACCAGTAAAGGGGGGATTTTTGGGGGGTGCATTGCATTGGAGTTTTTTTTTTATGGAGAAAGATAGAGGAGGTGAGACAAGAACTTAACTGGAGAAAATTAAGGAGTAACTCCCGTGAGTTTGTCTCTCTAGTTGAGAGGTAAGCTTGAGGAGGCCGCCATTGGCATTGTTATTTGTTTAAGGGAGGATTCAAACTTAAAAGGGCGGAAAGCATCCTTTCACCAACCAAGATTCTCCTCGATGCACTTTCCTTGGGTGATGTTTCCACATGGAATAGATCTTGGTCTGCTCTGCCATTTGGAAAAATCCGAGTTCTATCCCTGCCAAAGAGATGAGACGTGGCGCTTTCCTTAGTGATTTCTGTCTTTGCAGGGAAGTATTGGGGATCTGCAACGAAGATCTGGCTCGGCGAGAGAGATTATTGAAGTTGATGCGTAGGTATCAGGGATAAAATTAAAGCCAGAAGGCGCTGTTGTGATGGTGGGGTGGATTTCAGTATAAATTAACAACGGAACAAACCAAAGGGGGGGGGGGAAGGGGAAAATAAATCCTACCTTCTACGAACTTCCATCTGGGCGATAGCTGCAAGTAAGAAACTCTGCATAGAACTCCTGTTTCTGCATCTGGGAACAATAATCTTCGATCTGGTTCTTTTTCTTTTTAATCTCTAAGTTTAAGGTATGTGAAATTTCTCTACTTCGATAAAAGAATCCTTGCTCTTTCATTTAGATTCCGATTTTTGAGCACTCGTTATATGCTGCGTTTTTAGCAAAATAAATCCCTCTCCTTTGGTTGTTCGTAAATATTTTATTTGGTTTAAGTATGTCTCGATTACCTTAAGGATTTGATAAGCGTAGCCTCTACCTTCCTTCCCATTTCTGGCTTTTCATCGGTGAAGAAAGAAGTGCAGGGCAGTCATAAAAACTCTGCGTGGTAATTAAATGTAGATCGCAGTCTTGGATGTGTGAGTTATATTGTATGCACCGCTGCACCATTTTTGTAACTCGAAGGTTGAACCCTGTAGAGTTTTATCTCTGCGTTTTTGAATCCGTTGTCATCTAGATTGTTCCGACGATCTCATCCTTATTAATGGCTACGAGGAGATCGACCTCAATCCTTGATTGAGTATGTGTGGTTTTAATTATATTCATACAGCTGCCACGTTGGATCAACATATTGGGAACGATTGCATTTGTGAACAACATAGGTATAATTTAATCTCCGATCTGTATAGTGTAGGAGTGACACAAACTCTGCATCTTCATTTGAGGACAGTCTATGGTTATATCTAGATCTGGAAAATGATTGATAGAAATTTTAGTCTAAGATCTGTATAGTAGGGATCTATCCTTTGTTGTTTATGCATACCTATTTTTGCAACCGTGATATAAATCTGTATCCCTATATGCTATCGCTGGATGGAATGATCTATGCGAACTATCGGTGGACAGAGTAATAGGATCTATATTTTACTTGTGGGAATCAATGTGTAGCTTGAATCTTACACCAATGTGGTATTCCGAAATCCGTGTAGTGAACCGAATTCTCGGTGTATGTGAATGCTCAGTACTGTGTGAACAAGCTTATATCTGGGTAAGTTTTCCATATTTTGAGAGGGTTTATTTAATTATGAAACCATCTCTGTACGTGTTTCTCGACCGAATCCTCTATTGGTATATTAACCTCCTAGATGAGATTTATTATACATTAGTTCTCTGCTCCTTTTTATGAAGAAATCGCTGCAAGCTATTGTAATCCTGAAAGTTCCGTAATTTTTTATATGCTAATACCCTGCTCTCCTTTTTATGGAGGAATCGCTGTAAGCGATTGTAGTTTCAAAATAATCATAAAGTTTTATGTCCTTATTTATAACCTAGGACCATACCGTGATTTTAAGGTTTGTTTTCATACATAAAAGGTATGATTATAGTCTTTACATTGTATGATATATAATTATGTAGTGAACGAAATGTTTTATAAGTAGATTACATTGTATAATATATAAATATGTGACATTATACATAACTCGGTTGTGAAAGTAACGTTTACAATTTCTATTCTGATATATAGGGATAAATGATATAATGTAGTATTATATTGTGAAAAGATTGTGCTACATTGTGGGTTATATAAACATAATCCTTATTATGATTTATGAATGTATTGAAGGCTATAATAATAATTTTGCGAGTCGTCCAACTACCTGTGAGTCCCGCCAGCTAGGTTTGTTAAAAGGGACGTTACTCTTGGAATTTTTAATCGGTAAGAGTAGAACAATTTATTTTTGAAAGGAAACCTTATAGAAAGGTGTTAGTGTCATCTTTTATTTTAGAGGAAAGGTCCTCACGTCAGTAGTTCATTGATAAGTGGAATTATAAGTGTTATTTCATGAACTAAGAAAAGTGTTAGTGTCATCTGTTTATTTTAGTAGAAACAATATAACATATGTTTTGTTATGATAAGTATTTAATGGACATACATTGTCGAGTAGGAATGGATATTCTACTTTTAGTGGATTCAAAGTTATTGTTTTAATATGTAATAAGCTACTACATACCTAGACTTAGGAAAACTCATGTATTGTCTAAGTTAGACCTTTGGAAGTTTTGAATATGCTCTCTATTTAAAAAGAGACCCGAGCAAGAGGAAAGTCATTGTTATATGGCAGATTGTAACCCTTGAATTTGATGAATAAGAATAAGATATGACCCTCTTTGGTGGACGTAGCCCCTCCTGGGCGAACCACGTGAAATATCGTCTCCCTCTTGTATAATCATGGTGGTTATGATGGTTGGTTATGTCGAATGCTTCTTTGTAAAATGTTGGTTATGTACTATTGTTTTATTTGTTTTCCTTATATTATGTTTAAACTCTGCATGAAAGTATCATGGTAGATAAAAGATGTTTAAATATATGTGTAACAAATATGAATGACAAATGTGAATTGTAGTGTTATGTTTAGTTAAAAGATGTTAAAATATGGGTAAGAAATATGGATGGAAAGGAAGGGTATGTTATAATGGTGATCGCTGGATTCTTACTTATCTTTATTATGTACTACGAAGAATTTTTTTTTTTTCACTAAATCCTAACATCATCATTTGGGAGATGTTACATATGGTATCAGAGCACAGGTTGCAAACACTCGGGCTTAGTTGGGCTCAGATGAGGACAGGAATATAAGTTAGTCAAGGGAACTCCATCGATAGGATGCAAACAAAGAATTTATGTTCCAAAGAATCAACAAGAGGTAATCGACAAGATGTCTTTTAAAAACGCAAGTAAGTATGCTCCACTTGTTGAAGCGTTATAAAGGAAAAGCATTGTCGATATGTGAGCAGTTTATATGTTTCCTTATGAAGTTGAATAATCTTCTATTAATAAATACTAGAGGATGAATATCTCCTCATGCCCTACAATTAGTTTCATTAAATGATAAGAAAGTATTCTTTAAAAATGATTAAAATAGTTGGACTATGTTCCTATCTTTATCTTGGTGATCTTGATAAATATTTTCATGTACATTTATCATAATGATAGTAATGAGAATAATAGGAGCATTTGCATGTTCAAACGTTTATAAGGGTTGTATAAACATATTTAGGACTATTTACCTAATGAATGACGTACACTCATATCTGGTCAATTGATGCCATTGGTAGGGTTTTAGTACATATAGGAGTCAAGTCATAGGCATTCATCATAAGTACTTGATTGCTTCAATTCTATTTTATGAAGATTAGGAAAGTTCTAGACTTAGAAATGTGACTATACAAATGAAGGCAGGATAGCAAACATATTGAATGGATGATGGTTAGGTCATATAAAGATATGTAGATATAGGTTGAAGTTGAAGCACTCCGAAAAGTTTATATAGTATGAGAATTATGAAAGGGTGTAAGGTACAATTAGGTCATTATAAGAAGGATTGGAAAATAGTCGTGAATTACCTAGTTATTGATTTCACACACTTATGTTGGGATGATTGTATTAAGTATGTACATGAGATTGTAGAGTGGAGATGCTCCTTATCATGTTAGAAAAATACATAAATAGTACTAAGTAAGTACCTCTTGAAATTCTCTATGTAGGCTATTGACTAAATGTTATTGAGGGAGTTATATTGATCTTACCCCTTGACAAGTAGAAGGTCTGGAAGATGTTTGTACATTATATTGGATGTTATAAATGATGGTTCCAATCTAGAATGTTAGTTATGTGTTCTTACTTCTATGCGTTATTTAAGTTACAAAACACATGATATGGCAAATAAGATGGTTAATATTGAATACGCAATAGATCTTCAAGTTAATGTAAGTGATGTTACATGTGCTATTCTATGATTTCACATCCAAGAGGGATACTATACAAACAACAAGTGGTTAGAAGAGTTGTATGAATGATTAGAAAAGGGTCATCCTCAGGGTAAAGGGTTGAAAGGTATAGGAATTAGCTTTAATTGGTTAAATAGACGTTCTACTATGTGAAATTTTCTATGACTAGGAAATTGTTGTCCTTATTATCTCTTTATGGCATGGGATTGTATAGAATAAGGAAGTATAAATGTGTGACACAAGAACACGCTTGTACCCTTGCTTGTAGTTTTAGGAAGGACGATGGTTATAATAGAAGTATATTTGTGTATTCTAAGTAGTTAATAAGATGCATATGATGAAACTGTAGGATTTTACTTTTGATATATATATTCTTATGATATTGAGGGGATTACTAATGTGTGTTAATACAAGTAAACATACACCCTGACGTGTGCGGTCATACAATAAAGTGGTATGCAGCCTCCTTCATAAAGGTATGTGACTATCTTTATGAAACTATACAAGTATATATGAAGACGATTTATTATTACTTACACGATGTCGGCATGTGCAAGAAAAGTCGTATAATTTAATGGGTGCTTGACACAGTTAAAGTTAAGGATTGAGGTGAACTGGATGTAATGTCCATAGGAAGAATGTATTTCAAGGCATTATGTAATCATATTATTTAAGTTAGTGATGTTCATTTTAGATGATGATCTTCTTATTTTATGCATAGGAGAAAGATCTCCTTACAAATATTTTATTTGTTGTTAACAGGTGAATTAGGCTTGTGGTCGAAATTCTATGGAACCTGTGGAAAAACAAGAGCGTAAATGTTATGCATGGTAAAGTAAGGAGTAAGGAATTAAGATTCACTTCGCAATCGTTACTTATTTCTTTTAAAAGATGTTGATAATTATTGTTGAACAAAGCACTCGACCCAGATTGGTCAGAGTAATCGTATGGGTACAGAATGTAATATGACGAAATAAATTGATTTAATTGAAAGAGATTTTCTAGACTCAAGCAAGGCGGCTTGGGAAAAATAAATTCCGGGACTCAAGCGGGAAGGCTTGAGGGGAATTGTGTAAAGAATGTTGTAATGGCATTGAAATACTCCCTAAAATCAGGGATTGAATAGCCACTAGGATTCTCGGAGAATCGGCTGGCTGTAAGACCTAGGCAAGCTATAAGAAAATGTATATGTGGGAGGCAGGACGCTGCTTAGTATACATGAAAGAAATGTTTGCTGCGTGAGCACTAAGGTGTTAGGAAAAACATGAGAGAAAGTATTGCTGCGTGAGCACTGTGGTGTTAGGCAAGAAATCTGAAAAATAATTGCTGTGTGAGCACTGAAGTGTTAGGCAAGAATTTCGAAAGGATTGTTGTGTGAGCACTCGGGTATTAGGCAAGAATTTCCTGGATCAAGCGAATGATGCGTTTGATTAACTTAACAATTGAATTCATGGAACACTGGATTTATGTCTGCTAGTAAAAGTGCAACAAAGGCTAAAGGATATCCCAGGAATTACAACTAGTTTGTTGCAATAAAAGCTCACTGTATATGTTTCAGAATTTGATTGTGGAATTGATGATAAGTTGTTTTGGTTTTTTTTTGAATTATGGTTTTGTAGTCGAAAGTACAAGCATGACCAATAACGACTTGCGAGAAATTCATGAAAGTACGAAGAAGGTCAAAATAGAAATAATGAAGCGAGAAAAGGATGACTACCGAAATGAAGACGAACTGCCGAAAAGTATGAACACCGAGGACGGTGTTAATTTTAAGGGGGAAAGGATGTAATATCCCTCTTTTTACGCCATGTAATTGTAATTGATTATTGTATGGGTTTCTGGTGAGGAGATCAAGGCTAAGGCCCACCAGTAAGCCTCGTAACTTATGCGGCAAATCTTCCTAAGTTATAAATTATAAAAAAAAAAATAATAATAATAATAAAATTATAATAATGCAACCCAACGACAGGATAACCCATCCACTAATGGGAAAGATGTCGAAGGAATTCCAGTTATAATCTCTAGGGGAGACCTTAATGACTAGGCAATCAAGAGGATCTAGTTATTCTGGCACCCCTTAGGATACTTGGAACAAAAAGTATGGTAAGGTCCAAAACCTATGTAGGACTAACATCTGCTTGCTATTTTAATATAATCCTAGACAAGACCAACATACGTTCGACACATAGGAAACAAACTGAAGTAAGGAAAAATACCCTTATATATTAAGTAGAGACTAAATCACATTATATGTAAGAAGGTGATATCTACTTAGTCCAGTTCAATTAAATGACTCCTTGGGGAAATTAAGGATTATTTCTATAAAGTATATTTAGTAATAAGAAGAATAATTGTTAGGGATTTACACTTTTAGAAATGCACCGACAGCAGAGGTAACACCCTCGAGTTTTGGAAGTTGTTTGTTGCATGGCGTTGTCTTTCTGGATTGGACACTTGTAAGATCTGCTTCGACATTAACTAACAGCCACCACGATCCTCCTGAAGGGAATGATGGTGTGATTTGGTTTGGGAACCGACCTTAAACTAAGGGATTCCCTCATAGCATGGGGGGAGTCTCCAAAGAGAAGGTAGGTAAGCCGAGTATAAGGGAAGGCAGTCGCAACCAGTAAAGGGGGGATTTTTGGGGCGTGCATTGCATTGGAGTTTTTTTTTTATGGAGAAAGATAGAGGAGGTGAGACAAGAACTTAACTGGAGAAAATTAAGGAGTAACTCCCGCGAGCTTGTCTCTCTAGTGGAGAGGTAAGCTTGAGGAGGCCGCCATTGGCATTGTTATTTGTTTAAGGGAGGAGTCAAACTTAAAGGGGCGGAAAGCATCCTTTCACCAACCAAGATTCTCCTCGATGCACTTTCCTTGGGTGATGTTTCCACATGGAATAGATCTTGGTCTGCTCTGCCATTTGGAAAAATTCGAGTTCTATCCCTGCCAAAGAGATGAGACGTGGCGCTTTCCTTAGTGATTTCTGTCTTTGCAGGGAAGTATTGGGGATCTGCAACGAAGATCTGGCTCGGCGAGAGAGATTATTGAAGTTGATGCGTAGGTATCAGCGATAAAATTAAAGCCAGAAGGCGCGGTTGTGATGGTGGGGTGGATTTCAGTATAAATTAACAACGGAACAAACCAAAGGGGGGGGGGGAAGGGGAAAATAAATCCTACCTTCTACGAACTTCCATCTGGGCGATAGCTGCAAAGAAGAGTAAGAAACTCTGCATAGAACTCCTGTTTCTGCATCTGGGAACAATAATCTTCGATCTGGTTCTTTTTCTTTTTCATCTCTAAGTTTAAGGTATGTGAAATTTCTCTACTTCGATAAAAGAATCCTTGCTCTTTCATTTATATTCCGATTTTTGAGCACTCGTTATATGCTGCATTTTTAGCAAAATAAATCCCTCTCCTTTGGTTGTTCATAAATATTTTATTTGGTTTAAGTATGTCTCGATTACCTTAAGGATTTGATAAGCGTAGCCTCTACCTTCCTTCCCATTTCTGGCTTTTCATCGGTGAAGAAAGAAGTGCAGGGCAGTCATAAAAACTCTGCGTGGTAATTAAATGTAGATCGCAGTCTTGGATGTGTGAGTTATATTGTATGCACCGCTGCACCATTTTTGTAACTCGAAGGTTGAACCCTGTAGAGTTTTATCTCTGCGTTTTTGAATCCGTTGTCATCTAGATTGTTCCGACGATCTCATCCTTATTAATGGCTACGAGGAGATCGACCTCAATCCTTGATTGAGTATGTGTGGTTTTAATTATATTCATACAGCTGCCACATTGGATCAACATATTGGGAACGATTGCATTTGTGAACAACATAGGTATAATTTAATCTCCGATCTGTATAGTGTAGGAGTGACACAAACTCTGCATCTTCATTTGAGGACAGTCTATGGTTAGATCTAGATCTGGAAAATGATTGATAGAAATTTTAGTCTAAGATCTGTATAGTAGGGATCTATCCTTTGTTGTTTATGCATACCTAGTTTTGCAACCGTGATATAAATCTGTATCCCTATATGCTATCGCTGGATGGAATGATCTATGCGAACTATCAGTGGACAGAGTAATAGGATCTATATTTTATTTGTGGGACTCAATGTGTAGCTTGAATCTTACACCAATGTGGTATTCCGAAATCCGTGTAGTGAACCGAATTCTCGGTGTATGTGAATGCTCAGTACTGTGTGAACAAGCTTATATCTGGGTAAGTTTTCCATATTTTGAGAGGGTTTATTTAATTATGAAACCATCTCTGTACGCGTTTCTCGACCGAATCCTCTATTGGTATATTAACCTCCTAGATGAGATTTATTATACATTAGTTCTCTGCTCCTTTTTATGAAGAAATCGCTGCAAGCTATTGTAATCCTGAAAGTTCCGTAATTTTTTATATGCTAATACCCTGCTCTCCTTTTTATGGAGGAATCGCTGTAAGCGATTGTAGTTTCGAAATAATCATAAAGTTTTATGTCCTTATTTATAACCTAGGACCATACCGTGATTTTAAGGTTTGTTTTCATACATAAAAGGTATGATTATAGTCTTTACATTGTATGATATATAATTATGTAGTGAACGAAATGTTTTATAAGTAGATTACATTGTATAATATATAAATATGTGACATTATACATAACTCGGTTGTGAAAGTAACGTTTACAATTTCTATTCTGATATATAGGGATAAATGATATAATGTAGTATTATATTGTGAAAAGATTGTGCTACATTGTGGGTTATATAAACATAATCCTTATTATGATTTATGAATGTATTGAAGGCTATAATAATAATTTTGCAAGTCGTCCAACTACCTGTGAGTCCCGCCAGCTAGGTTTGTTAAAAGGGACGTTACTCTTGGAATTTTTAATCGGTAAGAGTAGAACAATTTATTGTTGAAAGGAAACCTTATAGAAAGGTGTTAGTGTCATCTTTTATTTTAGAGGAAAGGTCCTCACGTCAGTAGTTCATTGATAAGTGGAATTATAAGTGTTATTTCATGAACTAAGAAAAGTGTTAGTGTCATCTGTTTATTTTAGTAGAAACAATATAACATATGTTTTGTTATGATAAGTATTTAATGGACATACATTGTCGAGTAGGAATGGATATTCTACTTTTAGTGGATTCAAAGTTATTGTTTTAATATGTAATAAGCTATTACATACCTAGACTTAGGAAAACTCATGTATTGTCTAAGTTAGACCTTTGGAAGTTTTGAATATGCTCTCTATTTAAAAAGAGACCCGAGCAAGAGGAAAGTCATTGTTATATGGCAGATTGTAACCCTTGAATTTGATGAATAAGAATAAGATATGACCCTCTTTGGTGGACGTAGCCCCTCCTGGGCGAACCACGTGAAATATCGTCTCCCTCTTGTATAATCATGGTGGTTATGATGGTTGGTTATGTCGAATGCTTCTTTGTAAAATGTTGGTTATGTACTATTGTTTTATTTGTTTTCCTTATATTATGTTTAAACTCTGCATGAAAGTATCATGGTAGATAAAAGATGTTTAAATATATGTGTAACAAATATGAATGACAAATGTGAATTGTAGTGTTATGTTTAGTTAAAAGATGTTAAAATATGGGTAAGAAATATGGATGGAAAGGAAGGGTATGTTATAATGGTGATCGCTGGATTCTTACTTATCTTTATTATGTACTACGAAGAATTTTTTTTTTTTCACTAAATCCTAACATCATCATTTGGGAGATGTTACAGATTTAGTTATATGACCAATTATGTGGTCTATACTTATATGAGGGTAGAATAGAAGAAATGAAATTCTATTATCAAATTGTGGATATATTGAAGAAATGAATTTGAAAAGGAAGTGAGAACTCACCGTGGAAGCAAATGAGACTTAACTTTGGGACAAAGTTTTAATAAGAGGGGGTGTATGTAATGCATGACTCGGCACCTTAACTGTTTAGAATAATGAGGTACTAGTTTTGAAATGAACCGGTTAAGTAAAACATGAACCATTTGAATTTACTTTGAAAATGCTTGAATGACAGTTATAGAAACTATTACTTTACTTAATAAATGTTAGATATGCTCTACTGATTGAGATAGATTGACTGAATGTTGGATATGCTCGACTGATTGAGATAGAACGACTGAATTTTAGATATGCTCGACTGATTGAGAGAAAAGGGTGAATCAAATATATGCTCAACTGACTAAGATATTATGATGGATGATGAAATATCTCATAATGCAGCGCTACTAATGTGCGCTTGAGTGTGTATGTGTGTGCAGTGGTAGGTAAGATAATTTATCGACTGACCCACAATGGAATTATAGGGGTTGTAAGAAGGAAAAGAACACATAGGGGTACGACGACCGATTGTCGACCCTGGATTAGTAATCCACGCATGGGTGAAGCCGTTTCAGCTCACCTAGGAAAGCGTATGTCGTATGGGCAAGACCATAATGATTTGGTCGTGTACGATGAGTTGAGGGGCGGTCAATAAGGAGAGCCTTATCCCTCAACATCCCTTAGTCTTCAAGGATCATAGTTGAGAGATCGTGGTAACGACTCCCGATCGCTACGCAGTACTCCCCATAAGAAGAAAGAAATATACTGTCGGAAGGGCCCGCCGAAGAGGTACCTAGACGAAAGAAGAATGGGAAAAGAAAACTACTCGTACATACATAATTAAATAATATACATGTGGAAGTTTTAGAGAATTTAATAATAAGTTATTCAATACTCTATTATTATTATTATCATGATGTCGTGTTGGCCATGACCCACAGTTGTAATTATTTTTGTTTGTTTGTTGGAATCTTTGCTTTATATAAAAGTTGTGTCGGTTCGGGTCCCCATATGTCACTGACCACTAAGGGACAAGATAACAATCATGACAGTCCTCGTGATTGCCCCGAATCTTTTCTTTTGACCGGCATCTACCGGTCCTTCCTGCTATTATGGTTGAGAAAGGAATTTGAAATTTAGAAAAAATAATGTTCTCTTCTTTTTAATTAATGGAAATATATTTTAATTATTTCAAAGTGAAAATATTTTAAATAGAATAAATAATTATCTTAAATAATTTCTTTTTACTATAAAAGAAAAAGAAAAGCAAATAGAATAAATAAATATTTGATAAAATATTTCTTTTATTTTAGAAAAAGGAAATAATAGAATGAACATGGATCCTTCTACAACAGCTAGATTTGAGAAGACAAACACAACTGCGACTCTCTTAAAGACAACTACACCTACCTTGCACTGATTTAGAGTGTTAGGTGTACACATTGAGTGAGAAAGAGACACTTGTATTTGAGAATAAAACTAGTTAAAATATTAAATTAATTTAAATAATGTGCATGGAGAGACACATGGCACAGAAGCTTTTCCTATTTAAAGAGGGAGGAGAAAGAGAGAGGGATCTTTTGCTCCCTAATGCTGGATGGTCATCATAATCTCCAATTATGTTATGATCCTTGGAGTTGGGATTAGCTGGAACGAGAATTGGGAGATCCTTTCGGGAGGCTATTTGTGTGTGTTCTTACGACCCCATTAGCTCAGGGGTTTAGGGTGAAGAAGAGTAACCCTGATATGGTAGGGAGTTCAACCGAGGGGTCACTCGATACTTCGTTAGGAGATTGGATTGGAGTGTGTGGAAACCACTCCAAGGACTCCATCGATTCGCTCGACTGACCGTCGAAAACAGGCTTGAAGTATTTGATTTTTATTTTATTTATTTTGCTAAATCGATTTGAGTATTGGCATTCATGTACTACATTAGAGAGAGCTAGATCTGTGACTTCTATATTTCTTCTAACAAAAATCAAACTGGAAGTTTTTTTTTTTTTGGGACCCCGAAAAGGGGGTCCCTACAAAAACAGGGAAAGAAACAACCCTAATTCAGCATTTTGGGCCCCTATTTGGGGGTATCATCATACTCCACTTCAATAATCAGATCCCCATTCCATTGACTTGTATGGGAATGCATAGTTTCTTCACATGAAGCAATGTTTCCATCTTCATAATAAAATCCATCCTTATCCAATTTTTTTCTGATTCCTTTTCAATGTTTGTCGATTCCCAACTCATTCAAATAATTTTCCAACATCCTTCCTTGATTTATCAACACGAGTTCTTCTTCAAGGCTTTGCACAATTAGAAGTTCGTCCTTCTCTTATCTCATGTATATTTTCTAGTAAATTTTGAAAACCTTTTCAAATGTTTGAAATTGTTAATAAGTGAAAACACATGTCTCTATATGGTTGTAACCTCCACTTTGGACAACTTTATTTTGTGTAATCTTAGCTTCCTCTTTTTGTGTAATCTTAGTTTTTTTTTAATTATCACTTATTTGTAGCCACCTATACTTTTATGAATTTTACCATGTTAGCTAGAGGAATAGAGTGCACTATAGTTTTCGCACATTAGTCTCTTCTATTTTTTTTGATGAATAATGAACTACTTCAATAGATGGTCACCAAAGATATTCTACACATGGATAAATTTTTACTAGAGATTAGGATACAAAACCTTTGATTCTACTACCCAATTCACTCATAGGAGTAATCATAGAGTATCTTATGATTTGAATCCCTTTAAGTGTTATATATGTCATAATTTCATTTTCAACATATTTTTGTTTTATATGGAAGAATATGTAATCTGCACTTTATGTATAGATTGTCCCCTGTGATATTCATTGATAAGATATTTTGTGTATAGTAGTATTTTTGTGCTTTAAGATCTCTAGCATCATAGAAAATGGCTCATTTGGATAATAATCCAATGGAAATGATGAGTTTTGAACTACCAATTTTTCTTAAGATTTTATAGTTGATATTCTGCTGATTATTTTTTTCCTAAATAACCTATTTTAATAGTATGAAATTTGTATATTAGTTTACATGCCTTATTTTGAGGCTAGGAGTTTAGCAAAAGCAATACATGAGAGGTATGCCGACAATTGGTGATTATGTCATGTATGCAAACAATATGTATATGTCCATCAATATTGTTTACCATGTTGTGTCCATCAATTTTTGTTCAAGTAATTGACATGTTTGGAAAGGGGTCATTTATATGGCAGGAAGAAATTTGTCACAGTAGAAATTCAGGTTTTTCACCATATTGTTTTTTTGAATTACGTGAAGTTCCATTTAATCATTGAACTCAACTTCCATTAAAATGGTCAAATATTACTATTGTTTTTATCATTGTTGTTATGAAGGGAATTAGGATAAGAGGTTATAAATAGAGTTTTACCATATGTACTAGGATTAGGTATCTTGTTTAAAACCTACAATATATGTGAATATAACCCATTCCTAGACAAATAAATTTGGTCTTGATTGTCTCTAATAAAAATGCATTTTTATTATGGAAAGAAACTACAAAATCATTGTACTCAACAAGTGTTACCTATCAAATTGTGTGGACTAATTTATCAAGCAGATAACCAAAATGAGGAACGACAATGACAATAAGTTTTATATACCCTCACTGTAAATATTCTCTCCCAACACAATTCCAACCAAGAGAATACTCAAATCATCATATGCTCAACATTACAATTTAGTGATATTATTTGCCTACTCATACTTCATAACTAGATTATAAAACCAAGTCACTTGTGTAAATCCCAAGAGATATTTGAGGAAGATCCTCGAATACTATGATAGCCTATTATTTTTTGTCATTAGAAGATCAAGATATTAAAACTGATTAAATTCAATGGTTCGTGTGCTTATCCCAAGCAAGTATTCAAGTATGATTTTAAAGGCATTATCAGAACTTGTCATATTCGTGACCTTTGCTTGTTAATTCCTAAAATTATCCACTTGTTTCCTTGAAGGTAGAACATTTTGCATGAATCCAAGGTGCAAAACTGTGACAAATTTCACAATGGTTAATAGGTTTTTTACAAACTTAAATGCTATCAACCAAAAGAAACAAAGAATGTATTAACAAAATTAGTGAGTGAGGCAAACCCAAAAAAAATGAAATCTAGTGCCTATGTTATCCTTGTGTGTGTTTTGTTCATGTTGTATTCTTGTTTGTAGATAGTTTAATTTATTGCAGTTTTGTTTAGGAGTGGTAATCCCAACAATGTATTTGAATGTGTTAAATAGGTAAATAAATAAAATTTCATTTGGTTTTCTTCTTTCTTCATCTTGTTTTTAACTATTACTTACAATTAATGTTATATCATATATGTTAGTTATGCATGTCTTGTGCCCCTTTTCAAATTTTTCAGCCAGTAGGATTTACTGTATCGTTCTCTTGGCAACTTAAATACTATAGATCAGTAAAGATATTGTTGACCTCTCAAATTGTTGTGTGCATTTGTGTGATTGCCTTTGCTTACACATTGCTGACATTCAATTGAGTTTGCTTCCATTGCTTATACACTAAATACCTGTTCCATGTGTATATTCGATCTCTGTGTGCAAGTTAGCCTAAGTGAGGCATAGTTCAGTTCCCAAACATCCTCATTCTCTTGGGGAGGATTGGTTCGAAGAACCATTTCCATGTGGTGGCTTTTTGAGAAGGCTTGGAGCTATGTGGTGGTGTATTTCTAAATATCATAGTCATACCTCAAATACTAATAGGCTTGTTGGAGTATATATCCATGATGGTGCTACTATGATTGTTTTAAAACCAACACCTTTAGATAATAATAAATAGGGTCACCAATCACTTAATTAGTCTTCAGAGTAGTGTGGTCCCTAAGCCTTGACTCTTCTCATTACTATTTAATCCATTTTCATCCTTCTTTTTCATAATTCATTTAGCGGAAAACCAACATCTATTGGATTAACTTTCCACTCAGATTAGGTATGGCATGTATAGTGTATTTATATTGTTTTTTTATTAAAGTGCTTTCCATTCTTGAGGTGTAGATAATGGGTCTGTGGGAAGTATACATACTAGGGTAGGTTGGATAAGATTGGAATTCTCATTTCCTTTATTCGATCGAGAACCCTTTATAACCAATGAACTAATCTAATTGATTAGGGAACCATCCGACCTGAGCTCATTGATTGACCAACTAGTTGATTGACCAGTTCAAGCCCTCAGCTTTCATTGACCAATTTCATTGGCATTGACCAAGCCCACCTCCTCTTTCCCAAATTTTATATAGAAATGTGGAATAATCTATTTATTTTGAGATGGATGAGTATTGTAACCGCAATCTCCATGAGATCTTTATAAAATATTAGAATCATTTTTAATTAGAATATTCAAAATATTATTTCACGTTTAGTATTATATAATGCAAAAGGTTGGCTGTTCGTTTCCAAAGTGCCCTATCATATATATTTGCATTCTATATATTCTCTAGAGAGGCAAAAATGTTATGGAGAAACAATTTTTGAGATAATATTGTTTTGTCTAACGTGAAGGACAATACGGTTTATAATTAACTTATTTTATGCTCTCTTTATAGAGACAATATTTTAAGACAAATAAAAAACAGTAATTTAAAACACATTCGCTTATATACAATATTAAAAACAACACACAAGTTTTTTTGGTTTCAAGTTGAGACAATTTACACAAATATTGTCTTAAATCTTGTCTCAAAACCCCTTCGATATAAAAATGAACTAGTTATTGATTTAAGAATTTCAATGACAAAAATATATTAAAAAGAAACAGTTATGGATTTAAGAATTTCAGTGACCAAATATATTAAAAAAAATATTCAGAAAAATAATGACAAATAGGATTTAAACTTACCACTGTTATTAATATGGGTAAAAGTGGATTGTAAAGGTATTCAATATGATGAGGTCCGTGTTGCATTTCAGCAGGCGATACTTGATCACCTACGCTCATTCGTTTATCGCCGTAGATTATATTCAACTTTATACGAGGATCAAAATCGTCCACAATGCCTTCGATAACTTCTCATGTGATGCTTATGTAAGTAGCTGCTTCACCAACTCCATTCACTGTAGAAACTTAATGCACGACGAAGGAGAAGAACTCAAATCAAGGAGGTCGCTTGTGATAGCAATGAAAACTGAATGCAGGAAGAATGAAACGATGAAGGTCGCTTGTGAAAGCAATGAAGACTGGCAAGCGGTATTTAAATCTTTCCTGGTAGATTAACTGAATTGATGGAGAGGAGACGGGTACTTTCATTTGCCATTGAAAAAAAACGGCTAAGAACCGAAAACGCCGATTCATACGGCCGTTTCGGGTGTAACGCCGATTCATACGGTCGTTAAGGAACGAATCGTTTCTGCTAGCTATTGGAACCAAGGCACATAGCTATTGGAACGAATCGTTTCTGCTAGCCAAGAACGGAAAACGCCAATTCATACGGTCGTTTCGGGTGTCCGAAACCGTTTTTTAAGGAACCAATCGTTTCTTCTGCTGGTTTAATACGACGGGTGGTGACAGCAGCGTGGCTCCACCGGTTGGAATTGTGTTCGAGAAGTACAATATTCGTAAACTTTTTTAAACTCAGCCTTCTCTTATTTTTTGACCAGTATTGGATCTCTATTAAATTTGAATCTATAAGGGATTTGAGAATTTGTTGATGTACTAATTCATCAAGAAACACATAAAACATCAAAAACAGGTAGCTATTGGATCTCTATTAAGTTCAAGTATTTAATAGACTTTAAAAAGTTAACAATCTATGAAGGAACTCCAAATTTATGAAGGATTTTCAATGGACGATGCTAAATCTATTTGTGCAATCAAATTTGCAATTTCAGCACCACTTTATATCATCGCATTTGGTTAAAAAAAAGTGTAAATAGTTTAGAGTTTAGTTTACTGAGAATGTTGAATTTATTTTGTAATCAAAATTGCAATTTAAACAATTAATCTCAAAGTTCATAATCCAGTAAAAATACAGATAATCTAGAATTTAGCTTACTCCATTATCTATTAATTTTTTTATTAATGAAGTAAAGTTTGTTTATAACATTGTAAAATCTATTAAAATAGTTATTGTTATTAAGTTAAATAATTTTGTATGATAAATAATTGTTTTCATTCATTATAACATCAGTGTATCATAAATACTGTTGATAGTTTGAATGATTTTGTTTTGATAAAGAATAGTTCACATTTATTGTAACATAAGTTTTTAGTAAAGATGACAACATTCCTTTTTTAATCATTATAACTTAATTGAAATATTCATTATAATTGTGTTTTTTATATTTGTATTAACATTTTATTATTATATATATATAAAAAATTAAATATAATTTTCTGTATTTAAATAATTAAAGATTTTTAAATTCAATATAAAAATTATTTATTTTAAAATTTTGTAAATAAATTATTAATATATTATTTATATCTTATAAATATAATAATTAAATTTTCTATATAATTTAATTATTATTTATAAAAATAATAAATAAATAACATCATAACTAATAAAATTTAAATATATTTCTATTCAAAAAACATGATAATCATTAAATATATTTCTTTTCAAAAACACACTATAATCATTAAATATATTCCTTTTCAAAAAGCATGATAATCATTGTATCAACTATCTTATTTTATAAATATTTAAAAACTTGTTGATAATTTTAACACATCTCAAACGAATATAATACATTTTATAAATTACTTGGATATATTCATTTACAAAAAACATGATAATCATTGTATCAACTATCTTCTTTTATAATTATTTAAAAACTTGTTGATAATTTTAACACATTTCAAACGAATATAATATATTTTATAAATTACTTTGAATAATGTATTCCAGAAAATTCACTTTGGTTTGGGGTAGACCACACGGACAGCTGACTACCAGAAATTAACTCAATTCTCAGAACTATGCTATATAAATGACAATGCTAAGATAATGGAGAATATAACCAACCTCGATCCAACGTTTGAAGCAGATCCCCGTTGGAGCTTTCAATGCGTGCACTTGAATCTGCAAATTAGTCTTGGCAGCCAATAGAGAACAGGTATATATAATATATAAACGACATTAACATCATCAATAGCAATGGTCCATGATATTATAAGTAAATGCAACCCAATGTAGAATAAACAACATTCACAACATTAATGTAAGAGAATATGAGTATTTATATTAATAAACAAGAAGAAGTACAATGTGATACGATCTCTTGCCGACATCCAATTTGAACCAAGCTCTGGATCAATCCACTTGTGCCTCCACCACTTCAATCCTCCATGAATGGAAAAATCAAACTATGGTAGGAGTTTGGAAGGTGAACATAAGGGGTTCACAACTACAAGGATCAATGAGTGTAGACTCAAGATAGGGCAAAAATCCACTAGAGTTCTCTTGCTCTTCTTTCTCCTCCCGTCCATAAGCCATATGTGCTCAATATATAGTCCTCCCAAAGGTAAGTGAAAGGACACATCCAGACATTTCTTGGGAAGATGGAGAGTCAAAGGCCACCTAATAACTGCTTTTTGGGAGTAAAAAGTAATAAACTAGTGATTTTTACTATTTTACATGCTACCCACAGGCTATAGTGATGCAACTTGAGGGTACGCCCACTGTGATGATGCAACTAGCATACAAGGGAAAAAATAGGGAAAAATAGTGTCTAAAAGATATAAAGTGGATCTGATTCAGTGAAATGGATCCTGCAGGCCAAAGAATGTTGATACTCACAAGGTGGAAAATTACGTTGTAACAGATGCCCCCTAATGTGTGAGGTTAGAGAGTGATGCTACGATGGCCGAAATACATTATAAATCTCAGAAGCGGAGTGATGGAGACACAAGTGGAAGGAGAAGCTCACTCGTCATAATACAATAGTATCCTTGAATACATGTCGATATAGTACAACAATCTAATACAATGGCCATCAATAGGCAGTACATAATGAATACATGTCATAAGTGATCATAGCCATGATCCCTCTACAGTAAGATATGGTCTCCTGCTGAAAAGGAAACAACTGGTCCAAACTGGAGGTACAAACTACTGATATCTAAGAGGTGATATCTCAAATGTAATGTCATAATCATAAGTAGCATATTGAATGCCACTATCGCCTGGGGTCTTCTACACAAGTCTTCGATGGTGCAAGTCCCATCAATTGAATAAAGGAGTTGGGGTCGAACCTGATGTGACATCGTCTGATAATCGGTCAATGATGTATACCATTAACAGACACGAGATAACCCACCAATAATGAAAATGGGCATCAAGGCACAGAGTACAATCATCGGAGTGTGAATAATCGTGTTAAAGTCGAACACTAGGATGAATCCATCGATCAGGGGACATTGATTTATTCCCAAAATTGTCAATGGCGGAGAACTTTGCACTAGTGACTACAAGCCTCAAGGTACTCAACCGAACTCTAAGCCTCAAGTCCTGGAATAAATGGGTTGAAGTCGATAGAACGAGACTCATTGGAGGGAGGGCATTAAGGCATCCCCCATCAACCAGCACAAGGTACCAGCTATGCTGAAAGATTTGGAAGAGCTCAAGTGAAACGGACTAACTCAATAAGGATGGCCGACATGCAATAGTCAAGAGATCTGAGGAGTGGCCGACCCTAGTTTCAGGACTTCCTTTGAATAAGAGCATGAGTCGATGGATAGACTCAGGAAACATAGACTCAATATAGACTGTGTGATGCAGGAGGCACCACAAAGGGCTCCATAATGATTGGAATCTTAACCAATCGGTGGAGAAAATTGAGAAACAAGGACAACTCCTAAGGTCCAACTATAGTCCCAACTAATAATGTACGGAGTAGAATGAATGCTCTGTTCAAATGAGACACAACAACTGCCAACTAGAAGTAGTAACCATAATCCCGTCTGGCTTGTTGGAATATTTGATTTTTTTTTTTGTCTTTTTCCTATTTGGAAAAAGTTTGAAAAAGAATAAAATTGCTTATAGTACAACAAGTGAGGTAACAAGTGTCAAAGAGCGAGCAGACTAGTCCCAAGCAGTGGAACATACCTATGATCAATGCAAGGAAACGTTTGCAGGATGTGGACACTCGGGGGTGTGTTCCCTTAGGGTCAAAAGGTCATCAAATTGTGAAGGACAAATGGAAGCTCTACAACGCTCGACATGGAAAAGTGCTCAGGCACCAGGCTAATAACTGAGTAAGTGGGAGCTGGCACAAGGCTCAAGCAGCAAGCAGGATGATGCAATGCAATCACAACATGATATAACTCAGGGGCATCCTTAAGGGAGATGGTCAGCATAAGACAAAGTGGAGTATGATTCTTTATCGCAACATCATGGCGTGACTACAAAGGACTCCAAATCCTAAGGACAAACAATGACATGGGCACCATAATACACAAAGGGGTTCTAACTAGGGTGCCCATGTTTGGAAAATCCCTACCGCCACATAACGACACTTCTATAGCAGTGTGAAGGTTCTGTGTCAGTTAAGAAACGGGGTCGCACCTAGGGTTTGTGAAAGTAGTCAAATGGTCAAATGCATAATGCATGTGAAAATGACATCTAACCTATATGCCAGGTGTGAAACGTACCTGCCGTAGGTGTGAAATAGTCGGAAACAACTTCCACCGAGGAGATATGGTAAAAAATGCTACTCCAAGACGTTATATTAGTCCGTAAGATCATTAAATGGTGAAAACTATAGACAAGTGGGTCTTGAAAATTATAAATATTAACAAAAATTTACAATTTACAATTCATTTTTACCATTCACCCATTTGGAGTTTTGTGGTTAGTTTTCACCTCAACGTTTAGTTGTTGATTCCGGAAGCTACAGGTGTCCGATCGTCGAACCGTCAGGAGCAGGTTGGTAATCTCATCCCCACCTTCTATTTCAATGTTTTTATTTCAAATTTCAGTGGTTGGATTTTTAGTTTAGCCAAGCCCTAAATGGCTTCGGCGCTACCCGCAGGCTACCATTATGCGGGTCGTGGGTAGGGCATCATACTTGCAATTAGCACATAGGTTGACTGCGGGTACCTGCCACTGTATGCAAATTTTCCCATGTGTACGACCGTGAAGTTGATTTTGCAAAGGAAATTGACTAAAATATTTGTTTTTTCTCACTCCAAGATGGTTCTAGAGTGGAGGGAGAGGGAACATGACCTAGTAGATGAGGTTGTTTGTAATGATCTACATGCACAACAAGCGTTGCAAGCATGTGGTTTATACAAGTTCTGTAGCATAGGGGGTTTGAGGGCCCAAAACCTATTGCTCTATCGTTTGATAGACTATTGGGATGTTGACACACATAACTTCAAACTAGATGGAAAAATACTTTCACTGGAGGTGGAAGATATCTATTTCATCACAGGTTTGTCCCACCGAGGTGAAGTGGCTAGCCTTCGATCTCGAACTGTGGGTGGTGGGTTCACTATCCCCAACTACATAGAGAGATATTGTGTTCCAAATACTCGAGCAGTGGGAATTCAGGTGCCCATCCGAGCCATAGTCAACCTGAGTATGAAGGTTGTCGTGGCAACTTTAGTCCATATCACTGGATCCAAAGCACTTCACCAGGCTTCAAGTCCAGTTATGTTCTATGCATCACAGTGCATGCAGCCTATGATATTTGAGTGGTGTACTACACTACTTGGGTCCATGAAGACCCAGCTGACAGAGTGCAAGTAGGGGGATGCGAAAAACTTCGGGTATGGCAGTATTTTATGCAGCTTCTTCTTCGAGCGGTTTTCGGGGCTTAGTTCGAGGGTTGAGGTCCCTCCTCATAGTCTCCGTGACCCAGCCATGACCCGATTGGCTGAGGTCTTGACACGACAGGGTGGTGGCCGTTAGGCATCACCGTATATAGAAGATTTCTTTCACTGGTGGGATCGACAGGTCATAGTGATAGATGACTACCCTTATGCAGGGATAGACTTCCGGCAGGATCGGGACATGCCACTCCCACTAGATGCAGTGTTCGGAGACAGTGGTGAGTACACTTTTTAGGTTTTTGTGTGTATTAAATTTTTATGGATTTTTTATTATAGATGTAAGTGCAAACCTCTTTTTGGGGTAGTATAACGTATTAATGTTTGACTGTTTGCTCGCAGACAAGGGCCCAGTGAGACCCGATGGCTTCCCGAGACATCGTCACTTGGGCAGGGGTGATGAGATGGCAGGTGCTGCAGCAGAGCAGACACTACAGACTCTGCGGTCCAACATATCATGGATGAATACCAGGGTACCACAGACAGAGGTGGTGCAAGTACCAAAGGCTATGCAGCGCCAGGTAGTGGGGGTGCCAGGTAACTAGGTATGACTGCTGCAGCAGATAGAAAATTCAGTGCAATACTTCTATGAGACACATCCTGTCGGGGCGGCAACTAGGCCTCCTCGCAGGGAGTAGATATCTCAGGATCTCATTTTTGTATCGATATGTATATTTTTTAGGGCTACGGCCTCCAATTTTGTATCATGATACTACCATTTTGGACATATTATTTATAAAAAACTTTGGTTCTCCGGTTCTACTACATGTGTGTATGTACAAATGTGTGAATGTCTTCTTTTATTTGTGTGCTTCATGGTGAATGTGACAAATCCAATCTAATACATAGTTACCGTATCCATCAGATATATGATTAACACTTCTCGGAACATGTATGTATGTAATTGAAACAAAATGTTGTTCCAAGAGTCTTACCCTTAGGAATTTCGGTAGTAACATAGGATCCCTCATACGGTACGGACCATTCAGCTGAGACACAACTATTTGTGAATCCAGGCATACTTCTAAAGACTGGATACCATGTAAAATAACATCCCAAAGTAGCTCAATCACGGCACTATACTCGGCCACATTGTTAGATGTAGGACCGAAACAAGCACCTCCTAAAGACACAACTAGGTGGTCAGGTGAGAAGATAACCCAAGCAGTAAAAGCAAGCTGCTGCATATGATGGCTAGCACCATCCACGAACCCTAAGAACGTAGGAGATTCTGCTGACATCTATCAATCAAACGGAAGCGAATCAGCAGACCCGAAAACCAAAGGAAAGCTAAACTTTGTACAGAAGTAACTATACAGTAGTATACAAAAGTATTAGCCTGAACCAAAGGTTCAACCGTAATACCACTTGAGGTAGAGCCCATTTGTATGCTCCTTCAAGACAGTCCCTCATAGTCTTCCAACTCATAGGCTCTTTTTTCTAGGACACGCATCACAATGTAAGGACTATGCCACATGGGGTTAAACTTGCTTGCCCCAAGGGGTTCTTTATCTTGGTCATATAAGAGAACCAAGTCACCTTCAGCATACTGCCAGGGATGGACAGACCTATCATATTGAACCTTGACACGACATCTGTTGACATCTATAACCATAGCGGCATCTCGACATTGCTCGTCAAGTTGCTCAAGGTGGATTAAACGTTGCTCAATATCTGTCGTATCAGGGAGGAGCTCTATAGCCAATTTAAGTGAAGGGATTTCGCATTCAACTGGTAAAATTGACTCCACACCATGTACTAACTGAAATGGTGAGTAACATACCCTTTAAGCTGGAAAACATTTTGTGTTAAGAAACATTATGATAACTTTTATTGTAAAGTTTATGTTTGAACAAGTGTCCTGGGATGACTGTAATTTGCACAATATATTATTATTTAATAAATAAAATAGGAGACAAACACCTAAGAGGACTGTTGAAAGAGTGCTTACTGATCCACTAGGTGGAATGGAATCTGGGGTAGAAGGAAATATACAAGTGGCAGCATCATGATGCAACTAACTAGCTGTTGGTATGGGACAACTCCCTTGAAATGTGGTCATAGTGCCCTGAAAGATGGGACTGGAGCTTGAGGCTCATTTATTCCAAACTGACCACTAAAATACCTAGGCAGTCTATATAATAGCCATCAAATATTGAACTGAGGTTCATCACTTTTCTTGACGAGGAGATTTGCATTGGGGTTTTGCAGTGTTTGCACCCAAGAGATTTGATGAGGGGATATGTTGTTGTTGATCATGTTGTGAGTCTGCCAAAATCTTATTGAGTTCAGGAGGTTGATGTTGAGGGGAGAAGGAATTTTATTTCAGGAGGTTGATACCGAGTGGAGAAGGTATTTTTGAGTGCCTTTCTTCTACACAGAATTAACCCATTTACTGGATCAATAATTAGGCTCGGGGGTTCATTAGAAGTCAGCAGTTGAGCTGCTTCTTCTGGAGCAGGTTGGCAGGAACAGGCCTCCTTGGGTGTTTGTCAGCCTATCATCTTTTACAAATTCTATTGTCTTATCTGTTTCTATTTTCAAGTTCTATTATCTATTTCTGTGTATTTTAAAAGTTATGTCATCTACTAAGTTTTTACTGTTTATTTCATAAAGCTCATTTCAATTATTCTGAATATTTTAATGATTATGTATAAATCAAAATGATTGACTAAATTAGCCTTTGCATTTTTCTCCATGCAAAAACGAATAGCATCGTACTCTAGTACAGAGACAGATTAAGTAGAATAGAACAAGATAGGAAAATAGCCAAGTGAATGAGAAGATTAAATTATTCCAAATTTCTCAAGTTTCTAATTTCTGTTTAATTCCCGCATTTACATTACAGTACCCTTATTACTAACTATTTTTAGCTAGCTGTATTCATAATTTATATACAATATTTATGTTTATAAATATCTCTATTTTCAAAATAATTATATTTCTGTTCTAATAGTATAGGATTTTTTATCCATACTCAGCAGTTAAAATGTTCATGTTTATATTAAGAAATTTATAGATTTACAACAGAATAATATTTCTTCTTTAGATAATAACAATTTCGAATTATTTCATGCATACTTTCATACATTGTTTTATACCATAACTACACAATGAAAATCAAGGTATTTGTTATTCCTGCCAAAACCCTAAACAAAGTTATCATTAACTAGCCTATAGTAAACATTTCTGTTTTCAACAACCAGTTTAACTTTGTTTCTCTTTCCCTATAAAAGCATTACAATGTAAACAGGATCAAGATGTAATCTCAACACTTCACAGTAGAAGACCTGGTTAATATTATAGGTTTGGAAAACATTCTGGTATTCATTTCTATTAACAATAGATAAACCATTTCAGACAGAAGTATCAAGATCAAAGACAAGAATCAAACGCTTACACCATAAACATGCCTGTAGATCGATTAGTTAAGATTGAATTATCAAAATGACTGTAGGATATTTCCAAACAAAATAGTGAACACAGGCTTATGCCGAGACCTCAACTAAAAGTATTATTAAGCTTTATGTTCCAAAACAAAGGCTAAACCCTAGCACTAGAAATACTTTCCTATTTCTTTAAGACGCATCAACATTATTATAAATAAACGAAGTACATACAGGCTGAAAGCCTCATCAGCATTTTTATCCACCTATTGTTCCTATAAAACAAACAGCCGTATCATTGTTTCATAAAACATTCACCTATCGATTTATAACCAAGATAAACACAAAGGTTACCAAAACATATTACACTTTCACATTAACCATGAGTTACAGATAGTGTTTGCAGGCCAAGCCCAAAATCGATGAAAAGACACAACTACAGCAATTTGGGATATAAACATTCCGTTCAGATTTTCAACTTGACAGAGCTCGAAACTTAACCTACAGGAATTGCATTTCAATTTCAAACATGGCAGTTGCCTTATGGATCGAGGCATATCCTCCCCATACATTCAAAAAGTTTAGAAACCCTATCCCTATGAAGATTACAAAATTCTCTAAGTTAAAAACAAAAATGCACAGACATCACATCGATCGGCCATCTTCTTCATCTACACAGGGTCTCAAGACAAATGCCGAGGCTTACCGGTTGGTATAGTTATTCCAACCTTCAATGCCAGATTCGAGTAGCCATTATATAATGCACCTGCAAGAACGTATTGAACGTGGTTAAAATAGTAACCAAGAAGAAGAGATTACAGTATTGAAATTGAAATAACTGTTAGTATCATCGTATGCACAACACAGGGAAGGAAATCAAATACATTACCTTTTGAATTATAGTCGTAGCAGCAATGAACGCCAAGACATTTCAACTGCACTGAAAACCCTACTTCGTCAATGGATGGTATAGCCGAAGCCAACACAAAGGCTTTTCACTATTTCAACACAGTAGCACAGTGCCAAGAAAAGTAGCAATGATGGCGAGGCCCTAGGCCATTCCTTTCAAACCAAATCTTAAAAGAAACAAACCCTCAACACGCCGGGGTATCGAACCATACAGATGCAAAACTCTAAGACTGTCAAACGAGACCTTCACCACCATACCAGAACAGAAGAGAGCTCGGCTCTATAAACTTCAAAGGTTACGAGTTCAAGACTCAAGAACAACGCCTCCACAAGCCAAAACATTAAGACTACAAACCCTCATCATGTTGGCCACGAAGAACTACCACAACCAAATGACAACAAACACAATAAAATCATCGAATACAACAAGGTAGGGTTTAACCACAGCATTGAAATCCCTGCCAAGATCAACGGTGTAGATCATTGGTGAGATTTATGAAATCACCAACCGACTATCACATTTAATGAGCCATCATTACCACAGCCATGATGGAGCCTAATCATCAACGTTTAAATCCTCATCGAGTTACAACTCAACACTCCGTTGTTACACTAACACACATTCACATGAACTAAGCACAAAAAGCCACCCACGATGGATTTCCACTATCCATAGTAGCTGCAAGCATTCAATGCTTAAGAAATAAACACATCCGCCAACCTGTAAACCGTTACAACATTCACATTAAAACAACATAGATATTGTATGGATATGTTATATCACCCTTGTAACATGAAGTTAAGGGTTGAATAGAGTTTTCACAAGGTTTTATAAGTGTCACTTAGGGTCACGAATAAGTGCACTCAACACATAATAAACTATTCAAAAGTTTACATAGCAGGACATGTTTACAAAACTATTGATATAGTTTGTAAATGTCGCTTTGTTGCATGGCATCATAGGTTTGTATAGTTCACTAGGGTAGTATAATATCAAATGGGGCAACACTATTGCACATATTCCCAACATATAATATGTTATATATATATAGTTTATAATTGTTTCATCATGTCCCAACACCATATAAATGGGTTGTTTCATAATCAAGAAGATTGTTTACACATACATGTTAAGGTATAGTGAAATAAAAGACATGATGATAAATCAAATTATCATAACCATGATAGGAGTTTAGACCCTAGGCCAGTTAGCAAAACAGATACGTGAGAGATAGATAATTACATACAGCTCAACATGAATGGAAATAAAACATAAAATCTGAGTTTAGAGTTGAGATACAATCCTTCTAGACCTTCTTATGATTTAATTACAAGCTTACAGTTACAAATATTCTCACCGGAAGAATGTCCATAGTTTTATCTCTTCAATTAATGACAAAAGAGATTCATAGGAAAACTGTTTATTTACTTGTCGCAACTTTAATCTCTTACCTGTAAATCTATCATAGGTACAAAATCACATGCTTTAGCACGAATGCTAAGTAAACCTCGGGGCATCCGTAGGCGCCCTTCATCAATCAAACAAAAGAAAATTAGCCAAACAGTTGTTCAAACATTTATAAATAACGACAGTAGAATTGGTAGCAGCACAGCTAAATTTGGAATACATCAAGACACAAGTTGAAATCTGTTCGTCGCAAATTCTTACTTAATAAACCGGCATGGAAATTCATAAAGTAAGATAACATTTCATGCATTGATTCTATTTCCGCATTCATTGAATAAGCAATAAATGTCACGTAGAAAATTTTTAAATTTTTGTGATTTTCTAGGATGTGACATGGTGAGAACCCAGTGGCAGTCTTAACTACGGTTCGATACGACCACAAAGCAAGATATAACATGATGTGCTAGTTATTCTTTCTTTGTTGGATGGTATGTTGGAGAATGGCCTTCAAAGACTTATTAACTACTTCAACTTGACCATTCGCTTGGGTATAATAAGAAGATGAGTGTTCTTGATGAAACCCAAGCTTGAGAGACAAATCCTCCATCATCTTGTTTTGAAAGTGACTGCCATGGTCAGTGACAATCTCTTTCGGGATACTGAACCGAGGGATAATTTGATTGAACACGAAATGGACTGCTGTAGAACCATCAAATTTTACGGTAGGAATGGCCTCATCCCATTTGGAAAAGTATTCCACATCCATATAATATGGTGATGCCCCCCAGCCGAAGCTGGTTTGCAATCCACGAAATCCACCCCCCACTTGGTGAAGGGACCATCGGTGACGACCAGTTGAAGGGGCGCTGGATGCAAGTGTATATTACGAGAGAACACTTGGCAAGGGTGGCATCTCTTCATATCATTAATAGAATCTTTAAAGATTGAAGACCAAAAGTAACCAACTCACATAATACGTTGGGTTGTAGCAAGCCCAGATAAGTGACCACCACATGCCCCTGCATGGCAATCATTAAGCACCCGCTCCACTTCTTCATGAGTTAAACAACGACAAAAAATGGAATCCTTTCCTCGGCAATACAAAGTGTCACCGATGATAGTATAATCTTTAGCGCGATGTTTCACATGCCGTCGCTTGTCTCGTGAATAATGCAGAGGAAACTTCAAAGTTTGGAGATATACAATGACATCCCCATACCAAGGGTCTTCGGACGAGATAAGAAATAAGTGCTCATCCACAAATGAATCTTCATGAATGACATCCTCATCAAGTCTTGGAAGGTCCCACATAAGCTCAGCGAACACCAATGATTTCACCGATTTCGTCGAAGCAAAATCGAGATCGAACTCCTGAAGGATCACAATCCATTTATTATACTTCCCCCCTATAAGGCGTTATGATAGCATGAACTTAAATGAATTGATATGTGCCACAACTGTGGTAGTCCTAAGCAAAATGTAATGTCGTAACCGCTGGACTACATGGATAGTCGTAAGTACCATCTTTTCTACATGAGTATATCTCAGTTCAGCGTCTACTAGATTTCGACTAAGGGAATAGATAACATGCTTGACGAGCGCGTCATCAACCTGAACCAAGACCATACCAATTGTCTCTTGAGACGCAGCCACATAAAGGATAAAATCTCGCACGAAGTCTGGTGGACTAAGCATAGGGGTCGATACCAAAGCTTTCTTAAGGGCATCAAAAGACTATTGGGATTGCTCATCCCAGATAAAAGGTGTGTCTTTCTTCATTAAGCGTGCGAAACCTTTGGTAATATTAGCAGAATTGACTACAAATTGACATAGAAAAGTAGCTCTCCCTTGGAGGCTCTAAAGTTGTAACAAATTGCGTGGAGGAGGCAACCGAAGTATTGCCTCAATTTTGAGAGGATCAACTCTGATACCCTCTTTAGAAACTATAAATCCTAGAAGGAGACCAGTCCTTACAACAAAGATGCATTTATTAGGATTCAATCGAATCTTGTAGGGTATACATCGTTTGAGAATCAGCTGGAGGTGCTTGGGGTGGTCCACTCTCTTGCGAGAATGGCCGGCAAGGCCATCCAAGAAAACCTCCATAATCTTTTTAAGATCATGAAAGGTGTAGGTCGTGGCATGCTGAAACATAGCTCCGACGTTTTTAAGGCCGAAGGGCATTTTCCGATATGCAAAGATTCCCAAAGGACAAATGAAAGTTGTCTTATGTTTGTCCTCGGGTTTGATTTGAATCTGATTATAGCCTGAAAATATGTCCATAAATGAAAAAATCTCACTTCCCACACAAGCATCCAAGATCTGATCGATGAATGGCGTGGGGAAGTTGTCTTTCGGACATGCATAGTTCAAATCTCTAAAATCAGTGCATATGCGGATCGTTCCATGCTTCTTATCCACATGAACGAGATTTGACACCCATTCGGTAAGGGGAATAGGGTAGATGAAACCATCTTTGAGCAGTTTCTCCACCTCTTCCTTGATAGCGACTACCTTCCTAGGGTTCACAGCATGTAGGCATTGTCGAACCGGTTTAGCGTTGGGATACGTTATAACCTGATGTTCAACAATGCGGGGGTCTATTCCTGGCATATCCTCATATGACTAGGAGAAAGCTTCCCGGAGTTATGTAAACAAATTAGTGTAAATAGCAATCTCCTCATGAGTGCAATCACACCGATGTAGATATTCTCCACTTTTCTGAGACTATGGCTTGGGGTAGACCACAAAAGACAGCTGATTACCAGAAATTAACTCAATTCTCAGAACTAGGCTATATAAATGACAATGCTAAGATAATGGAGAATATAACCAACCTCGATCCAACGTTTGATGTAGATCCCCGTTGGAGCTTTCAATCCATGCACTTGAATCTGCAAATTAGTCTTGACATCCAATAGACAACAAGTACCTATAACATATAAATGACATTAACATCATCAATAGGAATGGTCCATGATATTCTAAGTAAATGCAACCCAATGTAGAATAAACAACATTCACAACATTAATGGACGAGAATATGAGTATTTCTATTAATAAACAAGAAGAAGTACAATGTGATACGACCTCTTGCCGGCAACCAATCTGAACCAAGCTCTGGATCAATCCACTTGTGCCTCCACCACTTCAATCCTCCATGAATGGCAAACTCAAACTATGGTAGGAGTTTGGAAGGTGAACATAAGGGGTTCACAACTACAAGTTTCAATGAGTGTAGACTCAAGATAGGGCAAAAATCGACTAGAGTTCTCTTGCTCTTATTTCTCCTCCTGTCCATAAGCCATATGTGCTCGATGTATAGTCCTCTGAAAGGTAACTGAAAGGACACATCGAGGTGTTTCTTGGGCAGATGGAGGGTCAAAGGTCACCCAATAACCGTTTTTTTCGAAGTAAAAAGTAATCAACTAGTGATTTTTACCATTTTACATGCTACCCGCGGGCTATAGTGATACAACTCGCGGGTTCGCCCACTATAGTGATGCAACTAGTATACAAGGGAGAAAATAGAGAAAAATAGTGTCTGGAGGATATAAAGTGGATCTGATTCAGTGAAATGGATCCTGCAAGCCAAAGAATGTTGATACTCACAAGGTGAAAAATTACGTTGTAACAAATAACAATTCCATTTTTAAAATGATTTTAAATACGTATTAAGATAAAAAATAATAAAAAGTAAAAGAACTCAAATTTAGATAATAATAATGTAATATTTATCCATAATATAACAAAGTATGAAAAAGGCCTAATTAATTACCTTATGCCAAATACGTTATGAGTGAGCTAGAAGAAGAACTAAAAAAACTAAGGTTGAGACCTTCTTATTATAGATAAAGTAATAAAATTATAGACAACTATGATGAAAAAACGATATATTTCACATAATATATATATATATTTTTAAATATTTTATAGTAAAAGAATTGATGTTTATAATTTATTTCATACATATTTATATATATGTTAATTAATTTTAAAATTTTAAAATATGAATAAATTTGTTTTTATATATATTAATAAAAAAAAAAATTGCAAAATATATTTTATTTAAAATTGATATTTAAATATGTTTTTTATTAATATTTTATAATTTTATGTAAATGGTATATGTAAGTCATGTTAATATGAAATAATACTCGTAAAATATATTTAAAAGAAACTTTTAATTATGAGGATTAAAAATCATAGTTATATATATATATATATATAAACAATTTTAGTCTTTACATTGAAAACTAATAATGTTTTTACATGAAGCATGTGACGATTAAAAAAGAAAGATGTAGAAGGATGATTCGAAAGAAAGATGTAGAAGGATGATTCGAGGTATTTTTTGAATGTATTTGAATAGGGTAGAAAGAAGATGAAATGTAGGATATATGGATTTGTGTATCATTATGCGAAATTCTAGTTCTTCTAACCATGTTACCTTAGTTTTCCTACACAATATAATGCATATGTTACCCTTATTTTAGGTTTTGAGTACCCAAATGATATAATTTTTTAAATGTACAATTGTATAGAATGCCTTACTCTTGAGTAGTACCTTTGTTTCAAATATTTTGATGTTATTTAATTTTTCTAACTTATCAAAATCATTATATTAAAAGTATGTCGAAGCCATAAAACATGCACACACTTGGAGGAAAGATTCCAAGTACCTTGACAATGTGTTTGAATATGGTAGAAAGAAAAGGAAATGCAAGACATATGGAATTCTTGTATTACTGTGTGAAATTCTAGTTTTTCTAACCATGTTATTTTATTTTTCCTACAAAATATAATACATATGTTATCTTTATTGTAGGCGTTGAGTATCTAAATGATTTTTTTTTAATGTACAATTGTAGAGAATGCCTTGCTCTTGAGTGGTACGATTTATTTAAAAAGCTTTGATGTTATTTAAATTTTTTAAGTTATGAAATTCACTATATTAAGAATATGTCAAGGTGATAAAAGACACACACAAGGTGATAAAACATTATGTTGAGATGTTCTTTTCATCAATCTTGGCAATTTGCCTATCTTATCATTCTCTATTTAAATTATCTCCGTACTAGAGTACGATGCTATTCCTTTTTGCATGGGGAAAAATGCAAAGACTATTTTATTCAATCAGATCGATTTATACAGAATTATTAAATTTTTCAGGAAACTAAAATAAACTTATAAAATAAACATTAAAAGCTAATAGACAACAGAACTTTAAAATAGACAAAAATAGATGAGACAATGGAACCTGTAAATGACAATAGGGCCGACAAACACCCAAGGAGGCATGTTCCTCCCAACCTATTCCAGAAGAAGCAGCTCAATTGCTGGCTTCTTGTGAACCCCCGAGCCTAATTACTGAACCAATAAGTGGGTGGAATCTATGTAGAAGCAAGGCACTCAAAATGCCTTTAGCACTCAGCATCAACCTCCCTAAATAACATGCCTTCTCCACTCAGCATTAACCTCCTGAACTCAATAAGAGTTTGGAAGACTCACAACATGATCAACAACATAGCATATCCCCTCATCAAATCTCTTGGGTGCAAACACAGCAAAACCCCAAGGTAGATTTCCTCGTCAGGAAAAGTGATGAACCTCAGTTCACAATTTGATGGATATTATATAGACTGTCTAGGTTTCTAGTGGTCAGTTTAAAATAAATTAGCCTCAAGCTCCAGTCCCATCTTTCAGGGCACCATGACCACATTTCAAGGGAGTTGTCCTGTACCAACAGTTGTTTAGTTGCATCATGATGCTGCCACTTGTCCATTGCCTTCTACCCCAGATTCAATTCCACCTAGTGGATCAGTAACCACTCTTTCAACAGTCCTCTTAGGTGTTTGTCTCCTATTTTATTTATTTAATAATAATATATTGTGCAAATTACAGTCATCCTTGGACACCTGTCCAACATAAAACTTTACAATAAAAGTTATAATAATGTTTGCTAACAAAAAATGTTTTCCAACAAAAAGGGTATGTTACACCATATCAAAATACTTGGAAGGATATGAAGAAGAACAGGGAGGAGCAGAGAAAGAAAGGTTTCCAGCCTTCAAAATTCAGAAACGGTAATTATTATCAACAAGGACAGCGAAGGGAAGTGCCTTCAAGGAAAATACCACCTATGGAATGCTGGATACGCAAGGAAAATCACTTCATGAGTCAGTTCCCATGTAATAAAAATAACCATCACAACATTAAAGATGCTTCATCTGTTGGAGATGTAGGTGGAAGTGTGCAGAGGATCTATGCATCCCTGGATGGGAGGCAAGCTCACCACAAGTACCAAATGATTGAGGTAGAAGGTAATATTTATAATAAAACCATAGCTATTTCGATTGATTCTATAGAAATCAATAGTTACATTCCATGTAATCTATTTGAGAAATGTCATTTGAAGAAAATTAAACTTGAAACAACAAGTCTAGTATAGTTAGCTACATGAGCCAAGAGGAAAATCACTTAATTTGTAAAAGTGTATCCCTTAGAAATGAATAGATTGAAAAACTTTGCAGACTTAAAAATCATACCCTTACGGTCATATGATGTATTGATTGGCATGGATTGGTTGGATGGACACCATGCCATATTGGATTCTCATAATAAAACTTATACCTGTTTGGATGAAGAAGGAAATCGAATGACAGTCAAAGCTATAGCTAGACCCATATCCCTGAGGAAATTCGTAGCTCTACAATTGAAGAAATGTCTGAGAACCAGGGATTCTAGTTATATGTAATTAATGTGGAAGAGTCAAAAGATGGAAAAGATCTAGAACTGCAGGGTTATCCAGTACTACAAGGATTTGGAGACATATTTCAAGAACTGTGAGGAATGCCTCCTAAGAGGGACATTGATTTTTCTATTGACTTGGTGCCAGGGAATATACCTTCATCTAAAGCACCTTATATAATGAGTATTCTAGAGTTAAAGGAATTACAAATGCATCTTGACGAGCTACTAATGAAAGGTTACATACGACCTAGTGTTTCACCTTGGGGAGCTACTGTGTTATTTGGGAAGAAGAAGGATGGAACTCTGATACTCTGCATAGACTATAAACAATTGAACAAATCAACAATTAAAAACAAGTACCCCTTGCCAAGGATTGATGACTTATTGGATTAGTTGAGAGGATCCAAATTTTTTTCGAAGATAGATTTGAGATTGGGATACCACTAGATTAGGATTAAGGATGAAGATATCAGTAAGACAACATTTAGAACAAGGTATGGACATTATGAGTTCATTGTGGTAACTTTTGGGTTAGCAAATTCACTTGCAGTATTCATGAGCTTGATCAATGGGGTTTTTAGAAAATACTTAGATAAGTTTTTGATTGTATTCTTAGATGACATCCTTATCTATTCCAATATAGAAGAAAAGAATGAAGAACATCTAAGACTAGTAATGCAAGTGCTTAGAGAGCATCGGTTGTATGCCAAGCTAAGCAAGTGTTCTTTATATCAAGAAAGAATTCATTACTTAGGACATATCATATCTGAAAAAGGTGTTTCAATAGATCCTAAAAATATAAGATCCATTATGCAATGAACAACATCTAATGGTGTATCAGAAGTAATATATTTCATGGGATTAGTTGGGTACTACCGAAGGTTCATGAAAGGATTCTCAAAGTTAGCTCAAACTATTGTATCTTTGCAGAAGAAGGGTTTGAAGTTTGATTGGACTCTTAAATGTGAAGATAGTTTTCAAAGACTTAAGGAAATGCTCACTAGTGCACCTGTTCTAAATATTACAGATCCTGGAGGAAACTTTGTTGTGTGCACAGATGCATTTGAGCAAGGCATTGGTGGAGTATTGATGCAATATTGACATGTGATAATTTATGAATATATAAAGTTAAAGGAAAATCAGTAGAACTATGCCACCCATGAATTAGAGCTTGCAGTTATCATCCGTGCTTTGAAGATGTGGAGACATTTTCTAATGGGTAAGAAGTTTGAGTTAAGAACTGATCATGATGGGTTAAACTACTTGTTTGAGCAACCTAATTTGAATGCAAGACAAAGGAATTGGATGGACTTATTATGTGAATATGAATTTGACATCAATCATATCAAAGGTAAGGAAAATAAGGTAGCTGGTGCACTTAGTAGGAAGATACATGTGATGCATGTAGTAGATATCAACACCAGTACATCAAATTTAAAGGATAATATCATTGAAGCCAGTGTTATAGATGACCTTTATCAACAAGTAAAAGAAGGATTGCAACAACAGAAAATTCCACAGAAATTTGATAAGTATAAGTTGGAAGAAAATGGGCTCCTCATGCACAGAGATAGAGTTTATGTTTCCAATGTTGGAGATATAAGGAAAATGGTTCTAAAGGAAATGAATGATGTTCCTTGTGTTGGAAATTTGGATTATCAGAAAATAGTAACAACAATAAGGAAACAATACTATTTCCCAAGGATGAAGAATGATGTTGCAGAATATATAGCTAGGTGCATGGAATGTTAGAAAGTTGAAATTGAGCATCAGCATCCAGTGGGATTGTTGCATCCCTTGCTAATACCAGAATAGAAATTGGATGTAGTGATGATGGATTTTATCACCAAGTTTCTTAAGACAAGATTGCAAAATGATGCTATCATGGTTGTGGTAGATAAGTTGACTAAGGCAACACACTTCATTCCAGTAAGGACAAATCATAAACTACCTAACATTACAGATATTTACATGTGATAAGTAGCCATATTGTATGGTATTCCCAAGGCTATATTATCAGAGAGAGATTTAAAATTAACTTCTAAATTTTTGAAAGAATTGATTGAGGGGTTTGGGACAAATCTAAACACGAGTACATCAGATCACCCTCAGACAAATGGACAGACATAAATAGTTAACCAAGTGATTGAATATATGTTAAGGATGTGTGATGGATCATCCATCTATGTGGGAATATTATTTACACTTGGTGGAATTTGCTTATAATAATGGATATCATTCCTATTTGAAGATGAGTCCTTTTGAGGCCATGTATGCAAGGAAGTGCAATACTCCCATCAGTTCGGATAACCCAACAGACATAGTCATTGTTGGACCAAAATTATTAAAGAATATGGAGGATCAGATGGCTAAGATAAAGAAAAATCTAAAGGAATTTCAAGATAGGAAGATAAACTTTGCAAATCATAATAGGAATTCCAGATAGTTTCAAGTTGGAGATCATGTGTTCTTGAAAGTTAGACCCAAGAAGAGGTCCTTCAAGTTGGGAAATTGCTCCAAGCTAGCTGCCAGATATTGTGGAACTTTTGAGGTCTTAGCTAAAATAGGAATTGTTTCTTATGATTTGGCTCTACCTGCTTGCATTAGAATACATAATGTATTTCATGTCTCTTTATTGAAAAAGTACATACATGATGTTAAACATGTAATTGATTAGAATGTGATCCATGTAATTGGAGTACTTTTATTTTATTTATTGATATATATAAATGTATGTGCATGGTACTAATCATGTGATCGAATGGATTATGATCTAGGTGGAACCGGAAGGGGATTTTCCTGTACAATCTGTTGTCATTTTGGGAAACAAGGTCAAGCTGCTTCAGAATCGATAGATCGGGTAGGTAAAGGTCCAATTGACCCATTACATCCCTGAGGATGCAACTTGGGAGCTATAATATGCTATGAGGGAAGCATACCCTCATGTATTTTGAAATTTTGGTATTTACATCATGTATGTAATAATTGTGCATCAAGGATGATGCATTGTTTAAGGGGGGGATGTAATACCCCAATTGTTAAGCCCTAGACTTATGTTATTTTATGTGACTATCAACATATGCTCATTTGTTTGATGATGTGATTATGGACTTTGGCATTATTATTATTAATGTTAATGTTTTTGTTTTTATTTTTATTGTCATTATTTTTATCTTTGAATGATTGTTTCTATTAATTAAATAAACAACTAGCTGAGAAAAGGAAACTAAAAGAGTATGGGATACCATGGATCTCTTGGAGTGGGGGGGAATGGGAGACATCCCTAGAACCTTATATCTTTTTGTTGGATGGTAGATGTCCATCCTAGTCTATTTTGTGCCTTGGTGACTTTAATAGTGTTGGTCACCCAAACATTGTACAACAGAACCCATTTTCGATTTTTATGAACTATAGAGTTATTATTACACCTTATACATACTTTAGTGGGCCCCTCTTTCCTATTTTTCCCTCCTTGGGATAAATTCCCTACTCTTTATGTGTTTTTGTCACTTATGATCCCTCTCCCTAGATTTTAGGATCTATCAGCTATAATTTAGCCTCCACCTCCATAAGTGCACCCCACTCCTCCATTCATCTATAATTTTGTGTTTCCATGATATTTATGACCCTATTGGATCCCCTCTCTCACCTAATTCACCCAAGTTCATGTTTTGTAATCCCCTTATGCATTGCTGCAACTTCTTGTGCTCTTCATTGCTCCACCCCTTGGTTTTTGGTAACTCCTCCTCATGGTTCTAATATGGTGCTAAGAGTTTTATTTACATATATGTTCTTTGTTGAAGATGTGAGGATAAGTGATGTATCATGGACGTAAAAGTGATCGATGGTTCGAGGGTGGAAGCCATACAATCTTATTTTATTCAGTAAGTGATTATTGTAGGGGACAATCACTAGGAGATGATTTTGAGGGTTGTAGTTGTAGTCAGTGTTCTCTATTTGTGGTGGTTTCGGTGTGTTTGTATATTGTAGATTGGGTATGTTCTATGATATGTGATTTTGCTTGATTTTTAGCCTCACGAATAGCACACACATACTAACACTGAGAAATAGATTACTTTGAAAAATAATTGATTACAACAATACTTGGCTATTTATTAACTATGCTATCAATCTATCAAAAGTACCTGAATTAATTATTCATCTCGGAGATGATGTTTATCATGACTTAATCATGTGATTGTTGCGATTATGATCCTTAGATCACACATTGCAAGTTAAATAATTAAGTGTCACAAGTTTAGTTATAAAACAACATCTAGAGATAAAAGTTTTAATTATTAGTTGAATGGTTAGTTAGCCTAACCATAATTTATCTATATCCATTGTGATTAAAATTAACTTAGAATAATTATTAGAACCCTTAACCTTGGTTAAGGGTTAGGGACACTATAGTTGGAAATCATTCGTCTCACTCAAGTTATGATTGAGGAATTGGCCTCTTCAACCCAGGATCAACATCTATTAATGTGATCACCACATCAGTGACACCATCATTTTTCCTCCCATAAAATTTTCACCAACTCAAGAAACTGTGGTAGAGAATACACCATCGCAAGAACTGTTTAATCATGGGACAACACCACCACATGATGAATGCTCTTCATGTGGGAATCTACACACATGCTTCCTCTTAGTTCCAGTGCCCCATTCTGCGAACTGAACGAGATGCTCATCTCAACCTAATGAGACTACAAGGTCAATTACAACCCATCCATATAACCCCACAAAGGTCACAGACCGAGGAAGTAATAACTACCTTACATGACACCATCGATGCTAAATCTCCTTTAGCCGATTTCCTCACTTGTAGTGAATCCTTATATTTTGATGAAGACAAAGACCACATGAAAGCACTTCTAAATAATTAAAAATTAACAGGGGGTTTACCCCTGCAACACAAACAAGACATCCAAGACCAGTCATTGATGCTCTTATTTGTGTCAAAAATTTACTTTCTTTTCACATTATCTTGACTTAGAAAGTAAAATCCATTTCTTCTGAATGCAAATAGTCTCACAGTCGGACATCCACATTGGATATGTAGATGGTGCCATTCGATGGTACAAACATCTAGCATCTACTGCTTGGGATATATCTTCCCCCTCCCATATACTCCACCACATCGGTAGAGTTTTCTTTCGGGCACTAACAAACAACCAAGCAGAATACGATGCCATAAAAGGTCTATTAAGCAATTCCCTGCACTTGAGAATTCACCATCTACAATTGTATATCGACTCACAACTTTTTGTATTGCAATTGAATAATGTATTTCGTGTATTCAACTCACTCCTCATCCAAAATCTCCTGTGGGTGCACCTTCTCATTAGACAGTTGGAAACCATTACTTTCACACATATACCGAGAAATGCCCGATGCATTCGCTCACTCTGCCACCAATGTGGTGTTAAATTGGCACTTGGTACATAAATCGGTTCATATCCCTACATATCAAACAGACATAAACATGTCTATGTGTTACACCTATGACTACACATACATGTATATCATCAATAGAAGTCCTAATTCGATAAATCATGGCCAAACAAATGTGCTAGTATCAACTACTACATATGCATCACATCAACCTATAGGCAACATAAAACAAAGTATACATACATCACATACATAAAAGAGATGGATACATCATGTGCCACAAAAATGGTATATATATATATATATATATATATATATACATATATATTTATCGTCAAAAAATGTGTTTCATGTACAAAAAATGGCCCTCCATGGGCATATAAAAAATAGCCATATAGGGGATACATCAAATACAACCCACCTCCCATAGGGTCATCAAAAATAGTGTACAAAATGGGGCTCATGGCCTTATAAAAAGATCAAGTTGTCCCTCCAGCTGGCAGATCTCGAGGCTACAAAATGGCCAGTGACTCCACATCCTCCCCTCGTGTTAGCCTTGGGCCCTACTAATGCCTCTATCATGGAGGAGGGACCGAAAATCCCTACAAATATCATGCCACATGGCATGATACGACTACTCGCTGCATGATGTGCCTCCAAGATTTCGCACACTCAGTTGGTAAGTGAAGTGTCAGGTCTAGCTCATCATCCTTGAGGTTGGAAACACCTCAGTCATCGACCCCAATAGAAAAAGTACTGAACTACTGCTCCAAGTTCGCAAGGACAGCTCCCATTTGATCCCCAGTAGTGTCCCCACCTATTGCAGCTTCTCTGAAACCTCCTCCTCCTACCCCAATGGCATCACCCTCGGCTACATGAGCTCATACAATAACCTATCCAACCCCAACATAAGGGCGATCTCTCCTCGGTCATGGTCAATTAAGTGGCCTCACATGACCTACATCTACATCATAAAGGATAAAACCATCATCAATACCTGATAAACATGTATATCGTAAATGTACATAAATACAACTATGTTTAAATATATATGCTAAAAGGTAGAAATCATAAAAAATACATGTAGCATCAAAACCCTTGCGGGGGAAGGCAGCCCAAATCTCCTCGGTAGTCCATACCCAATACATCTTTCCAATACGTTGCTCCAAGAAATCCAACACCTGGGATGTATAAAAACCCCCCACGGGCCTGTCACCACTACGAGGCATAATATGCCCCCAGTATGCCATCTAAGGCTCCTGTGTCCCCCTCAATGGAACTACGACCTGTGGCATCAATGAACTATAGTGCTTAAAAAAACAAATGCCCATAAATCTACCATAACATAAGGTGTTCTAAGCTCCACCCCAATGTAGATCCAACATTTGTTGGATCATAGACTGTAGCAGCAATGGACCGCACGCCAGTGGTCAACTAGCCAAGACTCTCTCAACCAGCTAAAGCTGGCCACCCGTAATCCGATTGGGGGACATCGCCCCCATTAATTTCACTATGGATGTCACCATAGCTTGAACTGGAAGAGTCCTCAGATGGCTCAACAAAATCCCTCTAGAGTTAACAACACTCTGGTCACTATCACAATAACGATCCACCAGAGTGTGGATCGTCTCTCCCACCATCTATGGAGGGAAGGGCTGTCTCACCCCATGGTGAGTCAACCACATCAAAATGTATATATCATATGTGGCGATACTTAGGTCCTCCTCTCCAACCTGGAAAACCCCTTGGTCTAGGACCCACATGTCACGCAACCTCCACAGCAGATAATTTGATGATCACATTAAGGGGAAATTGAAGAACTTCAAGAGCCCCACGTCGCATAGAGTCTGTGTCACTGATAGGTTTTCTAGCACCAAGTCACGTAGAGCATCATAATCCCTCTCCCTCTACTCAACAACTCCCACCTGAGCCATGAGTAAACAACCAATAACCTTCACAAGGACAATGCTCACCCATTAGACCTAAATCCATAAAATTTATCAGAATAGCCTTCTTCGGGAAGGACCACACATAGCGCAACTATCCCAAAGATATCCATGTGCAACACATATAAATAGTCATTCGGTCGTGCGAAACCGGCGAAAAAAATTTATACCACTCGGTCATGCAGGTAGCGCGGCTAACCACATAACAATTGTGATAAACCAGCGTGCAACCAAAACATTATTGTATCGCGCTATGTGTTCTATAGTACCTTTTACCCGTGCTACTGAGGTGCTCTACACCTCGCTTGATTTTTGGAAAATCCCCCACTATGATAACACACGATATCCAAAAAATATAGTGCTACCATAAGGTATTTTCTCAAAATTCCACACAGCAGGCCGAAAACACCTAAAAAATTCCCCTATCCACTTAGAGGACCCCTAACCCTAATTTTACCTGGAAAAAATTAAAGAGTTAACTTTAATTCATACCTAGATCTTGTGACTCATCGAAATGTACCATGGATCTCCCAGAATCACTCAAAACATGCTCTAGGAGGTCATCGGCAAGAAGTACAAATCATTTTGAAAAGTGGGCCACATCCCTATTTATAGTCATTTGACCCAAACTTCTAGCTGACTCCACGGACAAACCATAACGCTGTTTCCAAAACCATTCACATTGTCATGATCATCATGTTGAGCACTTCAACATGAATCCAACTAATATGGATTCCCACTAGTGTCATCGGGATGTTATTTTTACTTCAGTAACCCACAGGTATGCTTGGTTTCATTATATGATTTTTGCATTGTCAATCATTTGTTATGTTCTTTACTACACTTGGGTATGTGCACTGTATCTATAGTATCTTGATTAATACAATTATACCACACTTTCTTTTGTAAGAACATGGCTCCATGCTTCATCAAATGGTGCAAAAGTCACTACCAAAAGTATCATTCCAAAACTGGTATATAGACGCTATTTACCCTCTTTTTATAATGCATCTAGGAGTATTCTTGTTGATAACCATAGGCCACTCATTCCCATCCTTGATGTTCTATCAACATCATTACTAAGAATAGAATGTTTCCCCATGGGTGTGGTCACCATTAACATCCCAGTCATCAATTAAAAACCATGATGTCCACCCCCCACAATTCCGAGGATTTTGACCCAGATTGAACACATCCTCCCTTAGAGTATCATTTTATAATTATGCATTTACTCCACCAAGTAGACTTCATCAGATTCCTCATCACATGATACTAAAATGATTCAAAAATCCCACTCATACCTCCATGAGCACTTTATCCTCAGCAATATTCTTCGTATCAACACCCCCGTGAAGACACAGATTGGGACCCCACCCTCATAAGAAACCAATTCTATTTCAATTATCTCGTTAGGTATATACTACATAGCCCTGATTTATGGGCCACCCATCTCCACGTTTGAAAACTAACCCCCACTCCATCATAGGAAAGTGTCCCCCGATCCACTCAAAACCATGGGGAGACTGACCACCATCCAATCAGTCCCTGACACACCCAAAACTATGGGGGCCCCACCATTGTTCTTTATGTTCAAACAAGTTCCCTTGTCACCTCACATTGCGGGAACACCATATTATTTTTGCAACAACCCATGGTCTCCTTTGATCAATGTATTTGAGTCTCCATATTCTAAACAGTATTCATTTTTTCGGTTACCATTGCCATTCATTTTGTGTCTCCCTCAAATCCCTTTCATTTGTAGTTTTTCTCAGTCCATTTCAATCTATGCCATTCTGAAAGGAAAGATGTCGTCCCCACTCCTCATGTTTACATCGATCAAAGGAATTTATGAGCCCCGTGCTTATCAACCATTATTTATCCAGTTTCTCAAGATAAGACTCTCATCTTATCATGTACTTCAGCTCTCGTCAATGTAAAAAAGGACTATAGTCCAAGAGTTGTAGTAGTTGTAGTTGTACCTTGGGATCTCTTTCAATCACTATCACTTCAAACTTAGTAGGGAGATTCATTAGCGCTCCCTTACTAAGTGGTTTCCCCTATGCTCAATGTCAACACATAATTGCATCAAGGGGAAACATACTTTTGAAGGTATCAGTTTCACATTTGAAAGTCATGGTTGTAGTCTATTTGGTATAGTGAGGCTCTCAGGTAGATTCACATACCAGTTTGGTCACCCGCCCCCATGGGCTTATCATGGTCACTAGCAGTTTTGCTTCTTTAGCATTATGCAACAGTTCCTGGTTCATTTACTCAAACATGGATTGAGTCCAACTTCATCCATGTCACATCAATATAGTAGAGTTGACCCCTTGGTCCTCTCTCATTATAATCACTTTGACATCATTTCATGAGCATGGGTATGCCCGCCTTGTTTGTGTAAAAACTATTCTTTACTATAGCTCCAACTGTCGTTACTAATAGATCTTCCCCCATGGGAGAACGTTATTTTTCCACACATGCTTCATCCTACATAACAGGAGATAAACAACAAAAAACATGATGCATTATCGGCTCTATAGTTCCCTTTGAACATCATACATTAGGGGGAATATGTTAATGCCTAAAATTCACACACAAGCCACATTTTAGTGATTCTTATAGTAATCCGTCATCCACATAGAGAATGCATCTCACCATAGGAAACCTCAACAGATCCAAAATACAACATGAGTCCATAAGTACCAAAAATTAGTCAAAAGAAAAGGTAGTGTGGGTAATACATTGTTAACCCACGCTATAGCACATGTTACATAAACAATGTTTGTGCTACACCTACGCAAATTTTCCTTCAATAGCCACACCACTATCAAAATGGAGGGACCACTAACTCCAAGGGGCGCATTGAAGACTCAATCCTCTCCAAGGATCCGAATTCATCTCCTCACACACTTGGTGGAATTAATTAGGTCCTCTTGTATACCTTGGAACTAGTTCATTGAGAAGATGAGTTCACATATGGATCTACTTGTTTTTTGGCCACCACTTCGCCTATAAAAGGAAGCTATTAGCATGCATTTTGGTAGGCAGAAATCAAGAGCAAGGTTATGCTATTGGATTTGATTTGGAGTTTCCTCATAGCCTACCATGTCCGACCATTATGATCATTCCCAAGCTCTCTTATCACCTTCGTTCAAGGGGAAAGAGTTTATCTTTGTTGTTCTACAATCAACTTAGCATTTACTTTGGACAAGGGCATCGTGAAGGGAGATTGTTGGCTTCCATTGAATCTCACAACTCCTAGGTGTTGTACAACTATTCCATTGGGCAAAAGTGGTTTAGTATATCTTGGATTGCTATCGGATTTTGCATTCTCCCACAATTTTTTTATTTTGTTTTGTATTCATATTTCTTTGTTTGCATGTGAATTACACTAACAATCTATTGTGGGATAACTTGGAGGAATACCAACCAACACATCCCATAGGGGATCCAAGGACTGAGGCGTTGCTACAACCTACAAGGCCAGGCCCCTTACCAAGTGGAAGAGTGCACTTATGCAATTTTTTTCACAACAAATCCATAATCTTCTTAAAGTGTAATGACCTTGGCAAATCTTACTAATTCTTAAATTTTCAACTATAAAATGTTGGGCGATATTTTTCTAAAAGATTCAAATTTCTAAAGGTTTTATAAGGTTTCTAGACAATCTTGATGATTTCTAGAGTAAAAAAAAATTATCCCATGAAATTTGGGAGAATCAATTTATAAAAACTAGAATTTGGTAAATCTTTTTTGGAGAAAAATGGTAAAAAAATTAGCCCATAAACTAAATTTCATGCCTAAAATTTTCACTAGTTTCCAAATAGGATTAGACTTGGATTAGTTAAAAAAATTTGAAATTTAGATTTTATAATAGAATTTTACTCGAAACTAAAGAAAAGAAACCATAATCTGTGTGAAGATGATATATAAAAGGATATCCTCGACTCCTTAGAAACATGTAGTTGGTGAACTATTCCATTATTATTAAAATAATTGTTATTATATTCCTAATTAAAATTATAATAGTTATTATATCAATTGTATTTTTTATTTTCATTTATCATTGGATTTCATTTCAATTCATAAACCAAATTATGACAACCAAACAATAAATGGAGTTCGTTCATTTCAATGGAAGAATGTTGATTTGGACCTTTTTACTAATCCTAAAAAATTTCCCACATGTTGCATGGCTTTGAAATTATAAATTTGATACCTGAAATATTAAAATGTTGCAACATATTATGAGATAGATATAGCAAAAATAAAAAGTTAAGGAAATGGTCATGGACGGCACAATGACCTAACTCTATCCTTAGACAGTACAATCCCCTCGCTCTATATTCCTTGCACATATACACGAGATGTTCCTTATTCAATTGGTCAATCCTTGCATCCAGAAAAACTCACAGTACAGATGTAATCGGCAAGGCCAGACACGGTTAAGAATCTAATGGTCCAGAAAACCAATGAATTGTTGAATGGCTGAGGGGTTTGGTGCTCAATGAATGTTTGAATGGCTGACAAGTATGGTGCTGTAAATTTTTGAATGATTTCAAAATAGAAATTTTTGTTGCTTCAAACTTTTAAATGATTTAAAAATAGTGATTGTCCATATTATTAATTTAATATGTAATGAAAAAAACCACTCATGTAATTTAAAGGAAGAGACGTACACTTTTTTTCACCCCCAAAAATAGTATGTTTCTTGATATTCAATTGGTAATACTAAAAAATATAGTTCCAAAAATAGTATGTTTCTTGATATTCAATTGCTAATACTAAAAAATATAGTTCCTCTGATACTGTTCCCGACAATCATTATATCACTGTATCATAAACGATATCAAGTCCTATCTACTAGCAATCCATAAGACGATTTTTGAACTCTTAGTAGCTTATTGTCCTTAAAATAAAGTCTATTTTACTAACAGGAGATATTGCGTAGTAAAACTTATGCATAGAGATACGTTAACAGTCATAGCGAAAACCAAGTTTTTGAGTGGTGCTTTTAGGCTCATAGTTTTGAGAATGCGGTATTTCTTAGCCCATGATTTGGGCCATAGTAGCATAATTCGGTTATATTGGCACTTCGTGTACGGAAATTTCGAAGAAATTTTAATTCATCGAATATTCGGTGTAGGTGTAATACGGATACGGATTATTAGTGTAAAATTAAATTTTGAAAACCAATTTAAAGAAAGAAAGAAAGAAAAACATTAATTATTTAAACACGATAAAACAAAAATACCATTCAATTTCATGTTTTCTTATTAAAATAACTATAAATAAGTAGTTGTCGTCTCTCACACTTCCATATAAACTTTTGATATTTTATATTTTTGTTTTTTAAATATATGTTAAATTTTATTATATAAATGTCTATGTATATTTATGGTATATTTGTGAATATTTGATTAAAAATATTATATATAAGCAAGCTACTTCCCTATTTTATTCGTACTAGATATTTTCATACGTATTTTCTCCGTATTGAATTGTATTCGTACTCAAATATTTGTGCACACAGGAGATACAAGATTGAAGAAGCTAGGTTGAAGCTTGATGTATATGGTTTTGTGAAATTGAGATCCATTTTATATTAGTGATGTAAAAATTATTTATTAAGTGATGCAAAAATTATATTTATTAGATATGGGAATTGCTAAAGATAATTATTGGTTGTTCTTAATTATCTAAAAATTGGTATCAAATCTAAGTGTTTTTTGTTGGAGATTCAGTGTGAGACAACAATAAGCATTGAAAATATTACTGGGAAAATTTTACCTGTATGGAGGTAAAAAATGAAAGATATTCTCACCCTAAAAGATCTTCAATTAGTGATTAAGGGAAATTCAAATAAACCCTCATCCATGAGTGATGAAGATGGGAAATCTTAGATCTAAAGGAAATAGCCACTATTCGACAATAATATTTGGCGATCAGGGTATATTTCAATATTTCTCAAGAAAAGTTTAAACCAAATCTTTATGGAAAAAGATTCAAGACTTATATGAAAGAGACAGTGTCAATAAATTATTTTTGATGAAGAGGTTGGTTAATCTCAAAATGGAGGGAGGAAAGTAGCTGAACATTTAAATGAGTAACTTGCACATAGTATTGGATCAAGTCACACATTTGAAAATTGTATTTCAAGATGAGATTCAAGCCCTTCTACTCTTGAGCTCAATGCGTGATAGTTGGCAAAACTTGGTTGTTACCATATAAGTAACGCTGAACCAAAAGGTAAATTATGTTTTGAAGATGTTTTTAATAGTTTATTAAATGAAGAAATGCGCAGGAAATCTATGGGAGAGAAAATGTCATTGGTGATCACGGAAGGGAACCATTTAGAGATAAATCAAGGAGATCTATTTCGAGAGGTAGCTGAACGTCAAATTCTAGGGATGGAAGAAACCTGCTCTCATTGAAGAAAACTTGACCATATTAAAAAATATTGCCAAATATTAAGAAAGGAACAAAATCAGCAAATGCTAGCCAACAACAACAATGAAGAAACTATTTCCATTGCATCAGAAGGTGAGGTAAATAAATTACTGCTTCTTATGAAGATGCATGCTTATATACTTGTAGTCACGATAGTGATTGGATTTTAGATTATGGATCCTCCTACCATGCTACACCAAGAAAAGATAATTTTATTTCTTATAAATATGGTCATATGGGTAAAGTTCACTTGGGTAATAAAATTCTTCGTAATATTGGAGTAGGAGATGTTCTAATAATGACAAAATATGGTTGTATTTATTGTTGAAACGGGTTAGGCATGTACCAGAGCTTGGAATGAATTAGTTTATACTAGGAAACTAGATGATGAAGGCTACCATAGAGTGTTTGGAAATAGAGGCTAGAAAATTGTAAAGGGTTCACTCATTGTTGCAAAAGGGTAAAAAATAGGCACTCTCTACATATTAAAATCAATTGTGGAGAAATGAGATATTGTTGGTGTTATAAAACAGGAGTATATAACAGATCTATGGCACACAAGACTTGAGCACATGATTGAAAGAGGTTTGAAAATGCTTGTTGAACAAAAAAAATTTCCTATGATAAGAGGTACATAACTTAATTTTTATGAACATTGTGCTATGAGAAAACAAAAAAGGGTATCATTTTGTTAAGATCCTAGTGGGCGGCCTTCACTAACACCTTGAGGTTTTGGTGTAACGGTTCGTATCATTTGGTATCAGAGCCTCCACACAGGTTCAAGTCACAGAGTGGGTGCCAACGTCGGCATTGCAGTGTTCGTCTAAGGCTCGTACGGCGCAAAGGAGACACCACCATACGGGCGCACATCCAGCCCAGAGTCTGGACTGCAGAGCGTGGTGGGATGTTAAGATCCTAGTGGATGGCCTTCACTAACACCTCGAGGTTTTGGCGTAACGGTTCGTATCACATTTATAATGGATGGTCCTGAAAAGGATACAAAAATATGATATCTGATTCATTTTGATGTTTGTGGCCCAATTAATGTAAAATCACTAGGAGGGGCTGCTTATTTTGTTACTTTTATTGATGGTGCATCAAAAAAGGTGTGGGACTCTCCCTATAAAGAGAAAATATCAAGTTTTAGACACTTTTCAAAAATTTCATATGGTTGTTGTTGGGGAACTAACAAGTGATTGAGATGCATTAGAAAAGATAATGGTGGGGAATATTACTCCAATTCCTTTTAAGAATATTATAGTAAGCATGGTATAAAGCATGAAAAAATAGTTCCCCATAACCTGCAACAAAATGGAACAACTTAGAGAATGAATAGAAAAATAATGGATAAGGTGAGAAGTATGCTCTCCAATTCCGCTTTGGCTAAATAATGGGTAGAGGATGCTCCTACAACTTGTTATTTAATAAATCTCTCCCCCACGACATCATTGGATGGTGGCATTCCTGAAAAGGTATGGACTATTGACTGGTAAATATTTATGTTACAATCACTTGAGAATTTTTGGTTTTGAAGCATATGTCCATATTACCAAGGGACAAAGGTCCAATTTAGATGAAAATTCATTAAAATGCATTTTCTTAAGATATGTTAATAATGAGCTAGGTTACCGGTTGTGGGATAATCTAAAGAGGATAATTATTAGAAGAAAGAATGTCATTTTTAATGAAGATCAAATGCTTAAAACTACTCACAAATCTCTAGAGGTGCATAAATTTATTGAAATTCAAGAACAAGAAAATCAACCACCATTACAAGAAGAGGTTTTTGGAAATAATGAGCATCCATTGCAAAAAAATGTAAATGGTGATCAATATGAAGAACATGAAGAACAACAAAATCAACATCCATTAAGAGAAACCTTGCCACAAAATTTATCGATTTGTACGTCTACCAAGCCACATAGGCCCTCAGAAAGATATTCCCCATCAGAATATATTTTAGTAACTAATGAAAGTGAATATACTTTTTTTTAGGAAGCATGTGAAGGAGATAATAGTATCAAATGGAAAAAGGATATGCAAGAAGAGATTAAATCCCTACATGATAATAAGACATGGGATTTAGTTGAAAGGCCAAAATGAAGAAGGGTTTTAAAGGAAAGTGGGTGTACCAAATAAAACATGAAGGTCAAGAAAATAAGAAAAATGATTCAAAGTAAGGTTAGTGGTGAAAGGATTTGAGCAAGAGCAAGGTATCAATTTTGCAGAAATTTTCTCCCCGATTGATAAAATGTCATCAGTATGCGTTATTCTTGGTCTTTCTACTTCATTTAGATCTAGAATGTGAATAGTTAGATGTAAAAATTGTTTTCGTTCATGGTGAATTGGAGGAGGAAATCTATATGGAGCATCTAGAAGGTTTCAAGGTAAAATGTAAATATAATATAGTCTACATGTTCAAAAATAGTCTATATGGGTTGAAACAAGCCCCTCGCCAATGGTATAATAAATTTGACTCTTTCATGCTTGATCATGGTTTTAAAAGGATAAATGTATATTTATGTGTATATATTAAAAGATAAGAAAATGGAAATTCCATTACCTTATTATTGTATGTTGATGACATGTTGATTGTTGGACAAGATAAGAACATGATTAACAAGCTTAAGAAATATTTGAGTAACCAATTTGTAATGAAGTATTTGCGTCTAGCAATAAAAATATTGGGCATAAATATTATGCGTGACAAAAAGAACAAAAGGTTGTGTTTGTCACAAGAAAAATATATTGAGAATGTACTTGAGAGGTTTAATATGAAGGATGCTAATCCAGTTGGTACACCTCTTGCTACCCACATCAAACTAAGTATCGATTTGTGCCCTTATGATGACAAGGAGAAGGAAGAAATGAGAAAGACTCCTTATTATTCAGCAATTGGTAGGTTGATGTATTCCATGGTATCTACATAACTCGAAATTTGATGCAAGAGCATCGGGGCCTAAGAAAAACTATCGAAATTGATCGACATAAGGAAGTCGACCAGGGGGAGTACCGACGACCACTGGTCAGAGAAAATTTTAGGGGCAAATTATAGCCCATGGGCGAAATTATAGGGGTCACCAAGAAACCCTGGGCGAATTTTTAATATGAAACAGGTTTTTTGAAATTTAACAAATTAGCCCACATTTTATGAATCCCAACATAGTAAAAAATCGGATAGCCCACCCCACGAGAGAGGGAAAATGTAATTTAGCCCTGTGAAAGAGGGAAGAAATTGTGGGTTCGCCCCCGTCATTCCCGTAATGGAGTTCAGAGGCAGTTGGTTCGCCCGTGAATTTTCATTCATGGAGGCGTGAGCAGTTTGTTCGCCCATGGTTTTCATTCATAGAGGGTATTGCTAGTTTGTTCGCCCCGATTTATGGTCCATATGGCATTTTTGCTGGTTATTTAGCCTTGGATTCGAGGTTTTCGGTTGAATTTGCTCCCTATTTTCTAATTATTGGGCCAAATATTCCGTGGAATTTTACCAATGGAGGTATCAATGTTGTTTTTGAGTATTCGACCTCCCCATTTGGCGGTTAATGAAAAAATCGAGGGTTTTAGCTCCTAGATGGAGTATCGATGATGTTTTTGACCTCCCCATTTTGCAGTTAATGAGAAAATCAGAGGTTTTAGATCCCAAATTGCACTCCCGTATTGGGGAAAACGTGGTTAATGAGAAAATTAGAGGTTTTAGATCCCAAATTGCACTCCCATATTGGGGAAAAAGTGGTTAATGAGAAAAGCAAAGATTTTAGATCCCAAATTGAACTCCCATACTGGGGAAGACGTGCAACAGTCCAGTGATTCAGTGAAATGGGGACATTTTTTCCCCTATATTCATGGCATGAGAACTGTTTTTTTGCTTTGCAGAACTCAACAGCCGACTGACCTCAAGAAAGTAGATTCCCATGTCCACCAGTTCAAGGGTAGCAGTTCCAGGTGATTTTCCTTAACATGTTGGGTGTGTTGGCAGTAGCAATTTTTGTGTTGAAATTTGAGTTCCAAGAGAATAGAAGTTAATGAGGCAGATTATTGGCTTTTTACATGGTTGCTTATGGTGTATTGATTCACTGTAATATTGCATTAGATGAGATATATAGGGCATTTGTACTCAGATTTTATTTTACTCGTCCTAGTTCTTCTTGACCAATTTTTGCTCCAAGATTCAATCTGGATTTATCTCCTTCAACATCAAAATCTTAATGAAAATATGGAATCCGGATGTGCTTCAGAGAAATCTGTCATGAAATTCCCAATATCTTTCCAGATTATCCCTGAAATCTGCCTGGAACATCTTGGGTATGGCCATCAAGTCCCTGATGAAGTCCTTGGTAGTTTGGAACCTTTCCTAAGGGTCCTCAAGTTTTTGAAACACTGGAATGACATGTATGGGTGTTTTTGAAGGGGGATGGGTACCCATGCAACATAGATTTTTTTCCATTAAGAGTTCTTATTTACTTTCATGATTCATCAATATGGCATAGGTGTTGTATTCTCACTAAAATTTCGAATGAACTTCCAATAAAATTCACTGAGTCGATGAAACCATCATGCATTAGTGCAGCCATTGTTTGGAGTTGACCCTCATAATTGCCTTCGTTGAATTTATTCCAATTCCAGTCCATAATTTGGAAATCACATGCCTAAGTTATGTCCACAGGGGTTGGAAAATCCACTTTTCCAAAAAAAAAATATATATTTTGCTCACAATCTGTCAAAAAATGTTCATAAATGCATGAATTGTTTTTTCCAGTCCATATTTTAGAAATCGCATGCCTAAGTTATGTCCACTGGGGTTGGAAAAATCCACTTTTCCAATTTTTTTTATATAGTTTGCTTACAATCTGTCAAAAAATGTTCATAAATGCATGAATTCAAATTGTTTTCTCCTATTCTCCCTGGAACATCTTGGGTATGGCCATCAAGTCCCTAATGAAGTCCTTGGAATTTTGGGAACCTTTCCTAAGGGTCCCCAAGTTCCTGAAACACTGGAATGGTGCGTATGCGTTTTTTTGAAAGGTGATGGGTCCCCACGCAACACATATTTTTTTCCATTAAGAGTTCTTATTTACTTTCATGATTCATCAATATGGCATAGGTTTTGTATTCTCACTAAAATTCTAAATGATCTTCCAATAAAATTCACTGAGTTGATGAAACCATCACACATCACTGGCATTGTTTGGAGTTGACCCTCATAATTGCCTTCATTTGACTTTATTCCAATTCCAGAGCATATTTTGGAAATCACATGCCTAAGTTATGTTCAGTGGGGTTGGAAAAATCCACTTTTCCCAATTTTGTTTATATATGTAGCTCACAATCTGTCAAAAATGTTCTCAATCCATATTTTGGAAATCACATTCCTAATTTATGTCCATTGGGGTTGGAAAAATCCACTTTTCCAATTTTTTTATATATTTTGCTTACAATCTGTCAAAAAATGTTCATAAATGCATGAATTCAAATTGTTTTCTCCTATTCTTCCTGGAACATCTTGGGTATGGCCATCAAGTCCCTAATGAAGTCCTTCGCAGTTTGGGAACCTTTCCTAAGGGTCATCAAGTTCCTGAAACACTGGAATGGCGCGTAATACTCAAAGTTAACCATTGGCCTAAAGTATAACAAAGCTCTCTAATTGCAACAACTAGCTACATACCTCACAATCCAAGGTGATTGCATGGGTTCCCAATAAGCACTAAGTTATATTTGACCCTTGAACCTAATGAAAATCCAAACACATAGAAAGAGACTGTAATGAAATAGGAATCCAAGCACAGTGATGATTAATGGAAATTTGAATCCAAAATACAACTATTAAGAAGGATGAACAAAAACAGAGGGGTGGACTACAAACCTTCATAGCCATGAAAACATCAGCACTCTCCACGTTCACCATTACAAATGCCATGGCCACTACAACCATCCTTGCAATTCTTTCCATTGATAGTCTACCCACATGAAGATGAAAAAACAATGAACGACCTTTTATAAAAAAGAGTAAGGATAACCTCAAAAATAGAGATAAAAAGAGAAATTAGATCCCAACGTCATTGATGTAAATCGGTGCTACAATATCATGGAATCTATATATTCACTTCCCAATATAAACCTTCCATGGTGCATCTCTATATAGGATTGGCCCATATGAATAATAAATTTGTGAGTATTGATCTTGATTCTTGTTCAATATTCTTATCACCTGTGGAGGACCTGTTGTTTTATTGATGATGCATCAATGGAGCTTTTGGTCTGTCGAGATCTAGTGAAATCCAGAGAACTTGGTTTGAGAGTCACAAAGAAAATATGGATGATGGAGATAATGGAAACAAGGATCATAATCACAATGGTAAGATGATGTAGGAGCATCTTGTTCATCAAACTATGAATGACCTTCATAGGTTAATAATTGGAAAACAACAAATTTTGTATGTGGAAGTTGGATTCCTCATATTCTCTTTGTAATATTTAGTATTATTAGTTTTCAATTAGTTTAGAGATTCAAGAGATTTGATTAGGGAATAATTCCTTAAAGAATAAATCATAAGAATTTGGGGATTTGATTGACCAAGAGTAAGGGATTTGATCCACTTTTTGTGGATCTGGCTAGAGGTAGTTTGATTAGCTAAAATTAATCAATCAAATTCGATAATCTAGGAGAGAACATTTCTTAGGTTGGGGGGAATGAAAATAGAAATTTACTATCTAAATCATATTCCAAGGGGAAATCATGGATGTAGTAGGGAAAATAGATTTCAGTTACATAGATTGATGATCTTCATTGATGAAATACAAATACTCTATTTTTTTGGCTGAGTACTGGAATGCATGACATATAAATTGATTGGTGATTGTTGTTGTCCTACATACATAATCTCCATGCATATCAACCTCGGTTTCTAGATCCAAGTGGATTGCATATTGAGTAATTCAACTACTTAATATATGCATATAGGGTATGAGTGTTGGAGGGGAGTTGCATCCAATTGTAAAATTCCCAGAATATATACATAAAAGTAGGGTGCAAATTGTAGCTGAGGAAGGATATCCATCAATTGTTGTTTCAAATATTCAAATGGTGAAACCTTATTGTTTCCAACGCTGAGCTTGATATCCAATTGTTGAATAATCTTGAACATTGACATATAAACTTGCTGCCAGTGCCAAACATCCAACGTTGTTCATTGAATAAGTTGCCAACATTGATTATTTGAAGAAGCATTGATCATCCATATGAAAATAGTGCATGGTCTTGATCATTGGAAAAGTATTGGTAATTTCCTTGGTGAAAGGAATATGCTTTGCGTTAATTGAGTTCATAAGAAATCAAAGACAGAGCTAAGAATCAAAGACTATATGAATGATAAATTGTTTCTCTTGTTGGTACCATAAGCTTCCATTAATACTTGAAGTTTTGCAAGGAAGACATAAAAAAATATGCAAACATGCATATCAGAGTCACCAAAAGCATGGTTTCATGAGTGGATGTGGAAGGAAATCAGGTGTTGGACCCTTCTGAGATAAATTTTCAAATCTTAAAAATTTGGGGATTTATCAATTTATGGTTTTCAACAACGATGGTATCTTCAACCATGTCAATTATTTTATATTTTGATCCAAGTTTATCATCATTGTAGACACTATCATTAGCATCCATAGTATCATCAAAATTGTAGAAGTGTTCATCAACTACCAGATTAGAATCCAATTTACAGACACTCTTATCAATTACAATGGTAGGAGAAACAACCTTGCAGAAGATTTCATCAACTCACAATGTAATATTTCAACCCAAGTTAGTATTAGTCATTTCAAAAAAACAATGATCCCTCACAAGGGATGAAACACCAATGTTTGGTTCATTGTTGGTACTGTAACAACCTGGGTCAGTACGATTGTCACCATTTTGAACCTCAGGATTGTCATGGAATTCAATCTCATGTTTCGCGTGCTCAGGAGAAGTAAACTCTTTCTTATATCCATTGTGACTTTCTTTCGTATAAGTTTCATTCGATACTTATCTAGTATCCCTTACAACATCTATCCCATGCTCTGCTTTACAAGATGCATAAATCTTTGGAATTAAGGTAATGTGTGTGCGGGGTGGTACTTGAATATGCTTCTCTGGAATTTGACTCACATTTTTTGCTTCTTGTCTGCGAATTTCACTTCTAGTATAAACATATTTAGCAGAGTAAAAAATTTCTTGTTATAGAGAAATGGATAGGTTGAAACTATTTCCACTGCTAGAGCCATCTAATGTAGAAACACACATTGGCAATGAATCACAATTAGCCAACACTTCTTCATGAACAAACTAATGTTTAAAAGTAGTATCAATATGAAAATTGAGAGAAATATTAGAATATTAAGTGTGCCTCTCATATAATAAGAGTTGTTCCAAACTCTTCAGCTGGTGTACATTCATGACAGCTTCAAAGCCCTTCCGGAGCATATCTTGTTCTAAGCTTCTTGCACCACCCTTCCATTCTACAACTAAATAATTCTATTGAAACTGTGCAAATCCAGAGTGATAGTGCAAATCCAGAGTGATAGAAAGCAATTGGAACCTAGCTATTTGTGGCTACAATTGCCCTGCACTTTATGGATAGTGAGCATGTCAATGATGGTTAGTGCTAAGGTCCTATTTCCCTGGTCAAATGCCTGCAAAGTCATATTCCGTAATAGAATTGTCGTTGTTGAAGAGGCTATTAGAAAATGTCTAAACTTCAATTGGCTTTTGCATCTGCAGTCACAATTGCAAAATTATATTGTAACTAGTGTCTCCATAGATTAATTCTAGTTAGCAATGTTTGTGTGCCTTGGACTAGGTACTTCTATAGGTTTTCATTTTTGGTCTAGTTTCCAAATACCTTGCAATTAGTGGCAATAGCTTTAGGAGGATATCCAGTGAACAAATTTTTTGTAGTTATCCAAATTTGAATTAGGTTTCATAAATGTGTTTAGAATTGGAAAATTGGGAAATAGCTCATTTCTTTATCGATTGATTCTATTTGCCAGCCATTGTATATGTTGGCCTAGACACTGCTATGTGTTATTCACTAATGTTCAGACTTGTATCGTGTAATGGATGTTTCCCTTGAACTCTGAATTTTGTAATCATCAACATAGATTCCTTATAATTTTAATAATTCATTTGGGTGGGTTTCTATTGCCCAAAATATCTTCAGGGGCATGTAACAATTGACCAATGCGTTGGAACATTGATGTGTGCTTCACCATCATCTTAAAAACCAGAAAACATGTGTTCAATGTTTTCCTACCTGGGTTAGGAACAATTATGAACTTTTTTGCCCCCATGTATTTCATGGCTATAGAACCTGTATATCTTATGTCATTGGCTTCAGGTGCTAGAATTCAATATTTATTATATTCTATGCTCATGTTGCATAAAGTCCATAACTATGCATCATGTTGCCTCTTCCAATGTTCTGGAATCTTTTTTTCCATTCTTTTAGACAATTGACTCAAAAAATATCTAGTTGAGTTGATTGGCTTGTGTAACCTAGAGATGCTTTGGTTGCTGCCAAGGCTAGCTTCATAGAATCTTTTTCTATTGTTTTGAACAAAATATACTTCTGTTCATATTGGGGGAGAAAATAGTGACAACAGACTCTTACCATCTGAAAATAGTTGCAAGTTTTCTTTGTTTTTTTTTTCCTTTTCCTTTGAATCATGTAAGTTGATCATATAATTTAGTGCAATGTTGGTAAATGTTAAAATACATTGAAAATTAACAATTTTGGTTGGTCCTACATAAAGGTTGAGATAGCTTGGCAATAGGTTGCATGCTATGAGGTCTATAGGGCTAGGAATTAGAGCAATATTTTCCAGGTAAATCCCAGGTCTATTTCATTACTGTTGGTGTTAAAATTTTCTAGGTAAATCCCATGTCTCAAGTAATGAAAACCATGGATGTGATTTCTCCAAAATGCGAAGTATTTTGAGCATTTGATATGGAATATCTGGTGATTGGGATGTTGGAACACATACTCCCATTCAGGTCATCTAGGAAATGTAAAATGGTGGGTTTCAGAGTGATGGTAACTTGTTTTACAGAAGTGCTCTTGTTTTACAAATGCATGTCCTTGATCCATTGCTAGCAGTGGGTGCACTCTCATTATCATCAAATTGCTTAAAAGTGGGGCAATTGGTTAACATGAGATGGTGGATAGAAAGGTTGAAGTGTTGTCAAGACAATGCATCAGCTAAGAAGGTGTTGTAGAAAATGTTTCACTGCAATTTATGGTTTATTTATGTCAGCTTGTCAATTGATGCAAATATTTTCCTTGTTAATTGCATATGCTTTTATTTTGTAACAGGAGGAAGTTGAAGCTCATTATGAGGTTGAAGTGAATCCAAAGAATCGGATGATGGCAGGGAGAAAAAGGGATCATGAGGCTTTTGAAAGTGAATCAATTTACAATGCCTTGTTGCATAGGATTTAAAAAGGGTCTCGGTGTTTTCTATCCATCAAATGCCTTGTGACAAAGCTAGAGGGAATTCTTGATATCAAAATGGAAACCCCAATGTTTATACTAAAATGGCCAAGAAACAATGTAATAAGCCTCATCATTGCAAGATTCGATTCAATCAGTGAACCTCAAGCATTGCAAGGTGATACAATATTACAACCTAGGCATTTTTAGTACTATGTTAGTTCTCCAAGCGAATGGGACAAATTGTTGTGATGGTTTGCATGTTATTTTTGGGCATTGATTAATGATTGCAAATATTTGTTGGATGTTGGAAGCCTACATCCAACCCTAATAATGTTTATTAGGTTGATTGTTATCACTTATGATAATAAAAGGGGTTTATAATATTGCAAAGCTTCAAGAACTTAACATCGGGTATTGTAAAGAAGTTGAGGACAAGTCTTGAAAGGCTGGTATCTTTGGAGAAGTTGGAGTTTGATTGATGTGGGAACTTAAAAAAAGAATCCATGGGTTGGAGAAACTGATAAAGCCTCAAATTCTAAGTGGCTCCCTGTATGATAGATGGCGTTCCATATTATCACAAACTGGCAAATATCTCATAATCGTCCACACTAAAATACATTTTGTTACATTAAAATTATAAGAACAATGATAGACATTCACTGCCTCATTTAGGAATGCAAGCTATGGTATAAGAAGCCTCACTCATGTACCATAGACCTTGTTATCCTAAACCTCTTAGGGGTACATAGGGAAATGTTACATCTTGTGGTAGTCATCAAATTGTGAAACATATATGGGGTTTGAGAGGAATAAATATGGTCCTTTGATTTTGTTGTTGCTACATTTTTGTTTTTAATGTGATCAAGGTTTTTATGAAACTATGGACTTCAGGCTTCAGGCACTCTTTCAGTTCAGACCATCAATTGTAGTTGCAAGTCCAATAATAAACCACCATGAAGCCTTGATTTTTGTTATTGGCACAACATGATAGGAAGGGCTAGCTTGAGAGAGCATTAGAACAATGACTACTCAGCAAGAAAAGAGGCCAATGTTACACATCACAAAATTTGGTCTCAGTGATCTTCAAACCTGTTGAAGTAGCTTTAAGGATAAGATTAATTGTTCTGTGGATAATCTTATCATGTTTTCTTTTCCCTCTGATTATACTGATAGTCTATTAGCTTTACTTGTGGAGGAATCATCACAAATAGAGAAGTCTGGACAACCTCTTCCTCTGTTCATTATTTTTGTTGAACGAAAGGTATTTATTACTTTTTTTTTAGTGCATGTACATACTACATATAACATTACTTTTCAAAACCAATATCTTGTTCCAATATGATATGATAATTTGTATGGTAATTCCTTTCACGGTTTTATCTTTTCCCACCATATCTGTCCACCCACGACATAGTTCCCTTTTTAATGTAGGTCCATAAAATCAATTTTGCAAGGTGCAAATTGTTAAGACTCTCTGGTTAAAAATGGAAGGCTTCTGATGATCATCTTGCCACAACGTGCACATTAGTGATTCCATCTGAGCAGAGTCACCCATAAAGGATTTTTCCATAAAGTTCTAGAAATATCCTAAGGAACAAACACTATATGATGTTGAATTAATGTAACTTGGAAGAATATTCTTTGTGTACTTTATTATTGTAACTCCGTCGGAGATGTTTTACCTCTATTCGCATAGGAGAGAGAGAAGTTTGCACAAGTGAAGGAGAGGAGTTGATTTTGTCTTGGGGTTTTATCTTGTACTTGTGAATTCTATATTGAGAAAGTTTTGACTGGGTTTTCTCCCTTGTGGTTTCCTCGAGAGAAATATTGTGTTCTTTGTGTTTGGTGTGCTTGTATTTCTTTCAGTGATTAGTTTGTTTAATGTTATTATGCTAAACAAGTGAAAAACTCTAGTGGCCATTCAAAGAAATGCTAATTTGAAAGGAATACCCCTACCAACTCAAATGTTCTAGATGGTTTCGTAGGGTTTCCAAATGCTTTGTGAGCCACAAAGATGCCTTGAAGTGTATGGTCGTTTTTATCATCGTTGGGAGAATTGTGAAGTGGTCGAGGCAAGTATTGAAGTGCATGGGGGGGATTTTGAAGTGTTTGGGGAAATATTGAAGTTCATGGGGAGTTTTATCATCCTTGGGAGAATTTAGAAGTGTCTCGGAAAATATTGAAGTGCTTAGGGAATTTTTATCATCTTTCGGAGAATTTTGAAGTGCTCAGGGAAAGTATTGAAGTGCCTGGGGTGTTTTTCTTGTCAATGGGTGAATTTTGAAGTGCATGGGGTGTTTTCTTGTCAATGGGTGAATTTTGAAGTGCATGGGGTGTTTTTCTTGTCAATGGGTGAATTTTGAAGTGCATGGGGCATTTTTCTCATCACTAGGTGAATTTAGAAGTGCATGGGGTTGTTGTTTATCAATGTAAAGATACTTTTATAGTGTTGGCACGTTTTAAAACAATGATGGCCAAAGTTAACACATGCTGAGGCAAATTTGTGTGGATTGGGGCATTTTTGTGATTTCAGGTGATTATATCATTGTCGGGTGTTTTTCTCCCTTGCCTAGGGCAAGTATTGAATTGCTTAGGGCATATTTATCATCATTGGACGAATTTTGAAGTGTCTAGAGAAAGTAATGAAGTGCCTGGGAAAATATGGAAGTGGACGAGGGTGTTTTTATCTTCGCTATGAAAATTTTGAAGTTCCTAGGGAAAATATTGAAGTGTCTGGGCATTTTTATCATCGTTGGGAGAATTTTGATGTGACAAAGGCAAGTATTGAAGTTCATGGGGCGTTTCTATCATCATTGGGTCAATTTAGAAGTGCATGGGACAAGTATTGAAGTGCCTGGATGCAATTTTGAAGTGCATGGGGAAAATATTGAAGTGCATGGGCATTTTTATCATTGATGGGAGAATTTTGAATTGGCTGAGGCAAGTATTGAAGTGCATGGGGCATTTCTATCATCATTGGGTCAATTTAGAAGTGCATGGGGTAAGCATTGAAGTGCCTCGAGGGAATTTTGAAGTGATTGGGGAAAATATTGAAGTGCATGGGGAGTTTTTATCATCCTTGGGATAATTTAGAAGTTCCTAGGAAAATATTGAAGTTTTAGGGAATTTTTATCATCTTTCAGAAAATTTTGACATGCCCGGGGCAAGTATTGAAGTGCTTGGGGCATTTTTCTTGTCATTGGGTGAATTTAGAAGTGCATGGGGCAGTTTTCTCATCAACGAGTTAATTTATAAGTGCATGGGTCATTTTTCTCCTCACTATGTGAATTTAGAAGTGCTTGGGGTTGTTATTGATCAATGTATGAATGATTTTATAGTGTTGGGACGTTTTAAAAGAATGATGGGAAAATTTATCACTTGCCAGGGAAAATTTGTGTGGATTGAAGCATTTTGGTGATTGTCTGGGTGATTATATCATTGTTAGGTGTTTTTCTCCATTTCCTAGGGGAACTATTGAAGTGCATAGGGAATCTTTATCATTATTGGATGAATTTTGAAGTGTCTGGGGAAAGTAATGAAGTGCTTGGGAAATCATGGAAGTGGATGGGGTCATTTTTATCTTTGTTGGGAGAATTTTGAGGTGCCTAGGGAAAATATTGAAGTGTTTGGGTTTTTTTATCATCGTTGGGAGAATTTTGAAGTGGCCGAGGCAAGTATTGAAGTGCATGGTGTGTTTCTATCATCATTAGGTCAATTTAGAAGTGAATGGGGTAAGTATTGGAGTGCCTCAAGGGAATTTTGACGTGCTTGGGGAAAATATTGAAGTGCATGGGGATTTTTTATCATCCTTGGGAGAATTTAGAAGTGCCTGGGAAAATATTGAAGCGCTTAGGGAATTTTTATCATCTTTGGGAGAATTTTGAATTCATGACCCCACATGTCCATTGGACCATTAAGGGACGAGATAACAAGTAGAGTCCCTACTTGCCCTGAATTAAGTTAGTGCAGTTGTGTTTCCTCAACACCTTCTAGTTGTGAGTGATCAAATACTGCTTGTGAAATGTATAAATAAATCCATCCTTTCCTCGTCCATACACTTGTTCATTCGAGAGTCTAGGAGTCGAGAGATTCTAGAGTTGAGCTCTAGTGTATGTTCTTTTGTTGCACCACCTTAGTAATCCACATAATCAAAAGCTTGAGTCTTATTGGCAAAAGATTTGCCAAATTTTTACTATATTTTATAAATCAGTGAAAGATTTGCCAAGTTTTTACAATTTTTTATAATTAAGTGAAATATTCGCCAAGAGTTTACAATATCTTATAATTTAGTGAAAGATTCGCCAAGATTTTACAGCATTATATAATGAAATGAAAGATTCGCCAAAACATTATATATACATATAATATTATTGATAAAATTGCCTTCAAGTTTTCCTATATATCAGGGAGATTCACCCATTTTTTATACATATAAATTTTGGGGGGGTTCTTAAAATCATCCCTGCCACTGGTGCGAGTTGAACTGGCCACCAAAGCTAGGCAGTCGAGCATAACTTTTCGATATGCAGTCGAAATGAGTAAGAATTCGAGAGTCAACAAGTTTAAGGTCAAAAATGACAGGAAATAGCGAAGTCATCGAATGTCAACATGTGGCTGAATGACGACACCAATGGAAGCGGTGAAGGAAGAGTGAGGAGGATGGGGCGGACTTGCAGTCGCAGAGTCTAAGTAAAGCCGACAGGTTAGGTTGAAGGTGATGAAGTGTAGTATGGTCGAGACAAAGATGGGGTCGTCAATTGTCATAGAGTCAGAGAAGCGTAGAAGTCAAGGAAAAGTTCTTACCAGTCATCTATGATTGTTGAGGAAGTTAAGGGTAGTTATGAAGGTGGTTGGGATCAGGACAGATGTCACCACAGGAAGACGTTGTGCAACATGACCAGAGGTTACTGACAACTACAGGTCTTTTGGATCAGGGAGGATTTGACGGGCAGAGTGAAGGACATCTCGGGGAACGGAGTGAGCCTCTGGAAGAGCAACAACATAGTAGAAGAGTGGTGCGAAGGAAGAGAGGAAGGGATCGTTCATCCATTTCTCAGCGAGTTCTTTCATTTAGTAGAGACTATGAGATGGAGGAAGATTGCACACAACTGAGAACACAATGAGAGACGGATTTTCATTATGTGTATTGTAACAGGCTAAGGCCGACTAGTTTTAGTTTCTTTGTATTTATCATTGTAATCGATTCAGTTTAATAGAAGAAACCAACTTCTGGCATTCAGTTCATGACCAATCTTTGTGAGCATTTGTGTGGTTGTGTGTCATAGTTAACCAAGAGGCCCCTAGTCGAGACCGGTCTTGTGCCAACATTGCACACTACATGGGATTTGCGAGCAGATTCGTTTCCAATGCAGGAAGAAAACTTTGGGAGTGAGTGAACTAGATTTTCATAACTCAGAGTTGTGAGCAAATTCCTTTCCACTGTGGGAAAAAAATTTTGGGAGGCAGTGAACTGGATTTTAAGGTATCTTAAGGGAACCAGCCATCATTGTTTATGTTTTGGTAATAATAATATTTTGCTTGAAGGTTTTACATATGAAGATATGGCTGGAGATGTGGATACTAGAAATTCCACCACTAGTTACTTATACACCTTTGTAGGTATAGGAATGTATTGGGTGTCTAAGCTACAAAAAGTAGCTCTCTCCAAAACAGAGGCATATTATATAGCTACAACGGAGGCTTGCAAAGAAATGTTGTGGATGAAACAATTCCTAGGAGTCTTGGGAATAAAAAAGGACATGTATTGTATTGTATTGTGACATTCAAAGCATTATTCACATGTAAAAAAAATCCATCATTTCACTCAAATACCAAGCACATTGATCTAAGGTACAATTGGATTTGGAAAGTATTGGAAGAAGGGAATTTACACCTAGGAAAGATTCATACAGATGAGAATCGTGTGGATACGCTCACCAAAATTCTCCTAGGAGATATAATCAAGAACTATGTAGAATCTTAGCAATATTAGGGGTGCCATGATGAAATATGGTGCGGGAATTGGATTGGTAGTTCCTATTTGCTCTCAATTGGCAAATTGTTAAATATGAGACCAAATAATAATAAATAAAAGAAAAGAAGAAAGAATAGGAAAGAAAACAATAAATATTTATGACTTCTTCTATTTCCATTGTGAATTATGGGATTACCTAAATAAGTTTTTGGGCCATGGTTTTAGTCCCATAGTTTTGAGAAGGTCGCTTTTCTAAGCCCGTGATTTGGGCCCATGGTATTTTTGAAATGAAAGAATAAAAGTATGTATGTTTGGCCTTGCATTTGAGTACACATGAGATACATGATTAAGAAGTTGGGTTGAAGCTTGATGTATATAGTTTTGTGAGTAATAAAATTAATAGCCCACTTTGGTTTTCCATATAAAATCCTTGTGTCCTATTTTATTTTGGTTATGTCATTTATGTTTTCTATTTTTATTTTAGATAGATCTCCAAATTCATTAATGTTATTGATGTGATCTGCAAAAATTATTATAGGATATGAGATCGATTTATATTAGTGATCCATAAATTATTTATTAAGTGATGCAAAAAGTATATTTATTAGGTCTAGGATTTGCATCAGATAATTAGTAGTTGTTGTTAATTATCTAACACCTATATATGATATAATTTTAAAGAAAGAAATATGACCTGTATCCTTGGAATAGGATATGAGATCGATTTATATTAGTGATCCATAAATATTTATTAAGTGATGCAAAAATTATATTTATTAGGTCTAGGATTTGCATAAGATAATTATTAGTTGTTGTTAATTATCTAACACCTATATATAGTATAATTTTAAAGAAAGAAACATGACCTATATCCTTGGAACTCTATCATGTAAGTGCTCAAGATGAAGTTACTATATTCCTAACATAAAACATGCCCATTCCACTATAGCCTGAGAATATGTTTTTTAGTGGCAAAATCCAATAGCCTTGTAACATACCCTTTACCTTTAATGACAATTGCGATATGGAGTATAAAAAAATTTCTTCAAAGCTCAAGAAACTAAACATATACCATTAACATTTCCAACAACGAATAACCCAAAGTTTCATAACTATACTTTATCATCTAAGCATAAGCATCACCATAAACATCACCAGATCTAACTTCTATAATTCCCAATATGCCATGTCCTTCCTTTAAAATATCATGTTAATGATGGTTAGAAATATTCTCAAAATAGATAAGGATAACCAAATACCTTATTTTTCATACATTAAGTGAAGAATATCTAATGCCATGATTCTTCACACACTAATGATTTATTTATGGAATACTTACTCATATACATGCATCATTTCAAGGATATAATATTTGATAGATACCCATTCATTTTATTTGTAGCTACTACATTACAACAATGACACAATAGTACTTTTCTCATAATCGCAACATCATTAACATGAGATACTAGTAGATAGGACACATTTAAACACGAACATACTCATGAGATCACCATTCAATAAAAAATATCTATAATAATTAAATGATACCTGATCAACGAGAATATCAATAACGAAAGATATAATGATGGGATCACCATTCAATAAAGAACATTTATAATAATTAAATAATTAAATGATACCTAATCATATCAAATATCAATAACGAAAGATAATCATACCAAATAAATACTATCTTAATCTTAAAGACAATGTCCATTAATTTTTCAACGCTAGTTTAACATCAAAGTCCCCATCGCTTACCAATAGAATTCTACTATAAACTACAATTCTAGAACTCCGCTATCGAGTATTAAATTCAACTTTTAAATATTGAATTTCAACTTTTAATAAACATACAAATAACCCCACTTTTAAATATTAACTTTTTAATAAACGACAAATTTCAACTTTTATTAAACCTACAAAGAACTCCACTTTTAAATATTAACTTTTTAATAAACGACAAACAGCATGGTTATTCGCCGATAGGTGCTTCAATGAGCTTTTCTGTGTATATGGAGGGCGATAGCGTGCTTTTAATTAGAGATTAAGGATTAACGGCAGGGATTAACCTCTTTGGCATATACTTGTAAAAAGATTCGTCAAGCACACCGATTTAACGGTGTAGATCTGTTGCGGATGAGCTTTTCTGTGTATATGGAGGGCGATAGCGTGCTTTTAATTAGAGATTAAGGATTAACGGCAGGGATTAACCTCTTTGGCATATACTTGTAAAAAGATTCGTCAAGCACACCGATTTAACGGTGTAGATCTGTTGCGGATGAGCAACCCACCGAAACGTCATTTGATTATCAAGTTATCAGGCACCATTTTTTTTGTTAATCCACCTTTCTTCACTTAATCGGAGCCTGTTGCCACGCGGGAGAAGGTTAAATGAATCGTTTCAGGAGATTAATCGTATCGTGGAGGTTATCCTTTCTTGCTTGTTTAATTGAATCTGGGATTGAGGTGCGTGGCCTGGTCTGTCATCTTGGTGGGCGTATTGTTCAAGAGCTAGCTGTTGGAGTCCAAATCTGTACAAATCATAGTTAGGATGGGACGGCTTAATGCAATCCTATATCTGCATACTTCCTGCTTAATCTTTTGTTTGGCATCGCGTGATCACCTGACTCGTAAGTCATTTCCAGATCCGTGCACGAATGAAGTCGCAATATGCTGTTTTATTTTGTATTTCCATTGCACGAGATCTGCAAATAAAATCTTATGATAGGCCGAGAATGCAGGGATCCTGAATGGTATCGTCTGTGTTGGGCTAGACACCGCAAGAGATCTGTGTATACATATACTTTAGGATAGATCCATAGCGCAGTAAACTTGTGTGTGTGATTTACATCGCATGAGATCGCAGTGATTGTGTTTGGATCTCTGTTGGGATCTCGATTTGTATACACTACCGTCGTTTCTTTTCCCAATCTGTCGCTCCAAGATGATCAATTATCGAATCCAATCTTTATACCTGCAGGTACTAACGATCTGAAATTAATGAAGGATGAGATATACATGTAATTTGCAGTGTTAGCTGCTTGGTTTCGATTGAAGTACCCGGCGCATTCTCATCCTCAGCTCCTATTTTGTATTTCGACATATAGTGTAATTTCTTCTGAATACTTTCTCCTCACTGCACATTCGTTCCTTTTATCATTTCCAAGTTTATCATATTATTAGTTTAAAACAAATTGTCAATCATTATTGTGGATCTTTTTTGGTCGGCATCATGTGACACTGGACTTATTGCAGGGATGATTTCACAGCATTTGCAAACGTCTGCTTCGAGCAATTCACCGATCGAGTGAAGAATTGGATGACTTTCAATGTTCCTATCCGTTGGGCAACAGTAGTGCTGGGAATTCATCTGTGGAACCATATATTGTTGGCCACAACGTTTTGCTAGCACACGCAGTAGTTGTTGAACTCTATTGAGAGAGATACCAGGTTTATTTCTGCAACTATATGCCAGAATTTGATGATCTTGAAGAAATTTATTAGAAAAATATCAAAACACCATTCCTGATGTAGGCATAGCAAGGTGGATCTATTGGTTTGACAATAGTTTCTCGATGGCTCGATCCCCTAACAAACGAATCTGAAGACGTAATCGCAGCTCAAAGGATGCGCGATTTCCAGATTGGATGGTAGGCTGCCGACCTTAATTCTATAAACCTAATAAATTCGTTAGTGTTTTGATTTCTTGGGCTTTTTGGCACTGATGTATTGATTTTAAGGCAAAAAATCTGTAGAATTACAGGAAATCGGTTGCTTCACGTGAGTTTTGTTTTGATCAAAGTATCATCAAAGTATCCTTTGGAGTTTTCTGGCTTATTTTTTGACCCTGAAGGTAAGGGCTTTCATCATTCATAACAAATGTTTATATAATTTCCTCAACGTTAATCATTAACAATTCCGATATGAAAATATATAGTAGAGAATGAAATGGGTTTAACAGTCTAACTCATGGGCTTTTTTCGTATTACGAAAAATTCTTTACCTTAATTTCATTAAATTAAACTTTTAAGGTGATTGTGATGATCATGAAACTTTTATACTGGTAGGAAACATCTCATTTAGAAAGATCTAATAGTCGTTTTTACATTTTCACACACCTTAACAGATGGACCATGGACATTTGGCAGGCATCAAACGGTGGAAATTTGTAGACATAAGGAAATGCAATAGCAAGGCCTCAGATAAACCTTGCACGGATCGAATGAATATAGGAAGTTTATACGAACGGATGTTACCAAAGGAAATGTGTATCTCAATTGGATTACTACGTGTAGGTAGATTCAAAAAGAGTAGGTTGGAATAGAGGTAGCTGGATCTCTATATACAGACCCTCCCGTGCTAATAATTAGTTAAAGCGGATCCATAGGTTGGGGTGATTAAGCTTTTAATTCTCAGAACTGAAAATTTCCATAGGTTCAGAATTATAATATTTATATGGATATGAATATGATTAGATATGACAAAATATATAATCAGATATATACGAATTTAAAATTATTGTATTTGGAATGCAGGTTGGTAGATGAAGTAAATAGATTGACGGCTCTTAATACATTCTGCACCATCCACATACTGGGGAGATAGGAGAATCAGTGGTTGCGAAATACAAACCACCATCACACGGATCATTTTTTGATACATGCGCGTGTGGAAAAGACGGTATTGGAAACCATCCAAAGGCCATGCCGAACCACCTTTTGCATGTACGAAAAGGCCAGCCATTTCCAAAAGATATTTATTAGGTTAAATAATGCATTGCTTTTGTTATTTGCTTGATGGTTATTGTTACGGGGCTCGGTGGGGATTTGGCGTCTGAGGACACCGTCGGACACAGCGGATCTACTACCGAGTGAAATCTGATATTTAACACTACTTTAATTGATGATCCACTTTTCTTATGTTTGCGAATTCAATATAGAGGCTACGCATAACGTTAAACAAGTAGTTTTATCAGGGGCTAGACATAATGTTTAAACAACCAATAATTTTAGTAGTTTCGTGTAAGTCCGTATTACATTTAGCGCGAGAAGAGTCCCTCCATATCAGGTATAGAGAGCTCAGGTTACCATTCCCTCCATATCAGGTATAGAGAGCTCAGGTTACCATCTGCCCTGTTAGTGAGGTACAACCAACATAATGATTACATGGTATATATCCATCGGCGGCGTTTCTAACAGTATCCATATTATATTCAAATTTTCACAGGATTCAATTCTAATAATTTTACATAGCATTGCATTTAAATTACCACAGAGAATCGATCTCAGCCATAGAGAATCGACCTCTAGAATTTTAACATTGTATTATGTTTAAAAACAACATAGAGAATCAATTCTCAACCATAGAGAATCAATCTCAAAGTTTAACTTTGTCATACTTATATAATAGCTCACACACATCAGTCCGGAGCCTATCTTGTATTGAATCAATCTTGTAAATTGAAATAATTTTTGTTTTTCCATCAATGATAGAGATCCAATCTTTGCATCAACGAATAAAACAAATCATTTAAACTCTATAATATCATGAGGATATCGATTCAATTTAAGCCAATATTAATAGCGATCCTCCATTGCTAACTAGGAAACATTTGAGAGCTCCCCTTGTTCAAGATAGACATATCTATGGAGTCGCAAAGTCTTTTACAATAATATGTACTCAAATCTCATATCTTACAACACAAACTCACCTCACAGACTCATACGCTAACAACTACAGAACAAATGGAAGCTTAAATTTATAATATACTGAAATGCCATGAGCCTTGAAGCTATGAAAGAGAATTCCCAGCAAATATCTAGTCTGCCGTTTTATAATCCTGATGCTCAAGTCAGTTCTCATCGACCTTCTCTTATAGCACTATCAATCTTTGATGGAGTTACAATTTCTCTGCTTGAGACAATGCCAAGCTGTCATGCCCAAAAATTGATGAATTCTGTGTGATGTCCATTGGTGTTATTGCTACGACAGGTGTACTGCCGGTGCCGGTAGCTCCTGCAATGGAATTGTTATATTCCAAATCTTGAATGTAACCCGGGCGAGAAGCAGCAGGAATGATCTCTACATCACCAGTCAGCATTGCTACCACTAGGGACATCGGTGGACGCTTTGTAGGCACAGGTTGAGTGGCAAAATAATGAATATCAATCGAAGAAGTGAAAAATTAAAGGCAGCTGTATACAGACTGAAGATTACTACATTTATTTTTCTTCCTGCCTCTCTGTATTTACTGATCGATTCTATTAATCAGGTGAAATGGGTTAGAGCCTTATACAGTGATTTTGAGCAGTTCACAAGGGACCAAGAGCTCCTGGTGTCTATGGACGATGGCGCAGCCATTGTTGATTACTTAGAAGGCTTCGTGGTCGTGAACAATGAGGCAATGCACAGCTGGTCGATTTCGTTTCCCAGCGCCACACCTCTCAATGACACCGTCTTCAACGACGCAGGAACCGAGATTTTCTTTTGTATTGAAATAGCAAAGTACTTTACACAGCAAGTCGACGACGAGACAGCCGATGTCGACAAGGTATATACTCTAATATTCTATCAAATAATTTGTTCCTACCCTCAAATATCTTATCAATCATCCCCACATTTCTTTCTGCCATTTCTCCAGGTCATGGAGCGGATTATCTCCAGATTGAGTTTCATTCCTGAGTTGATTTACAGTGTAGAGGTACCCTACGTCGATTTCCTAAACCGAGTACGAGTGGAGGAATCGAACCTGCGTTCTCGCGGCCTCTGGGACGTCCCGCATCCATGGCTCAACATGTTCGTAATTGTTCACAATTTCTTAACCTTTAATTATTTGCGAGGAAGATGGTTTCGCCGCAAATGAGGGTTCGGATATTAGTGCTAACCCTAATTATCGGCTGCCAAAGAAAACTCCATCACACACTCGACACAAATTCCTCCGGTCGCTTCCTCGAAACAAATAGAATGATGAGTTTCGTAAATAAATAGAGGATGTTTTTTGGGTGCCACTTAAGGCAGTTCCGCATTGCCTTTGAGTGGTTTTCAACACCATTTTTCCCATAAGCGAATGTATCAAAAAGTGGACACGTGTGAGGGTGGTTTATATTCGGTAACCACCAATCTTCATTCCCTTTTTGTGTATGTAGATGATGCGGGATGACTTGAGAACCATCGAACGATCCTTGCTGATGTGAAAATGGATTTAGTTTAGTTGGATTAATTGAAGTCTTTCCTAATTTTTAATATAGTATTAAGTTTGTTAGATATTTAAATTAAAAATATTTATTTTAATGATTTGAATTAAGCATAGAGGGAATTAAATTTTGGTAGATACATTTTTAAAATTTAAGTAAAAAATTGCATTTCAAAAGGTTTGATTCTCGAACATTTATAGATTCAAAATACATATATTATGTATTTCATTATAATGATTATATTTTTTAGTTTTTATTTTTATTTTTATTTCACTTATTTTTTAATTTTTATTATATAAAAGCATTTAAATATTTTGTGGAACACTTTGTTGTATATAAAAATTTATACAAGAGATTTAATCCTTTATGATCGAGATCCAAAATTCAAATGAATTTAGAGATATATCAAAAATTCAAATAGATTTAGAGATAGATCTAAAATTTAAATGGATTTAGAGATAAATATAGATGAAAGAAATGTAATAATGTTTTCATGTAAATATTATATTTATAATATTTTTTGTAAATTTAGATTTTTTTTTTAAATATAAAATAAAATTAATTATATTTAAAATTTATGTAATTTTGGAAATTTGAATTTTAAATTTAGATTTATTAATTATTAATAAAATTCCTTTGGAAATTTTAATTTTAAATTTAGAATTATTAAGTATTAATAAAATTCCTTATAAAAATTTTATCATTTAAAATAAATTTAAGGTGATTATAATCTACTGTCATTCCATAAAACTTAGAACTCATAACTTATTAAAACATATGGATCTATTTTTTAATTATTATTTAAACATTTATATTTATATTATAATACCTTTTTATTACATTATAATAATATTATTTAAAATTTTATATTTCTAATTATGTGCAAATTAAGTATCTCTTTTATTTTATTTTTTTATATATAAATTTAGTATCTCTTTTTTATCTTTATATATTTTATTTTTTATTATATAAATAATAAAATCTCTTATAGAAATGGATTTATCTAATTATATTGAGAAATAATAAAACTCAAAACATTCAATTTCTCAAATTAATTTACCAAATAATATACTTAAATTGATATATATTTAAACTAATTTACCAAATTAATATACTCAAATTGATATATATATATATATATTTATTATTAGTTGCACAATTTAATTACATTGAGATCAAAAACTTTTTAATTTATTATTTTTTTTTATGTATAAATGAATTTTACAAACCATGAATGTAATTATATATATAATGAATACGTGCATCAAAGATAATAGTTTTGAAAACATCATGTGGTTGTTAAATTATTTATAATATTTGATTTTGTGCAATTGGGAGAGAAATTTGGAAGTTTATATAGTTTTCAAGGAAAAAAAACAAATAAATTCAACCATGATAATTAAATGTATAACTTACCCTTAGATAAATTGTGGTACATGAGCATTTAGAGTTCCCTTAATTTCTTCCTAATTTACACATCATTTGTCTCATGGTATTTTTATCATAATATATTGATTCTTAGAGAGTTAATCAAAAGAAATAAAATGGATTCAATATGATTAGTTAACTTACTCATATTCTATGTGGTCATAATTATATAGGATATTTCTATGCGATGGACACACTTATAAATTTCTCAAGAATTTGAAAGCTCTAAATTTCTTTCATTCTAAAGAGTTCTAGAAAAAAGTTTCAGTATTTATTTTATTTAATAATTTAAATAATATTTCTATTAACATGAATAATAAATAAGACTGCTAATAAGAAATATATTATTATTAATATTAATATTATTACTAATAATATTATTAACATTAATAATATAAACAAACATTAATAGTAAGATTATTATTATTAACATTTCAATCTAGTTAATATTAAGATTAGTATTGTTAACATTAATAGCAATAGTGATAATAACAACATTATCCATGATGTTTAACATTAATAAAGTTATTATTAATATTAATTTGAAATTTTTTTTATTAGAAAATATTATTATTAGCTAAATGTAGTTCTACAATTTTATAAGTTTTGTATTATATTTAATCATTTTCACACATTTATTCAAATAATAATAATAACATTATTCTAATATAATACATAAACAACAACAACAATAACAATAATAATAATAACAATATTATTATTTAAATGTAAATAATATTTTATAAGTTTCATATTAAATTTATTTATTTTATTGGCATAAAGTCAACAATATCCAAACAATGATCAACTATGATATGGAATGAATTTGACCATATTTTAACCAAGGTTAACCAAAGTCAACCATGTCGAGCAAAAGTCAAGCATAGTTAGTCAACGTCAACCACAATTATCCTAGATTAACTATAGGTAACCAAAGTCAGTGAGTAGTCAACCATGAGATGTGTTCAACCAGTGTTAAATATAGTCTATCATGGTTAACTAATGTCAACCTTAGTTAACCATGTTGCAACCATAATTAACCATGTTTTATGAATGCAACCATAGTTAAACATAGTCTACCACAATTAACTAAATTTAACCATACTTAACAATGCTGCAACCATATTTAACCATGGTCAACGAAGTAACCATAGTCCACAGCGAATAAAGAGAATGTTACCTTAAACTAAAGTGAACCATATTTATCTAAAGTCAAAGTTAATTTGTCCATGCTTAAACAACAATCACCTTTAGTTAACCATCTTCAACAATAATCAGCTTTAGTTAACCATCTTTAACCATCTTCAACCTTGGATTAAAGTCAACGTTGACCTTTGATTGCAGTCACCCATAGATTGAAGTAAGTGTTGGATTGGAGTAAACCTTAGATTGAAGTCTTGATCATCGATTGAAGTCTGCCTTGAATTAAACTCGAACTTGCTTAAATGTTAACTATGAATTCAAGGCAACCTTGCTTAAAAGTCAACTATGGTTTGATGTTAACCAATCAACCACTTCAAAAAATGTGGTTGTGGATTAAAGTCAATTATTAATGGATTGATGTCAACCATTAGATTGAATTCAACCATGGAATGAATTCAACCATGTATTTTAAGGAAGGTTAACCTTGCTCAAATTCGCCCCTCCAAATATAATGGTCAACGATGGTGTAATATAGTCAACCTTAACTTAAGGTCAACAATGGCTATACGATGCTCAACCATGATTCAAAGTCAACCTTGCTTAAAATTCCATTATGGATTGCAATTAGTTGTGGTTCAAAGTCAACCCTGCTTGAAAGGAAACTATTTTCTAAAGTCAACTATTGAGTGAAGTCAATCATGGTTCAAAGTCAAGTTTGCTTAAAAGTCAACTATCTATTAAACTCAACCTTTCTTAAAAGTCAACTATGGACTGAAATTAACCATGGACTGAAGTCAACTATGGGTTCAAGTCAACCATTGTTAATCAAAAGTCAGGGAAGCTCAACCAAGGTTAACCTTAGGAAGCCAAGGTCAACCCCGGGCAAAGAGAAGTCAAATATGGTTTATCAAAATGTCAACCATGTTCAACCAACGAAAAGCATGGTCAACTAAATTCAACCATGGTCAACCAAATTCAGTTGTGAACAATCAAAGTCAACCATGGTCAACCAAAATCAACCAAAATTCAAGCACAATCAACCAAAAGTCAACCATACTCAACCATGGCTAGCCAAATTTATCCATTGTTAACCATGGTCATCCAAAGTCAACCATGGTCAAGAAAATTCAACTATATAGTTAACCATAGTCACACATGGTGAACCATGTTCAGCCATGTTTAACTAAACAAACCTTTCTTAAAAATCAACTATGGACTAAGATTAACCATGGACTGAATTACACTATGGATTCAAGTCAACCATTGTTAATCAAAAGTGAGAGAAGCTCAACCAAAGTGAACCTTATGTAGCCAATGTCAACCATGGTCAACTATGGTTGATCAAAATGTCAACCATGGTCAACCAAATTTAGTAGTGACCAACCAAAGTCAACCATTGTCAACCAAAATTCAAGCACAATCAACCAAAAGTCAATCATAGTCAACCATGGGTTGCCATGGTCAACTGAAGTCAAGCATGGTTGACCATGGTCAACCAAAGTCAATCATTGTAGACCATAGCCAACCATGGTAGACCATAATCAACTATGGTCAATGATAGTCACCCATCATGAACCAAAGTCAACTGTGATAAACCAAAAGTCAATCGTGACAAACCAAAAGTCAACTGTGGTTGGCCAAAGTCAAACATGGTCATCCAAAGTCAACCATTCTCAACCAAAGTTGACCATGAACAGTGAAAGTTAACCATGGCCAATTAAATGACAAAATTCAACGATGGCCCAGCATGGTCGACCATGGTGGACTTTGGTTGTCCATGGTGGACCAAATTCAACCGTGTTAAACCAAGTCAACCAATCTCAACAATAGTCAAATATAGTCACCAAAGTGAAATAAATTCAACCATGGTCAACTAAAGTCACCCATGGTCAACCATCAGTGTTCAACCAAAGTCAGCCATCGTAAAATATGGTCAACCATAGTCAACCAAAGCCAGTCAAAAGTTGACCATGCTCAACTAAAGTCTACCATAGTCAACCAAAGACAGCCATGTTCAAACATAAGCCACACAAATTCATTCATGTTAAACTAAAGTCAACTATGGTCACCAAAACGTAAGCCATAAAAAAGCATACTTGAATAAATCCAAACAAAGGTAAACCCTAAACAACCATAGTAACCCATGGCCAACTTAAGTCAACCATGGTAAATCTAAGTCAACCATGGTCACTCATAGTCAACCATGAGTAACCATGGTCAACCATAGCCAACCATTGTAACGCATGGTCAACTAAAGTCAACCATGGTCTACCAAAGTCACCCATGCTCAACCATGGTCAATCATCATCAACCATGGTAAACCATAGACAAGTGAGCCAAATGCAATCATGGTTAATCAAATTCAACAATGGTCAACAAAACACAACAATGGTTAACCATAGTTAACCAAAGGTCTACCAAAGTCAACCATGGTAAACCAACAGTCAACCACGGTTAACCAATGTCAACCATGGTCAACCATAAACAACCATACTCAACCATGGTGAATCATTGTGAGATACAGAGAGTGATTAGTTAACCATGGTAAACCATGGTTGACCATGTGGTGAACAATGGTTGCATGGTTGACCATGGTCAACCATATAAATAATCTTAATTCCTTTCTAATTTGTTCATGGTTGACCATGGTCAACCATGGTGGACCATAGGAAACCATGCTCAACCATAGATAACCATAGTAAACCAAAAGTCAATCAAACTTGCCACGTCGCATTGTGACAAAACTTACCATATTGCATTCAACCATTCTCAACCATAGTCAACCAATGGTTGGCCATGATCAACCAAAGTCAACCATGGTTAACCATTGTCAAACATAGTCAACCATGAGCAACCATGGTCAACCATAGTAACCCATGGTCAACCATAGGCAACCATGGTCAACCAAAGCCAATCATTGCATACCATAGCCAACCATGGTAGACCATAGTCAACCATGGTCAATGATAGTCACCTAGCATGAACCAAAGTCAACCGTGGTAAACCAAAAGTCAATCGTGACAAACCAAAAGTCAACTATGGTTAGCGATTGTCAAACATGGTCATCCAAAGTCAACCATTCTCAACCAAAGTTGACCATGAATAGTGAAGGTTAAGCATGGCCAATTAAATGACCAAATTCAACAATGGCCCAGCATGGTCAACCATGGTGGACCAAATTCAACCGTGTTAAACCAAGTCAACCAATCTGAACAATAGTCAAATATAGTCACCAAAGTGAAATAAAGTCAACCATGGTCAACCATCAGTGTTCAACCAAAGTCAACAATCGTAAAATATGGTTAACCATCGTCAACCATAGTCAACTAAAGCTAGTCAAAAGTCAACCATGCTCAACTAAAGTCTACCATAGTCAACCATGGTCAACCAAAGCCAACCATGTTCAAACATAAGCCACCCAAGTTCATTCATGTTAAACTAAAGTCAACCATGGTCACCAAAACGTAAGCCATCAGAAAGCATACTTGAATAAATTCAAACAAAGGTCAACCCTAGTTAACCATAGTAACCCATGGTCAACTTAAGTCAACCATGGTAAATCTAAGCCAACCATGGTCACTCATAGTCAACCATGAGTAACCATGGTCAACCATAGCCAACCATTGTAATGCATGGTCAACTAAAGTCAACCATGGTAAATCTCAGTCAACCATGGTCAACCATCATCAACCATGGTAAACCATAGACAAGTGAGCCAAATGCAGTCATGGCTAATCAAAGTCAACCATGGTCAACAAAACACAACAATGGTTAACCATAGTTAACCGAAGGTCTACCAAAGTCAACCATGGTAAACCAACAGTCAAACATTATCAACCAAATTCAACCATGGTTAACCAATGTCAACCATAAACAACCATAGTCAACCATGGTCAATCATAGTGAGATACAAAGAGTGATTAGTTAACCATAGTAAACCATGGTTGACCATGTGGTGAACAATGGTTGCATGGTTGACCATGGTCAACCATATAAATACTCTTAATTCCTTTCTAATTTGTTCATAGTTGACCATGGTCAACTATGGTGGACCATAGGAAACCATGCTCAACCATAGATAACCATAGTAAACCAAAAGTCAACGAAACTTGTCACATCGCATTGTGACAAAACCTACCATATTGCATTCAACCATTCTCAACCATAGTCAACGAATGGTTGGCCATGATCAACCAAAGTCAACCATGGTTAACTATTGTCGAACATAGTCAACCACGAGCAACCATGGTCAACCATGGGAAACCATGGTCAACCATAGCCAACCATAGTAACCCGTTGTCAACCATAGGCAACCATGGTCATGCATGGTTGACCATGGTCAACCAAAGTCAATCATTGCATCCCATAGCCAACCATGGTAGACCATAATCAACCATGATCAATGATAGTCACCCATCATGAACACAAGTCAACCATGTGGTTGACTATGGCTTCCGTTAGTTGACAATGTTTAACCATGGTTGGTTAATAATAATAATAATAATAAGAAGAAGAAGAATAATGGTCAACCATAGTGAACATTGGTTTACAAATGTCAACAAAATTCAACTATAGTCAACCATGGCCAACCATAGTCACCATGGACAACCATAGTCGACCATAGTGAATTAGTTAACCATCGTTAACCACAGTCAACCAAAGTCAACCATATTCAACCAAAGACAACCAGAGTAAACCATGGGCAATCATGGCCAACTAAAGCTAACCATAGTCAACCATGGCCAACAAAAGTTAACCATATCAAACCAAAGTTAAAAGTTAAATAAGTTTAGTGAATGGTGAGTTGTAGCAAAAAAAAGTCGACCATGGTCGATAATAGTCAACCATAGTAAATCAGTCAACCACAGACAAAAGTTTAACAAGGTCAACCAATAGTCAATTACGACAAAACAAAGTCACCGTTAGCCAACCATGTGCAATCATAGTTATCCTTAGTCAATTAGTCAGCCAAAGTCAACCATAGTTAAACAAAGTCATCAATAGTCAACCATGGTCAACCACATTTAATCAAAGTCAATTATGGCCAACCATAGTCAACTGTAGTCGAACATGGTCAATCATGGTCATCCATAATCAAACAAAGTCAACCATGGTTAAACAATGTACACCTAAGTCAAGAAATGAAGACAAGCATGTTCAACCAAAGTTAACCATAGTCAACCATATTGAACCATATTCCACCATAGTCAACCATGGTAAACTATAGTTAATTATGGCCAAACTAGGTCAACCATAGTCGACAATGGTTTACCAAAGTCAAGCAAATTAAAAAATTCAACCATGGCCTACCATAGTCAACCATGGGAAACCATAGTTGACCATAGTGAATTAGTCAACCATATTTAACTATCGTTAACCATAGTCAACCAAAGCAAACCATGGCCAACTAAATCTAACCATAGTCATTGATGGTCAAACATGGCTAAACAAAGTCAACCAAGGTCAACTAAAGCCAACCATGGTCAACCAAAGTCAACCATAGTCAACCATGGATTGAAGTCAACAATGGATTGAAGGCAACCTTGAACTGAAGTCAACCTTGGTTGAAATTCTCCCATGGATTAAAGTCAACCTTACGTAAAAGTCAAATATCGATTGAAAGCACCCTTGGATTGAAGTCAAACATTAATTTTAGTGAATATTTCTTAATAGTTAACTATGGATTGTAGTCACCCAGGGATCGACTTCAATCCATGGTCAACAATGCGATGTCATCAACCATGGTTAAATATACTCAACCATGTTAACCAAAGTGAACCATGCCTACCGAATGGTTAAATATGGTTTAAAGTCAACTCATAATTTTACAACCTTTGTTGACCATGGTTAACCAACGTTGTCAAATTCAATTTTACGATAGTCGGTCACAATTAACATAGCTCACTACAAAATTAGAAAGAAATATTTATGTACTTAGTTGATTTATTTACTTATATTTATTTATTTTTATTTTTATTTCATTTATTTCCTCATTATTTAATTTCCACTTTCTTATGCTTTTGTTTATCTATCTATTTTATTAAATATTATTGGTCAATAAATTAATATATATTGATAAAGAATAATAAATATTTTATTTACTTATATTTATTTATTTTGATTTTGATTTCCTTTTTTTCTTCATTATTTAATTTTAACTTTTTTATGCTTTTATTTATCTATCTATTTTACTAAATATTATTGGTTAATAAATTAATATATATTGATGAAGAATAATAAATATTAATCGTAAATAATAATCATAACTATTAATATTAACATATTTTATTTATTTTTTTTAATAATATTAAATAATATTCATAACTATTAACATTAACATATTTTATTTACAATTTTCTTATTTAATTTCATTAATTAAGTAAATTAATTTAATTTAACTTAATTTTTGTAATAAAAATAAATGCCATATAAACATTATTTCATATTAACATATTTAATTTATTGATATTAATTAAAATCATTATTTCATAATAATAATTATCATAAAAACACTAATTAAATTATTTAATTAATTTAATTTAATTTACTTTAATTTAATATAATTTAATTAACTTAACTTAATTTAATTACTTTCATTTAATTGAATTAAATTAATTAAATTAAATTTAATTAATTTACTTAAATTTAATTAATTTAAATTACTTTAATTCATTAAATTAAATTAAGTAAATTAATTTAAAGTGATGAAATTAAATTAAATTAAATTAATTTAACTTAACTTAATTTAATTTAATTACCTTAATTTAATTTAATTTAATTTAATTTAATTTAACTTAATTTAATTTAATTTAATTTAATTTAACTCAATTTAATTATATTTAAATTGAATTAAATTTAACTTAATTAAATTTAGTTTAAATTTAATTTAACTTAATTCAATTTAATTTTCAATATGTTTTATTTAATTTAAATTTCAATATGTTTTAATATTTTTATTTAATTTAATTTAATTTAATTTAATTTAATTTAAAGAACTTAATTTAATTTTTGATATTTTTATTTATTTATAACTTAATATATTTCTTTTATTTTTATTTTAAAATAACAATTTTATTAATGTAGTTATTTCTTAGGTGGGTGAGCCACACATAGTTAATTAAAAAATGGTAAGTTCCCATACTTTTATATTGGTCTATACAAAACTATTTCATAAAAAAGTTAAATAATAGTTATTTTCTTTACTACTATAAAAAAATGTATTCATAAAACATTCAAGGTATGATAACCTACACTGCCAAAAAAAACCCTTAACGATAATAGCATTTAAAGGTCACTCTCTTCTATATTTCACATTTTATAATTTAATGTAAACTACATTTTTCTTTACTTATTTTTATTTCATTAATTTTAATATCAATTATTTTGTTCTTGATAGATATATATATATATATATATATATATATATATAAATATATATATATTTCAATTGTTTTTAATATCACTACTTTTATTTTTTATTTACATTTAATAATTTTTTTTACTTTTCTCTTTTTACTAACCATTATTTAAATTTTCTTTAATATCAATGAAATATTTTATTCTCAACTTACCTTCTATTTTATTTTGCTTTTCTTTAATTTTTTTACATTTATTTAATTTATTTTATATTTTTATTTGCTGTATTTTACTATTTTATTTAATATTTTTCACTTATATTTATTTATCATTTTTCTTTTACTTCTTTCTTTTACTCTATTTATTTATTTTGTTTTTTTAAAAGTAAATTAAATTAAATTAAGTTAAGTTAAATTAAATTAAATTAATTTAAATTAAATTAAGTTAAGTTAAATTAAATTAAATTAATTTCAGTTAAATTAAATTAAATTAATTATTAATTCTTTTACTTCTTTATTTTACTTTATTTACTTATTTTGTTTTTTTAATTTACTCTTAATTAAATTAAATTAATTTAAATTTAATTAGATTAAGTTAAATTAAATTAAATTAAATTAAGTTAAGTTAAATTATATTAAATTATTTATCTAGTTTAATTTAATATTTATTATGTTTAGTATTTTTATTTAATTTTTTAAAAATTAAGCCATATTAAAAATTAAATTTTAATTAAATTAAATTAAGTAAAATTAAATTAAATTAATTCAATTCAATTCAATTAAGTTATGTGAAATTATATTAAATCATTTATTTTATTTTATTTAATATTTAATATGTTTTAATATTTTTATTTAACTTTCTAACTTAATGTATTTTTTTATTTTAATTTCCAAATGATATTTTTATTATTATTATTTTTTTAATTTAGTCATTTTTTTATATTCACCATGATTAATATAAACCACATTCAATTTAAATGTGATTGTTATTTCTAATCAATATTATTATTAACTCTAGGTATATGGAGTTATTTCTTTCCAAAAGAGATTGGAGTATACAGCTTTCCACTCAGGTTAACTCCACTCTCGAACAATGGCTCTTAATAATAGAACTATATGTTCTTTAAATATTAAAAAAGAATAAGCGCCAGGCTTAAATTATTATATGCTATGCTCTGATTTAAACAAAACCGCGGAGGTAATTATAAGAGTAGATAAAACATGACGCTTCTTAATATTCTCAGTAATAATAGACAAAGGGTAAAGTTATACGTTCTTTACACCACACATACGATTTTAATAATGTTTCATTCTTGAGCTCGCGACCAATTACAATGAAGTAAAGGAATTCAACGTAGAGGGATTAATAGGGTTTCGCATTTATCTACAATAACACTTAGGGCTGCGTCCTCAAAGGAGGACAGACTTGAGTGAACTCTATCCTGGGCATCTATACAACCTCTATAAGAGTGGACTGTTATCGCAAAGTCTTCCCACCTTTTATATTCGGAACACTTCAACAAACTGGGCAACTTTTATTGCAGGGATTGCTAGTTTTTATATTTGAACAATACAACAGTGGAGACTGCTCTCCTCCTTAAACTTTAAGTACTACAAAATCATGGAGATGATCTCATTTCTAACAAATGCAAAACAGTGGAAAGGATTGTGGATTGGCCGCAATTCGCAAAATGCAAAACATCCTCCCTCAATTCGCATTCGACTTCTTCAATAAACGAACCAAAACACATTTGGTTGGTTCAACCGCATGGTTGTTATGTTCAACCGTTTCTTTTAAATACAAAACCCTACTCGTTAGTTATCATATTGGTTATTAAATTGCTAATTCACTCTTTATATATGATATATGGCTATTATATAATATTTGTACATTTGTACATTTATATATATTTATTATATAGGTATAACATTATGAGTAACATTTTTAATATAGTATAATTTTCTAAATCTTTACATTTATAGGTGTTTATATTTTAGAATTTGAGGTGAACTAAGGTTTATGCTTTTCCTAGATTAACAAGGATGGGACAAGTGTATTGTAGAGATTGATTTTGTGGGTGCAATTCAAAATTTGAAATAAACAATTATAAAAATAAACATTAGCTTAGCTCATGCGTGGATAATAAGTAGTGACCAAGAAGTGATTACAATTAAGAATGGAGAACAAGTAATATATAACTTCTTCATGACACATAACTTGTGACATATTGGTGTTCAGCCACAAGTTAATATAATGCGTTGTCCTTAAATGCTAAATTTGCATTAAAATACATTAATTCTAGGAATTTTATGATTATTCATGTTTTGTTTAATTAATTACTAATTATTAATTAATATCCTAAATCTTTATAAGAGAATCACATATTTGTATAAATATTTATAATAATATTTTTTATAAAATTATGCAATTCTATTTATTATAATTATTTAAAATAGGCTAAGCTTAGGTTCTTCATATTAGAAGCTCCTAGGATTAGGATATTTATTTGGCACTTCTTTCTATAGTTAATTATTCAATATTACCTACTTGTAATAATAATATTTAGAATAAGCTTTTAGTTCCACTTAAGCGTCTAATAATAATTAACCTTTTACTTAATAAATAAATCATTAAAGCTAACTATTTACTCACTGGCAAATAATAAGTCATTCTCCACTACTTAAGATTGATCTTAACTTGAACAACTCCTATGAGTTTTAGTCCATTAAGTGAAGAACTATTTTTTTCAAGTGCTGGGAACCAAGCCTTGCCATTAAACTACCACAACGTTAACAATATCACTATGAAAGTCCTTGGCCTCAAGCTTTTAGTCAAAGAATTAATATATTTTTATATCATCTTTACATTTCGATTAAGCAAGGTTAAAGAGAAATAATACAAACCCTCACAAGGCCATTCATTCAACTTTGGTATTAGTATGCCTACAAAGTGTATCCAAGAGTGAAAGGAGTTGTCATTACTTAATCTCAAAATTATACCTCCATCACCAACTCCTAGTCAATACGTCGTGGTGAAAAAAAACAAATTGAAAATATGACAGATATTAGTGGATTGCTTTTCAGAGCATTCCAAAAACCTTTTAAAAATGTTTAAATTTTGAATATTATATAAAAAAATTATATAAAAAAGTTTAAATTTTGAAAATTATATAAAAAATTTAAATTTTAAATATTTTATAAAAATATTATTAAACATTTTAGGATTGAAAATTTAAAAATTAATATTTAAATATTTTTGAAAAATATATTTTATTTAATATCTTTATCAAAAAAAGCTAAAATCTGTAGATGCAACTAATCCAAAGTCCCATCAATAATTAAACCGTGGCCATGCATAAAATTGACACGGATTAATCATAAAATGTATTTGAAAGTGGTTCATAAAAACTTGTCCTCTAAATTTTAGCCGATTTTCGTACGTAAAATTAAGAAAAGAATTTAAATAATTGGCGATAAATATCGACAATAAGCACAATCCTCATGTGAAATCATTGACAAAGTTCATTGTGGACACACGCATAGATTTGATGTCACATCACATACATAAACCTTATATAGAAAAACGCTTCCGGCCTAAAAATGTGACATTAGCAGTATATCTTTATCTTAATATTTTTGTAAAACATTTGTTAATTAATTTGCAAATCACAAAATATAAATATTAATTATTGTAAAGCACTTCAATTAAAAAGTAGATATATTTTAAATAAAATTATAACGTTAAATACAGTGTTAAATGTAACATATATATGTGCAATAATTTTACTAATAAACGATCAAAACTTTCAGCACGGCTGAGACTTTCATGTCTGTAAAAATACTATTCTGGTTTGTCACAGATATTCAAAGGGCATTCAACGTAAGTAAAATTATAACATTAAATACAGTGTCATAACACATTGCTGAAGAAATGAATTATATTAAGAAACTCTGGAAACCTTCACAACCTCCTGGCTAGAACTTTAAAAATTCTATTGAAATGATAACAAACACGTCTAAGGCTTTCATGGCAGTGACAATTCCATTTTGGTTTTTGTCGTAAAACGTGCAGCCAGTTCACAGATATTTAAACGGTACTCAACGTACATGGCGCTGAAATGGGAGTAATTTTTTATAACCATTCTCAATCGGATCGATGATTCTAAAGAAAGAAGAAAGCAGAAGACAGCGGATTTCCAAGAGCATTAATGATCGAGAAATATCTCGTAGAGAAATTGTTGCGCGACTCGGGTGTATAGATAATGCGGTCAGAATGATCCCATTTGAATAGTGTGAAAACTATCTTGCGGCTACCACTGAGTCTTTCCCTTGGAGCTTCATACGGAATCAGCTCCTTCCATACCGTCTCTAATATTGCAGCGCAAAGAAACGAACATTCACCAAGGTTAACATTACGGAGCGCATTCGATCGATCCATTTCTACCTCAACAAAATAATAAATAAACCCATGATACCTGTTATAAATTGTTGGGTGGACATACAATTTATAAATATCCTGCACAATGTAGCGATGAATATTGTTATTTAATGGATTCCGGTGCTATACAATCAATAATTAATTACCGATGAATATTGTTATTTAATGCATTCCGGTGCTATACAATCAATAATTAATTGATGTGACTTCAAGAAGTTTATAGCATACCAGTGCAAATACTCGCCGCCAGCAGGATCAAGATCCGTCATAACCTAATTATGGATTTCAGAAAGGGTTAATATCATGAATTTCAATTTGAGCAAATATATTTATTAAAATTATCCAAGAAAATAGTGGAGAAATGGCAAGAAAGAGTTAATATTATGAATTTCAATTTGAGCAAATATATTTAAAAAAAATATCCAAGAAAATAATGGAGAAATAGCTTGCCATTGTTGTTAATGTTGGGTTCCTCAAGAATTCGCTGAACTCGGGATGAGCAGCATCGTAACGATGTCGAAAATGACGAGGTCTGTGTTGGACTTGAGCAGGCGAGAGTTGATCACCGAGGCTTATTCGTTCATCGCCGTAGAATACATAAAGTTGAAATAGAGGATAGAAATCATCGACAATGCCTCCGATAATTCCCGCTTCTGTAAGCCGCTGCCTCACCATCTCCATTCTGTGCAGAAGATCCCGAATCAAGAAGAATGAAATAAAACACAAGATCCCGAATTAAGAAGAACGAAATGATGGAGGTAGCTTGTGAAAGCAATGAAAACTGGCAAGTGGTATTTAAATATTTTCCGGTAGAACCGAATTGATGGAGTGACACGGAGCGATCGCGATTTCGAGTGCTCTTAGCGGAATCTTGAAAGACGGAGGACCGAGACTCTATCACAAGTATATTCGACATCATAAAATTGATAAAACATTTAATTAGAGATCATTTTTTATAATTGAAATTTTCATGATGGGATGTATTACTAATATGATTAGAGCTTATGAGTTAATATCATTGTGATTAAGAGTTATGAAAGTAGATAGATCTATCTTAATTTCAAAATTTATCAAGGAATTTAGATTGACATCAATTTTTCTAAGGGTGAAAAAGTTGCCACTTCAATAAATTTGATTTAATGATAAAATTATTATATGAATGTAATTATAAATATAAAAAAACATGTAAATTAAAAAATGTGAAGGTATACCAATTCCATAATATTTATATGAAGTAATTATTTGAATATAGTTAAACTTTATATAAAAAATGTAAAATACTTTTATAATTAAACACTTGTTTTTTTAATAACCTTTTAATATAAACAATTTTGAACTCAATTAATAATTCAACTTTTTCACAAGATAATTTTAAAATAAATATTTTACATTATTTATTTACATATTCTCTTTTATAATATAAATCTGATGTAATTAACTAAAATGTAACTTAAAAATTCTTCTAAATTATTTGTTACAATAGATCAAAAAAATATGACAATAACATTTTAATAATTCATTTTCATCAAATCTAAATAATATTCGTGTAACACTAAAAACTCAAAAATTTAAATTAATCTTTTAATGAAATCTAAATACTGAATACTGATTCCATAACCTTAAAACTCTTAATAATAAAGATTCAATAACCTTAAAACACTAAAACAAACTTGGATTTGTCTTTTCACTTTTCGTCAAATATAAAGAATAGTGCTTTTTAAACTTAAATTGAAGTTCAATTCCAAAATAGAAACGCCTATTTATTTATGACTACTAATATCTTAATATCATTATGATATTTAATGGTATGATCACAACATTTGGAATATTGATAATCAATCACAGCATATGAGCTATTTGTATGAGAAACATAAATTTACTCATTATAATATTTAATGGTATGATCACAACATTTGGAATATTGATAATCAATCACAGCATATGAGCTATTTGTATGAGAAACATAAATTATTTTAAATGACTCGTTGCTTCTGTACGAAGGACGTAAACATGCAACCAGTTTTGAGTTTGTAAACATAGATCACGATTCTTGTGAATGCTATATGTAATAAAAATGTAGGCTATTAGCGTGCTTATTTGTAATTTAATGTATCTTATGTTTTTAATTTATTTATTTATATGAAATGTAATTGTTTTTCATCAATAATTTAATATTTGTGTATTTTAAATAATTTAAGTTTTTATCATTCAATATATAAAATATGAATTTCAAAATTGTTTGAATAAAATAAGTAATTAATACATCTAGCATGTTTTATAAACTTTATTTAAAATATCATATTTTTATATAACTTATTTAATATTCATAAAATTAAAATAATAAATAACATATTACTTCATATAAATTAAATATGATATGGGACCATTCACATGTTAGCATCGTGTGTCCCAGCCATTAGCTCGCTTAAATAAAATATTAGAAAAGTAAACTTCTATTTACTCAAAGAAAAACAAAAAATTAAGAAACGTTAAATAGTAAGACCCCACTAAATGAAAAATAAAAATATATTAGAATCATGACTTCTTAATAGTTATTTTGATCATTTTCGCTCGATTCATCCATTGTTGCGCATGAAACCATGTAGTCAAGTTCCCTCGTCGGAGAGAACCTAGCACCGACCATGAAAAAAAGTGGGAAGTATTCAATTTTATGGTGTGCAGGTTCATTCTTTCATTTAGATTTGGATAAGTTTTATGTTTGGTGTTAGGTATAGATCTTTTCGATATTCCCCTTGGTGGCGCCATCTTTGGTGTTTATCATCCTCCAACCCTTTTGGAAGTCATGTTGTTTTGTCGTCCAAGCTAATGGCACAGTGCAACAATCCACACATGATTTCATTATGGCTCATGCTAAAGTAACTGCTAGTTTGGATGTGTTGAAAGGTGGCCACATAAAAGGTTGTCTACATAGGCCTTTGTCATACTCCCTTTCACGTCAATCTGGGAAAACATTCACCATTTCGAAATCTAGTGTAGCACCCTTGTTTTCCAGTCGCAATCGTTTCTTTTCGAAGCACTTTGGTACTCGTTTCTTTTCGAAGGACTTTGGTAATAGAGGATTAGGGTTTAGTGGATCAAAGAGGTATCCCTTGATGGTGTGAGATGGGCAGGTATACATGATGTTGTTTTAGGTATTCACCATGCTGGACGGAGAAATGTGACAGTTTTAACAGGTTATAAGGTTAAGAATCGTCTCAAAGTCAAAATGCTTTCAAGGTTAAGTCCAGGAAAGAACAATATATACATGGACGAGATGTTAATTTGGACATATTGGATTTATTTGTGCTTTGGGCATTGTTTTGGCACTTGAAATTCATCAATCTCAACAATATAAATCTAATGGAATGGGTTTCTATACATTGGATGCCCATCATTAACTATGCTCTTAAAGTGAGCAATTTACCCAATGAATGAATTGGTTTTCTGTTTTTAGATGAAAGTGATGTGTACAAAATTATTGAAAGAATTTGGTTATAGGCCATGGGTCACTAGTTCTAAGTAGATGGAACCCTAATTTTGATCTGCCATAGGAGAGGGTTATGAAACTTGTAACACCCCTCTAAATTTGATCCCTAATATCATTAATCTTGGTAAATGTAATTGTATTTTTGTAACGGCCCTAGTGAGGAGCTCAAGGCCAAGGCCCCACCAGTGGACTTGGAAACTAGTATTATGTTTATACATGTTGTTCTAGACTTAGAGGACTAAGAGTAGGTTGAACTTAACAATGGGAAAATGATTCCACTAGGGGATATCGTCTAGCCAGAAAACCATGAAAACTTAAGACATGAAGGACAAATGTCATCTTGATCCCAGAAAGAACTTGAAGAAAAGTAAGCATTTGATTATATCGACCTAATTTAAGGATCCATCCGAGCAGAGTTGTCGAAGGAAGTACTAACTCCTCTCAAGTCTCCTAGTAAATATTAAGACTTATATTTTACAAATGAGGATATTATTCCCTAGAGAATATATGAACAAAAGAATATTATATATATATATAATATATATATAAATAATCAAGTGTGATATTTGTATATATATGAACAAAGGAATATTATATATATATATATATTTACCCCGATAGGCGTATTCTTTTAACTTTTAGGGGTGGGGGCTGGGTGGCAGATTTATTATACATTTAATTATCAACGGCTGGATTTTGAAGGTGGGGGAATATTCTTCGTCTGGTCTATAAATGAAGGATTCGGATTTGCTGAGTTAAGTAGCTTGCATGTTTAAATTGAACCGTCGCCATGTTTTTATTGATAATAATATTTATTGGCTCCACTCTCGATCCATTATATTCTCCCATTTGCCAATTCATCCACGCCCATTCATTTCAAAAGACGTTATATACAACAGGTGGATACCCTATCTATTATATGACAGGTGGATACCCTATCTCTGCTTCTGATCCACGATTATAATTTCCATGAACCGTTCCCATCTTTAAAAAACATTAAAATAAAAGGTGGAAACAAAGAGTGGCCACGTTTCCAAGCTTTTTTGGCCTCTCCTTTACCTCATCTCCCGTTACTACTCCAACCATTCAAACTGAAATCGTTGCCTCTGGAAGGAATGCTCAAAGCTACATCTCATATATTAGCCGTTCTCACACTGATGCATTCAATCTCGGATCATTTCTTCAGAACCGACAATGGACCTCCGGACATGCGAATTTCAGGCGCCATGGTTGGAAACAGGTACTCTAACAATCTATCGAACAGAACATGGGTTCATACTCAGGGTCACATTGTGACTGAAAGGAAACAACATGAAAAACTCAGTCAAAGATTCATTACACTTTCTGCCATTATTCCTGACCTCAAGAAGGTAATTTGCAGTTCAATATCAAGGGCACTAAAATCCCCAATTCTTAAGAGTCAATATCTGACTGACTACTGTTTGTCTTCATGTTTGTTTCTTATAGATGGAAGACTCGGGGTGCGATCTAACAAGGAAGGTCATAGCTAAGGCCTTGCAAGATCTGTTCTAAGAAAAAGACTTGAAATTCAGATCTACCGCAATGGCTTAGATCTACCCCACTGGCGTAGATTACTGTGTGTCTTTTGAATTTAAATGGCATTTCCAGATCCATGGTTAATGGCATGTTGTCTGTTGAAAATTGATGTTGTCTATTAAATCGAACCGTCATCATATTTTTATTGATAATATTGTTATAAATTTTATTGGTTCCACTCTCTGTTTACTATATTCTCCCATTTGCCAATTCATCCACGACCATTCATTTCGAAAGATGCTATATATAATTTTCAGTGTAACACATGCCTCTTCAATGTAACGCCTACGCCTGCTTCCTCTCCAATGTAACGCCTACGCCTGCTTCCTCTCTGTATTGAAATGTCTATCGAACTGAGAGATGAAATTCTGAACAATGACGAGAAACTGAGAGATGCAATTCTGAACTTTGTGATAGCCGGGAGTGAATAGACAGGTGATGGAGCTGAAGAAGACGGTGGAGGAATCTGTGCAACAATTTTTGGAGGCCTGGCGAGGCTCAACAAGCATGGGGAGTAATTGCTCATTCGAGAAAGACTTGCTTGGTTTGCTGTTCGCCCGAGGAGAGAATGGGTCCACGCAGTTCAACTTCACAACACACGAGATGATGGACTCCGAAACCAGTTACCTCGACACCTTCCTCAATTTCTTGGATCAACCGCCGAATCAGGTTCAGAGTAGTTCAGTATTATTTTGTATTTATAAATCTGAAAATTATTTTATTTTTGTTTATATGGATGACCTGCAATCATTTCCAACATTCTGCTTTCGATATCGTAATTGGAATTAGGAAATAGTGATTTCTGAGTATGCTTTAGAATGTAGGCTCCTATTAGACGGCCATCACTCAACTATATTCTGAAGATTAAGTATTGATCTCTGCCATATACTGAAACTGAAGGTCCCTGTTTTACATTTGATTGAGTAACCTGCGTATATACTAAGGGTTCAGATCTTATTATATTTTATAATTATTTGAGATCTCTGCGTTGTTGAATTTATATACCTCTGCTTAGATCGAAACTTGGATTTCATCTTTATTTTATTTGAGATCTCTGCCTTGGTCGAAATCTATTATCTCTGCATAGATCGAGCACTCTGGACCATACTTTTTATTTATTTGAGATCTCTGCGTTATTGAAGTTAGATATCCCTACATAGATCGAAACTTTGGACTTCATTTTATATTTTATTTTGAGGTCTCTGTGTTGGATGAAGTCGAATATCTCTCCACAGATCGAAATTTGGATTTCATTTTATATTTGAGATCTCTGCAATAATGGAAGTCGAATATCTCTGCATAGATCGAAACTTTAGACTTCATTTTATATTTTATTGTGAGGTCTCTGCGTTGCTGAAATCGAATATCTCTGCATAGATTAAAATTTGGATTTCATTTTATATGTTATTTGAGATCTCCGCATTAATGGAATTCGAATATCTCTGCATCGATCGAAACCCCTACATAACCTGAAGTGTTCACCGATCCCACAAATGGTTTAATTTTTGTCCTTTAAACTCTGCGAATCCCACTCGGGATCCCTCGAAACCTGAACCATGGCGTTTCTGATTTTAATTCTTTGCAGGTCAAGACACCATGTGCAGTCTACTTACATGGACAACCATGTTGCTGGCACTCCATCCGGATTGGCAACATCGAGCTCCTGACAAAGTTCTCGCAATCTACATTAATGGTCGCCTTCTCGATTACAACGCCCTTCAAAACCTAAAAATTGTAAGATTTATATCGTTGTATTATAAAACCCTAATTTGAATAGATTTGAGATATGTGATTAACATTGATCTATTGCCATTATAATGTCGATGGGGATGATATTGAAGGATTCCTTGACACTGTACACGCCAGTAGGCTTATTCGCCAAGGAAGCATTCGCGGACATGAGACTTGGAGATCTCTTCGTACCCAAGGGATTATCAATATGGATTCATGTTCTAGCTATTCATCATGATAACAACATATGGGGTGAAGATGTGAACGAATTCAATCCGGGGCGATTTTCTCAGGGGATTGAAAAGGCCTGCAAGAACAATCAGGTGGGTTTCATGCCATTCTCCTTGGGATTCGCAACTACGTGGTGCAGTCTTTTGCAATAGTGGAAGACCTGGATGAGAGTTTCTGGAAGACCTGGATGGGCTTTTTTGTGCAGGCTCGCGCAGGTGGGTGAAGACCAGGTGGAAGACTTGAATAGGCGTCTATGTGCAATATGGTGCAGGTGCGTTCTTGTATTTTTAATGGGAAGACCAACCACAAGTGTCTGAATGTAGTGAGTTTTGTGGAGGATGGAACAGGTGCGTTCTTGTGCAGGCTGCATGTTTAATCGGAAGACCATTGATGTGTATCTGTGAAGACCAATGACGGGTGTGGGTGTTTTTTGTGTAGGCTTGTTGTTTAATTGGAAAACCAATGAATAATATAGGATTTCTCCACATGTTTGGCATGTCTGTGCCAATAAAAATTTTAGGTCAATATAATTATAGGGTTTCTCTAATTTCCCCAAATGTTGGGGCAATAGAATTTAATATTCTATTTTGTGCTTATGTTAATATATTTTTGTGTTTCCTTTTGTGTTTCTGTATATTTTGGATTTATTTCCTGGGCACTTTATCTTTCTAATCACAGCAATGAAGGTTTCTTATTCACATAAAGATGTATGCCGTCATAAAAACGAGTTGCAAGAAAAAAATTCATTTTTTAAATATGGAAGTCTGCTAAGTTTAAAATAATACATCAGATTGAATCCCATAACTTAGAGGAAAAGTCTACAACACTAATGCAACTCTCAATAAACAACACCAGTCATTAAAAGTTAGAACTATGAATTCTTGATAAATTAGAACTATGAATTGATAAATTGCATAAAATGATTTCCGTCAATGCCTTTCACATTTATATTAATTTAAATTAATGAATTTAGATGTCTTTAGCTTTTAACAGATTAAGATGGCGTTCCAATTGTTTGAATTTAAAAAATTGAAAATGTGTGTGGATCGTTCATGTATTTGAAAGTGCAGATCAAGTTAAAATTGTATAGCACATATTCTTTATAGGTATACATATTTCAGAATTTCAAATATAAAATATTTTTCATTTACAATTTGATATACTTTATGAAAATCTATTTCTTCATTGCATAACAATTTATAATTTTATAACTGTTTTCATTTTATGTAATTTCAACCACATTTCAACTTTCTAAATATTAAACAAAAAAATCTTATTTATTTAAAATAATTTTATTAATATTTTCTAAATTTGTCCACAAACCAAATCATAAATGATATAGTTTCATGTTTTAAACTTACAAGGATATAAAAGTATAATTTCTTTAGATAAATCATCTTTAAAATTTAATTCAGTTTTTATGAAATTAATTTATTTTATAAATAAATAAATGAATTTTTATTTCTATCTAATTTTTATCAAAAAAATTTAAATATATAAATACAAAGAAATTCTTTTTATTAATTGAAGACAAATTCCGCAAAGCTAAATGATAAATCCATATTAAGTACCGCAAGTGATTCAAATTAATCGTTTTTCTTTAAATGCACCGCTGCCATGGTCCCGGAGTGAGTCAACAATGTCTCTACAATAGTGTAAAGCTTTATTTCCCTTCTTCTTATCTCTAATGGAGAGTAGATTACAACTTTGAATCCATTGGACGAAGGTTTGGAGCTTTTTTTTTTTCCAAATTATCTGCCCTTAAATGAGTTTTAAAATGTTGTTAATTATCCATCGAAATTATATAATTCCAAACCATTTATATTTACAATTTTAACAATAGTTAAAAAGATTATCCAAAATCTTGAAATTTAACCATTAAGTTTTGATTATTTATATAACTAAATTTTTAAAGAAATTTGAGATAAAAACTCTATAAATCAATATTAATTATTAAACTTATTTGCATGCAAAAATGAATTCTCTTTCTCCATCTCTCATAATGATGATAAAATTACATTCACCCATTTTACTTATGAAAAAATCAAAACTAAAATTATTTTATTCATAAATATTTTGTTTGATTTTCTCAAAATATAATTTTTAGTGTGTAAATTAATTATCTTATACAAACCATATATAGAAACTATTATTAAAATTTAATATTTAATCATATAATATTATTATTGTTAAATAAAAATTAAGTGGTGTTGATGAATTCAAATGAATGAGATTTGAAATTATTTTAAATAGATTATAAAATTTTAATAATATTATTTGATAAAGATATAAATATATTTTTCATAATTTTATATTTTTAGTGATATTAATTAATATGTTTAAGATTGAGATTAATTTTAAAAATGTGATTAATATTTATATTAAAATTTAGAATAATGTTAATATTAATCTTAATATTATTATTATTAATGTAATGTTAATATTAATATTATTATTAATGTTAATGTTAACATGTTGATAATAATATTAAGATTAATGTGTCAAGAATATGGTGGTACTTATTTATATTTTTTATTTTTCAATTAAAAAAAGTCTCTAAAATAAAATGGAAGAATCTAATTCAATTTCAAAGAAAAAGTATTATAACAATTTTGCCATACATGAATCATTTTTATTTGGAAATTGGTAAGTAATTCATTATATTACTTCTATGTTTTTTATTTTGTATTTAAATTTTTCACTATACAAATTTATCTTTTATTTCGTATGCTTCTAATTTTTTATTACTAATAATAAATAATTCATTACATTAATTATATCTAAATATCTAAAGTCTCAAAAATTATTAATTTTTTAATAACTTTTTATTTAAAATAACAACATTTTTACAAAAAAAAAAACACTAAATATACAATTTTTTTTTTAATACATTTCTTTCATAATTGGATAACTATTCAAAATAGTAATATTGAAGGAAAAGAAATTATAATTTGATTAAGACTAAATATATTTAATAAAAATTAACATTTTATTATTATATGTAATTTAAATGAATATTTAAATATCAATATTCTATTATCATATAATAATATTATTATTAATTAAAGTCATGAAGTCGAAGTCAACCATGGTGAACCAAAGTCAACCAGGGTCAAGCAAAAGTCAACCATGGTCAACAATAGTCAACCAATATCACCTATGGTCAACCATGGTAAACCAAAGTTAGCCACAGTCAACCATGGTCATCCAAAATCAACCATCGTCCACTACAATCAACCACAACCAAGCAAAGTCAAACACAGTAAACCAAATTCAACAAAATTAAACTAAAGTCAACCATGGTCAACAAAATTAAACTAAAGTCAACCAAAGTCAACCATGGTCAACCATAATCAATTATGGTCACACAAAGTCAATCATGGTCAACCAAAGCCAACCAAAAGTCAACGATGGTCAACTAAAACTCAAAATATCAATATTCTATTAGCATATAATAATATTATTATTAACCAAAGTCATTAAACCAAAAGTGAAGCCAAAGTCAACCATGGTGAACCAAAGTCACCCATGGTCGAGCAAAAGTCAACCAAAATTAACCATGATCAACAATAGTCAACCAATATTATCCATGGTCAACCAAACTCAACCATGGTAAACCAAAGTTAACCATGGTCAACCATAGTCAACCATAGTCACCCAAAGTCAACCATTGTCCACTACAATCAACCGCAACCAAGCAAAGTCAAACATAGTAAACCATATTCAACCAAATTCAACAATAGTTGAATTATAAAACTATATGATTTTAAAGTCAACCAAAGTCAACCATGGTAAAGCAATGTTAACAAAAGTGAACCATAGTTAACCAAAGTCAACAAAATTAAACCAAAGTCAACTAAATCCAACCAGAGTCAACCATGGTCAACTATAATCAATTATGGTCACACAAAGTCAATCATGGTCAACCAAAGCCAACCAAAACTCAACGATGGTCAACTAAAACTCAAACGAAATTCAACCATGGTCATGTGTGGTCAACCATAGTTAATCATAATCAACCATGGTTAAGCATGGTCAACCATAGTTAACCATGGTTAACCCAAAGGCAATCGTGGGCAAACAAAGCCAAATAAAGTCAACCATGGTCATCCATGACCATAGCCAACAAAAATCAACCAAAGTCACCAATCGTTATCCATGGTTAGCCATGGTAAACCATGGACAACCAAAGTCAACCAAAAGTTAACCATGTTCAAACAAAGTCAAGCTTGGTCAACCATTGCCAACCAAACATAAACCAAAGTAAACCAAATCCAACCATGGTCAACCAAAATCCAACCAATGTCAACCATGGTCAGCTAATGTCAACCATGGTTAAGCAAAGTTAATCAAAAAGTCAACCATGGACAACTAAAGTGAGCCATAGTACACCAAAGTCGACCAAGGTCAACCAAAGTCAACCAAGGTCATCTATGGTAAACCAAATTGAACCATGTTTAGTCATAGTCAAACATGGTTAGACATGGTCAACCAAAGTCAACCATAGTTGACCATGGTCAACTATGTTCAACTAAAGTCAACCATTGTTAAACAAAGTCAATCATAGTCAACCATATTTAATCAAATTCAACAATTGTCATACAATAGTGGAATTATAATGAAACATATTATTTTAAAGTCAACCCTTACTCTCACCCATGATGAAGCGAATAAGTCAACCATAGTCAACCATATGATATTAAAATCAATCCAAGTCAACCATGGTCAACCATATTGAACCATGGCTAACCATGGTCAACCAATAATCAACCATGGTCATGCAATGGTCTTAACCAATGTTAACCATAGTCAACCATTATCAACCACACTCAACCATGGTCAACGAATAGTCATCCACAGTCAACCATAATTAATCATGGTTAACCAATAATTAACCAATGGTCAACTATAATTATCCATGCTTTACCAATAGTCAACCAATACTGAACCAACGGTCAACCAATAGTCAACCATGGTTAACCATAAGTCATCCAATAGTCAACCAATGGTCAACTAATAGTCAACCAATAGCTAACCAACGTTTAACCAATAGTCAACCAATGGTCAACTAATAGTCAACCAATAGCTAACCAACATTTAACCAATAGTCAACCGATGGTAAACAAATTTCAACCATTGTCAACGATGGTCAAAGAGTGGTCAAACATCACACATTGGACATTTAATATTAATAAACATTAAATTTACACATTAAACATTAATAAACATTTAAACGTTGACAAACATTAGTCAACATTATATTTTTAGAATAATTGAAACTATGTGTTTATGTTATGCAATACTAAACATTAGTAAGATTAGTTTACATTGAGCATTAGATATTAAACATTAAACATTAGTTTACAATAAACATTAGACATTAATAATAATAATAATAATAATTAGTATTAAACATTACACATTAATTACTAAACATTATTAGTATTATTAGACATTGTTATAATTATTTTTCATTACTTTCCTTAAAATCATTTAAAATTATTATTTTTTATTTCTAATTATCTTTATTATTATAAAATATTCAAATAATAATAATAAGAATAAGAATATAAATTATCATATTATTAATATTATTATTATTATTATTATTATTATAATTGCAAATCTTTGAGAACCAAAAGTCAACCATGCGTAAACATAGAGAACCATAAGTCAAACATGTGAAAACATGGTCAACCTATAGTCAACTATGGTCAAACATTTGCAACCAAAAGTCAACCTTCATCAAACATGCACAACAAAGAGACAACTATTGTCAAATGGCCATTTATTCTTGATTATTCTTGAAAAATACACCATAGTCTACAAGTCAAATAAATTCAATAGACTATACAATATTATAAGCCATATAATATTATAAATTCAATCATATATAAATAATAAGCCATTTAATACTAATTTTAACATAATCAATACTAATATTGACATAATTAACATTAATATTAACCTCATTAATATTAATGTCAACTATTAAGAAGTTTAATGTTAAGAATAATATTCAACCTATTAATATTGGCAACATTAATATTAATATTAATATTAATAATGTTTCCTAATTCTAATAATACTATTTGTAATGTTGTCATTATTAAATATTTTTAATAATAACAAGTATAATATCTAAAATTAATGTCATATCAATATTCATTACTGACACAAATATAAATATTATGTTATATTATATTATAATATTAATATCTATAATCTAAAATACCTTAATATTAATATATTATTTATGAAACCTTCACACATTATTTTATTGTTAGTACATTATAACCATCAATGTTATTGTTATATATATATATATTTATATAAAATTAATATTAATTTAGAAAAGAGAAAAAAATATTGCTTATTAATTAATTATTTTTATTTAAAAAATAAATACTAACAATTTTTTATTTACTTATTTATAATTGGTTTATTATTATTATATATTTATAAATAATCATATATATTAATATTAAATAATTATTATTTCATAATAATATTTGTTATAAAAATAATAATAACATAACTTTAATTAACTTTAATTGTAGTATTGAAATATTTTATTATTATTATTATTATATTAAAAATAATCATTATTATAATTAAGAATTAAATAATAAATACTGTAATAAATATTACACTAAATATTATAATAAATAGTCAATATTATAATAATCAATATTATAATAAATAATTATTATTATAATAATAATTATAATAATTTTAATTTTAATTTTAATTTTAATATTAACATTTATAATAATAATAATAATTATAATAAATAATAATTAAAATTGAACAATCCTTCCTCCTCGTAGGTCGACCGTCAACTAGCAAGCCATATCAATATTAATAATATGGCTTATATACGCCGATCGGCGTATATCAATCACATTTAAACAATAGATATACGCCGATCGGCGTATATAAGCCATATTATTAATATTGATATGGCTTGCTAGTCTATATATGAATAAACAAGTGCGATATTTGTTTATATATGAACAAGACTAAAACGACCAATCGCATGAGATAAATAAAATGTTATTTGTTTTTTCTCCTTATAATGGAAGACTCGACCATTTATGAGAGGGAGCATGCTTAGGGTGGTGTAAACTCTTAAAAGATTCCATGGGTGATGTAACCGAAGAAGTAGATGACCGTTTTACTTCAATTGCCAAATGTCTAGTGCTTAAGGCGTGTAATCTCTTAAAAGATTTCGTGGGTGATGTAACCAAGGAAGTAGGTTACCACTCTACATCCATTGACAAATGTCGAGTGCTTTAAGGAGTTTTTGGGGTGCTGAGATTTGCCTACGGTGCATTTCTACAGTATAACATTTCTACAGTATAAGAGATGGCGCTCTCTGCCTCTTGGGAATTACGAATTCGATTTCTCTCTCAAAACAAATTCGGTAGATCGCTGGGGAAAGAGGATAGCCGAATGAGCTTGATACCCTTTCAGTTCTTTTTATAGATATCTAGAGGATTTAGGAGGGGATTCCTTACTATTCTCTGCACTGACGGAAGGCGGATACTTCTGAGGAATCAAGGAGATCTTGGAATCATGCGAAGAGGTAAGGATGATTCTCTGCATAGACCCAAGACCAAAACCCAGGTATTCCATTCTATTGCTCTACGTTTGATTATGAGTCTCATGCCTAGAAATACCAGGGTTATTATGATTATTACCTTGGATTATACTCCGTGGTTGCTAATGCAAGTTTATACTGAGATCGTATTGTTATCTATGCTGTCACAAGATGCGAATTGTTCCCCCTGATCTCTATGTGGTTTAAACTGCCACAAAATTTAGTGAATGGCTCCGTCTTAAGTCTCGGTTCCTATTTGTTGAACACAACGCGGGTCTCTGTCTCTAGAGCTTTGCTCTTATAATTAATTGCCATGTTTAAGACTGGGACGGAAGCGTTAAGAATTTGTCATCTCTGTCGTTGTACTTCATTGCTTATGATTAGCCAAAAACAAGAATTCTATTAGTATGTTGGAAAGATATCATAGATTTTTGGTCCTTTCTGTATGATCTCTGATTATTGAAACGAGATCGTATCTCTCTGTTGGTTCATGGGAGAAAACGCAGACTGCCGTGTAGGATTGAATCGAGACCTCGGTTGTCATATTCTTTTTTATTATTCTATGCTTATGCTGGAAAGCGATAGTTCTTCCTATCTGCTGGGTGGAAGTCATAAATCGGTATGAAGAATCAGAATTCGCAGTTTCTCCGTTCACCAGGTCAGGGGTGTTATTTAAATCATGGTTGCGATTCCCTGCTCAGTCATTTTGTTGGATATCGTATACGATTCTTATTGTTATTATGTTAGATAGATCTGGCTCGAATCACTATCCAAAATATTGTTAAATATACTACTACGATCGGTATGCTACAAATAGCCGTAACCTTAATTTCTGGGAGCCCTTTCTTTAAGGATCAATTAATAAGTTCAACTATGGTTTCCCTATCATTACGGGATTTTAATTTAGGGTATTGAATTTACCATTCAACACCATCACTTCCAACAATTCGACCTAGTGTCTTACTATAACCAAGTATTGTTTTAGAAAACAATTTCGCCAACCGTCATTTAGTTATGGAACAAGTAGTAGAGGCTTAAGATCCATGTGGTAACAAAAAGACATAGCTGTATTTTTTTTAACAATAAGTTGCTTAAATAGTGGAACACGTAGTAAAAGCTAAAGTGACAAATGTGGTTAATTATAGAGTAAAATATATATGAATATTTTAATTAATCCACTTCAGTCAATTAAGAATTAGAATGTATTATTCTTAAATAGTGGAACACATAGTAAAAGTTAAAGTGACAAATGTGGTTAATTATAAAGTAAAATATATATGAATATTTTAATTACTCCACTTCAGTCAATTAAGAACTAAAATGTATTATTCTTAAATAGTGGAACACTAGTAAAAGTTAAAGTGACAAATGTGGCTAATTATAGAGTAAAATATATATGAATATTTTAATTACTCCACTTCAGTCAATTAAGAATTAAAATGTATTAATGACAATCACGTTGCTTAATTGGTGGAATATGTAGTAAGAATTAAAGTTCCATGTGATGTAAATTGTAAAGAAAAAGGATATATGTATACTATATTTATGTAATTAATTATGAATTAGAATGTGAAATTAACATAATGTAGAACGGATGTGCTTGGTTAAAGTTCAAGTTATGAATATCATGGAGGAAAGGTATATTCATGTGATTAATTTGGTATATAATATATATAAGTGCAAACCCCTTAAGCGATAGGGTTATCTTAATTGAATAGAAAAATAGATGGTTATTTTAACTACCCTTGTGTTATTGTGATAATAGGAGGTATGCTTTACTTTTTCTTCCCTTACGAATAGGGTATGACTATTCTGTACTGTGGAGAAATGCTCCTTAGGAAAGCTTGGAATGTGAAAGGCAACATGAATGTAATCTTTCAGTTTTGAGAAATAATATATGTCTTTGACATCTTTTGGTGGATGTAGCCCAATAGGGGTGAACCACGTGAAATTGTTCTCTTCTTATGTGTATGTGTGTTATTGTTGTCGATATGTATTTGTCTTGGAAATTCCTTAATGTCGTGGAAATAAATGTATGGATTGAAATATAAATTGTCAGAATGCAAATGTTATTAGAGGAGGAAATTCTCAAGTGGTTTATGTGCTTTTCCATTTATGGTTTAATGTTTTTCTTGGGTAGTGAGACTAACACTTTTATAATGTGATAAGATAAGTATAAGTTTAATTATCCTTATCATCAATCATGTCTTTGGGGAAGCTTTATGTGTTATGAAGAGCTTTTAACAATTCCCGCAAAATGATTCCTTTATGATTTATTGTTCTTCATATGATTCATGTAATTTCCATTTAGATGTATTAATGTTTACCATGATTGGGGAAAGTTTCAGGAAAGTTTTTAAGGTAAAAATAAACAAAATAAATATATTAAGATTTCTATTCATAAGTTTATGTTTTAGAGGGTTTGATTGCCTTATATAATCATCTTTTCTGTTGAAGCAATTTTTGTTATAGTTGGAAGTCCCCTTACATATAAATGTCTCAAAATAACTATAGGGAGTTGCATGGTTAATTTTTAATATAGTAAGTAGATCGAATGGTATAAAAGTATCGACTAAGACTCTCACACAAGAAATTCAAGGCCGATAAGATTGACGAAAAGTAATGGTTAAATGCATGTCAGTTATTTACTTTTAATTAAATGTATTTTAATGGAAGTGAAAAATTAATTTTTTTACCCAACTACTAACTCGCCCATTTGGGTATGTTACAAAACGTCACCTTTGGATGTTGATGCCCCACTTTCCCATTCAACTATGGACGAAGAACATTTTTGTGGGACTAACAAATTATTTGCGAAAATTCATTTCTATGGATGAGAAAATGCTCCACGTGGTTGATAATAGAATGGCTTATGTGATGGTTAAATTCGATATGTCGCTAGGTATCATAGTGGACGTAGAGATCATCTCGGGTGAAAAGTATTTTATAAATAATCTTGATTACCTTAACATTCCCTTTCATTGTCATTTTTTCCAGAATATGGTTCATCTTCATGATAAATGTTTGGGGCTTCTGTATGGTTCTCAAGATGACACTTATGAGGAGGAATTTCTTCTGTCCAAGGAAATATCTGTTGATGTAGCAGTTGGAGACCATTTCTCTTGGTCATTTCCTATTTCCTCTTCAAATGTGGATGTTTTGGATTCTGACAATCGTAAGTTTCACATAATCTCTCCTTATGAATGCATTTCATCAACTGAACTAAATTTATAACTTCAGTGGAAAAAGATTTAGATAAAAAAATATTTGAATGACAATTTTGAATATTTTGATAGTGGTAAAATCCCCTTAGAATGACTTGATTCCAGTCCTACTAATGAGGGTTTACTTTTGATGTTGGGTGATAATTCTGATTTCATTGAGTTAATCCCTTGATAGATGCCTCAACCAATTTCTTTTTATGGTTTACATGTTTTCGATGGAAATTCCAATGTTTATACTAGTAGTGCTAGTAAGGGGGGTTATTAGTTGGAGTTTGGATATAATGTGAGTTCCATTGATGTATGCACTCAACAACCTTCTCCATTTCCTCATATGATGGTTGCATTCTGGGGTAAATATGCATTTCTTTCTGGTTTTTATGGTGATAAGTCATACTTTCCCATATTAGTGATTTTATGGGTGTGAATGTTGGAAAGGCAGATTTGTGTAGACATATTCCAATGTGCAAGGAGTCCTCTAAAATTTTTTGGTCATATAAAGTCATGTCAATCAAAACTTGTCTACTAGTTTTTTCAAATAAGTTATCTTGCAAACCTAAGGTCTCTCCTATTGCTTCCATCCATTATCAAAATGCCACCATCACGAATAAAGAAAAGAATGGTAGGCATTGTATTCCAAAATAATTTTGTGGTAATGGTGAGCCCCCTATGGGTGATTATATTCCTCTTTCGAAAAGGTTACATGATGCATCAACGTCCATGAATTCTAATGTTACTAAAGACAATTATCAGGCCCTTAGATCATCCATGCCTAGAACAATGACTACTTATTGTTATTATTGTTCTATAATATAAAGGGAATCATGGGATCCCAAAAAATTAGGGACCTCACGAGATTGTTTGATTTAACAAAACTAAATGTTGTCTTATTATATGACACTATGTGTTTGGGTACAATTGCCATAGAATTTTTTTCAAAACTCTTTCCTTATTGGGAAGTATGTGCTCTACATGCAAATGAACTTTTAGGTGGGTTACTAGCCATTTGGAACCCTACGGTAGCTAATATTAAACCCTTTGGGAGATGTGTACGTATTCTCCTAGAGGGGAAGTTCAAAGGGTTTGAGCAAATTTTTTCTAGATTAAATTGTTATGGTCCTTATAAAGACATGAAATTTTTCTGGGGTGTTGTAGAAGCTATTGGTCTTTTAAGAGAATCAAATCTTATCTTCGTTGGGGATCTAAATTTCACAGTGTATGTTTTTGAAATTTGGGGTGAAATCTCTAAAATGGATCCTCTTTCAGATTATTTTCTTCATTTTTTTCAGAGACCACACTTGCTGGATGATGTGCCTGCTAAATTAAGTCTTAAATAGATGAATGGTAGATGTGGAAATATTGGTATAAGGACCGTACAAGTTTTTTATTACTAAAGTATTATCTCCTCCTCTGAATAGGTTTAGATATTGGGTAATTAATTCTTCTATTTCTGATCACTCTCCAATTTGTCTCAAGTTAGATAGGATTTCTTATGTCCATAAATAACCTTTTAAGTTTAATTATATATACTTAGAAGATAAATAATTTTGCTCCATGGTGAGGTCAATATGGAACACCTTAGATGACCCTAAAGTGACAAGTTCCATGCAGGGTAGGGTTGGTAAACTTATAAGTCTACAAAGTTTGGTAGTGCTATGGGAAAAGGAGAAAAAGTAGAAATCTTCTCACGATCTTTATGACATCGAGGAATTATTGGATAAGGTATATGACTTAAATTTCTGTGGCCTCTTCTATATGGACGAAAAGCAGGTTCTAATAGAACTGGAAAACGAAATTTAGAAAAAATACTAAAATAGGAAGAAATGGCTTGGCGACTAAAACGTCGAGCTATTATGATTACTTAAGCTGATAATAATACAAAATGCTTTCATAGGTATGCTAATTATTAGAAAGAATTTAAATTCTAATTGGGATTTGAAGGATGCTAATGGGAATTGGATCAACAGTCACGGAGATATGGAAATGGATGTTGTAAACCATTTTTCTAATATTTTTAAAGAGTCGTGTGGATCTTCCATTGCTTCAAAACTAAAAGTGCTTAGAAAATACCCAAATTGTTTTGTTGAAGAAGGAAATAAAATTGGTAGTGATGTTACTATGCAAGAATTAGAACTTGTTTTAAAGCATATTTCCAAGGACAACAGTCGAGGGCTTAATGGATTTCCAATCAAATTTTCCATTTCCTTTTTCAATATGTTGGGGTTAGAATTGTTGTAGGTGGTTTAACAGTCAAGAATTGAAGGACATTTGGCAGGTTCTCTGAATTTTACTTGTATTACACTAATTCCCAAATGGGTGTTCTTAAGGTTATTGCTCCTTCAAATTGGTGTCCCTCTGTTTGTAACGAATTGGATTAGGGCATGTGTTTCTTTTGCTTGTTTTTTTTAACCTCGTTAATAGATGTGATGGTGCAAGCTAATGAGGGTCTTTTTTGATGCATTAGATGCAATAGAAAATTTAAAAAGAAAATCTTTCAACTGATATGCATATTATGAGATACTTACACAATGAATATTGTAATGCCTTATTTTGAATTTACCGCCGGAACTACCATTTCTTGTTTCTATTATCTTATGATTTTGGATATTTGTTGGTATCTGGACACTGTGTACATATGGAATTACTATTCCACAAAAGACATATATATGCATGCGTGATGTTAATAGTATGAATGATTGTCATATTTTATTTTGTCTCTATCATGCCATTTTAAAAGATGATGGGTATGTGGATACCAAGTTAGAGTTATGATAGTCGAATGGATGAATATGAAACAAGATGCACGGTACCTTGAAAAATGGTTTGCATTATTGATCATTAGTAATGAAACATGTATACATGTTAATGATTGCACGATATTGTATGATCTCGCGTTTGGAGAGTAACCTATAGGTTGAAAGAGCTAAGTGATAGTTGGGTCCTAAGAGATGGAAATACATCGGGGACATGAATTCCAAAAGATAAATGGTATGAAATTGATGCATTATTTTTCTATATGAGTATTGGTTTATTATCATGATGTGCGGGAAGGCGCTGGGTTTTAGGAAACTCAACCACCCAAACTGGTTATTCGATGATGAATCCATAAGAACAACACTAGCAATGCAGTATGACTATGAAGGGTGTTGACCCTTGTTCCATAAGAGGGTTTGTTGAATTACCCACCATTTATCCTCTGAAACCTGAAGTCATGGGAGGGTCGTGCTATGGTGCACTCCCCAAGGTGTGTGATGATGACTAGTGGGTTCCTGTTGGGGAATCTCGGTCGATGTAGTCGACACTTCCACTTACAGGTTCTAACTGGAGTTATGCCATGTAGGGGACTCTCTAGGGTATTCCATCAGAGGAAGGATACGATGTGGAAGTTAGTTGTGAATTAGGTAGAACGAAATAGGAAGATAGGAATGTCATGGAAGTTTTAAAGGAAACATACTTTACTATGTGTGTACTGAAAACCTTTTCTTGATTCATGTGTCATAATTCAATATGTTATGTTTGTTTCATATATTATTATGATTTGAGTTAGTAAAACAACTTGGATATTTGTATGTGTGTTGAAACGCTTCCTTTACAAATGTGTGGTAAACTTAGTATACCATGCAATTGATGTTGTCTTATTGTGACTAGTTAGTAATTATTGTTAAATGATGTGATTACTGAATTTTTTCTTGCATGATTGCTTTTGATAAATAAAATATATGCATTAGATGTTCAACATGCTATTATCAGTACACACAAGGGCTACAGAAGTACTAGCTACACTTGCATACCTTGTGTGCATACACCAGTATTATTCACATATAGTTTTAGTATTTAATAACATGATTAATTTTATTATAATTATTTGTATTGAGGTTATTGGGTTAACTATACATTAATTTATGAATAAAAGTGTATTTCATCTAATATTCATTTTTCTTATTTAGATGCATTTAATTTTAATACTTATTGGGATTGAGATCGTAAGATATTATTTACAATGATTGAGAAAGGTTGAAAGTTTGCAAATTAAATTGATTGGATTGTTAGGTAAATGTCAATCAAAATTAAATGAATGGATATGGTAGTAATTTCGAGATGAGTATCTTAATATTGTTTTTAAAGAGTGCGGTTGAAGTTATTCGAATTGATTCCATTGTTGAGTAAAATCCAATGGAATTAAAGGAATGGATATAATTGTGCAATAAAGTGATTATTTAAATGTTTTAATTGTTTTTAGAAAATGGTGCACTTGAAGAAACTATTTAAGATTACTTTATCTATTATCCAGAAAGGTACGTGAATGGATATGAGCATGATTATTTAAAAACTATTTTTTAGGGTATTGTAGTACTCCTCCCAAAGAAAGAGGCTGTGGGAAGTGCTTAAATGGTGGAAGAAAAGATGAAGGGGGGGATTTTTATTTTTCGGGTTTATTTTGGGGGACATAATTCACCTGGAACCATGAGAAGGGGAAATGAAAAGGATTTTTGAAAGGAAGTTGAAGCTGGGAACCCATGGGGGAAACCAGAACGAGATCTGAACTAGAGGGGTAGTTGGATTTCAAGATGTGCTTGAGAATGTTGCTTATGTGTTTGTTTTTGTTATTGATGACTTCGGGCACAGAGGGCCAAGGAATATGGGTTCCTTGGAGCTAGGGATCTGGCGAGGCTGTTCCTACATGGTTGTGTGGTAAATTTGTTTTATGGTTGAGTTTCCAGAAAATATATACATGGAGCTATCATGGAAAAACTACTAATCCATAGGGGCATACCACTATACTATTTATGTACAAGGACAAACTGCTATCCTACAGTTTTATTACTTGTATGAAATTCAATTTTTACATTTTGAAAATGATATAAATTGTATAAATTGTTGAAAATAAATATACTTGGAACTGATAATAAATTGATGTTGTGTATACTTGTTCATGCTTGATTTCTATCTTTATAAATGAAATTTATATCAGAAATAAAAAGACTAATTTTATGAAATAACTGAAGGAAACATATAGACTTGAACAGGATAACTAGATCAAAATTTCGAACTGCTAGATTTACATTAAATAAAACTAGGGACCAGGTGAGGTCCTTACAAATATTGCTTTGAGTATATAAATTTCATCTAGTTTTAAAGTGTTCATAACTATCTCAAGTTTGATATTTTCTAATAGGTACATCCTTCTTTTTCAGTAAATGATAAGATGTATGACTTTGTGGGTGTATCCTTTGAGTGCCTGAATGATGGAATAGACCTACAAAAACTTGTAGACATATAGAGAACAAATAGTACTAGTGCAACACTATTTTTACAAAATAAATTTAATTATTTTTATTTTTATTTTTATTTTTAACTATCTATGTGATCGAACCTTGAAAACAATATGCCATGTGCAGGTGCATATTTTCAAGGTATTAATTCAATGTTCATGAATTTTTTTTTTTATAGATTATAGAGGTCGGTGTGTACTAGTGCATCATACAATTTTTTTTTAAATGCTTGAGAAACAAAAAATTTATGGAAGAAACAATAACATTGTTTTTTTTTCGTTAAGGAGTAATTACACAACAAAAATAGAAAAAATATATTTTTAATAAGAAATTACATATTTTGAATCTACAGAAAACATGCTATGTGGTTCTAAAACTTCATGAAAAATGTTTCCTTGTAGCATACTGTAACGAGTGGTAACTTACACATGCATATTGATAAAATAGGTGAGGTGTCTAATTAGTTATGGTTTACCATATTCCATAGCACATGTTTGGTTAACTGGGAGATAAATCAGAAATAGACACATTGGAAGATTGATGACACTCAGACAAGTGAGGAGGTTCAGTCTTAGTGCTAAGAAACATGAGCATGTTTCATTTAAAGTCAAATTTCTTACTCTCTCCCAAAAAAACTAATGGCAAAGGAAACACGTGCGCAATATAGAACTACAAAATGTGCACCCAATACATAACTATAAAATGCACACTTGTAATAAAGTTATATAATTATATAGTTATATAGCGATAACTATATAGTTATATAACTATAACTATAACCAATAGAATATATTCTAGTATATGACTCTAATAATTATTAAATCTTAGAGGGAAGGGGGGAGATAAACAAAGATAAGCATAGGGGGTTGAGAGAAGAGAGCAAGAGATAGATATCAAGGGAATTAGGGGTTTGGGGAGGAGTAGGGTGGTTAAATAGAAGGGGGGTTATAGGTGAGAAGTTGGGGGGTTGGAATTAGAGAGAGAGAGAGAGAGGGAGAGATGGGGGTTGGTTAGTTGCATTGGGATGGGGATTAGGAAAGACAAAGATAGAAGTGGTTTTAGGGATAGAGGAGTAGAACAAGTTATACAACTTGATGAGAGCCCGACATTGTTCTCGTTTTTTGGGAGGTCAAATTTAGTAGTTGTTTTTACTTCTGTTTCAAAAAGTGTGTATACTGGTAGCACCATTTTTCATTTTGATCTATTTTTTTGTGATTTTGAAACTTCTTGGTCATAATAAAACTATAACATTTATTTATAAGGGACATTTTCAAAACATTACAAAAAATACTATATTTAATAGCTAGTTAGAGTTAAAAAAATACACATTTTTTGAGTTTTTGTAAGATTTAGAAGCTAGTTCGAATGAAAAATATATGCATTTTCAAAGTTTTTTCATTAAACTTTTACCTTAAAGAAGACATTTTTTGGGAAAATTTCTAAACAAAATGAGAAAAAAAAGACATTTCAAACCATTTTTCAACATATTTTCTTCTATTTGATGTATAAAAACGATACTCTTTAACATTATTTTCCATAAAGTGATGATTCACATAAACTCAACAAAACGCATAGCATATATTTCTAAATAGCATATTAAAAACATAATTGTTATTCTCAAAATAAAATATTCAATTCAAAACGTTAAAAAAATATCTGATAAAAAATTTGTCAACTTTGAAATTTTCCTCAACGATATGAAACTAATCAACAATATCATGCATCCCAAAATATTCATCGAAATTGACATTTTTTGTTGGTTGGCTCTCCTCTTGGTCCTCAATGTGTTCTTCCATTGGGTCCTCTCCTTCTACAAAATGCCTAAAGTGATCTTTTCCGAACATCCCTTTTAAAGGAGGCCAAGGATATTTTGACATCTTTTCCCCAAGTGACTCACTAAATTCTCCTTTCTTCAAACCAACTTCATGCATTTTCTGGAAGAACTTTCATAGCATTAATTATTTGCTTGATATAATTACATTATAGTAGATCATTCTCAATGATATTCAATTTTTTCATTTTTGTAACGAAGATGATATTGTTGTACCTAATCACCACATACAAAAAAAACTAAAAGTTAACATAATGAAACATAAATTTAAAAAATATATATTACTGAATTTAGATTACAACACTAGTTTCATATGTAATATCAGACATATTACCTGATCTCGAGAACAAATCTAAAACCAAATCTCCTTCTTTTGAAAAAGTCTCTATGGGATAATTAATTAATGCTTGTGGCTTATGGTAGATGTTTGCAGTCTCTCTTTTCAAATATATTTATTCATATGTCAACTTGTTAACCATGACATTAGAAGACAATATTTGACTGTATTTTCCTTCACTCTTTACATTGATTAAAAGAGTTTCATAGGTCTCATATTTTGTCCAACATGTAAGATGTATGTTTTCAGTATCACTCATAAATGGATCAGTGTTGGAGCTACAAATGTTAGGCTTATGCTTGTAACAGAAATAGATAAGTATCTAATTAAATTAGTTAAATAATTTTGGTTTCTAAATTTATATGTTTAATAATATACTACAAATATATTACCAATACAGTTGTTTCCTTGGGTGATGTTGTGATGTCCAGAAATCCCAAAACCACTTTATTGAATGACTAGTATGTATAAGGATCACAATCATAAGTAATTTTTTTGATATTGTATCCATGAGGGATATCTACAATAACTAGGGAGTACTCCTTTTTGGGAACAATATTTGAAATGTTTGCATAATCACCCAAAATCAGTTTATATTGCATAGTGTCGAGCCCATTCCAAATGTGATGATCAAGGGTGTCACCAAGTTCAACGTTTGCAAGATGTTGTCTTCTTTGTCATTCTATTTTGGCTCTTTGAATATGAATTTTGAAAGACTATGGTACTGTATTCTTATTTGACATACTTGAAAACAAAATTATATCTATAAGTATAAAATAGAAATGAATTCACTTAGAAATACATAAAATATAAAATATCATAAATAATCATACCTTTTTGTATGCAACAAAAAATTCTTTTAAGTTTTCCATGGGTCTTGAATATGGATAGTTGCATCTGACATGATTCCAACTCTTCTCATCCAACATTATAACCATATCCTCTTGTATTTTCATGTAAACCTTATGACTACATGATGTAAAAACAAATGGCGTTTACAATGACATCTAATAATAAAAAAATTTAGACTAAAAAAATAAACTTAAAAAAATAAAAACAACCTATAAACTTACATTTCAAATTCACTGCACATTTCCTCCATTGATAATTCACCTGACTTTACACGTGACAGTATTGTAGATATAAGTGTTTCATCCTTCACACCTTGGAATGATATCCAAGGTGTTATAGTAATATCTTTTGGAAAATTCTTGACATCATGGCCTCCTTGACTACTGCTCCATGCAACTACTTTATTTTTTTTTTACCTTTTGATTTTTTACGCCAATATTCTCCCACATGCTAAATATGTAATCAATCAAATCCCATATGGGGTCCCTTATAAATTCCAACTGAAAATAGTTATCTAGAACTATGAACGCATCACTTCCTTTCGAACCTTTATGTTTCACATTGTCCTCTTTAATAGGGATACCTATTTCCATACAACATTGTTTCCAGAAATATGCATCAACTTTCAATTATCCCCACCACATATTTGTTCAAATTCATTATGGATAAATATAACCCTTTGAACGAATGTAATGGACATCCTATAGGCATTATCTTTGTTGCGATCCCATGCCAATAGTTTTGCTTCCACATCTATTAAACAATAGTAAATGATGCATTTCACTATTTGAAAAATAGGGTTTTCGGAAACTCTTGCATCAATTCTCTTTTAGCCTCTGCATAATGATTCCCCCCCAAAACATAGTAGTTGTAATCAAAACATATTGATTCTTCAAATGCATCTCTAACAGGAACAACTTTTGGGTCAATAAGAACTAGGTAGTCAAGCACATTTGCATAGGGATTGTGCCTCATCAATGCATTCAAGTTACGAACATGCAAGCGATGTGGTTTCCTAATTTGATACTTCTCTTGTCCTTATATGTGTCTATAAAGTTTCTTCACATTTAAATCAAATGTATTCCCATTGTGAACCAACTTATCCCTCTGAAATCAATCTCGAATATCATTTGATGTTGTCTTAACAACACCATCATCTAGATCACCACCAGGATTGATGATTTCCAAACTGTCCCTCGAGTTTTCACTATGATTTTCAACATTGGATTGAACATATTCTCTCCTTCTTTTATTTCTTGAAGCAGTTGTATCTAAAAGAAAAAATTGTTGATTAGGAATGGAAACATCCTCATCCATAGGTCTTTTAGAAGAGTGTCTCTTACTCTTACTAGTAGAAGTAACATCGACATCACCAACCATGCGTCGATCATATTCAGTTGGGAGAGATATCCTTTTGAATGTAACCTTCATAGGTACTTCATTTGATTGTTGGATTCCTTTTCCTTTCTGCACTTGTACTTCTTCAGGAACATTTTGCACTCATTTTTGCTTTGGTGTTTCTCCCTTATTTGGTGTTTCTGCCTTATGAAGAGGGGCATTAGTGACATCCCTCAGATTTTTTTCTGTAGAATAAATTCCATTCAGAATATGGGAAAGTGGCATAGAAAAATCCAACGAAATAAAAACATTATTGTATTAAGTCTATTACATGGTCATATAATTCAAAGTATAAGAAATTCAGAAAGATGTAAAAATATAGAAACTTACAATCTTGCGCTCACTATCGTGCATGACTCTTAAACAAAATTCTGTGAAAATTTCATCGATCTTATAGTTTGAAACCTTCAAAGAATATTTGATTTTGACAAAGGTTTTAGCTTGTTTCACCAGTGCATAAACAATGTCTTTTCTTGTCACCAAACAAATATCTCGCAACAATCCCAATGAGTGATAATCATTTTTAAGATATGCAAATGCAACACAATATAAGTGAATATTGTCTAGGTTTCCTTGATATTTCTCTTTTAGAAACCAAGAATAGTCCATTTTCTCTTTGTCTCGTGCGTGTTTCCATTATCTAGAATGCTTGGCTTTTAAATCATCACTGGATACAACTCCATAACACGCAACATTGTCAGATGGATCAACTATTTTTTTTTATGACTTCATCGAAGATCTCACTCCAGAGATGATTACAGATAGCTTTCTTGATGCCATTTTCCCTATAGTCATAAACAAAACAAAAAAAGTTTAGTATATTTTAAAAAAAAAGTTGCACTTAAAAAAAATATTAACATATAGTTATACAAATCATAACAATTTTTTAAATGTAGAGGGGGCTCGAGATTGTTTTTGTTTTAAATGCATAGCCCTTGAGCTATGCTATGGGTGCACATGGCATCCACAAATCCGAAGGGATCAACATTTGAGGGATTCGCATATCCCAAGGGATATGAATTGGCCCTCAACATCCAATGCATATCCCTTGGTCTATGCTACAGGTTCCCACATAGCATAGCCTAAGGGATATGCATTCGCGGGACGTGAAAAATGCATATCCATTGGGAAACGGGCTACGCTATGGGTTCCCCCATAGAATAGACCAAGGGATATGCATTGGTTCCCCCACACCCAATGCATAACCCTTGAGCTATGCTACGACGTCCCTGTAGCATAGAATAAGGGATATGAATTGGGAGCGTCATTGCATAGACCGTGGGATATCCAAAGGGAATTCCTTTGGGTGCTCGAGCGGAGGATCGGAGCTCCTCCCCGCTTCCAAAGGGGAAGGCTTGACCCAACCCTTTGGTAGAGGGGAGGAGCTCCACTCCTCCCCTCGGGCACCCTTTGGTTTCCAAAAATTCCCAATGGGATGGCTCTATGAGTTCCCAAAGGGGGCCAAGGGGGAGCATAGCTGCGGTCCCGGGCCCCCTTTCGGATCCCACAGTGCCCGCCCTATCGAGCACCACGATTCTGTTTCCCTATAGTTGGGCACTATGGGCGACCAAAGGGGTGCAGAGGGGAGTGAAGATCCACCCTTAGGCCCCCTTTGAGAGCCCACAGCACCCACCCAAGTAGGCGGCATGATTCTCATAATCCTGTCGCCCACATGGGCACCAGAAGCCTCTAAGTTTCCACAGGAAATTCTTGTGCTATTACATGAATTCATTAGAGAAATCCAGTGAGGTCTAGCCAGGTGTGAAGGACTTAGTCTATGTGCCAAGTGTCCTTAAGGTAGTGTTTATTTGAAGTGTAGCATTCTCCATTAGAAAATATTCTCTTGTTTTGCAGGTTTATTCACCTGTTCGGAATCTTCTTCAACTATTCGACTTTCTCTGTTTCAGATGGATCTAAATATTACATATTCCAACTATGTTGAGTGGAAATCCAATATGACTCTCTTCATGAGATCAAAGAGCTTCACCCGAATACTCAATGAAACGATGGTAGAACCTCTTAGTGCAGTTGAAAAGTCCAAGTACTTGGATAGGCTTGATGAAGCAATTGGCCTGCTTCTTCTCTCAATTTTTTAAGGTCTTCACTTCCATGTCATCGATCTTACATCTACTAAAGAGGTTTGGGACAAGCTCGAATCACTTTTTGAACTGAAAGATGATATGCAAGGAAACAAATTGGAGAATGATCTCATATGTTTGAGTCCAGACACCTTCGAATCTATCAATGGCTTCCTCACCAAGTTCAAAATCTTGATATCACAGTTGAAAAGATATGAGATAGTGAAAGAAGACAAGCATCTTATACTTTCCATTCTCTCAAAGTTGGGGGCAAACTTCTTAGTTTTTGTCTCTACTTTCCAGTAAGCTAGGTTGTCCATTCCAAGATGAAAGTTTCCCTCATTTGATGATTTCATCCAATCTCTTACTCAATAGGAAGAGAAGTTGAGCTCTATGGGAATGATCAAACCCAAATTGGACTTAGCCCTTACAGTTGCAGAGAGAGCGAATGGTAGAGGCAAGCAAAATATTTCTGACAAGAGATCAAATGATACAAAGCATACAGATACTCCATAGCAGTCAGATAGGGCTTCGAACTCAAGGAAGACCAAGCATTCTCAGAAGGGAAATACCAAGTGTACCTATTGTCTTAGAGGTTTCCATCCTTAGAGTACTTTCATGAGGAAGACTATAGATTTGATGGATCAGTTACTTGAGAAGAACAATCTTCTTGTACCAGCATGTGCAAGGGAGAAAGATCTTGATACTGAATCTTCTGGATCTGAAGGAAAAGAAAGATGTCATGCCCTCATGGAAAGTGCATCAACAGATTCTTCTTTCATTTTAGATTTAGGAGCCTCAAGACACATGTCTTCCTCCAAAGATCTATTCTCCAACTTTGAAAGCTCAGTTGGCCCTTCCATCATGTTGGGCAATGATTCAAAAGTCTCCTCTCGGGGGATTGGAAGAGTCAATCTTGACTATGGTTATTTTTCTGATGTTCTTTATGTTTCTTCTCTTACAACAAACTTACTTTCAGTTTATCAAATGACCCATATTGGAGAGCCCAAAAGAGTCATCTTCTCTCCAAATGAAGTCTGGATACAGAACATGGTTTCAGGTGAAATCATTGCAAAGGGAGTTGCAAATCACAATTCCAAACTATATGAGTTCTCACACTTCTTACCTCTCTCAAAGAAATCATCTCTCCATACTCATGCCAATGAAGAAAGCAGATTGTGGCATGAAATATTTGGGAATCTTAAATACAAGTACTTGCATGACATTCATGCAAAGGAGATGGTTGATGGGATGCCCAAGATCAAGTTTTCCAAAGGAAACTATTATGGTTGTTTGATGGGGAAGCATCCTGAGAAGAAGTTTGAGAAAGGAAAGGCTAGGAGAGACTCTCATCCTCTTGATCTCATCCATAGTGATGTGGCTGGTCCATTTCCAGATCTGTCTCTAAACAAATCAAGGCATGTGCTCACTTTTATTGATTATTGTTCTAGATTCACTTGGGTATATTTCCTTAGATTGAAATCAGAAGTATTTGGGTTCTTCAAGTTTTTCAAGTCTTCTGTAGAGAAATTTTCAGATATAAAGATAAAATCCATTTTCACTGATAATGGTGGTGAGTACATTAAGGGTGAGTTTCAAGATTTTTATATTGGAGAGGGCATTAAGATGCAACATACTATTCCCTACACACCACAACATAATGGTGTAGCTGAAAGGAAGAACAGAGAATTGAAAGAAATGGCTACATTCATGCTAAAGTCAAAGGGATTGCACCCTAGTCTTTGGCCAGAAGCCATAAACTGTGCCACCTATCTTCAAAACAGAGTTCTGTCATGTCCCCAATTTTGGCTCATCTAATTACCATGGTAAAAAGGGGGACAAAATAACCCCTAGGTAAATAATTTAATTTCATTAGGTGTGCAGAGGATTAAATTTAGCCTAAGTGAAATGGAGGAATTATTTTTATTAATCTTAATTAATTTTTGTAATTAATTTCCTAAATAATGGATCGAGTGGGACAAGAGGGAACCCTCATGGAGATAAGGTTTCCAAATTGGATCTAGAGACAAGAAAATAGAAATATGGCTAAATCAATTTGTGGATTTTGGAAAAGAACAAAAGAAGGAAAGGTGTAAGAGTTTCTAAAAGCAAGAAAATGGAATCAACCATAAAAAGAAAAAGGAGGGTGCAATTTCCAAAAAGGAGTATAGTTTACAAATCAAGCAACTTTAACAAAGCAGGAAACATATGGAGACAAAGGGGGCGTAGTTTCTAAAGGAGAAAAGCTTGTAAGGAAAAATAAAGGAAAGTATGTCCAGTTGTGGGTGAACTATTCTCATAGGTCACCAATCTCTTCAACTTGCTTAGCAGGTCATCATGAAGTTTATAAAGGAAGCCAACCAACTCCATTTCACAACTTTTGGTCATTGTGAGTTTCTGAGTGAAGCATTTTAGCTTCTCAAGGTTTAGTGATGTGCCCAAGCCAATCAATGGGTGATGTGCCCCATTATTCTATTCTACTTCTCTTCTCTAATATTTTCTCAATATTTGTAGCCATGGAGATCTTATATGCATGTCCATATACTCCAATTCTAAGAAGAACCCAAGCTTACAAGGATTTATCATCATACAGGGTACATTCAGAGGAGTCAACATTGAAGGGCCGAAATTGAGGTTTTGGGTTCAGAAATTCTGATCATTTCTGGGTTGTGATACCTATTCCATTGCATATGGATGGCTGTTTTCAGTAGGAAACACTTTTTTCCTCATCGAAAAAGGTTTTCGGATGACCAAGATACACCCATTTTCATCAGAGCCAAGGTTTCATGTGTTAAGGAGTGCACATGTGAAGTTCTAGTTCACTGAATGCGCCTAGGACAGCTTAGGAAGCTCAGTGTTACCTCATAATTTGTTTCAGACCTATTGCATACCCAAGTACACTTTCAGATCAGAGATTTAATCATCCCACCTCTTCTTACAGCTCTCAGGTGTCCCTATGTGGGGATTTTCTAGTCTATAAGACACTGTATTGTTGAGGAGCCATTAAATGAGTACAAAATTGGTTCAGTGAGTTATATTTCAACTTGATGTTGTTGAATATATTATATCAGAACATTATAATACTTCAGAGAAGAGTATTTCATTTAATGAAAGTCATTTAGTAACCCAGATTGAAATACTAGCTCATTGAGCACTATTTTGTGACTAGTTTTACTGAAATGACTGCCAAATTAAATATGAATGTCAGATTTACTTTCTATAAGTTGTAGGAGGTTAATAATACAGTATTTTTTCCCTATCAGTCCCTACTTTAATCATTTGGAAGCATTTAACCCCTGTTTGTAAAGATTGGAAATTAACTAGCTCAACAATCCCCAATTGACTCAAGACTCCCAAATCACTCCCACTCTTCCCAAATCTTTTAGAATGCTTCCCCGTGTATCCATTGAAATTATTTGAATGTAATAACTCATCCTTGAACTCTCAGGAACCCACCCCATCTAGTAAGCATATGGTGTTGTTCCCAGGAAACTTTGGAGTAAACTTCAGCGTGGCTGATGCTCGAAACATAAATGGCCCCAGTGCTTTGTGCTTAGGACTCTCACTCTGATCTGATTTGCTGCTGCTACACACACCTCATACAAATTCCAGAATTGAATGTTCATCCTACCATCCTCATATCTTGCCTCAGTCCCCGTCACTTACATCCTGCTCTGTTTGAAGAAATTGTTAAAAATTTAACCAGTGAATTTTATTAAAAATATGAAGTTTGAGTTAATATATTGGTCAAATATTCCCAAGGATATTACAAGTTCCTCACAAGGGACTCAAATATGCTACTCCTTTTGAAGCATGGATGGGGTACAAACCTGATGTATGTCATCTTAAAGTGTTTGGATCCAGAGCTTGGGAAAGGATTCCAGCTAACAAAAGAAGAGCTCTTGATCCACAAAGCAGAGAGTGCATTATGGTGGGCTATGCATTGGATGCAAAGGCCTACAAGTTACTAGATCCTACCTCCATGACCACATTCCTAGAAAGGAGTGTATAGTTTGAGGAATGGCCTCTTCATGATACTCCTTCTATTGAGCAAGATATCTCACCTACTACTCCTCCTTTGATTGATGAGAGCGATACATCTTCAAATGATACTTCAGATTCAGAATCTGAAAGTGGAGATGATGATGGAATGCTAGATCCAGATCCACAAGAACCTAAAGATCTAGCAACTGATGATGAAGATGAGAGAATGTGAGATCTAGATCCGCAAGAACCTGATTCTCCTCGTCTTCCTCAATGGTATGCCATTACACTCCGATCTGCCGGTGATTTGGTTGGTGATCCTCATGATCATAGAAGAACCCGATCATACTTTCAGCATGGAAGGGTTCATCCTACTCACAATGTTGATCCATTTCAGATCGATTGAGCCTTCTTCGAAAAAGAAGGACACTTACCTCCTTCAGGGGTGGGTGATTATATGCTTCTTTAGCATCCTTCAGTCTATTTTGAGGGAGGGATTTCTTCCCACTGGGTTTTCCCTCTTTCCTCACTTAGTTTATTTAGATTGATTGTATGGGGTGACCTTTGGTCTTAGTCACCAGGGCCCTAGTTTTTGTTTTTCATTTATTTCCTCATAGTATAGCTTGCGGAGCGGTGTTGGAATATTCACACCATCATTTTTATATTTTGCATGCTTACATGCAAATCTGCATGCTGCATGCATTTGCATGCAACTGCATGCATCCAGTCGTCATCATGGTTGTCTCCCCATCACCTAGAGCTTGCTTCTAGCTCTCCAGAGCCTGTGTTTAGCCCTTAGTTGGACTCCTACCTACCTAATGTGCCCTCTTTGACTTATCTACCTAGCAAGTGCGCCTTTGCTTACCTACCACTAGTAATCAATTAGTTAGGGCGTCTTATCTCACCTATCGGGAGTTATCATTCAGTTAGTGCATTGATTGAGTATTTCTTCCACTGATTACTCATGCAGACTACTTGTAGCTCCTAGTTAGCTAGTTCTAGAGTTCTACTTGACTATTTGACAGCCTCATGCACCCCCTTGGAGTCTCCATTCCCTTGTTTGTGCCTAGATGGTTCTTTTAGACTTAGCTAGACACACTTGACTGACTATTACCATTTATGACTGATACTCTTGGTTGGATGATGTATCCATTGTTATCCAAGCTAGAATTTGAGTTAGACAGCCTCATGCACCCCACTTAGAGTCTCCATTCCTTGATTTATGGCTAGATAGTTCTGTTAGACTCAGTTGGTCACACTTGACTGACTCTTACCATTTATGACTGATACTGCCAATTGGATGATGTCTCCATAGTTATTCATGCTAGACTCTGAGCTCAGAATTCGAATTCCCTAGTTGGCTAATTCGAATCCTATATGATGCCTCATCATTGATCATTGTAAACACATTCTCTACATTCATTATTCATTGTATGATATTGACATTGCCCTTTATTATGTGTTCATGAGTGATTATTGAATGCATGCTTCTTCTTCTTTGTAAATAATCTTGAGAGTTACATTGTGAGTTTGTTATAGTTGCTAGATCCCTGCAGATTATCACATGGTATCAGAGTAGTAAGCAGTTATTCGAATTGTAGCAGTTGCATCATTTCTTTGAGAAACTATCTTTAAGCTGTGCACCAGAAGCCTCTGCGTTTCCACAGCAAATCCTGGTGCTATTACATGAATTCATTGGAGAAATCCAGTTAGGTCTATCCAGGCGTGAAGGATTTAGTCTATGTGCTGAGTGTGCTTAAGGTAGTGTTCAGGCGAAGTGTAGAATTCTCCATCAACAAAAATTCTCTTGTTTTGCAGGTTTATTCACCCGTTCGGAATCTTCTTCAACTAATCGAATTTCTCTGTTTCAGATGGATCTAAAGCTTACATCTTCCAACTATGTTGAGTGGAAATCCAAGATGAATCTCTTCATGAGATCAAAGAGCTTCACCCAAATACTCAATGGAACGATGGTAGAACCTCTCAGTGTAGTTGAAAATTCCAAGTACTTGGATAGGCTTCATGAAGCAATTGGCCTGCTTCTCTCAATTTCTGAAGATCTTCACTTCCATGTCATCGATCTTGTATCTCCTAAAGAGGTTTGGGAGAAGCTCGAATCTCTTTTTGGACCAAAAGAGGATTTGCAAGGACACAAATTGGAGAATGAGCTATTATGTTTGAGTCTAGATAGCTACGAATCTATCAATGCCTTCCTTACCAATTTCAAAATCTTGATATCACAGTTGAAAAGATGTGAGATAGTGAAAGAAGACAAGCAGCTTATACTTTCCATTTTCTCAAAGTTGCGGGCAAACTTCTTAGTTTTTGTCTCTACTTTCCAGTAAGCTAGGTTGTCCATTCCAAGATGGAAGTTTTCCTCATTTGATGATTTCATCCAATCTCTTACTCAAGAGGAAGAGAAGTTGATCTCTATGGGAATGATCAAACCCAAATTGGACTCATCCCTTATAGTTGCAGAGAGAGTGAAGGGTAGAGACAAGCAAAATATTTCTGACAGGAGATTGGATGATACAAAGCATACAGATACTCCATATCAGTTAGATAGGCCTTTGAACTCAAGGAAGACCAAGTTTTCTCAGAAGGGGAAGACCAAGTGTACCTATTGTCTTAAAGGTGACGGGCTGTGCATATGACCCTTTTTGTTCCCTTATTTTACCTTGTTCTATGACTCTTTTGACACAATCCTGTATTATCATTGGCTCTCTTGCTTACATTTTTCACATTTTGGCCTTGGTAAGGATTGATCTTGTCCTCTTTGCTATTTTTCAATTGCTTATGATTGGATAGAGTTATGCTGCCATTATTGCCTACTAAAGAAGTGATGTTTTCAGGTTCAGTAAGAGTCTCCCTACAAGTTACAGAATGAAGGATTATGGGAGCTGGAGGATAGGCATTTCAGTCTCGAGCTACCACACTAAGGTATCAAGATTGATGTATTTCTTACATTGTTTTGGTTACCTATCTACCGTCGAGATGTTGATGTAGTCGATCCAGGAATTGGAGGTTTTGTACTTAATTCAGTATTTTGAGTCCATGATGACTTATAGTTGACCACTTTGATATCCCTACGATCATCTCCACTTTCCACGATGTATATCCCTGAAATATCTCTTTGAAGATCTGAAGATAGGCTTTCTCTAGAAACCTGTTGTAACTATGCGATTTATCCTATTTTCTCATAAGCGTTGATGTATAAAAGACATGGGGGACTCTTTAGAGGGTTAGCCACAAATTGCATAAGATCTATTGAACACTGTATCCAACTTATGTTATAAGAATTTCTGGTTTATCTGGTTCGAATGTGTTGATCAATTTCATCTGATTGAGTGGCTGTTCAGCCCCTGTTGCTGGAGGCAGGGCCCTCTTCTGTAACAGGTGTTGGTATAAGTAGGATTTCTTCCCTTTCTGTGCAAGTGTTTAAGTTAATAAATTCAATTGTTGATGCAGTGTTGATTGGATTAATTGTTGGATATTCGGAATTTGTATGTTGATCATAGATGAGTGTGAATCCTTTAATGAGTTGTGCAATTGGATTACAGAGTTATTTTTATTATCATTTACAGAGGAGCATATGAATGATTAATGCCAAGTTAGTATTATTTTTGTAGTGAATGGACGCATTACGTTATTTTAGAGTTCTGTTGTGAGTGCATAATGGTAGAGGCAGATTGTGGAATTTGATTAGTTATTTAATTTCTCCATTATAGTTGTGATTCATTGAATTGTCTTCATTAGGAATTTCTCAATTTGTTAATTTAGAATTGGAAATTAATTAATTTTTATTTTTTTATTTTTTTATGTAATTTGACAGAGTGTTGTTGGTAGTAATTACTTTTTGTAGTATAGCAGAATATCATAGCAGAACATTTCTCGAAGTGATAGTTAGATGCTTTCATTAGATTGCAAGATCCTTTATGTAGTTAGCAATTTCCTAGGATTCCATTCACCAAAAGATTGCATCCTAATTTTGATTCAGTAATTCATTAATCTTCTCCATGTTAAGATCTTCCAAGTTGCAGTGTCTGGCATATATTTTGCTTGGTAGCTCATAAGCCTTTGTGGCCTTGGGTTGATAATTTATGAATATCTTTTCATTTCAATTTAATTAAAAAAGAATAAAAGAGCTCATCATTTTGGCACCGTTGCCGGCAAGCCGCCAAGGACATTGTAGTTTGATTGATTATTTTCGTTCCAGTTGTGATTTCTTTTCTTCTTCCCTTTTGAGTGGATTGTGTGTGACAATTTTTTGGAAATAGTCTGGTGTGATTTCAGAGGAGGGTCAAGTAAGACACACCGACATATTCATTCAGAATATTTCCTGCCGCAAGTCTCTGTGATCCTAGAACATGCAAAGTAATCATGCGTAGAGTAAGAGATAGCACAGGTAGACTAGTATATGCATATGATAACCCCCCAGGTACTAAACATGCAGGAATTTTAATAAGAGGATGACATGTTCAAGGAAGGTCACCTTCTCTTGGCAGTTCTAAGGCAGAATTTGTTCCAGAAAAAAAGTTGGTTCAAAAAGAAGGGTTTCCTGAACAACTCAGTGTTAACAATGAAGGAGGTGAGGAATAATTGGTTGCTAAATCTCGGTTGTCTACTGGGTCAACTACTTTAGAAGATCTAATGGTGGGTATGGATGGAGAGGGAGAACACATTCCCCATGGGGAATAGATAGACTGAGGAAATACAAATGGAGAATCTAGTACGGGAACGATTACTTTTGAATTCCTAATCAAAAATTCTGGATCTACACTTACAAACTAGATGAAGAACATTCCACATTCGACATTGCCCAACTTTCATGGTATGGAAAGTGAAGACCTAGATACGTTCCTATTTGAATTTGATGTCCTATACAGGAGCTATGACTAGGTTACAGATCACCAGAAGCTCAAACTTTATCCAGCTACTTTGAAAAGCCAGGCTCAGAGGTGGTTCACGGGCCTGGGAGGGGACAGTATAATGACTTGGGCTCAAATGAAGAAAGCTTTTCTAGATAAATATCAAGAATATTGCAAGGACAAGGATTGAAAGGAAGCCATTTTTAAGATGACCCAGCAGGAGGACGAGAATTTAGAAGACTATGTGGAGAGATTTCAATATAATTTGCACAGATCAAGACAAAATGGGTTGAATGATGATACATTGAAGATTCTGCTCTTACGAGGGATTAGAGATGATTGTATTGATCCATTGAATTTGATGGGTGCAGGGGATGTATCCCTACTAAAATATGTAGAAATATGTGACCTCTGCAGAAGGTATTCGAGGAATGCCTCCAGATCAGGAAGAGGACTTTGGGATACAGTAAACAGAACCACGAAGACCTTAAGAGAAGGAGTTTCAAGGGTGGAGATTGGGAACCTCTTGGAGGATTTCAAGACCGAAATACCTAGTTCCCTGAGTTCTCAGTTAGACGCACTTTAGGCAAATAAAAGGAAAGAGGAGGAGCATCGAGCTTTGGCTATCTTCTGTCCTAAGTGCAGGAAAACACATCCCCTCAAAAGTTGTCCATTGGACAAAGTGGAGATCTTCCTTCTATGCGATCTGGAGCACCCTACAAAAGAATGTCCTTTGCTACTAGGGATCAAGGATATATATGAAGAAGCAGGGACAAATGCAGAACCGGTCTGTTTTATATCTCAAAAACATCCATGGCAACCTCGATCTTCAGGTACAGTACTAGACCCCATGCAATCATTTGATCCTTATTGGAATAATGCTCAATTACATCAGTCACAAGTTCCACAAGCTCCACAAGTCCAACAAAACTCTCAACCTTGGTACCCACCTTTGCCTCAACAAACTTGGGCACCTTCCTATCCCCAAAGTAACCCTTGCCAATCAAATTGGAGGAATTCAAATTTTGGGAATAATCAACAGATTTAGCATTTAGCCCCGCAATTACAGAATCCTCAATTCCCATTTGCACTAGTACAACCATTAATGCAACCCCTTCTACAAGCTCAGTTAACCTTGCCATTGAACAATCCACCTCCAAAACCACTCCTTCCTGCACAACCCGCTCTTAACCCTAATAATAAGGTTGGATAACTTGTAATAGCTGTTGAAATACCCAATTATCTAGCCTACTCCATCTCAAGGGTGGACTGCCATGACATTCAATTACGCTTGGACAAGAAAATTAATAAAACCACCTCTCCTATAATTTCAGAGGAGGAAGAGGAAGAAACACCAAGAAACTTACCAGTCCAATCCAAAGAGATACCAGTGTGATCCGAAGACAATTTCCCACCCATCCCACCTAGGAAATCACCTTCGATAGAGAAAAAACAACTGCCACCATATCCCAAATGCTTAGCTATAGATAAGTTGATGCCACAGTCAGAATTTAATCTCCTTGGAGAATTAGGAAATGTCTGCGTAAAAATTCCACTATTCCAAGCTATCAAAGACATTCCCATTTACTCCAAAGTCGTTAGAGAATTATGTTTAAAAAGACCAGGCAAGAAAAGAAAAGACCCCCAAACAGTGCATGTGATAGGTGATTTGGCTGAATTGATGATGGGTAACACCGTTAATGCTAAGTACTCTGACCCTGGTAGTCCTATTGTTAGAGTGCAAATCAATGGCATTTCTCTCTCTAATACACTGATAGATTTGGGAGTAGCTATTAATGTCATGACTAAAATAACAATGGACAAATTGGGCATTACAAACCTCAGGAAAACTTCTACTATTTTACAGTTGGCTTCTAATCTCATGTAAACCAGAGGGAATTATAGAAGATCTTGTTATTTCAGTTGGCTCATGGGAGTACCCGGTGGACTTCATGGTTCTACAAACGAAATCAAACTTGGGAGGCTATCCCCTAATTTTGGGGTGACCATGGTTGGCCACGGAAGATGCTTATATTGGCTTCCGGTCAGGAAACATGCGCATATCTCATGGCCATGTTGTTAAGGAACTCATTTTATATCCTCATGCAAAGCCAATAATACAACCTAAACTCCCTGTTTGGCCAGATGAAGAGGAAATTGAGCAAGCAAATGAAACCCTATAGCTGTACATGATCGAACAAAAGCTGGAAGCAAAACAATTAACTGAGGATGATATGCTCAGTCAATTCATTTCTTCTAATCCCTCGGGAGACTTTGTGGAGTTGTTTAGTACAATTTGTGCTACTCAACAAATTGACAGCACTCCAAGTTAATCTAATAATACTGCTATGCCCAATGGGGAGTCTGCAATTATGGAAGTGGAAATTGAACCTGGAAAGCTCCTGAAGATTAGCTCTACATTGTCGAAGCAGGAAATAGAACAGCTAACCGCAGTGTTAAAGAAGCATAAGTCTGCATATGCCTGGGATTATAGTGACATGAAAGGTCTACACCTTGACCTATGCACACACCATATATATACTAAGGAGGATTCTAGACCCATCAGACAACCCCAGTGCAGGATGAATCTGGCACTCAGAGAGGTGATCAAAGAGGAACTACGAAAGTTGCTGGCTGCAAGTTTTATTTATCCCATTTTGATAGCAAGTGGGTGTCTCCACTGGTCATGGTGCCTAAGAAGAACGGGAAGTGGTGTGTTTGCATTGATTACAGGGAATTAAACAAAGCCACGCATAAGGACCATTTTCCATTACCCTTCATCGATCAGGTGTTGGACACACTAGCAGGAAGAAAGTTTTTTTCTTTTCTAGACAGTTTCAGTGGGTATATCCAGATCAGGATAGCACCGGAGGACCAGGAAAAAATGACATTCACGTGCCCATGGGCTACCTTTGCATACCGAGTGTTACCTTTCGGATTATGCAATGCCCCTGCCACTTTTTAGCGGGCTATTCTCAGTATCTTTTCTGATCTTATTCATGACACTATGGAAGTTTTTATGGATGATTTTACCTCCCATGGTGAATATTTTGCAGCATCTTTGAATAATTTGGACAAAGTACCTACACGATGTTAAGAGGTGAAACTTTGTCTCAGTAGTGAGAAATGCAGAATGATGCTTACTCAAGGTGTTGTTTTGGGTCATCTTATATCTCTCGATGGCATTAAAGTAGACCCAACAAAAATCCAAGTAATCAGTAATTTATCAGTTCCATCCACACAAAAAGAGGTACGCAGTTTTATTGGATATGAAGGTTATTACAGAAGATTTGTTCAAAAATTTTCAAAGATTGCTAGTCCCTTATTTCTGCTTATGTCAAAAAATAAACAATTCGAATGGACGAAGGATTTCCAATTAGCTTGGGAAACTTTAAAACAGAAAGTATTTACCGCACCTATCCTACGAGGACCAAATTGGTCTTTACCCTTCCTAATTTCTATAGATGCCTTTGATACTGCCATAGGAGGAGTCCTAGTCCAATAAGAAGATCGAAAACCCTATGCCATATATTTTATTAGTAAAAATCTGACTGCTACCGAACTTAATTATACTGTGTCTCAGAAAGAGTTCCTGGCTGTCATGTATGCCATTAATAAACTTCGCCATTACATTACAGGATACCCAGTAATTGTCCACACCGACCAATCTGCTATTAAATATCTCATGAATAAATCCATCACAAATGGCAGAGTCACTAGGTGTCTTTTGTTGCTACAAGAATTTGACATTTCAATAATGGATAGACCTGGTAAAACTAATGTGGTTACTGATTTTCGTTCAAGAATAACTACTGGTGAAGAATCTCAACCGCTAGATGATGCTTTTCCAGATGAACATTTGTTTGTTATTTCTACTAATGTTCCTTGGTTTGTAGATGTAGCAAATTATTTGGTTGCAGGAAGACTTCCGGGGCATATGACATCAAAAGAAAACAAAAGGATTGTGCAGCGTAGCAGCAGATTTTCATGGATTGATGGCTATTTGTTTTATATAGGACCAGACTTGGTGATCCGTCGATGTGTTTGTGAAGATTAAATCTATCCAATCCCGAGAACCTGTCATGATGGTCCATGTGGAGGACACTGTTGAATATTGTAACTTCTAAGAATATTATATTTGTATATTATTTATTCCGGAGATGTTCCATACCTCCGATATGATTATACTATGAATCTGGAGATGTTTATTCCTCCGGATTGGTTGTGGTAACTAGGGTTATTAGACCCACCATGTGGGGGTCGGCCCAGTCAGTTATAATAGGGTATTTAACCTAATGGTTAAATACGAGCCTACATGTACTTGTGTAAAACACATGTCAGTGTAGTGTATAAATAGAGGAGGTATGTTCCTCATTTGACACACTCACTCACTTGAGGAGAGCGCACTTGTGGAGGAGAGGTCTGCTATGGTGGAGGAGGAGATCATGTCTTTGGTTTGCATCTTTGTATATTGCTGGTCATCTATATTGAGGAAGCTTTACTGGGTTTTCTACCCCATGAGGGTTTCCAAGGATAAATCTGTGTCTCTTGTATTTATGCTATGCTTGTTGTTTCTTCAGTGATCCTGTATATGCTATTATTGTGAAATGGAATGTAATGCTGCTATTTTCTGTCTTAGCATATTAAATCTTAATAGACACTTTGCTGATAAACGAACAGCCCATAAGATTTTACAACTGGGATATTATTGGCCCACAATATTCAAAGATGCCCAAGAATATGTCCAGAGTTGTGATAGTTGCCAAAGGATGGGGCAACCACTTCAATCCGATGAACTGCCACTTCAAACTCAGCTGCCACTTCAAACTCAGCTTGTGGTAGAACCATTTGAGAAGTGAGAATTAGATTTTGTTGGCCCTATCAAACCTCCATCCAGGAAAAAATCATACATTTTAGTATGCACAGATTATGTAACTAAATGGGTAGAGGCAAAGGCACTTCAAAGGGCAATAGAGCAGGTAGTCTCAAACTTTCTATATGCAGAGATTTTCACAAGGTTTGGAGTTCCAAGGGAGATTGTTACTGATGGAGCCTCTCAATTCACATCTAAACTTATCAAATCTCTCACAAAAAAATACCATATCAAGCATAGGGTAACCTCACCATATCACCCTCAGGCCAACGGGCAAGTGGAAGGCACAAACAGAATTCTGAAATCTGTGCTCACAAAGATTGTCCAACTTCATCAAAGGGACTGGGCTGAAAGGCTGCTTGAAGCCTTATGGGCCTATAGAATAGCATGGAGAAGCACAATAGGTTTGAGTCCTTATCAATTAGTTTATGGCAAGAAAGTCACCCTACCAATAGAAGTGGAGATTAAGACATTAAGAACTACATTTCAATTAGGCATGGATTTATCACAGGCCCAACGTACTCACCTATAGTAGCTTAATGAACTTGATGAATTGCGACTGGCTTCCATAGAATGTACAGCCATTGTGAAACAACAATGAACTAAGTGGCATGATGAATTAATCAAAACTAACTATTTTCAAGAGGGTGACTAGGCTCTTCTCTATGACTCCAGATTCAAAAAGTTCAAAGGGAAACTTCACACTCACTGGCTGGGACCATATGAGATTGAAATAGTTTTTGATAATGGTACAGTACAACTCAGAACCATTGATGGTGAAGGTACATTTCTTATGGCCAATGGTCACAGACTAAGGCCATATAAGAAACCATTTTCCAAAGAGGCGTTCATCCGCAATATTGCTTCCTGCTGGTGTACCAATGATTTCTAGATCACTAGCTCAATCTCGGAAAAATTAAAAAAAAAAAAATGGACTACGAAAATCCTTTTGGGATGCAGCCCTTAAAAATAAATAAAAAAATTAAAAAAAATGGACTGTGAAAATCCTACTTAGACGCAGCCTTAAAAATATATATATATATATAAATAAATAAATAAATAAAATTTTTTATTCTAATAAGTCTTTCTGTTTATTTGTTGCGGGGACATTCTATCCTAGTTCCCCTTTTTTATTCCATCCTTCTCCTGCTCACTTATGGATGGCCTTGCTTTTTAGGATAAACTACTCATGACAGAACCTTTTCCGCTTCATTATAGAACCTTTTCCACTTTATTACGGAACTTGTTCTGCTCCATCACAAAACCTCTTTCCGATGCATTACAGAACATGTTCTGCTCTATTACAAAATCTATTTCCGCTCCATTACTGAACATGTTCTGCTCTATTACAGAACCTCTTTCCACTCCATTACGGAACATGTTCTGCTCCACTATCAAAACCTTTTCCGCTCCATCACAGAACCTCTTTCTGCTCCATTACGGAACATGTTCTGCTCTATTACAGAACCTCTTTCCACTCCATTACAGAACATGTTCTGCTCCACTACCGAAACCTTTTTCGCTCCATTACCAAAATCCCTTTCCGCTCCATTACAGAACCCTTATCCATTTCCCATAACATTTCGTAACATCACAGAATCATTTCACAACAAGGTACCAACTCCTTTTCCGATTTCCCCAGCACTTCAACAGTCACATTCTCGGTCACCTTCCACATCAGACCCACATGGCGGCATCTCACTTATCTATATGGCCCATCATCATTTGACGTCGCCGGAAAATGAAAGAGGATCACTCAGCACTTGATCTGCAGCATTACAGATCCCGCTCAGCAGCTAACCCGAGTCATATCAAATCCCATTTGACAGGACTTGTTACCAGGAATATCATCGCAGCTCATCCGTCTCAAGGAGGGATGATTGCAGCTCCTTACAATCATCAGTACAGGAAGTGGAGAACCTTCTATCCTTCTTGTCACTTAATGCAATTATCGCAACTAGCCAGAAATTGAACTCCATGCATCCGTTCTCAGGTAAGGCAGGTATGTAACCATCCTTCATTCACTTTTTGATCTAGGTGGATATCGGTGGTCACCCACCTTTCCAACTGGTTCAAAACAGTTTTATGGCAATTTTGGTATTGTACTATTTTTAGCAGTTTTTCGGGTCCTGAACTTTCGGGGCCATTTTGAGGCCCTAAACGACCTTTTTTACCGATTTGGGGGGCCAAATGGTTGCCTTCGGCATGCATTTGGCCCCAGTCGAAAGTCATAAATCTCAGATAGAATTTTCCAATGGGCTACCGAGCGCCCCAAACAGAGATACAGTAAAACTGGTTTTCTATTCAATAAGGGAATAAGCTAGAACTATAAAATGCAGTGGAAAACAAGCTTGCTGGAATGGTGGCGGCTTATCTCTGAGAAGAGATGTGACGGTTGCGCTCATTTCGCAAGAAGATGGTTACAATGACACTCTCAAGGCCTTTTACAATAAATAGGAATGTCAGAAACACTAGACATCGAAAAACCTAACCCTAGGAGAGGAAGTGCCAAAAGTCATGTGGGCCCCGTTTGGGTAAGTTAGTACATCAACTTCCCGGGGTCGTAACTTTTGCATACGATCTCTGTTTGGGGCGCTCGGTAGCCCGTTGGAAAGGTCTATCCGAGATTTCAAAATTTCGACCATAAATAAACATATGTAAAGGGAAACCATTTGGCCCCCCAAATCGCCAAAAAAGGTCATTTAGGGCCTCAAAATGGCCCCGGATGTTCAGGATCCGAAAAACTGCTAAAAATAGTACAATACCAAAATTGCCATAAAACTGTTTTGAACCAGTTGGAAAGGTGGGTGGCCATCGATATCCACCTAGATCACTTTTGATAAGTTCAGAAGGATGGATCATGATTTATCATGCTAGTTGTTCCACACGGGGTTGTGTGCCGAGTTAGGTGGGGGGGGGGGAGAAATTGGGTTGCCTTTAAAATTCTGTCAAACCAACTATTGTCTGATAATCCCACTACCTACGAGCTCTCAGCCAAACCAGTATTGATAACCCACCTTCGTATAACTTAAGTCCATTTTTTTCTCTCGAAAACCGACATGAACTTGAAACATTGTAAGCATTTGGGGAGAAACAACAATCGAACCACAATGAAGGGGGAAATCTGGAGTGAACCTGAAAGCACAGAGATGGTCTATGGAAACAAAGAGGTCAAAACAGGATTTCAGTAGGCAGGATGGCTAGAGTATTTCGACAAAATGAAGAAAGGAGATGTTGGTATCGCAATGGAATTTGCGCTTAGTTATGACGGGGAAATTGCAGAAGTACGAGGACTGAAAATCCTAGCGGATGAGCTCATAATCGCAAGGGTATCCGGATTACCTCATATAGGTGAAAAATGGTTTGAAAGGTGTGTGTCAATAAAGCCTCTTATCGACACATTTTTGGAATCTGGGCAACTGCTGCAAGGAACAGAAAAAGGGATGAAGCGGGCTTCATTACCAATCCCATGGGGCGAGGTAGCACTCTACGTAATCAAATTCATCACATGTGAAGGTCGGTTCAGTCTGATTTTTGCTTATCGTTTTAAAATTTTGAACCACTTAAGACACCAAAAATACATCAATATGCCATATTTTCTGTGGAAGTCCCTGGAATTAATGAGCAAAATGGTTAAGGACAGTAATAATCCAGAGACAAGTCTGGCATATCATGGGTTGATTAGATTATTAGTGGAGGATGCCCTACAGAAACAAAACCAGACATGGGAATCATTCGTGGGCATACCCTCGAGCACTGGGTAGACAAGAAAGAAAAAGAGGAAAGCATTGGAAATTACCCCAGGAAGCCAATGGGAGAAACCAGTTCATGCGGTCCCAATGAGAAGCCTTCAAGCTGAAACCCCAACTTGTTCGATAGAAGGACCCCATACCCAGGAAAGATCAAAGGTTAGCAGAGAGCGACAAGACTGAAAGAAATTGACTGGCCAGAACAAGGAATTGGAGGAAGAACAGGAGGTATTTATCATGTCCGAAAGTACCAGTACACACCCGGAGAATCAACGAGGGTTGCAGAATACAGAAGAACTGTAGAAGAAAGAAAAATGATGGACGACTTTGTTTAGGAGGACGCAAGGTAGCGGGATAAAGAGATTCCAGTATTTCCTGTTATGCAAATACCGGAGGGCATATGCTAAGTTGAAGAAAGATTATGGGGATTTGAAAGGCTCTTATAAAAAGTGATGCAGGAGCATCGCACTAAGCTTGAAACACGTCATAAGTTTTGATTTTGTTTGAGAGCCAAAAAGTAATGTAATTGCCACCTATGCCATCCTAAGCACGGTAACACGTAATCCTTATCCTTCAAACCAATACGTTATTGTTTTTTTTGAATTCTCGGGCCATTAAGGCATTGATGTTATTTATGACGGTGGTTGATTTTGAAAATGGGAGAACCCCGCGGGCTGTGGGAGCGCGCTGCCTGATATATCAACAGGATTTTTTTTCATTTTCATTAGCTGCAGGGGAAACCAAGAGAGAAAAACCCACAGCCGTGGATAGCCTGGGAGCTAGCAGGCAGCTCTGAATCGCTGTAACTCGTTTTGTAGTGCAATTTGTGAATGGTCCTCTATCTCTGAGCCCATATATGTAACAGGAATGTTGAACCAAACTTAATGAACAAAGCATTTCGTTTTCTGGTTTGTTTTCTGGCTTGTTTTGTCCCCATATGTATGTGAAGCCCGAGCACCTGGGCGTATATTATGCAAATTGAATTTTCTGTAGGTTGTGTTCATGTCCAGCTAGCTGATCAAGAGGAGTCCAAGCGCTCCCTCCCTCAGATGCGACTACAAGACTACTGTTTAGATACCCTTGAGTCTCGATCTGTAAACTGAGCAGTGATTTTACTGAGAAATGGAGGTTTTCTGGTCGTATTAGGAGTGGCTTTGGCAGTTCTCGAAGTTGGGCTCGGTAGTGCTCCATAGCTGTGACCCGTCTAATATTCTGGCTCCTGTCGAAAATTTGTGTGCCCAGGTTTGCTGCGGATCTGCTCACGATTAGAGAAGGGGTTTTCATATGCCAACGCTGAGGGGGTTGGCATCAGTGTGGTATCAGAGCCAGGTTAAAAGGTTCTGTGGAAGATTCGGAGAAGGAATTGCAGGGAAAAACGTGGGAGTGAGAATTGCACCAAGAAGAGAAAGACCAGGACCCGAAGTTCCAGTTTGGGGACGAGGAAGAAGAAGAGGAGAACTAGTTACGGAGGAGAAAATGAGAAGGCTGGAAGCAAGGATGGCAGCCATGGAAAGGAGAAACCCTGGTATGTTTGATATCAGTGACAATGAGGAAGAAGCACAGGAGGAAGTTGCAGAAGTTCCAAATGAAGAAACCAGAGCATGGAGGATGTTAATGGCAGCAAGCCATAAACCAAGACTAGAAGTCCCGATGTATGAAGGAAGCCTGGATGCAGAAGAATTGATAGACTGGATTGGTGCAGTGGAGAAATATTTTGACTTTGAGGAGGTAGAAGACAGGAAAAAGGTGAAATATGCAGCTACAAGATTGAAGGGATATGCATCCATATGGTGGGATGACCTGCAAGCACAGAGAGAAAGACAAGGGAAGAACAAAATCAGGAAGTGGGACAAGATGCTGGGTAAGATAAAAAACCAGTTTCTGCCCAAAGACTATCAGCTAACTCTCATAAGACAGCTGCAAAACCTGAGACAGAGAAGTATGTCGGTTAAGGAATACACTGAGGAATTCTACAAGTTGTGTATCAGATCAGGACAGAATCAGACTGATATTGAAAGAGTGGCAAAATATGTTAATGGGCTGAGATATGAAATCCAGGATGAGATAAGTTTGCTGAACCTTAGGGGTGTGGAAGAAGCTTACCAAGCAGCCACTAAAGTGGAGGCGAAGTTAGTAAGAAAACAAAGTCAGAAAACTAGAGGAAGAGGAAATGCAGTGATAGGTGGATGGTCTTCGAATAGGGGTGGAAGAGCTCAAGACTACAGGAATGATGGAGGATTTCAGAACAGAAATGTGAAGTCCCAAGGATACCAAGATGAGGCTGGAAGCTTAGGTAATCAGAACACTCAGATAGGTGGATTTAGAGGAGGAAGGTTTAGCACAGCAGGAAGAGGAGAAAATAGAGTTATGAAGTGCTACACATGTGGAGATCCTACACATAAGTCATACAATTGCCCAAAGAACCAGCGAGTTCAAAGAAGTGCACACATTGCAGAAGGTAGAATGGAATCCCATAAGGGAGGACAAAAGGATAATGCAGCAGAGGATGGAGAGAGTCTCATGTTGAAAAGAGTACTGGTTAATGCAGAAAAAGAATTGCAGGAGCCACCACAAAGAAAGAGCTTGTTTAGAACTAGATGTAAAACTCAAGGCAAATGCTGCAAAGTTATCATAGACAGCGGGAGCACTGATAACCTAGTCTCTACTAAGATGGTGGAAAAGCTAGGATTGAAGAGAATGAAGCATCCTACACCTTACAAAGTTTCTTGGCTGCAGAAGGGACACCAAATCTTAGTGACTGAACAATGCAGAGTCGAATTCCAAATTGGGGATTACAAGGATGAAGTGCTGTGCGACATCATGCCCATGGATGTTTGCCATATACTCCTAGGGAGGCCTTGGCAATATGATAGGAAAGCCATTCATGATGGAAGAAGGAACACCTACTCTGTGGAGAGGGATGGAGAAAGACAGAATCTGTTACCATTGCAGCCAGAGAAGGTTCAAGAAGCAGCAGAACCTAAAGTGTTGATGATGAGTGGAAAGGAGCTATTGCAAGAAGTTCATAAGGAGGAAGAAATGCACTTTGCCATTGTTGGCAAACCCAAGGTAATCTCGAATACCTCAGCAATAGATGAACTGCCTCTAGAGATTAAAGATATGCTTGATGAATTTGAAGAAATTGTCGTAGATGAACTGCCTAGTAAACTACCACCAGTTAGAAGTATCAGTCATCACATTGATTTGATACCAGGAGCAAGTCTACCTAACAAAGCAGCATATAGGTTGACACCACAAGAAAATGAAGAAGTTAAAAATCAGGTTCAAGAATTTTTAGAGAAGGGTTTGGTGAAGGAGAGCTTAAGCCCATGCGCAGTACCTACTGTGCTCAGCAAGAGGAAAGATGGAGGATGGAGAATGTGCACCGACTCCAGGGCTATCAACAAAATAACAATCAGGTACAGATTTCCTTTGCCTAGAATGGATGATTTAATGGACTGTTTAAGTGGAGCAAAGTATTTTACTAAGTTAGATTTGAAGAGTGGGTACCATCAGATTAGGATTAGAGAGGGAGATGAGTGGAAAACAACATTTAAAACCAATGATGGGCTGTATGAGTGGTTAGTTATGCCTTTTGGGCTTACTAACGCACCTAGTACTTTTATGAGGTTGATGAATGAAGTCCTAAAAGATTTCACGGGGAAGTTTGTGATAGTGTACCTAGATGACATATTAATTTTCAGTCAAAGTAGAGAGGAACACTTGAAGCATCTTAGATTGGTATTGGAAACTTTACATAGAGAGAAGCTGCTGATAAATTTGAAGAAGTGTAGTTTTATGCAGACAGAATTGGTATATTTGGGATTTGTGATCTCAGGAAATGGACTAAGAATGGACCCGGAGAAAGTGCAGGCTATCTTGGATTGGCCTACTCCAAGAAGTGTATTTGAGGTAAGGAGTTTCCACAGTTTAGCAAATTTTTATAGAAAATTTATAAAGAATTTCAGTCAGATAAGTGCACCTATTATAGATACCATCAAAGGAAATAGGAAGCCATTTAAGTGGACGGAGGAAGCAGACAGAAATTTTAAAGTGCTGAAAAGAAAGGTTACTGAACAACCAGTGTTAGCTTTGCCGAATTTTGATAAGGTTTTTCAAGTTTAAACCGATGCTAGTGGAACTGCCATAGGAGCTGTCCTAACCCAGGAGAAGAGACCCATAGCATATTTCAGCGAGAAGTTGAATGAAGCTAAACAGAAATATTCTTCTTATGATAAAGAATTGTACGCTGTCGTTCAATCAATGAAGAAATGGTGACATTACCTTATGCCAAGGGAATTTGTTTTATATTCTGATAATCATGCACTGCAGTTCATTAACAGCCAACCTAAGTTGAACCAAAGACATGCAAAATGGGTGGAGTTCATGCAGAATTTCACATTTGTAATCAAGCACACCAGTGGAAAGTCAAACAGAGTTGCGGACGCTCTAAGTAGAGTTAATCTGCTGTTAGAAGAGGTTAAAGTGAGCATTGTGGGATTTGAAGACATGAGGGAAGCCTATAAAGAAGATGAGGACTTTAAGGATATTTATGCAGCTTGTGTAAGCCCTATTTCTTGTAACAGAAGTCAATGGCTGGAGTATACCTTACAAGAGGGTCTGCTGTTCAAAAACAGTAAGTTATGCATCCCAAATTGTTCGGTAAGAGAGAATATAATCAAGGAGAAGCATAGTGGCAGCCTAGCTGGTCACTTTGGAGGGGATAAGACATTAGCCCAAGTCAATGCATTTTATTATTGGTCAGGTATGAGGAAGGACATCAAGAAGTTTGTGGAAAGATGTAGAGTATGCCAGCATGCAAAGGGAGGAAAGCAGAATGCAAGATTGTATCAGCCTTTGCCCATTCCTGACAGACCATGGGATGCTGTTAGCATGGATTTTATTTTAGGACTGCCAAGAACTCAGAGAGGAAACGATTCAATTTATGTTGTGGTTGATAGATTCTCAAAGATGGCGCATTTCATTGCTTGTAAGAAAACTACCGATGCTACCAATGTTGCAAACTTGTTCTTTTCTGAAGTTGTTAGATTGCATGGCTTACCATTAAGTATCGTGTCAGATAGAGATGTAAAGTTTGTGGGCCATTTCTGGAGGACATTATGGAAGAAATTGGGAACAAAGCTGGATTTTAGTTCATCCTACCACCCGCAGACAGATGGGCAGACAGAGGTAGTTAATAGGAGTCTTGGAAACATCTTAAGAAGTCTAGTGTATGAACATCCTAAGCAGTGGGACTTGGCACTTGCCCAAGCTGAGTTTTCCTATAACGACTCACCTAATAGAAGTACTGGAAGGAGCCCGTTTCAAATTGTTTATGGGATGCACCCAAGAGGTGTATATGAACTTAGAAATCTGGAGAAACAAGAGTTTAGAAGTTCAGATGGAGAGGATTTTGCATCTGCAATGCACAACTTACAGGAGAATGTCAAAAGAAAGCTGGAGGAAAGTGTCAGTAGGTATAAGCAGAAAGCTGATGAGAAGAGAAGGGAAGTGAATTTCCAAGTGGGAGATATGGTGATGGCATACTTGAAGAAAGAAAGATTCCCAAGGGGAACTTACAACAAACTGAAACTCAGGAAGATTGGACCTTGCAAAATCTTAAGGAAATTCTCTGCTAATGCATATGAGATTGATCTACCATCTGGGTATGGTATGTCACCAATCTTCAATGTTGCAGATTTGTCTCTTTTTAAAGAAGCAGGAGGACAGGATGAGGAACGAGGACTTCCAGCTAGTGATGGACAGGTTGTGGATTGGCAAGAACAACTGCCTCAGCTGGAGCAGCCACAAGTTGAAACAGTGCTGGACAGGAAAGTTACAAAAAAGACTAGAAGCAGGACCTATTATCAGTACTTAGTGAAGTGGAAAGGGCAGCCTGTTGAGGATGCGGTATGGATGACTGAAGCAGAGGTTCACCAGCATGGGACAGACCCCGAAGAACATGTGAAGAACTTCATTTTCTCTCCCCGGGAGGATGATGCAGGAGCATCGCACTAAGCTTGAAACACGTCATAAGTTTTGATTTTGTTTGAGAGCCAAAAAGTAATGTAATTGCCACCTATGCCATCCTAAGCACGATAACACGTAATTCTTATCCTTCAAACCAATACGTTATTGTTTTTTTTGAATTCTCGGGCCATTAAGGCATTGATGTTATTTATGACGGTGGTTGATTTTGAAAATGGGAGAACCCCGCGGGCTGTGGGAGCGTGCTTCCTGATATATCAACAGGATTTTTTTTCATTTTTGTAATGCCCATATTTTGATTCGGCATATTTATTAGTTAGACACACCATACTTTACTTCTTATATATTTTGTCGAACTCAGCTCGACTGAGTAAACTATATTGGACCTCATTATATGATGTTACTCTGTCTTATGATTTCACCATGATTATGATGTTACTATGTTATGCAGTTATGATGTCATGATTATCATATGATTTCCTTATTTTACGATTTCAGTATATGTTTATATGTTTTCCTTAATGAAATGTGAAATATATGATTCGGTACGTGGATACCATCTTCTTATATGAATTATTGAAATGTTATATGTATCTATGATGAGCTAAAAGGTTACATGAAATGAAATGATAACATGGATCAATTGGCGATCAATGAAAAATGCTGTCTATAAATTGTATTTTGCAAAACACTAACCTACAGGACACAGGGGCTATGGGATAGCCAGTTACTTGATCTGATATACATTGGAAAAGAAAAAAAACATGTTCATACAGCAAACCTTAGCAGCCAAAATGAGGATACGATAACACAAACTGATAATCCCGATAGCAGCAAGTATGAGTTGATAAGGGCGTAGGCCCAGTATGTTGAGAGGGATGGATGTGTTTCCCACCCTATGTTTCCATGAGACCCGAGGTCGTGGGAGGGCCGTGCTGAGACACGCTCCCCATGTTGTTGTGATGACGATTGTCGGATGCCTGCTAGGGGAGGATAGGTCCGCTGTTCAGCCGACGCTATCGCTCTCAAGTTCTATATGGTCAGATCGGTGAGTCCGACATCCACTGTTGTACTAGCAGAGGAAGGATAGGGAGGATGCTGGACGTAGGTTATGAAGGGAGGATGTGTTAGTTAGCACTGTTGGTGGTTTAGTATTCCTTGATTCCGAGTTAGTGGAAGTAGGCACCCTTCCTGTACTTGATTGATTAAACTAATGTAAACATAAAGACAATGATGTTAAATCATAAAGGGTTAACTGTTAAATAATCGAGGATGTTAAAGTAATTATACTATAGATTATGCTTTCTCTTCTGCATGGGGGTAGATACTATTGTTAGTTAGCAAGTATGCATAGGTGGAATGGGGTTTGTTTATAGTACATGTCCAACATGTGCATACACTGGCCATGCATGCACACCTTGTACGTGTACAATATTACTGGTGTATAACATACTTGTCATGCTTGAATAGTAGTATAAATGCCATAGATAACTCAGTTAAGGATACATCAATCAACTTAGGTAATGAATGGTTAGGTTGTCAATGTGTAAATAAGTGAATTGGTAATTATATGAAAACATTGTAATAATAAACTAAGACAAGTATCGTCAGTTAACATTGTCATAGAAGAACTGTTGTGAATAGGGTAATGATAGTGTCTAAGTAATTAGTAAAATTGTTTAAGCCCTCACAAGTGCTTTGTTTATAATAACAAAGATGCTATGTTGATGATAGGGTACCCATGTGATAAACAAATAATTAAGAATACTATGATTGATTCACCTTTTATTATTGTCAAAGGGTGATTTAATTATTATTATTAATTAATAAATGATATTCCAACAACATTTATATCCCTATCGTAACAAATGCAATATAAGTAAGATTTAAAATATTGATTTATAAATTAATATTACGTGATTAATTCCATTTCAAAGTTAGCCATAACAAGATAATCCTTTTTGGAATAACCGTGATGTGATGGAAATGGATATTTAATTATTCAATGTTAATCTTGGAATTTAAACCTCAAGCTAAAGTAGCCTCGACGGACAAGGTGGATCATTAGGACACATCATGTCCAAGTTGACAAGGGGGCAACTAATTATATAATATTTTATTAATTACATTAATAACATTAAAATATCAAGGACGGCGGATATACTTGTATTTAATGAAGCTTGTTTCGAACGGATAACCTTTGGGTGATAATCCCCACCGTAATAAATACTTACTACCGTCAATCCAAAACCAACTAACTTTTCCATGAGAGTAATTAATTATACATTTTTATAAAGAACCGTGTATAAATGAACTAGTGATAGGAGTAAGTGTTGAGGGGCTCGAGAAGGGGATTTTGGGGCGGTGGAGTAAGCCCAAGATATTCTCGAGGAAGGGAAATTATATAGAGGGGGAGATCTTGGAGAAAGAGGGGGGTTTTTTTTTTATTGATTGGGGGGAAGAAAAGAAGTTTGGGGGGAACAGAAGTTGGGAGAACAGGAAGTTTGGCGAACAGAAGGATTTTGAGAACAGAAGGAAAGACTGCTCTCGGGATTATCAGATTGTGGGCTCGGGGGCTTGGAAATCCTTTGATTTCCAAGGGCCAGCAAGATTATAGCTGGTCGGTAGGGTGGACACTTCAGTTTGGCTGTCTAAGGGGTTACACAACCTGCTACAACTTACGGTTAGCATCAGCATCAGGTAATTTCCGTTATTTACTATTATGCTAAATCTTACTGTAAACATGCAAACTTACTATTTATTGATTTACTGCTATTTACTGATTTACTAAGTTGTGAAACCTATTCTTATGCTGTTGAAAAGAAAATAACGATATGTTGTTTATTTCAAATTTCGAATGTAAGGTTAGTAAAAACACCACAGTACACTAAATATTATTTCGGCACATAGAAATTTATTAGAAATTCACTTCCATAAACTGATAAGGTTTGAAACGTAGAAATTTAAACCTGAAATTTTACACAGTGCTCTGCTGTAAAAACCAGAGCACTACAGATGGTATCAGAGCGAGGTTCAGACTCTTGAACCTACAGGCCTATTCATGCTTCACCTAGAAAATTTACTTGATAATTTACCTACTTGACCTCCAGCCATAGTCATCTTTCAAGGTACCTGCACAACGATAACAACAATTACATTAAAAATATATATATATATATTTATATTTTCCTTCTGTATATAGTTAATCTACCACTAAACCAATGCAAATTATTTAGGGCTTCCATCAATTTATCCCCTTCCGTTCTATTTCCTACTACTGTTGCCAAAATCTTGGCGAGTGATGGGAATCCATGAACAAAATTAAGAGAACAAAATTTAAATTGAAATTACAACAAAAACAAAAGAGCGTTATAGCAAATTTCCTATGGGATCTTATTGTTTAAATATTACTGTCTAATTTTGTTTTCATATAAAAATATTGGGTCTTAGATTTCACAGAAAGAACCGAAATTTGCTGCTGTACATTAGAAATATATAATTGTTTTATCACTATCTTATTTTGTAGGAGGATCAAGAATCTAAAGAAAAATAAAGATAAAATAAAAATAAAATAAAAAAAAAAATAAATAAAAAAAATAAAAACCAATAAAAAAATATACATATATATAATGCCCAGAATTGTTCTTCATTCATAAAACACAGTAATTATTCTTCTTGAATTTAAAATAAAGGTGCCAATACTCCCCAACATTTTGCCAAAAGTCACTTTAAACCATGAATTCTTGAGAACTTCAGCTAGTAGCCAAGTTTAGGAAGTCACGACAAATTACTAAAAATTATAGTATAGTGAATTAAAAAGTAACTTATCATAAACAAAGTCATTTAAGAAAATAAATAACATTACCCAAATTCAAGAAAGAAGACCAATTAAGCTTGAAGCAAATAGCATTATAACATCAACCAAATTCAAGAAAGAAAATCGATTAAGCTTGAAGCAAATCGCGTGACCCAAATTCAAGAATGAAAACTAATTAAGCTTGAAGCCAATGCAAATTAGGGTTGAATCGGTCACGGTATAAGCAAATTAGAAGGTGAGATCATAAAAGACCTTTATTTTTTAACGAGTAACAAAATAAGTTTTATTATACGAAATCTTTTGCCATATTAATTAGAACTTTTACCATAACTTCTCGGTTAAGAAAAAAAAAAAATAGATATATAATAAAATAAAAAGCAGAATAAAAAAAAAAAAAAAAACCTGAAAGCCCTTGCTACGGCAGTCCATCTGCGAGCAATTGGCGCACGAGACTTCATACCTCTGTACAGCAGCCTCTGCAAAGCCGAGTGCATATTGTTTGGTCTGAGACCGCCTGAGGATGCCTGCTAAGGCCATTAATCCACTCCAAACGAATTCAAACAGAAGTATGAGCGAATGGTGGGAGGAAAATCTAGGCGGGAGACATAATTACTAAGGTTTATGGATGAAACGTTAGGATGAGAATGAACCCAAGATCTGGGGGTTTTCCCACTAAGACCCAAACTCGATTTGCCAACCACGCACAGTTCGCATAGCCATCGCCTCTTGAAAGCTAAGAGCCAGCTCAGTGGCAATTTCAGGATCACGCCAGGCAATTATTGTATCTTCTTGTCTTCTGTAGATGTCATCTGCAGAGATGCGATGAACGAGGAGAGTTTCATTATCTTCTTCATCAATTACTAGCAGACCAACTGACTCTGATCTCTCCAGGTAGTCAACAGTTACATGGCCAGTAAACTTTTACACGCTGCATAGGATCCGACACAACGCTGTTCCGACCCTGCGTTGCCATCTTCCAATCGAAAAATCCCGGAACAAGTAACGTATAATAATACAGTGACCTCCCAGAAATTATGCAAAAGCCTGCTGTCTTCTGCCAAATAATGTAACGGCGAAACCCTTCATCATTCAAGCGGTAAACTTTTACACGCTGCATAGGATCCGACACAACGCTGTTCCGACCCTGCGTTGCCATCTTCCAATCGAAAAATCCCGGAACAAGTAACGTATAATAATACAGTGACCTCCCGGAAATTATGCAAAAGCCTGCTGTCTTCTGCCAAAGGTGTATTGGGCCAAGCCCTGGCCCTCCCCACTGAGAGCCTTTCAAGCGACCAGCGTCCAAGCCCAAGGGGGACCACGCACACCATTCCACCCAAGAGCCTAGCCAATAGAGCTCACGGCTCGAAGCAAGAAACCCTCGAACCGAAAAAAACACCTTAATAGCGAACAGAATTGAACGTTTCGGGGATCGATCACAGGAAATACAACTCCGCTGAAGCCGAAATTGAGGTGGCAATCGCAGAAAAGGAACTGGAAAACGATATTACAGGTGCTGGATGGCTCCGGTACTGAGATACGTCCCAAAACCCTGGATGGCTCCCGAAGCAGAAGCCTTCGGAAAGAAAGAAAAATGAATGAATGAATGAATAAAGAATACAAAGGAAATGGGCGGAAAGCGGGCAAGAGAAAGACAAAGCGCCCTGTATGAACATGTTTTTCATGTGTTCTGCAGTAGAAAAATGGAGAGCTCCTTCCTGTCTGAACCCTAAGTGAGCTTGCACAAGAGTTGCAGAGCTAAAACTCCAGGAGAGAGGGTGAAAATGGCCGCGCCTTGGGGAATGACTCTATTTAGGGTTTCCCCCACTTTCGCATGGCGGTGGGGTGTGTGGAGAGACCACGCGCCTTCATGCTTCTTCGCATGGCAGTAGGAGGACGCGTGGGCCTCATGCAAGGGCGCGACGGGCCCATGAAGATCTTAGGGATAGGTTAGCATTATTCAAACAAATTAAATTATCTAAATTTGGTAATTGATTTAAAAATTGTTAAAAATTTAAATTAATTATTATAATTCAATATTGTCAATTATTCGAAAAAAAACTTTAAAATAATTTAAAGTTATGTTTTTCTGTTGTTCGGCTAAATTAAACTTGGTTAAATTTATTAGCACAATTATCAATTAAATAAAAATTTAACAAAAACTACAATTTCACTTTAGTGATTATTACATGAATTAGAATTAGAATTAAAAATTAATATGAATTATGGTTTAAATAATTATGGTTTACATCTCATGCTAGGATTAATAAAATTCTAGTTATTTATAAATAAATAAAAAAAAAAATATATAAAATAAGTAAATAAATAAAATTTGCCGAGATTTCAACTCTTAGTCGAAGGGATGAGAGGGACCCGAAATCGCAAAAACAAGACACCGTTAAGATCAGCATGACGAGCTGAACACCATGACAAAAATTGTTTAAATAAAAACGATTGTGGATTTTACTGTGCTAATCCTGACAATTTGTTATCTCATGATGCACGTTATTGAATACCTACATTTTAGTTCCGCGGATATTTGATTGAACAACTAAGAATATGATTTTATTTTAATAACTCAGGAACTATCATGGTGACAACACGCAGAGGTCGAGGTCGGGGTCAAGGTCGACCACCGTCACCACCACCTCCGCCACCGCCAACACCGCCACCACCAACCTCAACACCAGAAATGCAGATCATAATGAGGTCATTGGAGGCTATTATGACCACGATGAACAGGCAGTCGGAAAGGGCCGCCGAGGTGGAAACCACTCAAGTGAGTCGAGAGAACTCTGAAAGGGCACATGGCCCAAGACTGGAACCGCTTCAGGACATATCGAGGGAGTTACAAAAGATAAAAGTTCCAGAGTTTTCAGGAGGACGACCCGGTAAGCATGCAGAGGCATGGCTGGAAGGCATGAAGAGATGCTTCGCATTGAATGAGTACACATCTAGTTCCAAGGCTAGGATGGCCGTCTTTCAGCTTAAAGGTGATGCTTTGAATTGGTGGTCATACCTCGAGAAGCAGTTGCACCTTACTCCTCTTACAACTTCTTGGGAACTGTTCGAGGAGAGGTTCCACATGAAGTATTTGCCAAATTATTACAAGGAAGAACAGGCAGGTGCACTCCATGCCTTAGTACAGGGAGACAAGACGGTGGAGGAATATGAATCTCGGTTTATGGAACTGGTAAAATATGTTCCTTACCTTGATGCAGATGATTGTCAGGTAGAGCGTTTTGTGTATGGACTTAACTACAAGATTAGAGCTGCTGTGCGGATGTGGAAGCCAACTTCAGTTGCCATGGCAGTTGAGTATGCTCGTTATGCAGCTGATATGTCAGAGGGAAAAGGGGGCAGTAAGTTGACAGGAACCAATCAGTATGTTACAGGGAAGGCATCACGTCCTTACTTCAGGGGAGGACAATCTAGACCTCCTCCTTACGGTAACCGGTTCACACCGAGGGGTAATACTTCAGTTAACTCAATCTCGCAGGCATCGTCCGCAACCCACCAAAGCCAGGGACGTACACAGGGAAGCTCCTATAGAGGAGCAAGGGGTTTTAGAGGAACCAGGGGAAGGAACTCATCTCAGCGGATTCCTTCGAGCAACAGGCAAGCCCCTCCCAATCTCTCTTGTTGGGGATGCGGAGGTCCTCATTTCCAGCGAGACTGTCCCAAGGGTCAGTCAAGCAGCAGGCACAGGGAAGGAAAGGCACCCATGGATAGTTCGGGTAACAGTCATCGGATTCATGCAGCGGTGCATAACCACCAGGAAGAACATCAGTCTACCGTAGTAGAATCCACTGGTAATGTAAACAATGTCAAACTTAAAATTTTGTTTGATCCAGGAGCAACTGATAGTTTTATTTCACCATTTGCATTAGATAAATGTGGGTTGGCAGCCTACGAGCACGATGATTTCAAACTAGTCGAAATGGCTTCAGGAACTAAGCAACCAGTAGGTCTTAAAGTGAGAGGTTGTGGGGTTGACTTAGGAGTTTGCACCACTAAGCTGGATGCTTATGTCACCAATTTGGGGACTTATGACCTCATTATTGGCATGGATTGGTTAGAAGGCCATAGAGCTTTCTTAGACTGCTATGAGAAGAAGGTGTTGTGCCTCGATGACGAGGGAAGGACAATTCAAATCCAAGGCTTGAAAAGGAAGGTATCCCTCCGTTTCATCTCTATGGTGAAAGCTAAGCGGTGCCTAAGACAAGGATGCCAGTTGTTCGTAGTGGAGGCCGTGAGTGATAGTAAAGGACCTTCCTTGAATTCTTACCCAGTACTTTCTGAGTTCAAGGATGTCTTTCCGAAGGAATTACCAGGACTACCTCCAGAAAGAGAGCTCGATTTCACAATCGAACTAAAACCTGGTGCAGAACCTATCTCAAAAACTCCTTATAGAATGACAACTCCAGAGCTCCGTGAGTTACAGATCCAGTTAAAAGAATTGCTAGATTTGGGACTGATTAGACCTAGTATCTCGCCGTGGGGAGCACCAGTGATCTTCGTTAAGAAGAAGGATGGATCCCTGCGACTGTGCATAGATTACAGAGATTTGAACAAAGCCACAGTGAAGAACAGGTATCCCATACCAAGAATTGATGACCTCTTTGATCAAATGAAAGGTGCGTCAGTCTTCTCAAAAATTGATTTACGATCAGGGTATCACCAGTTGAGGATCAAGGAAGGCGACATTCCTAAGACTGCCTTTCGAACTCGATTTGGGCATTACGAGTTTGTAGTGGTACCATTTGGTTTGACCAATGCTCCAGCTGTATTCATGAGCCTCATGAATGGGGTCTTCCGAAAATACTTGGACCGCTTTGTTCAGGTCTTCTTAGATGATATTCTTATCTATTCTAAGAATGAGAAGGAGCACGAGGAACACTTGCGGTTAGTCTTGACGTGCTTAAGGGAACATAAACTTTATGGTAAATTGTCAAAGTGTTCCTTCTTCCAAAAAGAGATTCACTACTTGGGGCACATCATCTCAGGTGAAGGGATTTCCGTAGACCCAGAAAAGGTAAAGGCCATTGAAGATTGGCCAATTCCAAGGAATGCTCATGAGGTGCGCAGCTTCATGGGGTTAGCAGGCTATTACCGGAGGTTTGTGGAAGGATTTTCTAAAATTGCAAAACCTATTACCACCTTGCAACGCAAGGGAATCCGGTATGAATGGACCGATGAATGCGATGCCGCTTTTACAGAGTTAAAAAGATTGTTGACAAGTGCACCAATCTTGCGGGTACCAGACATGGATAAAGATTTCATGGTATGCACCGATGCCTCGAAGCAAGGATTAGGAGCGGTGTTGATGCAGGAAGGTGGGGTAATAGCTTATGCATCTCGAAAGTTGAAACCTCATGAGGAGCAGTATGCCACGCATGATCTAGAATTGGCAGCAGTAATGTTGGCACTGAAGTTATGGAGACACTACCTAGTTGGTAGAAGCTTCACCCTTAAAACAGACCATCAGAGCTTGCAGTACATATTTACCCAAAGGGATTTGAATGCTAGGCAAAGGAGATGGAGTGAGTTCATGAGTGAGTATGACTTTGGTATCTCTTACATCAAAGGAAAGGAGAATGTGGTGGCAGACGCTCTAAGCCGAAGGCCGAGACTTTTCTCCTTAATTCCCTTGAAGGTTGACTTGAGGGAAAGGGTACTAGGACAACTATTGGGCGATAGTTGGTATCTAAAAGTAACCTCAGCTATTCAGAATGGAAAGGAACAGGAATTGAAGTATGATGGGTACCATCTTGAGGAAGACGGATTGTTGCGGTATCAGGGAAGGATGTATGTTCCTAAGGAAGGTGATATCAGGAAAACAATCCTTAGAGAGGCCCATAGATCACATTACTGTGCGCACCCAGGGGTGAAGAAGATGTATGCTGACATGAAGCAACTCTTCTTTTGGCCAGGTATGAAGATGGATGTAGTGGATTTTGTTTCGAAGTGCCTTGAGTGTCAACAAGTTAAGGCAGATCATCGTCACCCGGCCGGTCTCCTACAACCGCACGATATTCCTATGACTAAATGGGAAGTCATTTCCATGGACTTCGTTGTAGGATTACCACTCACATCTCTGAGACATAATGCTATTTTGGTGGTAGTCGACAAACTGACCAAAAGTGCTCACTTCATTCCAGTCAGAGACACCTATGATGTGACAGATGTGGCAAGGGTATTCATAAATGAGATTGTACGTCTTCATGGAGTTCCTAAAAAGATAATCTCTGACAGAGACCCTAAGTTCACCTCCAGATTTTGGACAAGCATGCAGTCAGCATTAGGGACACAGTTGAACTTAAGCTCAGCTTATCACCCCGAGACAGATGGACAGACTGAGAGGGTGAATCAAGTGATGGAGGACATGCTTAGGATGTATGTTATGGATCAACAGACACAGTGGGAGAAATATCTTCCTTTAGTGGAGTTTGCATACAACAATAGTCATCACAGCTCCATTGGTATGCCGCCATATCAGGCATTGTATGGGAGGCCGTGCAGGACACCACTCAGTTGGGACAGGTTAGAGGATCGAGTTTTAATTGGGCCTGAATTAATTCAGGAAATGGAGGAGCAAGTGATACAGATTAGGCAGCGGCTGAAGGAAGCACAGGATAGGCAAAAGAGTTACGCTGATGCACACAGATCAGATAGAACTTATGGAGTAGGGGATCGTGTATTTATTCCCATCAGACCAAATAAAAGTACCATTCGGTTTGGGAAGGGTACCAAGTTGTCACCTCGCTTTATAGGTCCATTTGAAATTCTTGAGAAAATCGGACCAGTTGCTTATCGTCTCGCGCTGCCACCCCACTTGCATAAAACTCATAATGTATTTCATGTTTCCGTATTACGACATTACATAGCTGATGAGACTCACAAAATTCATTGGAAGGAATTGCAGGTCTCGGACGAGGGAACCTTCAGGGTCGAACCATTACGTATACTTGATCGTAGGGTTCGACAGCTCCGTAGTCGCCATGTGGACCAAGTTAAGGTCCAATGGGACAAGTATAGCCCCGGGTCTGCTACCTGGGAGGACGCAGAGACCATGCGTTGAGATTTTCCCTCACTATTTTGACCATAACTTCGGGACGAAGTTTCCCGAAGGGTGGGTGTATGTAATGCCCATATTTTGATTCGGCATATTTATTAGTTAGACACACCATACTTTACTTCTTATATATTTTGTCGAACTCAGCTCGACTGAGTAAACTATATTGGACCTCATTATATGATGTTACTCTGTCTTATGATTTCACCATGATTATGATGTTACTATGTTATGCAGTTATGATGTCATGATTATCATATGATTTCCTTATTTTACGATTTCAGTATATGTTTATATGTTTTCCTTAATGAAATGTGAAATATATGATTCGGTACGTGGATACCATCTTCTTATATGAATTATTGAAATGTTATATGTATCTATGATGAGCTAAAAGGTTACATGAAATGAAATGATAACATGGATCAATTGGCGATCAATGAAAAATGCTGTCTATAAATTGTATTTTGCAAAACACTAACCTACAGGACACAGGGGCTATGGGATAGCCAGTTACTTGATCTGATATACATTGGAAAAGAAAAAAAACATGTTCATACAGCAAACCTTAGCAGCCAAAATGAGGATACGATAACACAAACTGATAATCCCGATAGCAGCAAGTATGAGTTGATAAGGGCGTAGGCCCAGTATGTTGAGAGGGATGGATGTGTTTCCCACCCTATGTTTCCATGAGACCCGAGGTCGTGGGAGGGCCGTGCTGAGACACGCTCCCCATGTTGTTGTGATGACGATTGTCGGATGCCTGCTAGGGGAGGATAGGTCCGCTGTTCAGCCGACGCTATCGCTCTCAAGTTCTATATGGTCAGATCGGTGAGTCCGACATCCACTGTTGTACTAGCAGAGGAAGGATAGGGAGGATGCTGGACGTAGGTTATGAAGGGAGGATGTGTTAGTTAGCACTGTTGGTGGTTTAGTATTCCTTGATTCCGAGTTAGTGGAAGTAGGCACCCTTCCTGTACTTGATTGATTAAACTAATGTAAACATAAAGACAATGATGTTAAATCATAAAGGGTTAACTGTTAAATAATCGAGGATGTTAAAGTAATTATACTATAGATTATGCTTTCTCTTCTGCATGGGGGTAGATACTATTGTTAGTTAGCAAGTATGCATAGGTGGAATGGGGTTTGTTTATAGTACATGTCCAACATGTGCATACACTGGCCATGCATGCACACCTTGTACGTGTACAATATTACTGGTGTATAACATACTTGTCATGCTTGAATAGTAGTATAAATGCCATAGATAACTCAGTTAAGGATACATCAATCAACTTAGGTAATGAATGGTTAGGTTGTCAATGTGTAAATAAGTGAATTGGTAATTATATGAAAACATTGTAATAATAAACTAAGACAAGTATCGTCAGTTAACATTGTCATAGAAGAACTGTTGTGAATAGGGTAATGATAGTGTCTAAGTAATTAGTAAAATTGTTTAAGCCCTCACAAGTGCTTTGTTTATAATAACAAAGATGCTATGTTGATGATAGGGTACCCATGTGATAAACAAATAATTAAGAATACTATGATTGATTCACCTTTTATTATTGTCAAAGGGTGATTTAATTATTATTATTAATTAATAAATGATATTCCAACAACATTTATATCCCTATCGTAACAAATGCAATATAAGTAAGATTTAAAATATTGATTTATAAATTAATATTACGTGATTAATTCCATTTCAAAGTTAGCCATAACAAGATAATCCTTTTTGGAATAACCGTGATGTGATGGAAATGGATATTTAATTATTCAATGTTAATCTTGGAATTTAAACCTCAAGCTAAAGTAGCCTCGACGGACAAGGTGGATCATTAGGACACATCATGTCCAAGTTGACAAGGGGGCAACTAATTATATAATATTTTATTAATTACATTAATAACATTAAAATATCAAGGACGGCGGATATACTTGTATTTAATGAAGCTTGTTTCGAACGGATAACCTTTGGGTGATAATCCCCACCGTAATAAATACTTACTACCGTCAATCCAAAACCAACTAACTTTTCCATGAGAGTAATTAATTATACATTTTTATAAAGAACCGTGTATAAATGAACTAGTGATAGGAGTAAGTGTTGAGGGGCTCGAGAAGGGGATTTTGGGGCGGTGGAGTAAGCCCAAGATATTCTCGAGGAAGGGAAATTATATAGAGGGGGAGATCTTGGAGAAAGAGGGGGGTTTTTTTTTTATTGATTGGGGGGAAGAAAAGAAGTTTGGGGGGAACAGAAGTTGGGAGAACAGGAAGTTTGGCGAACAGAAGGATTTTGAGAACAGAAGGAAAGACTGCTCTCGGGATTATCAGATTGTGGGCTCGGGGGCTTGGAAATCCTTTGATTTCCAAGGGCCAGCAAGATTATAGCTGGTCGGTAGGGTGGACACTTCAGTTTGGCTGTCTAAGGGGTTACACAACCTGCTACAACTTACGGTTAGCATCAGCATCAGGTAATTTCCGTTATTTACTATTATGCTAAATCTTACTGTAAACATGCAAACTTACTATTTATTGATTTACTGCTATTTACTGATTTACTAAGTTGTGAAACCTATTCTTATGCTGTTGAAAAGAAAATAACGATATGTTGTTTATTTCAAATTTCGAATGTAAGGTTAGTAAAAACACCACAGTACACTAAATATTATTTCGGCACATAGAAATTTATTAGAAATTCACTTCCATAAACTGATAAGGTTTGAAACGTAGAAATTTAAACCTGAAATTTTACACAGTGCTCTGCTGTAAAAACCAGAGCACTACAATTTTCATTAGCTGCAGGGGAAACCGAGAGAGAAAAACCCACAGCCGTGGATAGCCTGGGAGCTAGCAGGCAGCTCTGAATCACTGTAACTCGTTTTGTAGTGCAATTTGTGAATGGTCCTCTATCTCTGAGCCCATATATGTAACAGGAATGTTGAACCAAACTTAATGAATAGAGCATTTCGTTTTCTGGTTTGTTTTCTGGCTTGTTTTGTCCCCATATGTATGTGAAGCCCGAGCACCTGGGCGTATATTATGCAAATTGAATTTTCTGCAGGTTGTGTTCATGTCCAGCTGGCTGATCAAGAGGATTCCAAGCGCTCCCTCCCTCAGATGCGACTACAAGACTACTGTTCAGATACCCTTGAGTCTCGATCTGTAAACTGAGCAGTGATTTTACTGAGAAATGGAGGTTTTCTGGTCGTATTAGGAGTGGCTTTGGCAGTTCTCGAAGTTGGGCTCGGTAGTGCTCCATAGCTGTGACCCGTCTAATATTCTGGTTCCTGTCGAAAATTTGTGTGCCCAGGTTTGCTGCGGATCTGCTCACGATTAGAGAAGGGGTTTTCATCTGCCAACGCTGAGGGGGTTGACATCAAAAAGAAAATAGAAGAAGTGGCAGTTCTGCAAGAACAAGTTCAAAGAATGGAGAGACATAGGATGGATTCCCTATTGGAAGTCATAGCATGGGAAGAGGAATAGAAGGAATATTATAGAGAGACACTCAGCGAAGAAGGAACAGAGGATAGCAGGCAAGCAGAAAGTGTGGAGTTTAAGGAGGGGTCCGAAACAGAAGTACCAGAAGGGTTTGAAGCAAAAGGACCAAAGGATCAAGAGTTTCATGAAGAGGACCCTTCAGATGAAGTCTGAATCAAATACATGAAAGAAAGGATAGCTCAGCTATAGGCGATAGTAGGAGACCTGGAGAGACAATTAAAATTGGCCAGCAATCAGAAAAAAGGGAAAGAACAGGAGATAATTACAGAGCAGCTATAGAGACAAGATTATGCCATGGCCATGAGAAGGCTGGGTCAAGAAGTGTAAAAACTAAAATTTGAAAAAGAATATATGAACTATCTGGCCCATTCCATGCAGAATTTGAGGCATTCTTCAAATTTGTATTCTGTATTTTTAAAAGAACAACTGATATCTTTCAGGTTGTCAATGGTATCTATGAGCTATAATGACCATATTGAGACAGTAGCTCAGTTTGTTGCTGCCTTTTCCAGGGGTAATGACGAAGAGTAGGATTTCCTGTGTGAATTATACATGCACAACTTGGTTGTGACAGATTATGAAGATTGGGACCCAAACCCTCATGTAGGGGAAGTACAACTGAGGGCATTTATGTCCTTCATGAGAAAGCATTTGAGATGGAACAATGCTGCCACTGCTGTAGAAAATATTGAATGGGAAGACACCCTTTGGGTAAGAGGTTCTCCCTCAGTTGAGAAGTTATTTTTGGCTAGGAACCAGCTGATGCAAGATCAATCATTCGTTACCCTCCTAGAGACTGCCCAATCTAATGTTGTTCATGAATGCAGGAGTTGGATTCCCTTTCATAGGTTGGAGGTTATGCTTTGTCTATGAAGGAGGGTTAATGCCCTGAGCCTAGATTTGAAAAGAAAAGACCCTGTCACTGTCAGAATGTTTGAGCGAGCTCTAGATAGAATACATGTATATTTTGACTACCTAAGTACACAGAGGGCCAACTGGATTGGGCTCCGATTTCACTTCCCAATACTTTGGTGCCCTGTGGTGGATGGGGAAGACAGTGAATTTTTCAAGATTGTTGGTGAACATAAAGGTTTTTTCAACATAATAGAAAGTGTCCTCTCTTCCTATAAGTGGAGTGATGAATGCCTAAGCAACTCTCCAAGCACCCTTGTTAGTGGATCACAATCGTAGTTTGCATAGCGACATGCAAGCCCTTTGGTTGGGGGGGAGAGGATGGGCTATGCATATGACCCATTTTGTTCCCTTATTTTACCTTGTTCTATGACTCTTTTGACACAATCCTGTATTATCATTGGCTCTCTTGCTTACATTTCGCACACTTTGGCCTTGGTAAGGATTGATCTTGTCCTCTTTGCTATTTGTCAATTGATTATGATTGGATAGAGTTATGCTGCCATTATTTCCTACTAAAGAAGTGATGTTTTCAGGTTCAGTAACAATCTCCCTACAGCTTACAGAATGAAGGATTATGGGAGCTGGAGGATAGGCATTTCAGTCTCGAGCTACCACACTAAGGTATCAAGATTGATGTATTTCTTACATTGTTTTGGTTACCTATCTACCATCCAGATGCTGATGCAGTCGATCCAGGAATTGGATGTTTTGTACTTAATTCAATATTTTGAGTCCATGATGACTCATAGTTTACCACTCCAATATCCCTGGGATCATCTCCACTTTCCACGATGTATATCCCTGAAATATCTCTTTGAAGATCTGAAGATAGGATTTCTTTGGAAACCTGTTGTAACTATGCGAATTCTCTTATTTTCTCATAAGAATTGATGTATAAAAGACATGGGGGACTCTTCAGAGGGTTAGCCAAAAATTGCATAAGATATATTGAACACTGTATCCGAGTTATGTTATAAGAATTTTCGGTTTATCTGGTTCAAATGTGTTGATCAATTTCGTGTGATTGAGTGGTTGTTCAGCCCCTGTTGCCGGAGGCAGGGCCCCCTTCTGTAACAGGTGCTGTTATAAGTAGTATTTATTCCCTTTCTGTGTGAGTGTTTAAGTTAATAAATTCAATTGTTGATGCAGTGTTGATTGAATTAATTGTTGGATATTCGGAATTTGTATGTTGATCATAGCTGAGTGTGAATCCTTTAATGAGTGGTGCGATTGGATTACAGAGTTATTTTTATTATCATTTACAGAGGAGCATATGAATGATGAATGCCAAGTTAGTATTATTTCTGCAGTGAATGGACGCATTAGGTTATTTTAGAGTTATGTTGTGAGTGCGTAAGGGTAGAGGCCGATTGTGGAATTCGATTAGTTATTTAATTTCTCCATTACAGTTGTGATTCATTGAATTATCTTCATTAGGAATTTCTCAGTTTGTTAATTTAGAATTGGAAATTAATTTGCTTTCTGTAATTTGACAGAGTGTTGTTGGTAGTAATTACTTTCTGTAGTATAGCAGAATATCATAGCACAACATTTCTTGAACTGATAGTTAGATGCTTTCATTAGATTGCAATATCCTCTCTGTAGTTAGCAATTTCCTAGGAGTCCATTCACCAAAAGATTGCATCCTAATTTTGATTCAATAATTCATTAATCTTCTCTGTGTTAAGATCTTCCAAGTTGCAGTGTTTGGCATATATTTTGCTTGGTAGCTCATAAGCCTTTGTGACCCTGGGTTGATCATTTATGAACAAATTTTCATTTCAATTTAATAAAAAAAGAATAAAAGATCTCATCAAGAGGTTTCCATCCTGAGAGTACTTTCATGAGGAAGACTATAGACTTGATGGCTTAGTTACTTGAGAAGAACAATATTCTTGTACCAGCATGTGCAAGGAAGAAAGATCTGGATACTAAATCTTCTGGATCTGAAGGCAAAGAAAGATGTCATGCCCTCATGGCAAGTGCATCAATAGATTCTTCTTTCATTTTAGATTCGGGATCCTTAAGACACATGTCTTCCTCCAAATATCTCTTCTCCAACTTTGAAAGCTCAGTTGGCCCTTCCATCATGCTGGGAAATGATTCAGAAGTCTCCTCTCATGGGATTGGAAGAGTCAATCTTGATTATGGTTATTTTTTCTGATGTGCTTTATGTTCCTTCTCTTACAACAAACTTACTTTCAATGTATCAAATGACCCATATTGGAGAGCCCAAAAGAGTAATCTTCTCTCCAAATGAATTTGAGATACAGAACATGGTTTCAGGTGAAATCATTGCAAAGGGAGTTGCAAATCACAACTCCAAACTATATAAGTTCTCACACTTCTTACCTCTCTCAAAGTAATCAACTCTCCATACTCGTGCCAATGAAGAAAGCAGATTGTGGCATGAAATATTTGGGCATATTAACTACAAGTACTTTCATGACATGCATGCAAAGGAGATGCTTGATGGGATTCCAAAGATCAAGCTTTCCAAAGGAAACTGTCATGGTTGTTTGATGGGGAAGCATCCTGAGAAGAAGTTTTAGAAAGGAAAGGCTAGGAGAGCATCTCACCCTCTTGATCTCATCCATAGTGATGTGGCTCATCCATTTCCAGATCTGGCTCTAAACAAATCAAGGTATGTGCTCACTTTTATTGATGATTGTTCTAGATTCACTTGGGTATATTTCCTTAGATTGAAATGAGAAGTATTTGGGTTCTTCAAGTTTTTCAAGTCTTATGTAGAGAAATTTTCAGATAGAAAGATAAAATCTATTCGCATTGATAATGGTGGTGAGTACATTAAGGGTGAGTATCAAGATTTTTGTACTGAAGAGGGCATTGAGATGCAACATATTGTTCCCTACACACCACAACAGAATGGTGTAGCTGAAAGGAAGAATAGAACATTGAAAGAAATGGCTACATGCATGCTAAAATCAAAGGGATTGCACCCTAGTCTTTGCGAAGAAGCCATAAACTGTGCCACCTATCTTAAGAACAGAGTTCCTCACAAGGGACTCAAAGATGCTACTCTTTTTGAAGCATGGATGGGGTACAAACCTGATGTATCTCATCTTAAAGTGTTTGGATCCAGAGCTTGGGCAAGGATTCCAGCTGACAAAAGGAGAGCTCTTGATCCACAAAGCAGAGAGTGCATTATGGTGGGCTATGCATTGGATGCAAAGGCCTACAAGTTACTAGATCCTACCTCCATGACCACATTCCTCGAAAGGAGTGTATAGTTTGAGGAATTGCATCTTCATGATACTCCTTTTGTTGAGCAAGATAGCTCACCTACTACTCCTCCTTTGATTGATGAGAGCGATACATATTCACATGATACTTTGGATTCATAATCTGAAAGTGGAGATGATGATGGAAAGCTATATCCAGATCCACAAGAACCTGGAGATCTAGGAACTGATAATGAATACGAGAGAATGCAAGATCCAAATCCATAAGAACCTGATGCTCCTCATCTTCCTCGATGGGATGCCATTACACTCCGATCTGTCGGTGATTTGGTTGGTGATCCTCATGATCATAGAAGAACCAGATCAGACTTTCAGCATGGAAGGGTTCATCCTACTCACAATGTTGATCCATTTCAGATCGATCGAGCCTTCTTCGAAAAAGGACACTTACCTCCTTCAGGGGTGGGTGATGATATGCTTCTTTAGCATCCTTCAGTCTATTTTGAGGGAGGGATTTCTTCTCACTAGTTTTTCCCTCTTTCCTCACTTAGTCTATTTAGATTGATTGTATGGGGTGAAATTTGGTCTTAGTCACTAGGTCCCTAGTTTTTGTTTTTCAGTTATTTCCTCATAGTATAGCTTGCAGGGGGGTGTTGGAATATTCACACCATAATTTTTATGCAAATCTGCATGCTGCATGCATTTGCATGCATCTGTATGCATCCAGTCATCATCATGGTTGTCTCCCCAGCACCTAGAGCTTGCTTCTAGCTCTCCAGATCCTGTCTTTAGCCCTTTGTTGGCCTCCTACCTACCTTATGCGCCCTCTTTGACAGATCTTCCTAGCAAGTGCACATTTTCTTACCTACGACCATTTATCAATTAGTTAGGGCGCTTTATCTCACCTACCGGAAGTTATCATTCAGTTAGTGCATTGATTGAGTAGTTCTTCCATTGATTACTCATGCTGATTGCTTGTAGCTCCTAGTTAGTTAGTTCTGGTGTTCCACTTGACTATTTGATAGCCTCATGTGCCCCGCTTGGAGTCTCCATTCCCTGATTTATGCCAAGATGGTTCTATTAGAGTCAGTTAAACACACTTGACTGACTATTACCATTTATGACTGACACTCTTGACTGGATGATGTCTCCATTGTTATCCAAGCTAGACTTTGAGTTAGACAGCCTCATGCACCCCACTTAGAGTCTCCATTCCTTGATTTATGGCTAGATAGTTCAATTAGACTCATTTGGTCACACTTGACTTACTCTTACGATTTATGACTAATACTACCAACTTGATGATGTCTCCATAGTTATTCATGCTAGACTCCGAGCTTAGAATTTTAATGCCCTATTTAGCTAATTCGAATTCTATATGATGCGTCATCATTGATCATTGTAAACACATTCTCTACATTCATTATTCATTGTATGATATTGACATTGTCCATTATTCAGTGTTTATGAGTGATTATTGAATGCATGCTTCTTCTTCTTTGCAAATAATCTCGAGAGTCAAATTGTGAGTTTGTTACAGTTGCTAGATCCCTGTAGATTATCAGAGTCTCGTGAAGTTGAACCTCGCACATTCCTAGAAACTAGGTTAGGAAGTGATAGAAACTCATATCAAGTTGAGTCTGATAGTGAAACAGAAGCTAGACACATTGGCTATCATCCTATTACTCCGTGGAAACCCATAGTTGAAGAAATACATATTACTAGTTCATAGAACACTAGTAGTAGTAATACTGCAGGAACAAGTACTCAGAATTATCCAAGTAGTGGTATACCTTCATCATTTTAGAACACTACACCTCCTAGAAGAAGAATGGCAGACCACATTAGGCTACCTATTTTTAAAGGAACCGGTCTAGAAGATCCAGGACAACATTGGCTTCTCTGTGAAGTTGTATGGAACACTAAGAAAGTATAGGATGATGCTATAAAACAATCCCAACTAGTTACTACATTCATAGACAGAGCTTTAACATGGTTCAAGAAATATTTTGTTGGATAGAATAGAACACTAGTGGATGCCAAAACTGCACTAATTAGAGAATTTAAGAAACCTAAGTCAAAATATCAGTGCATTACCGAGCTAAAAGAAATCAAACAGAAACCTAATGAGACTGTGTGGGAGTTTGATTAGAAATTCAAAGCATTGTTAGATCAAGTTAGCTTTGAAATAGCACCGCAAAAACATCAAGAATGGTTCATAGTTGCATTGTTGCACCACATTAGATTACAACTAATGCAACAAAAAGTAGCATCGCAAACAAAAGCATTAGAAATTACGATGAAGCTAGAAGCTTTGCCCATAAGAGAAACTAACATAGGAATGGTAAAAATACAGACACAGCTAGAAAAATTGGCATTACAGCTACAAGATATGAAAGAGATAAGAGAAAAGGTTTGGTGCACTAAATGTAAATGAGAAGTACATTCCAAGGAACATTGCCCTGTATTCAGAGCTTACATCGCTAGTGGAGCAAAGAATCCATTGAATCAATAGCAAGGACCATGGTGTGCGATTTTTCGATATAGAGGACATCGTCCAGAGGACTGTTACCTACTTCATAAGTACCTACAGACACCAAGTAACATGTACTGCACATTTTGTAAATCAGTTGGCCATGATGTTACCAATTGCAGAGCATATGACCTCATGATAGAAAGAAAGCATGATGTCTACAGTGTCCAAGGAGAAACACCGCATAATAATGAAAATGAGCAGTATGATCAAGGCACATATAGAGGATGTGGTGGATTCATAGGAAGAGGATGTAACACTAGCCAAGGAAGAGGAAGAGGTTAGATTGTTTGTTATAATTGCGCACAACTTGGTGTAATATCCTAAATTTTGGACTAACTATTTTGTTGTTATATTGGGCCACGGTCCCCGAACATATGTTTTATTTTGACTATTGGGCATGGACCTTAGAACCTATGATTTAGACTTTTATATATTGACATATCGGGCATGGACCCTAACTGACTTCTTTATGTGAGTGAATACTGGGCGAGAAGGACCAAAGGTTTTAAATGATGTTCTTCAGCTTTGATATGGGTATAAACCCTAATATACTGAGATGATCTATTGTTACTTACTGTGCAGAGCTATGACTTTACATAATTTGACTTGTGAGTGTGATTGAGCGTGGACTCAGAAACACACCTATAACCTACGTACTGGGCATAAGCCCCGATCTACCTGGAAGAATGTTTATGTACTGGGAGTAAGCCCTTAGGTACATTGTGTAATATCCCTCCTTTTATCTTTATCGGAATTTAAAAATATATATATATATATATATATATATATATATATATATATATATGTATACTCGTTTTTGGTGAGGAGCTGAAGGCCAAGGCCCACCCAGAAAACCTGCAATTAGACAACGGTGACATAATTCACTAAGGGGAGAAATAAATAATTGGGTTTGGAAGAGAGGTGAAACAATGAGATTCACTTAAAAGATTTTCCTTAAAAAATAAAATAAAACCCTATAGATGTCTATCTAAATTAAGGTGAGTATTAAGGGAAATGGTGTTTTCAATTATCATTTAATAACAAGGATCTAGAGAAATTCTATTATTATATGCACATAATAGCCTAATCCTAACTATTATTACAATCACAAAGGAGACTAAGTGGCAAAGACCACTTTTGCTACTTTAAGACAAGGATACATCTATGAGATTATTCTTTGATAGGGAGATATCCCTAGGAATTTTGGGTAAAGGAAAGTGGTTTTAAACTTGAAATAAATATATATATATATATATAAATGTGTTTATATAAGTACATAATATACACATACTTTAGTTATTATAATAATATAACTTTTTATAGGAAATGGTACAAGAAAATATTCATACAAGTATATATTTATATATACAAAAGAGAGAGGATAATTTACATTTTAAGATAAATGTGAGAAAAGTATATTATATATATATATGAACATATTGTTTTCAATGGATATGAATATTTTGTTTAGGCCATGGTATAAAATGATATTCTTTAACAAATAATATAGTTACGATTTCGAGGATGAACTTCGTGGCATCTCTCGAGAGAGGAAGCCGATCCTCATCAAGCAGGGAAGTGCAGTTAGTTTCAGTGGAGACAATTATGCTCTTTATTAGGGCGGTGTTGTCCTATTCAAAAAAAGGGGAATTATTGGAACAATCATAAACGGAATTCACTGTTGTTATTATTCGGGGATCTCCACAGAGAGATTTCTTGAGAGTGGTTCCCGTGATTGAAGTAGACTACCAATTAAGCATTATATTTTGTTGGAGGTTGGCATTAAAGAATTGAATACCTTCGGAGAGAGGGCATTTAACACTCACAGTCACGCCAATGTTAGGAGGGATTGAAATCAATGCCAAATTTCCATGCTAGTGCCATTTGTCACTCTCGACAACAAGATTGGAGGCGTCTAACTCATGGAAGAGGGTATTTAGTCGCTCGAGTGTTGGGAGGCAAGGGGGGGCTGCAACCAAATCCTGTCGATGAGCTTCCATGGGCGTTGTGTGTTGGCGCGAGCTGGGAAGGCATGACTTCGAAGGAGATCCAGTTCGGATAAGAAACCAAATCCGGTCGATGAGCTTCCATGGGCGATGTGTGTTGTAAGATTTCCATTTTTTTTTATATACACCATATCTTCTTTTGTTTGAGGGTACGTTTATAACTACACCAGGTATGAAGCTATCGACCTCTGTATAAGTGCTTAGTTACAGTGGCGTATTAAATCTGCTGAATCTTACTATTACTGTTTTAGATCTGGGCTTGGTACATAGATGTTCTAGAGATACAGCGGTAATGCTCTACTAATTTTTTTGATTATTCTGGAAATTGTATCGGTCCTTAGCTGAATCGTCGTAGTTAGATCTTTTGTTTGATAGAACATAGGGATCGAATTCTGCAGTTTACTTTGTTGTTGGTGCTTTCCGTATGATATTACCAAGCTGGATCGATCCCTACATAAACCGCCGTTGATTCCTGTATTTGGTTACCGAGACAGTCTTGATCCAGTTAAAAACGTTGTTGCGGTTTTGCTTTGTTGCTTTCTGTATTTGGCACTTACCTGAACTTATCTGTGGGGATTTCAGATATTTATTATGTCGAGATCCATTGTAATGTGCCACATGAATCCATAGCTTGAAATCTGTCGAGATCTATTTGTTAGGCTAAGTCGAAACCTAATCTTGATCTCTGTCATGTGCCGCATGAAACCATAGCTTGAATTCTGTTGAGATCCATTTGTTATACTGATTCGAAACCTGATCTTGATCTCTGTCATGTGCTACATGAAGTTATATATTGAAATCTGTCGAGATCCGTTTGTTATGCTTAGTCGAAACATGATCTTGATCTCTGTCATGTGCTGCATGAAGCCGTATATTGACCTCCGTCGAGATCCATTTTACTATGCATAGTCGAAAGCTTATTTCGATCTGTGTTCAGATCCATTTTTTTATATGTTGCGTTGAAACCATAATTGTTTTCTTGTTATACATATTTCGTTTCCATCATGAAGGTGCAACATGGTTATGAAAGGATAGCGGAATTCTTATCTTGGTTTTGATTTGGAGTTATATATATATATACATATTGTATAAATCTGGTTGCCATCGTGAATTTTCAGAGTGTTGGTTAAAGGACAGCACAATGTTGAATCTAGGTTTTGAATTTAAGTCATATATCTATATATACATAGATATAGATATATGTTGCCATCATGAATGCGCAGAGCATTTGGGAGGGGACAATGTAATGCTGATCCCAGATTTTTGTTAGTAATTATACATTTTATGCCAGTATGGAATGCCGGAAAGAATATACAGTACTCTGTTCTTTTTTTTTCTATGCTTTTTATGCTGGCGTCAATACCAGTGATGATCTGACCTCAACGACGCTTGATCCCTATTCGATTATAGATATAAACTATATATCAAACACCCTGTTAGATATATATATATATTGCGTTATCTCTACTTTCCCCATGGAAGAATGTTTGGGAAGGGAATAGTACAGAAGCTAAGTTCCTATTAACCTTCAATATCTTCTGTAGATCGAGGATATCGATCTGTAAAGTTTCGCCGATATGTTTTAGGTAGTTAATTCATTTATAATGATAGCAATTACTTCTCCGATCGAGGAAGTTACCCCATGCATCCATAAGATGCGACCTAGTTTGATTACTAGCGATATAAGACCACATCGTTACCTATCCTTTTTGTTTCAAGAGATCTAATTGGAAATGTGTTAATGGTATAAAGGCTAGTATGGTGGCTTTTTTTCTACTAGGAAAAACATAATTAGTATATCTTTAGAACATAGCTAATATAGGTACTATCATATGTGAACTATGAGAAATAATGGCAAGGCTTCTCACTTGAATATTAGAAGATGCTCTCCATGAGAGAGGCTTCCAGGTAATGGAAGGTAAATAACACAACCGTTGAGTTGCAGGATGTAATTATTGTTTTGATGAAATAATATATTACGACGAGAGTTGTGGACGTAGCCCAAGTTTTGGGTGAACCACGGTTATATATGGTGTATGATGTATTGTGTCATGTGATTTATTGTTAAAAATGTATTGATTGGTTACTATGTTGTCCTTGTGGAGAAGATCTTATAAGTGTATGGTCCCCTGAATCTATAGTTCCTAGTCTTTATCTTATAGTAAAACTCTGGGGATTCAATGCATTGTGCCTGATGGAATTGTTTATATTCATATCATGTGGTTGAAGGCATTAGATGATCTGCATTTGTAATCTAGGTGGCCTTTGATGATCTCTTGTGTTTTTATAGATCTTTGCTTAAATTAGATACTTGTATCATTATTTTTTCCAATATAGATTATGTCAAAGTATATCATGATAAACTGAGTGAGGAGTGTAATAGAAAATATTTACTCATGATCATTTTATATATGTCTTCTATTAATGTTTAGAACATCTGTGTTCACATTCACTACTTAGTGGGATGAAGTTGATAAAGACGGTGAAATGCTAATAGTACTAACGCGATATGATATCTGAGTAGATGATCAAAATGAAAGGAGTTCTCAAGATCTCTTAAGGTATTGAATCGACACATGGATTATGTTATGTCATTATGTTTCCTTCTTGGATAATAACGAGTATCAAGAAAATGTATTATAAATAATTGAGGTCTTTTAGTGTGATTGGTTAATGGCTAGAGGACCAAAAATTTTATTTTCTCAAAATAACACTAACATATTCATGGAGATGTTACATATGGTATCAGAGCATTAGGTTACAATACTAGGGCCTAATGAGCTCAACATGTGATAAGTAAATATGAAGGTTGTTAAGTTTACTAATCAATTGTTTTCGTTTCATTTTGGATACATGCATTGTACTGGAGGAGGGAAAATGAATCTCCGAGCTCGACTTCAAGTTTCTTCCGCCAGAGCGCAGGTTGCAAACACTCGGGCTTATTTGGGCTCAGTCGGGGAAAACATATATGAGTTAGTCGAACTTGCGACACAAGACGCAATAGAAAATTTCATTTCAACGGATCGACAACAGGTAGCTTACAAGTTGTCATTGAATTGCAAGTAAGTATGTTTCATTTGGTGAAAGCATTATAATGGCGCAACATTGTTTGTAGGTAAGGATAGTATATGTTTCATTATGGAGATGAACAATCTGTTATTGGTAAATATTAGCTGATGAATATATCCTCCTATTTTACAAATTAGAATTCATTGGACGACGAGAAAATAGTCTTTAGAATGATAACAATTATGGTTTTGTGGAATGAGTCTTCGTATATTGAAAGTCACCCTAGTTGTGAATGTGCTAAACTGAGGAACTCTCCTAAATCGGTTGATTTGATAATTCGTCTTAAATACTTATTACCTTCTCTACCTTTATTGTTATTCTTAGGAGTGGATATCTTTCAAGTTTCAGTAAACGCGTCATATGGGAGAATAGGATTGATACATTCTATTAATTGTTTCTGACTAATCGAATTCTATTGATCCATTCGTCAGGATTTCTGAATATGAGATTCAAATAGGTAAAATAAACAACTTATATCTGTTAAGTCGTATATAAAGTAATTATATATGCTAATATTTGACTAAAGAAGATGGTCTAATGTTTTGATTATGTTAGGAACTGTCAAGTTCCTTTCATATATAAAGCCACTTTGAATGATAAATTTATGATGTTGACATAACTAGGAAATTCTGGTAACATACATACAGCCAAACTAACCTTCCACAAGAAATGTAGACTTTCTAGTCTAGATTCTGTTAACTACAAACTAAGAGAGTTTGAAAATTTTCCCTATGACTGCGAGGGAAAAGTTGGATAAATAATAGAATACATGATGGAAATGCATAATCTCATGAATGTTGGGATACTATGAGTGGTAGTAAAAAAAAGAAAAAAAAAGAACTATACTTTTATGAGATCATGATTTATGATGACTTGTTGTCACATACAATTATATGTGGTGTCAAATGATTACTTTGGTTAAGAGATAAAACTATAGTTAATCATGTTGCTCACATAATGAATGCATAGATGTAATTAAAGGTGAGTATGTGTTGTTGTATGAATAAAAGTATTGGAAAAACTAGAACCGCCATGGAATGGTAATACATGACACTTTAATTTTTTGATGTCCTTATAATGACTGTTTTATATCCGCATTAGGAGTTAAGGAAAAACCTTTAATATCATGGAAGTTCCAGGATAGATCAGAAGTAATATTTAACAGTAATTGATGTATAAGCTTTTATGAAACAAGTCAAGGTGATGATTGACATATGTTTTATGCATGATTGCTCTTATGATTTAATCACATTTTTTCTACGACTAACACATTTAATGTTGTGGTCGAGCGGAATGTTATATTTCCACACATCACTACAACAGTCAAGAGGTAAAAATGGGATATATAGATGCATGTGATATTTATTATAATGCTAATAATGTGATGATACAGGTAAACCGGTACCTAGACATATGAGTATCTTATAATAAGAAGATATGCGGCCAACCTTACAAAGATATAGGGTTATCATTATAAGGTATGCAAGGATGTCTTTAAAAAAAAAAAAAAAAAAAAATTGGTGATTTCTATGTGATGTTGTATATACAAAAGAAGTTGTATAACTAAAATAGGAAGTGTGTTTGAAATGGTGAAGGATAACATTCGAGGTTAAGAAATCTTCATGTCCACGGGTCATCATAGGAATAATATTATTTCGTGTTCAAGGAATTATGTAATCCATTTAAGTAAGTTAGATATGCTTGGAAGGAGAAAACGTTTACTTCAGATGATCAAGTATGGATATTGTAGTATGAAGAATGAATGATTTTCTTATTTACAAATATTTGATTTTGTTATATAAAGTGTTACTAACAATTGAATTGGCAGATGGCCAAAACTCGGTGGAACTTGTCGAAAGACAAAAGCATAATATGTTATGCATGGTACAATAAAGGGTTAAGGATGAAAGATCCACATTGCATCTTTTATTATTGTTAATTATTGTTGAATAAAGAACTAGACCAAATTGGTCAGAGAAATTGTATGGTTATAAAATGTAATATGAAGAAAAAATTGATGAATTTGAATAAGATTTTCCTAGACTCAAGCGAGGAGGCTTGAGGGGAATAGATTCTGGGACTCAAGCGAGAAGGCTTGAGGGGAATTATGCGAGAGTGCGTTAAGGGCACTGAAACACTCCCGAGAAATCAGGGAGTTGACAGCCGCTAGGATTCTTGAAGGAATCAACAAGCGGTAAAGACCTAGGCAAAGTATAAAAGAATGCATATGCGGGAGGCAGGACGCTGCTTAGTATGCATGAGAGAAAGTATTGCTGCGTGAGCATTGCGGTGTTAGGCAAGAAATCTGTAAAATAATTGCTGTGTGAGCACTGAGGTGTTAGGCAAGAATTTTGAAAGGATTGTTGTGTGAGCACTCGAGTGTTAGACAAGAATTTCCTGGATCAAGTGAATGGTTGGTTGTGATTAAGTTCATAATCTACATTCCTGGATCACTGGAATTATGTGTGCTTGTGGTAATAAAAGCACAAACAATGACTAAATATATTCCATAAACTGCAAATGTTATGTTACAATAAATACTTAGTATTTATGAATATGAATTGATTATGAAGTTGATGATAGTTTTACGGTTTCTTTGAATTCCGGTTTTATAGTAAAAATGCAGGTGTGATTGAGAGGGACTTGAAAAGGAGTCATGAAAGTGCAAAGGAGAACAAACAAAAATGACAAAAATAGGCAAAGGTTGACTATAGAAGAGAGGACAAACTGCTGAAAGGAATGAACACCGAGGACTGTGTTATTTTTTTAGGGGAGGAGGATGTAATATCCCTCCTTTTATCTTTATCGGAATTAAAATATATATATATATATATATATATATATATATATGTATACTCGTTTTTGGTGAGGAGCTGAAGGCCAAGGCCCACCCAGAAAACCTACAATTAGACAACGGTGACATAATTCACTAAGGGGAGAAATAAATAATTGGGTTTGGAAGAGAGGTAAAACGATGAGATTCACTTAAAAGATTTTCCTTAAAAAAATAAAATAAAACCCTATAGATGTCTATCTAAATTAAGGTGAGTATTAAGGGAAATGGTGTTTTCAATTATCATTTAATAACAAGGATCTAGAGAAATTCTATTATTATATGCACATAATAGACTAATCCTAACTATTATTACAATCACAAAGGAGACTAAGTGGCAAAGACCACTTTTACTACTTTAAGACAAGGATACATCTATGAGATTATTCTTTGATAGGGAGATATCCCTAGGAATTTTGGGTAAAGGAAAGTGGTTTTAAACTTGAAATAAATATATATATATATAAATGTGTTTATATAAGTACATAATATACACATACTTTAGTTATTATAATAATATAACTTTTTATAGGAAATGGTACAATAAAATATTCATACAAGTATATATTTATATATACAAAAGAGAGAGGATAATTTACATTTTAAGATAAATGTGAGAAAAGTATATTATATATATATATGAACATATTGTTTTCAATGGATATGAACATTTTGTTTAGGCCATGGTATAAAATGATATTCTTTAACAAATAATATAGTTACGATTTCGAGGATGAACTTCGTGGCATCTCTCTCGAGAGAGGAAGCCGATCCTCATCAAGCAGGGAAGTGCAGTTAGTTTCAGTGGAGACAATTATGCTCTTTATTAGGGCGGTGTTGTCCTATTCAAAAAAAGGGGAATTATTGGAACAATCATAAACGGAATTCACTGTTGTTATTATTCGGGGATCTCCACAGAGAGATTTCTTGAGAGTGGTTCCCGTGATTGAAGTAGACTACCAATTAAGCATTATATTTTGTTGGAGGTTGGCATTAAAGAATCGAATACCTTCGGAGAGAGGGCATTTAACACTCATAGTCATGCCAATGTTAGGAGGGATTGAAATCAACGCCAAATTTCCATGCTAGTGCCATTTGTCACTCTCGACAACAAGATTGGAGGCGTCTAACTCATGGAAGAGGGTATTTAGTCGCGCGAGTGTTGGGAGGCAAGGGGGGGCTGCAACCAAATCCTGTCGATGAGCTTCCATGGGCGTTGTGTGTTGGCGCGAGCTGGGAAGGGATGACTTCGAAGGAGATCCAGTTCGGATAAGAAACCAAATCCGGTCGATGAGCTTCCATGGGCGATGTGTGTTGTAAGATTTCCATTTTTTTTTATATACACCATATCTTCTTTTGTTTGAGGGTACGTTTATAACTACACCGGGTATGAAGCTATCGACCTCTGTATAAGTGCTTAGTTACAGTGGCGTATTAAATCTGCTGAATCTTACTATTACAGTTTTAGATCTGGGATTGGTACATAGATGTTCTAGAGCTACAGCGGTAATGCTCTGCTAATTTTTTTGATTATTCTGGAAATTGTATCGGTCCTTAGCTGAATCGTCGTAGTTAGATCTTTTGTTTGATAGAACATAGGGATTGAATTCTGCAGTTTATTTTGTTGTTGGTGCTTTCCGTATGATATTACCAAGCTGGATCGATCCCTACATAAACCGCCGTTGATTCTTGAATTTGGTTACCGAGACAGTCTTGATCCAGTTAAACGTTGTTGCGGTTTTGCTTTGTTGCTTTCTGTATTTGGCACTTACCTGAACTTATCCGTGGGGATTTCAGATATTTATTATGTCGAGATCCATTGTAATGTGCCACATGAAGCCATAGCTTGAAATCTGTCGAGATCTATTTGTTAGGCTAAGTCGAAACCTAATCTTGATCTCTGTCATGTGCCGCATGAAACCATAGCTTGAATTCTGTTGAGATCCATTTGTTATACTGATTCAAAACCTGATCTTGATCTCTGTCATGTGCTACATGAAGTTATATATTGAAATCTGTCGAGATCCGTTTGTTATGCTTAGTCGAAACATGATCTTGATCTCTGTCATGTGCTGCATGAAGCCATATATTGACCTCCGTCGAGATCCATTTTACTATGCATAGTCGAAAGCTTATTTTGATCTGTGTTCAGATCCATTTTTTTATATGTTGCGTTGAAACCATAATTGTTTTCTTGTTATACATATTTCGTTGCCATCATGAAGGTGCAACATGGTTATGAAAGGATAGCGGAATTCTTATCCTGGTTTTGATTTGGAGTTATATATATATATACATATTGTATAAATCTGGTTGCCATTGTGAATTTTCAGAGTGTTGGTTAAAGGACAGCACAATGTTGAATCTAGGTTTTGAATTTAAGTCATATATCTATATATAAATAGATATAGATATATGTTGCCATCATGAATGCGCAGAGCATTTGGGAGGGGACAATGTAATGCTGATCCCAGATTTTTGTTAGTAATTATACATTTTATGCCAGTATGGAATGCCGGAAAGAATATACAGTACTCTGTTCTTTTTTTTTTCTATGCTTTTTATGCTGGCGTCAATACTAGTGATGATCTGACCTCAACGACGCTTGATCCCTATTCGATTATAGATATAAAATATATATCAAACACCCTGTTAGATATATATATATATATATATTGCGTTATCTCTGCTTTCCCCATGGAAGAATGTTTGGGAAGGGAATAGTACAGAAGTTAAGTTCCTATTAACCTTCAATATCTTCTGTAGATCGAGGATATCGATCTGTAAAGTTTCGCCGATATGTTTTAGGTAGTTAATTCATTTATAATGATAGCAATTACTTCTCCGATCGAGGAAGTTACCCCATGCATCCATAAGATGTGACCTAGTTTGATTACTAGCGATATAAGACCACATCGTTACCTATCCTTTTTGTTTCCAGAGATCTAATTGGAAATGTGTTAATGGTATAAAGGCTAGTATGGTGGCTTTTTTTCTACTAGGAAAAACATAATTAGTATATCTTTAGAACATAGCTAATATAGGTACTATCATATGTGAACTATGAGAAATAATGGCAAGGCTTCTCACTTGAATATTAGAAGATGCTCTCCATGAGAGAGGCTTCCAGGTAATGGAAGGTAAATAACACAACCGTTGAGTTGCAGGATGTAATTATTATTTTGATGAAATAATATATTACGACGAGAGTTGTGGACGTAGCCCAAGTTTTGGGTGAACCACGGTTATATATGGTGTATGATGTATTGTGTCATGTGATTTATTGTTAAAAATGTATTGATTGGTTACTATGTTGTCCTTGTGGAGAAGATCTTATAAGTGTATGGTCCCCTGAATCTATAGTTCCTAGTCTTTATCTTATAGTAAAACTCTGGGGATTCAATGCATTGTGCCTGATGGAATTGTTTATATTCATATCATGTGGTTGAAGGCATTAGATGATCTGCATTTGTAATCTAGGTGACCTTTGATGATCTCTTGTGTTTTTATAGATCTTTGCTTAAATTAGATACTTGTATCATTATTTTTTCCAATATAGATTATGTCAAAGTATATCATGATAAACTGAGTGAGGAGTGTAATAGCAAATATTTACTCATGATCATTTTATATATGTCTTCTATTAATGTTTAGAACATTTGTTTTCGCATTCACTACTTAGTGGGATGAAGTTGATAAAGAAGGTGAAATGCTAATAGTACTAACGCGATATGATATCTGAGTAGATGATCAAAATGAAAGGAGTTCTCAAGATCTCTTAAGATATTGAATCGACACATGGGTTATGTTATGTCATTATGTTTCCTTCTTGGATAATAACGAGTATCAAGAAAATGTATTATAAATAATTGAGGTCTTTCAGTGTGATTGGTTAATGGCTAGAGGACCAAAAATTTTATTTTCTCAAAATAACACTAACATATTCCTGGAGATGTTACACATTGAGTGTTGGGCGTAATCCCTGGAGCACTCTAAGCTTGATAAACAAATATCGGATCCGAGGCAACTTAAAGATTCTAGATGTGCCTCACAACCACAATCTAGCACTAGTGTTAAGTAGAGGCTTTGGAATTGCACTAGCGTAACGCCCATGTGATGGTGTTGAGTTAAAAGGCTTTGAAGAGCACTCGGGGTTACTAGATCTCAAAAGTGTTGAGTCGTAAGGACTCTGAATAGCACTTTTTCTTTCATCACACTTATTTTATTTTGATTAAATGATTCATCTTGGTGGTGATCCCACAAATTTTATGTTCTTTGTTCTTTGCTTGGTGCATATATGGATGAGTGATTTTGTTTATATTGGATGCATTACTAAACATCGAGATTAAGTTAAGACTAATCCGTTAAAGAAGGTAAAAACTACTGATAACTGCGCTAATATTGATTCACCCCTGCTCTCAGTATTAAATCGATTCCAACAATTGGTATCAGAGTGGGTGTATTCAGTAACATATTAACATCTAGAAGATAGATCATTGCACATATATGGACAAGTAGGAAGGTCTTTCCACCAAAAAATCACCAAGGTTTGATGACACCAATTATACCTTCTTGAAGGTTAGAATCAAAGTATACTTGCAATCACTAGGAGAAGATGTTTGGCAATCTATTGTTGATGGTTACAATATCCCAGCAGGTGTACCAGTTAATCCAGCACAAACAAGAACCTATGAAAGCAATGCAAAAGCTAGAAACATGTTGCTGTGTGGTTTGGCAGATAACGAATTCATCAAGGTTATGCATCGTGCTTTAGCCAAGGAGGTTTGGGACAAGCTTAGAGGTGTGTATGAAGGTGATGAAAAGGTAAAGAAAGAAAAGTTGTAGAACTACTTTGTATTATTTAAATCTTTGAGAATGAAAGATGAAGACAACATTACCTCCTATTTCTTAAGAGTAGATGAGATAGTTAATTCTATCAAAAGTCTTGGGGTTCCTTTGGAAGAAGAATCTGTGGGACATAAAATATTAAGAACTTTACCCATAAGGTTTGATCTGAAGGTGTATGTGTTAGAAGATCGAGCTAATATTGAAGACCTGACGAAGGATGAGCTTCAAGGAATTTTGACTGCGTACGAGATGAGAACTAAGAAAGAGACTCCCCTCATAAAGGAAGTCGCTTTTAAATACACTGGAAAGGATAAGCATGATCATGAAAAATATTGTTTTGATGAGTCGGATGATGAGAAATCAAACTTTGTCAAAAAGCTGAAAAGAAGACGAGGTAAGTACAAGAACAAGTTTCCCTTCAAATGTTTCAAATGTTGAGGAGTAGGTCATTATGGCTCTAAGTGTCCTTATAAAGAAAACGAAGATTGTGACAATGATGAGGAATCATGTTCGTATGATCGGAAGACTGCACAATTACAAACAGAGACCTTAAAATAAAAGGAGGATTCCAAAACATAGGAAGAGCATATACACTGAGGAAGGAAGCAATGCATCTGAAAGAAGCGATTGCGATGAAGAACCAAAAGAAGTAATTTTCATGGCTCATGTGGAAGAAGAAAGTAGAGATGAAAAGAAGAAGAGAAGTTCGAAGAATACTCTAGATGTGCAAAGCAAACCAAGAACACTAGAAAAATACTTCTTTTGTGGATCATTCAAAACACCTCCAAAGATAGTTACATATCCAAAGCCCGTTGCTAAGGTCAATATTGATAGTCAATATGAAGAAGATGAAGATACTGCAGACATTGACCAGGAAGGTGAATTAATTAGTGCCATGGATGACTTAAAGAGGTCAAGAAAAAAGAGTAAATTCTTGCAAGAACAGTTGTCAAAGTATGAAGAACAGGACAAGCCGTTTCAAGATTCTATTGACACAAAAATTCGTGAGAAGGTAACAAACTACGAGATTCAACTGATTTGTGCACAAGACAAGGTTAAAGAGATTGAGGAAGATAATGTTGCTTTGAAAGGTTCTTTGGAATAATTAGTACGGAAAATCAAGATGCTGGTAGATTAGCTTGAGGAGAAGGACAAAGAGATATTCCATCTAGAAGACAAATCGATTAAATCAAAGGGAAAGAAACAACTCCAAGATACCACAATGATTTGCACACATCAAGAAAACAATAAGGCTAGTATTGAAGATGAAGTAGAAGAAAATTTCAAAGACAACACATCAATATTGAGCAAAATTATGGACAGTCAAAGAACACTAGAAGACATAACAGGTCTTGGTTATGAAAAGACATCAAAGAAGGTCTGCGACATAGAATATTTTCCTAATCATGTCAAGTCCCTCAGGTATGATGATTCCTTCAAATACAACTCTCTTCAATTTACTAACCAAAGAAGGATCAAAAGAGTGAAGCGTGCATGCAAGATGCAATTGTTTTGGTCATATTGCAAAATATTGTCAAACTATGATATGTTATGCATGTGATGGTTTTGGACATAAGGTTATGTATTGTAAAAGAGTAGTGAACTATCCAGACGAAAATTTATTACACAAAGGCAATCACATTCAAAAGGATTACAGTGAAAAATCTCCGATGCAGAATCAAAACAGAAGTGCGCACAACAAGGCTTGGGTAAGGAAATCTCCTCAGAAGTATGCTGAAAAATACAGGAAATTATGAAGAGTTGTTAACCCTTGTCACTCATGGTAAAAACATAGTCACCCATGGCTAACCATGCTCAAAATTAGTCAACCATGGTCCAATATAGAAAACCACAGTGAACCATGGTTATCTAAGGTCAACCACGGAATCCCCTAATATAACCATGGTTTGTGATTGTCAACCATAATAAAACATGTTTCTTGACATTTAAACATTGTCACACATAATCAAATAGTCAACCATCACTAACCAAAGTAATCCATAGTCAACAAAAGTCAACCATAGATGAACTTGAACAACCATGGTTAACCATGTTTCACTATAGTCCAACCATAGTCAAACATGTTCATCCCTAGTAAAACATAATAAACCATAGCAAGAATTGTCTACCATACTCTACCATTATTAACCATTGTTAAACATTGTCAACTATGGTCAAACCAAGTGAACCGTGGTCAACCATCATTTGTCACTTATCATCAACTATGTTCAACAATGGTAAAACATGGTCAACCTTATATAAGCAAAGTCAACCATATTCAACCATGCTACACTAAAGTCAACCATGGTTAACCAAAATCAACCATAGTAAACCATAACTAACTAAAATCAACCATAGTTAACTACACTAAACCATGTTCAAACAATAATCAATCATGGTAAAATATGGGCAAACTTATTCAACGATCATTTATCACCCATCGTTAACCATGGTCAATGATTATCAAACATAGGCAACCTTAGCTAACCAAAGTGAACCATAGACAACCAAGGTTCACTAAACTTAACCATGGTTAACTAAAGTCAACGATGGTCAAACAATAATTAATCAAGGTTAGACTTTGTCAACCATCATTTGACATTCATTGTCAACCATGGTCAAACATGGTCAACCTTAGCTAACCAAAGGTAACCATAGTCAACCATTATTCATTAAAGTCAACCTTGGTTAAACAATAGCCAAACATGGTTAACTATGGTTAAACTTAGTCAACCATGGGAAAATTAGTTAACTTTGGTCACTTAGGTTCAACCATAGTCAAACTTAGTCAACCATGGTAAAAAAATAGTCAACCATGGTTAACTATTTAGTCAACCAAAAAAACATAGTCTATGACTATCAACCATTATCAACTAGGGTATTTTTTAAGGATTCAAATATTATACCTATGTAGAGTATTATAGGTGACTATTTGGATTGAAAAATAATACATATAAATATGTAGGTGAATATTCAATAAAAAACATATAATATACTATTAACAAGTACATTTTTGGTGAATTTTAGCAATTTAATAATATCCTATTAAAAATAGGCGAATTTTTAAGCTAATTGACCATTATATATATATTTTTTAAATGACCAAAAAATAGCCAATTGGAGAAATTTCGCCCTTAAAAAACATTGTGTAATCAACCATGGTTAATGACATTCAAATATGGTTACACATAATTAAACATGGTCAACCAAGTAATCCATACTCAACCAAAGTGAACCATAGTCAAACTTGATCAACCATATTTAACTATAGTCCAACCGTAGTCAAACATTGTAATCCTTGATAAAACATAGTAAACAGAGTAAGCTTTGTCTACCATATTCTACCACAATTAACCATTCTCCACCATGGTCAAACATAGTGAATTACGATCAACCCTAGTAAACCATGGTCAAACCAAGTTCAACAATAATCAAATATGGTTCACCATGGTCAAACATGGTCAACACTAATCAACCATGGTTAACCTTAAATTTTCACCCATCATCAACCATGGTTCACTCAAGTCAACCATAGTAACCCCTAGTGTAACCATGATCGATTATAGTCAACCACATCCACATGTGAAATATATTCAACCATGGTTAGATAGGCATTGTTGCGAATCAAGCATAATCAACCAAGGCCATTGGTTAACCATGATCAAAATTGGTCATACGTGGTCACACTTTGTCACCCATGATTAACCATGGTTAAACATAATCAACCATGGACAAATATCTTCAACCATAACTAACTAAAATCAACCATCATTTTTTAAACCTAACGAGCCATAATCAAACATTATCAATGATAATTTAACACTCCAAACATTAGCATTGATAATTTAACACGGTCAACAATATTGATGGTCAAACACAATAAAGAAATCTACAAATCCTCTCCGTAGATACCACTGGCACAACCAAATATTTAATGTGATTGATATGCCAATTGATTCCATTTCCAACCTCCGGAAAATAAGATATATTGTAATTTACTCAAACTCAATTAAGCTTGACTTCCTATTAGTTGATAAAATTATAACTGTATTCCAAAAGTTTCACTTTAGAACTTTAAAAATAATAAATTATAATTACATTAAAATGCCTTTTTTCCTGAAAAATAATAAATTATAATTACATTAGAATGCTTTTTTTCTGTTATCTAATTGGTTATACGTGTGATGAAGCTTTAATGGGACTAATTCCATGTTATTACTGAAGGCCATAGATAAAACATTAAAAAGTTTTTAAATTTCATGATTGGCTGTTCTATCTGGCCGAGTCAGTAACATAACCTGTACAATTAAGTGATGTACGTTGGAACTTGGAAGGATGGAGATGGAGCCCAGTAGGGTAATGTCCTAGGTGGTGATCCCACAAATTTATGAAGACCAGAGTGTTGACAACTCAAATCATAGAAAGATAATAAAGAAAAACAACTACACTCCATAACCAACCTTCATGCTTTCTCTGGTATCAATTACAACATCAACCTAATGACATCGATCTACTGTGAACAATATCAGCTGTGAGGGTAACTTTTAAAGAGACAGACGGAAATGGATAATAAGCTACGGAACTTCACTCTGTAAAAACGTAACCGTTCAGCACTTTAAACAGTCGACAATGCATAAAATCAAACGGAGTTCAAACTCTAGTATTTTCTTCTTATCGCTATCTCCCTATAATCATTGCAGAGGTAATACTTACCTCAAGGATCACTGAAATGAATCTCAATCGATGTGGATATGAGCTTCTGAGTTCTCAATCTAGAACTCTATATAAATTGAAAAAGACCGTGGAAAGAAAAGAATATACAAAAATCTGTCCAACCCAAAATTAGTCGTAGGGACAACTCTGTCAAACTACAGAAAGTGTTTATAACCTGTGGGTCGGGTATCAAGTTTAGCAGGGTCAAATTACATCAGACGAGTTCTAAAATTAATTCAAAATCTGCTGATAAATAATTTGCAGTAGCTTACCTCTCTTTAACGTTGAGATCGTATTACCATTCGTCCTCCTAGAACCCAATCTTTTCTGATGGCGACCGACTCCCTACGCCAAGTTACGCCTACCTCCATACGAAAATCGTTGCAGAGGTAACAACCATAGCTAGGAAAATCTGCTTTCTCCTTTGCGATGCACAACAGGCTAATCCCTAAGTGCATTAACAAAAACATCGAAGACAGAGCCACAACTATAGGTTGAAACTCCCAAATCCCCTACCTCGTCCCAAATCCCGTCCTCCATGAAAAGGTAGGAGTGATAGTTGAATCCTCCCAATGAAATGACAAGTGGTAAATCTAAGAGTGCCAACGTTCCATAATTGAGCAAGTGGCAAGAGAGTCACAACCTTGTTCTAATGCGACGACGTGTGGAAATCAACGGTTTAGATCTAGTTCGTGGGAGATATTTGGAGCAAGTGGATTCCTCAACCGATCAATGTTCATCAATATCAAAAGATATGGCCTGGCTTAAGGCCAACACCGCTCCAAAAAACGAGGGAGGTTGTCCACCTACCAATTATAAGTGTATAGTATACAAATCTAATTAAGGCATAGAATGTATTCGTTCCCGATATTAACCCTTAGTTTTCTTTTAATATCATGTAATACAAATTTTCACTTAATAATTCATTTTCCTTTTATCGACCATATATATATAAGCATATATTTGTGTAATTATATTTTTGATAGTTATTAACATACGTTGGTATATTTCAATGCATTTCTTAAAATTAGTTGTAGCTTATTTTGGCTGATGCATTGATCTATATAAAACCTACAAAATGTCATTGTAACTATGACATCCATATATATAACTTTTAGATAATAACTACAAAATATAGATAATACCAAATATCTACCATTATATAAATACATAAGATCTGTCTCTCTCTCTATATATATATAATATTCTTCTAGTCATTTTTATTATTGATCAAGACACATAAGAACATATATTTAGTATTTGTCTCCCAATTATTAGTTTTAAAAAGAATGTACATAATACCTTTCTAAAGTTTATCTCAACTATCAATTAATTATATATATATATATATATATGATATAGCTGTATATAATAGTTATCTCGATATTTATAACTCTATAAGATACGTATTTAAATAATTAGTGACCTAAATTTATATACATAATATCCTTCACTATATAAAATATATATATATATATATATAATCTATCATTATAGTTTAATCATAATTGAATTAAAATAACTTAGGCTACAGTATGTTAACTAGATACTTAAGGTGAGTAATAATCTCAATAGGACAAACTCATATCCCCCACTCATCATAATTCAATATGATAAGTCATGTTATAATCAACAAAACACATGGTTCCCTAGTTATTATTGTTACTTATACTTGGGTTTTGTTGCATATCATTAGTCGCAATTACCATTCTTAATCTTCTAGTTTTAAACTAAGACTTATAAACATAACACTAGCTCGAGGTCCATTGGTGGAGCCTTGGCCTTGAGCTCCTCACCATGGCCATTTACAAAATTCATAATTATATTTATAAGAGTAATAACAATAGGGGTCGAATTTGAGGGATGTTACACTCCACAAGTTGATCCGATGGTTCACAGCTTCGGGCCTCAGTAAAATACGTGTGCCCGTTGTGGCGAGGCTGTGGGAGTTGTTCCGTCGTTGCGGATGAATTAGCTGAGTTCACCCGACATTGTGGATGAATTAGCTGAGTTCGCCCGATGTTGTGGATGAATTAGCTGAGTTCGCCCGACGTTGCGGCGGAACTTGGCGAGGTCGGCCCCCAAAAAAAGGCTTCGTGCCTTAGTGAAGACTCAAAAAACAAAAAACTGCTGCCCGTTGCAGTGGAACTTTGTGAGTTGGTCCGCCGTTGCAGCGAGACTCATTGAGTTTGTCCACTGTTTCGGGTGAACTTGGTGAGTTTGTCCAAAACGTGCGAGCGAAAAGACTTAACAAAAGAAAGTGCCCGTTGTGGATAGACTTGTTGAGTCCGTCCGCTGTTGCGGAAAAAATTGATGAGTTTATCTGCCATTGTGGATGAACAGGTTGATTTTGTCCATTGTTTCGGGTGAAAAAAGGTGAGTTTTAACTTAGAAGAAAAAGGTAAACAATCTCAAGAAAAAACTAACTTGCTAGAAAAACTAAGTACAAAAAGACCTCTAGAAAGTGTTTTAGTTCCTAAGTAAACTTTTCTAAACAATAAGGAGGGGCCCCAATATTTACAAAAATTTTTGGGGGGGATGTTGCAGCAACAACACACTCCTAGGATCATTTTCTTCATGCCTTTCTAAAAGATATGATACATGAACAAGATCTGTAGGTTAGCAACACAACTACAAAACTAGATTAGTGATGTTAGAATGGAACAACTATATAACTCGCACACTTAAACATTCATGCAAATGCAAATTCTATAGAACTAATTGTGGACAAAATAAAAAATTTAAACATTTAAATATAAGGAAATGGACACAACCAAACTATTTATTAAATAGTATGGTGATATCATCCCATGGCTTGCAATCTAGAGGTCTATGTCTCTCCATAATTTGTACAATTATTGATTGGTAGGTTTGGGTTGTAATTACTCGATCTCAAATTACTATATCCTAAATTGACACTCATGATCCACCTCTTATTTCATAGAACACAAAAATTGAACCCATGATCAATTGTATTAATCAAATTTAGAATGCCTCTCTGTTAACGGACAATCCAATTGGGCGAACACAAGCCGGATCTCCCTACTTCAAGTGAATCTAGAACAAATAGTATAGAATACAAAACTTATTTTCTAGATCTAGTCACAGATCGAGTACTTAGATATCGTACCTTTTAGATCACAGATCCTTCTCCTTGTTGTTGCTCCAAGTCTCGCAGTCATCAGATCTCTAGCTGCAAGACCTATCAAGACAATATGGAAACAATACAAGTAGTACAAGATATCTAAACAATAACTGATCTAAACTAACAGTTGAGGAAGAAAGTTCTAAACATTATCAATGAGACAACATTTATGGAAAGAGATTATATTAACTGTATAAAAAGTGGAAATACATAGAAAGGATGAAGCTACAACCAAAGCCTCAACGTTGCATCCTCCATCCAACATGTCCAAGCCAAGCCTCCGAGATGGTACAAGCCTCCCAATCACCAGTATCGATCCTATCAGCATAAGGGTACCATATACCTTCCCCCCTCTCATAGAGAAAGTGGGTGTTTATATAGGGATAAAGAGATAGGGTAGGTTGAGGATTAGGGGGAGATGGTTAAGGGATCTTCCCATTAGGTTAGGAACAAAAATGCCACCTCATCTAGAGCCTAGGGATAGGCCTCCACATCACTCATCTTCGAGAATGGACTTGAATATACTCTTTTATCCCAATAACTGACATCGTCACAGGTTGCATTAGGACAACTTGCGACGTCGCATGTTGCACAAGGGCAGACTACGACGACCTTGAAAAGTAGGTAAGTTAAGCCCTCCAGTCATGGGAAACTTCAGGGATGTGTTTTTACTCTAAAATGGGTTTAGGTAAAATAGCAAAGAGTTTACACAATGGTTAAGATGACGACATTATCACAATGGTCATGATGACGACACTTGGTCATAATAATGATACTTGAAATGGTCATGGTGACAACACTAGGTCAGGACGATGACACTTGCAACACTTGCGACACTTGTGACACTTTCACAAGGGTGACGGCATTTTGGTGTAACAGAATGCCCCCCAAAGCATGAAGCTGATGGAATGAGACAAGTGAAATGCTTTGTAGTAAGAAAAAATGGCAAGGACTTGCTGGTTGGAAGGAGTTGCTAGAGAAATGACCTGAGATCCACAAGTCTCATAAAACACAAAACATGGCTGCCGACCAATACATTGCAGATCCATGATAATAAAGACTGACTAAACACAATCATGGCTATTAGACACAATCATAGATCCATGATGAGATGATAACACAACCACAACCAATACAAAAGTGGATCCGTGTAACTCTGAACTGACAACACAGCCACGACCAATACAAAAGTGGATCTGTGTGTCCCAAACAATCTCCATCGCAACTTGGGAGGAAAATAACTTCCCCAGGGTCTTCAAGCTGAACCCACAATGATACGAATCTATCCATGTGATTACAATGTTTTGGAGTTGAACATGGTAGAAACCACTTGATTACCGGTCATTAATGTATACCGTTAACAAGTGCGAGGGAGATCACAATTAATGTTAATGATTCCCAAGGTATCACAGTACATATCATCAAGCGTGAATAAGTGAGTTGAAGTCAGACACAAGATGAAATCTTTCAATCAAGAGTCAATGATGTAAACTCATGTTGAAAGTAAGGTAACCTGCCATTGAGGCATGCAGGCCCAAGGTGCTTGGTTGGTTTCTAAGTTCAAACCTCGGATGATGATTTGAAGTCGACAAGGATGAACCCGTCAAAGGAGGGCCATGATGAATCCCCCATCATCAACACGAAACTCGATAACAAATGTTTGGTGTAGATCGGATGGTAGAGTAATGTGCAAGACTGACTCAAGGTAAACCAACATGATTGAAGGTATACTGACTACAGATGATGAGTAACAAATGTCTCTTGAACATGGGCATGGCATGACTTGGCAGTATTGACATGATGAGAATGATACCAACCCCTAATGCAATTGATGGTGGAAGCATTCTTTGGCTCATCCAAAGGAGCAACACGACTCATGGAATTGACAAGACTCGAGGACAAACAAATTATCCAAGTACTGAATGCAAATGCAAATGAGTGCCATGTTCAAGAGTGACTAAGTACTGTCGTAATTAAGATGTAACACAAAATCTTTCCTTTTTCCCCATCATGATTGATGAGTGCCTCATGTGTTTTTAATGAGCTTGATGAGGGTAACCAGATGCTCTATATAGCTCATCTCATAGATGAGTCCGATCCCAAATTTTTTACGAACCTAGGAAAGGAGGGGTTTGTCTCATAATGGGCCCTTCAATGTTTAAAATTTAACGAGTCCAAAGAAGGAAAACTCGGCGTCATTTCATGTTTAGAGAGTCTGAAAAGAACTTAAAGGAGACTCCAACGGTCCTTTTTTGTAAAGTTAGCCTCATCGCCCGAAAAAGGGTAAAACAACGCGAGAGAGGACTCTTCCAGTCATGATTGGCTGGAGTATTCCTTTTTCGTAATTAGTGCCTCCTGGTCCAAAAAATGGGTAAACTATCACCAGAAAGACGATCATTCAAATGATTTTACAAGCATGAAAGTATCAAGTTCGCTTGGTAATCTTTTCATATTTACGGAGTCTGAAAAGAGCTTAAAAAGGATTCCATGAACAACTTTGTCATGGTTGATGACCGAGTACGACAAAGGAAAAAGTAAACTCGGCATAGTTCCTTTTTCGTAAATAGTCTAGCGAGGCCGGATAAAGTGATAAACCTATACTCATTAGACACACCTTTTTAACTCAAATTTTTAATGAGCACGAGAATGGTATCAAAAGCACTCGGAATATTTTTCATATTTGAACCAAAGCACAAAAAAGTAAAAAGTAAGCTCAAACCACTTTTAATGTTTCAACCAGAGCACGAAAAAAAGGTGAAAAGTAAGCTCAATGCCATCTTACTGTTTTTAACGAGCTCGAAGATAGGTTGGAAGAATGCTCTTGATGTCTGCTTCATTTTTTAACGAGCTTTGTAACATAAAATGAACTATGCTCGGGATAATTTTCATGGTTTAATGAGCTTGAAACCAAGACTGGAAAGTATGCTCGAAAATGTTCCCAATGGTGAACTTTTCCCCAACATCGCATCCAGAGGTTGGTGTGTGCCCCCAACATGATTGTTGGAAGTAAGTGACTTAGCTCCAACGTGGTGTGGAGAGGCGATTGAGTTGACTTCAACGTAACTTTTAGAGGTTGAAGACATGCCCCCAAGCTTCATTTCATCCGCCTAAGGCATAGGCGGGTGGAAAGAAGGTTTAGGTACTAAGTCTACGAGGAGACTCGACTCAAAGGGAAAGGATATGTTTCATTTTTTAACAAGCTTGACACAAGATTAGAACTCTGCTCACAGGAACCTATTTCATTTTTTTAATGAGCTTGACATAGAAAGGGAACTATGCTCATAGTTTAAGGCCCATTGACGGGTTCCTTCCCAACATGATGCCCAGAGGTTGGTAAATGCCCCCAGCATGATTGCTAGCGGCTTAACAAGGTAGTGTTCCCTCAACATGATTGCTGATGGTACAACATGTGGCATGCCCCCCAAGGCTTCATTTCGTCTAAAAATGATGTTTGCTAACCCAACTACCAACTTGGATACTAATATGAAAATGTTCACCAAGGGGGGGAAAACAAGAATCAAATGAAATGAATGTTCAAATTCTAACTCTAGCGAGAGACTCGAACCGATGGGAGGGAGATCTATTTCATTTTTACACAAGCTTGAAATAGACAATAACTATGCTTGAGGGGGCCCATCTTATTTTTTAACAAGCTTGAAATGGAATAAAACTATGCTCGAGGGGGCCCATCTTATTTTTTTAGCGAGCTTGAAGTGGAATAAAACTATGCTCAAGGGGATGGTTTCATTTTTATGTAAGCTTGAAACCAAAGATAAACTTTGCTTAGAGGGGTCTATTTCATTTTTTAACAAGCTTAAAATAGAATAAAACTATGCTCCAGTGGATTGGTTTCATTTTTATGCAAGCTTGAAACCAAAGGGAAACTATGCTAGGGTGGTTGGCTTCATTTTTTTAACGAGCTTGAAACAGAACATAAACTATGCTCGTAGGGTCGGTTTCATTTTTATGTAAGCTTGAAACCAAAGGTAAACCATGCTTAAGGGTCGGTTTCATTTTTTAACAAGCTTGAAACAGGAAAATAAACTATGCTCGTAGGGTCGGTTTCATTTTTATGTAAGCTTGAAACCAAAGGTAAACCATGCTTAAGGGTCGATTTCATTTTTTAACGAGCTTGAAATAGGAAAATAAACTATGCTCGTACCCTATTCTCAGGGGGAAGAAACCACTAAAACATGTGGAACATTTAGGGAAGTCTGATGAATAGGAGTCATATGATGAGTGGGTGTCACGAAGGAAAGTTGATCAACAGTCACAATCCTCCCATCATAGGGAAAATACATCACTCGAAAGAGTGTAGACACTATAGCTTTGATAGCATAGACATAATCATGTCCAAGGAGTAGATTGAAATCTAAAGGACCTTGGACAACCATGACATCAACATAAACAGTTTTACCTCTCAACGTGATAGGTAACTACTATAGAATCCCTAAAGGTACAGTAGGCCTTCTATTAAAAGCCAAAATGTGGTCAGTTACTGGCACAAGCTGAGGAGAACCTATAGCTTACCATGTGGTTGAGGATAAAATACTAATAGAAGCTCCCTCATCAACTATCGTACGAAAGATTTCTTTATCGGAAACTCCTACAGATATTTGAAAAGGAATACTCGAAGGAAGACGAGATTCTGTTAGACCATTCCAATCAAAGGAAATGATCTCAGTACTTGGGGGGGCTCCTGTAGAAATGGACAGGGTTTCCCCTTGCCTAGGACATTCTGAACTGACTAGGAAAACATCAACGGTTTCCAATTCACTCTCACTTGGAATATAAGAATGAGACGAAGATTGTGTCATGGTAACTGCTTCAGTATGGACTTTCTTCAATGAAAGAGTGGGATCGAGTGGAGATGACAGCGACTCGATCACTTCACTCTCGGAAGAAAGAGTGGGACCAATTACAGATGAAACTGAATTGATCACTTGGTCAACCAGTGGGGGATCGAGGGACAACTTACTATCGCTTGTTGGAAGTGCCTGTTGAGAACTAGTAATATCTTCCAACCACCATGAAGCTTCATCCATGCTTGGACAAAGGTAAGTACGATGCAAGCCCTTGCATATCCAGCAAGGGTCTGCATCTCTACCCTTTCGACCCTTCACCAATGGGTCACTAGTCGAGGGAGTGTCATCAACATGATGGCCATAGGTTGACGATACAACCGGTTTGGGATTTTTAGACCACACTTCTGACACATGAGGAAGACCGGGACAATTCTTGAGAAGGTGATCACCCTTGCAAAGTTTGCAAGGGAACTTTAGCTTACGAGGTGTGCTCATAGAATGAGCGCCATTAGAGGTAGATGGTTGATGCGTGGTCTCTTTCTTGTCTTTCTTCTTTTGAATCTTCCATTTCTTCTTCTTCACACCAACCTTCTTACTAACATCAGAGTTTTTATTAGGAGAAGAGGAAGAGATGGAAGCCAATTCAACTTTCGATGGAGAAGGAGAAGGGTCATCATGAGATTGATGCACATGTGGTGAAGGACCTAGGTCCGACACGATTGGTGCACTTGGCATAACCAGATTGGAGAATAACCATACTGGTAATCCTATTGTCAATCCAGGAAGACTCAATGTAGCCATAAAGGGAGGACCAACAATTCCACAAGGGGGAATAACAAATGGCATACCTTGGAAAGGTGCCTCCTGGTTGGTAGTCCCGGAAGAGTCTCCCATATATAGACTTCCTAAGAGTCTCTAAAGTACCATACAAGTCAAGCACTACTCAAGTCTAAAAGCAACAAGCAAACTATGTGAATAGGAGTGGATTAAAAGTTTGAAACCTCACGGGATTATCAAGGCATTGCAAACTGCGATATACTGTAGGGTCCAACAATATGACACGACAAGGAGGATTGGGACTGTACCCTTGCCTGCATACCTGATTACCTGGACAGTACGTGCGTGCTAATCTCCCCGAGTGTTGTTCTAGGTGTATTACTTTGCCAAGACGACCAAATGGTTAACTCGGTTGGTTTCAAGAATCTAATGGTGTCTCCCGATATACGCAAGGTACGTGGGAGCTCAAATCCGTAGTGGTGCTATCTAATGCATAGCCATTGGCATGAGACCTTCTGATATACGTGTCGAGTATGTGATACACCCTTCAATATACGTCAAGTATGCATTATGGTACTTGGTGGGTATGTGAAGGAGCTCGATATATCGATGTACGTGGAAGACTACAATACCCCCGAACTACAGTGCTGGAAAATAACGATAGCTTCCTATTAGGAACCTATGTCAACCCTTCTCTTTACTATGTTAGTATATTGTTGTTGGACGCATATGCTTTGTAAGTCGTCCCGTAGTATTTGTTGATCCGTAGTTTATATTAGCCCATAGTATTGACCCATAGTATTTGACGCATATGCTTTGTAAGTCGTCCCGTAGTATTATATGTCCCATGGTTTTGACTCATAGTATTGGGCATAGACTTAGTATATAAGTGTGTGTTGAGGTCATTGAAGGCACCGTGAAGTTAATTGTATTGAGCTTGCTCAAAGGAGGTTGCCCCCTCGAAGTGGCCCGTGATCAATATAAAAGCGATTCTGTTCTATTATTTTTGATATCTCGTGTATTTGCATTAATTAATTATTGCAGGTACACCACATCTGCTATCAGAGCACTTTCCTTGGCACAAGTGGAATTTTTTTTTTCTTTTTTGGGCGGCGAATTTCAGATCAATTTCTGAAACTTTCTGCACAAAATCAGAAGAAACTGATTGCATATTTGAATTCCTCTTTCAAAAATATGCAGTTTCAAAAATAAAATCATCTCATTTGGAGTTCTAAAAGTGGAGATATCGCGGATTTAAAATCAGCAATTTTTCAGAATTTCGGTGACGGCCGCGGAAATTGCGGCGAGAAAATATTTTGACCGAGTGCCCAGATTTCTATTCCGCTTTCATGGGAAGAAGCAGAGTGGTTGTTCCAGTTCCGGAAACATGCTATAATAGCGATTCTGAGCAATATAGATCCAGTTTTTGAACATTGGGTGGAATTTCTGCCCAAATTTTTTCTGTTGCAGGTTCGGATATGGGAATAATCCCTATCCGCTTAACTGTGGGAAGTACTTGGGCATAAGCCCTAAAACTCATTGTGAGGAGTACCACAGGAACCCCGAAGTAGCTGGCCCATTGAGAGGACCTACCAGCGAAAAGGGCAACGACCCCTACCTGATTGACTAGCTCCCACCCGTGAGGTAAACCAACAGCTGTCGTTTGTGGCAAAGCGGTTATTAGTTTTACCTGAGCCGTGGAGTGAGGGGTACTGCCCCAATATGCAAGCTGTCAGACAGCATTGGTGGTCGAGTGAAACCCCTGAACTATTAGGAAGCCGCACATACCTGGGGTCCATATCTACTTTCAGCTGAACTATATTCGATCACTGCTGCGACGTTTCAGATCCATTTTGCAAGCCGTTCCAGATCCAGCCATTCGGCGTTGTTCCAGATTCCTTCCGAGCCGTAGCCTCTCCAGTCTGTAAAAAAAAAAAAAAAAAAAAAATCCGAGCCGTAGCCGCTCTAGTGTGAAAAAAAAAATAAAAAAATTCCTGGTTATGGTTGTCACCAGTGCAGGAGCAACAACCATGGAGGAAGCACTTGCAGCCATCCAAGCCAAACTCCAGGACCTGGATGAAAAATTTCTCAGCCTCCATCTTCAGCATTCAGCCATGAACAATACCAGACAGCCAGAATCTTTTGCAGCCACTGGGTTCTCTTCTTCTAGCAATGTTCGTGGGCCGAAGCTTGATTTTCCTCGCTTCAATGGTACTGATCCGACTGGATGGATATACCGGGCAGAACAATATTTCAGTCTGCATAATACTTTTGATGTTCAGAAAGTTCCACTTGCATTGTTTCATTTGGAACAGGAAGCCCTTCAATGGTACCGTTGGTACATCAAAGCTCATCCTGAGCCAAACTGGACAGATTTTTGCCACCTCATTTTGCCGCAATTCGGTCCTAGTGCTTTTGACGATTTCACAGGAGCACTCACTAAACTTCACCAAACTGGCACAGTGAGAGAGTATCAGACGGAATTTGAGAAACTAGCCAATCACACAGAAGGATTGTCTGATGAATTCTACAGGAGTTGTTTTATCAGTGGTCTCAAGGATGAAATCCGCTCAGAGGTCAAAATGTTTTGTCCCAACACAATGATGGAAGTCCTAAGGTTGGCTAAGCTGGCTGAGGACAAGATCGTAGCTCAACAACACTCCAAACCCACCTTTGTTCCCTTCAGAAATATGGGTTCCCAACGACCTTCGATCACGCCTGCTCCTCAACCAACTCCTATCAAGCATTTGTCTGAAAAAGAAATGCAGGCACGCCGAGAAAAAGGGCTTTGCTATAATTGTGATGAGAAATTCACTCGGGGACATAGATGTGTTCAACAAAAGCTCTATCTCTTGGATGTGGATTCTCTGCTTGCCTTAGAACTTGGTGAAGAAGCTACAGCTACAGTAGATGATCAGGTCGACATTCCACACCTTCCTGTTGACACCCCATCTCAGGATGACCCACCCGAGATCTCTCTCCATGCTGTAACCAGAGTCACCACCCCATAAACAATGCGAGTCAGGGGATACTTCAAGAATCTCCCTCTTACCATCCTCATTGATTCTGGTAGCACTCATAACTTCATTGACCCTCGGATTGCCAAACAGGATGATTGTTTTGTCCATCCTTGCTCCAACTTTGAAGTCATGGTTGCCAATGGGGGTACCTTACCTTGCAAGGGGAAGTGTCACAATGTGCGTATCTCTATGGAATATTATAACCTACGCTCTGACATGTTTGCCTTGTCCTTAGGTGGATGTGATGTGGTTTTGGGCGTTCAATGGTTACGCACACTTGGCCCCATCTTATGGAATTTTGTGGAACTTTGGATGCAGTTCAAAGTCAATGGGGCACAACACAAATTTATGGGCTTACAACCAGGGTCTCTCTGCATCATCAGTTCACATCGCCTGGAAAAAATCCTTAAGAAGAATTCACATGGTGTCATCGCTCAGCTCAATTCCATTCAGATGCAGCCATCAACAGTCTCCACTACTTCCTTGGATAGATATGCAGGTATCTTTGTTGAACCAATGTGCTTGCTGCCTTCAAGAGACCTTTCCGGTAAGAATGTAGCCACATCTACCTCTCAGCAGGAAATGATGGCTATTTTGCATGCAGTACAGAAGTGGCAGCCATACCTATTAGGGAATTATTTCTGCATCAAGACTGATCTCCCAAGTCTGGAAATTTTTTTGGAACAATGGGTCTCCTCCCCAACACACCTGCAATGGGTTATCCAACTCATGGGTTGTCCCTATGTGATCACTTACAAGAAGGGTACGGACAATATGGTGGAAGATGCTCCTTCTCGCACAATTGATGACCCAGTTTCTCTTACAGCTCCTTCTCTGCTTGTTCCAAATGGGTTGCAATATGTTCAACAGGGCTATCTCTTCTATGAACTCCATGCTTCTTCATCAACAGGGCACTCTGGGTTCTGCAAAATGTATGACCGGGAACAATGTAACTTGTTTTGGTCGGGACTAAAAATGACAATTCAACAGATGGTGGCTGACGATGATACTTTCCAAGTCAACAAGGGGGAAACGACACTCCTTTCAGGATTGCTCAAACCCGTGGCCATCCCTACACAGCTTTGGCCAACTATTTCTATGGACTTCCTAGCAGCGCTCTGGTGGTACAATACCACATCTCAAAGGACACCATATGAAGCATGCTATGGAAAAACACCGCCTGTTCTTCTTCCATACACCCTTAGCAGCTCTCCAGTTCAGGAAATTGACTCGGTTCTTCGACACTGCGATCAGATTCTTCTCATTTTGCAGGACAATCTACACATGGCCAGAATTCGCTTGAAACAACAAGCCGATCAACACCGTTCTGAGCGCATTTTCCACATAGCTGACATGGTTCTTCTTCATCTACAGCCTTCCAAGCAATCCTCCTTGACAGTCCAAAGGCGTCAGTTGCCCATAATGCAAACTGAGAATGCTACCGAGGAACCACTCCTTCAGATTCTGCAGCAATTTCTCCAACCAAAGCTTTGAGGACAAAGCTTTTTATAAGGGAGAGGGGATGTTAGGAACCTATGTCAACCCTTCTCTTTACTATGTTAGTATATTGTTGTTGGACGCATATGCTTTGTAAGTCGTCCCGTAGTATTTGTTGATCTGTAGTTTATATTAGCCCATAGTATTGACCCATAGTATTTGACGCATATGCTTTGTAAGTCGTCCCGTAGTATTATATGTCCCATGGTTTTGACTCATAGTATTGGGTATAGAATTAGTATATAAGTGTGTGTTGAGGTCATTGAAGGCACCGTGAAGTTAATTGTATTGAGCTTGCTCAAAGGAGGTTGCCCCCTCGACGTGGCCCGTGATCAATATAAAAGCGATTCTGTTCTATTATTTTTGATATCTCGTGTATTTGCATTAATTAATTATTGCAGGTACACCACACTGCCACGCTTAAATACGTCGGAACACATCTCTAACTTACACACAGTTACTAAATGATTTTAACCTAGGCTAGCATTAATTTTATCTTGTACGGTTAGGTGGATGCATGAGGTGAATACGTAAATGTAAACATAATGCAATCCTCAACTACATGATAATGTACATTTTCCTTTTCTTTTCAATGAAAACTACTTAAGGTAGGGAGAGATTTTTCTTTCTTTCAAACCAAAAGTACTTAAGTAGTAGTGAAAAGAAGAATTCCTTCCTAGAGTGCAATAATTCTAACTTTCTGCAATAATCAGCTGAAAAGTGCAAAGAAAATGAAAGATGCAACTAATCTTAACATCGTATAAGACAAAATAATGAAGCACTTTCAATTTTCAAATGCATGTACCAAAAATGGAATTTGATAACTAAACGCTTTTCATATTTATATACAGAAAGTGAGAAGATATCTACAGCACTCTAATCTTTCAGAAATTCCCAAAGAAAAATGGCAAGCACCCAAACAACTCAAAGGCACTCAAGAGAGGCTCAAAATCTACCAAATGCAAGAATTATAACTCATTTCCTATCTTTTTACACTTGAAAAAGACACATCTAAGCTGTGGAAAGAAGGATTCCATAAACGTTTCCAATTAAATGCACGACAAAGATAAGCGCTTAACAATCTTATCTGACTCAAATGCACACAAAACTGAAACAAGCCTTTCTTCTTCTTATGATGATAAGACCAAGAATATCAAATGATCAAAATAAAGTAAGAAGAACACTTATGTTTTCCAATTTCATAAATATAGAAAAAGAGTGACAAAATCAATCTTTTCTTTGAACTAAAGTGGAGACAAAGAATCAATCTTTCCCAAAAATGATTGAATAACTCAGCATGTAAGGGAAACAAGATGCATCACCCAAGAAAGAGAGGCTTAAAAAGACATGGATATCCCACACTCTTCAAATCTTTAAAACAAGTCAATCACACCAAAGCAAAAAAATGATCTCAAAACCTTGAGATGGGTCAAAACAACTGAAAAATGTATGCAAAACACTAGTTTTTACTCAAGGGGCCAAACATGAATCCAAATCTCAAAAGACCCAAAAACCAATACAAAGAAGACAAACAAAACACTGCTGGACAAAAGGGTCTTTGCCTGGAAGGTACAGTGCAGAGGAGCCTGCCCACAAACCAAAACTCAAATCATAAATGGAGAAAAGGTGCCTGTATGGAAAAAATGGCAGATCGGCGCACTCTGTGCTTATACACAGTGCAACATCGTACTTTACCAATGCAGGAAGTGCGATGGTGTCACAGTATACCAATGGAAGGATTATGACGAGAAGCCAATAGACAAAGAACAGAGATAAAAAATGACACAGTGTCGCTCTGGGTACACTAACCAGGTGCGACAGGTGAGATCTAAGTCCAAAAATGAACCAATTCTCCAAATAATGAGTAATGAAGTGGTTTGAAGATGAGAAGTACAAACTCAGAGGAAGGTAATCAGACTCTTCAAAGTGAAGATCTGATGGTGAAAGGGATTAAGAAGCAAATGGCCAAAGAGATGGCTTGGAAAAGCAATCAACTAAAACTGATAGTCAGATTGAAAACAACAATGTTCTTCCCCAGTATGGTCGCCAAATTTGTTAATGGACAATCCACTCGGGTAGACACAATCCGGATCTCCCTAGTTCAAGTGAATCTAGAACAAATAGTACAGAATACAAAACTCATTTCCTAGATCTAGTCACAAATCGAGTACTTAGATATCATACCTTTCAGATCACAGATCCTTCTCCTTGTTGTTGCTCCAAGTCTCGCAGTCATCAGATCTCCAGCTGCAAGACCTATCAAGACAATATGGAAACAATACAAGCAGTACAAGATATCTAAACAATAACTGATCTAAACTAACAGTTGAGGAAGAAAGTTCTAAACATTATCAATGAGACAACATTTATGGAAAGAGATTATATTAACTGTATAAAAAGTGGGAATACATAGAAACGATGAAGCTACAACCAAAGCCTCGACGTTGCATCCTCCATCCAACATGTCCAAGCCAAGCCTCCGAGATGGTACAAGCCTCCCAATCACCAGTATGGATCCTATCAACATAAGGGTACCATAGACCTTCCCCCCTCTCATAGAGAGAGTGGGTGTTTATATAGGGTTAAAGAGATAGGGTAAGTTGAGGATTAGGGGTAGATGGTTAAGGGATCTTCCCATTATGTTAGGAACCGAAATGCAACCTCACCTAGAGCCTAGGGATAGGCCTCCACATCACTCATCTTTGAGAATGGGCTCGAAAATACTCTTTTATCCCAATAATTGACATCGTCGCAGGTTTCATTAGGACAACCTGCGATGTCGCATGTTGCACAAGGGCAGACTGTGACAACCTTGAAAAGTAGGTCCGTTAAGCCCTCCAGTCATGGGAAACTTCAGGGATGTGTTTTTACTCTAAAATGGGTTTAGGTAAAATAGCAAAGAGTTCACACAATGGTCAAGATGACGACATTATCACAACGGTCATGATGACGACACTTGGTCATAATAACGATACTTGCAATGGTCATGGTGACAACACTAGGTCAGGGTGATGACACATGCAACACTTGCGACACTTGCACAAGGGTGACGACATTTTGGTGTAACACTCTCTAATTGTTCAGTTTATGTGGGAGTCCAATAGTGATGGCATTGATTCATATCCACAAGTGTTTCCTCTACAAATTTCCCATGGGTAGCATGCAGTCAATTTCTCTTTGAAAATGTCAAGGTTTGGTCTCATGCATTTATCCATTTCCTTCTATAGAAACACATGGATTCGTAATCAAGGAAAACAAAATTATGTAGTCTTAATATTTTGTAGCAACACAATGTTTCCTAGGGATTAACACCCTATTCCTCTTTTTGGAATTTGTGCCCTCCTCCACTCTTGCTACAACCTCTTCCTCTTTCTGTTTACCTCTCCAAAGTTATCTCAATCAATGTGTCTTTCTAGAATCCTTAGGTCTCTTTTATAATTTCATTAATGACTCTTCAACTACCTCCATATCTCAACTATCAAGATTAGATCTTGGCCTCACTAGATCTATGGTTGTGACTTAATCTCTCATTGAGATGACTTAAATCACTTAAGTCAATCAAATATTATAAAAGTCACTTTAGTCGTTAAAAATATAAAATTTACTTTATATAGTGTTCACCTAGAGAGTCACTTTTTGGACCACTTCTACATGCTAGACACATAGCCTATGTAGCAGTACCTATTTGAGCTACAAAAACTAACACTCCCTCTTAGCGAGGAAGGTAATTCTAGAACCTCCACTTGTATTTGTCTCCAACCCAATCACTCCATCCACTGCTATAGTTTTTCCATCTAAACCATAAATATTCCCTACCACCTGCACTAGATCCTGTGCTAAAGACCAGTTCCTCCAAAACATGCTCGGAGTAGTATCCTCAAAATTATGAGTATCCAACTGATTCATATCATACTAGATGACACTCCTGATAGTACTAGAAGAACCCATACAACCAATTGTCCCTAATGTTGGCACATACCCTAAATCCAAGATCCCCTCAAACCTAACCACAGGCTGTCCCAATAATCTATACAATATCCCATGTCTGACACCAAGCACTTTTGTTGTGTCCAGGGTAGCTCCCTCTGGATATATAAGTGCCTATCCACGCCATAACACCATAATATATCCCTCATATTCCAAATCTAATACTGAGAGAAAACTAACCTTCAATTCCAGTACAAATAACACCTTTGCCACCTCCAAAGATCGTCTTGACTCTAGGTGAAATATGACACATCCAACCCTCTTCATTACATGCATGGTACTAGTCCCACAAAACACATGAAAATCTAATTCTATCTTTGAAACACTAAGGAACACCGACCTCATTCCCATCATATGGATAGATGCACAATTGTCCAAAATACACGCTCCAATGTCCTCAAACTCTACACTACCATTTCCCGAAAGACAAGAGACCAGAGAAAATTCCTTCTCAGAATTCCTAGCAAAGTCCTCAATATTAGCTGATGTTGCTTTTGTGTCTTATGCTTTCCCTTCTTCATTTTGTTTGGATGTTGAATCGCATAGTGGTCAATCTTGTGACAAGCAAAGCATTTAACTTTTTTCATATGTTTATTTCATTCACCTTTCAAACTAGACCCACAACTAGGGACTTTCTTGGGCCCCTACTTGCTCTTCCCTATAAGAGAAACCTGGTCCTCACCATACCCATGATGCTGGTTTGTGTGGTTGGATCTAACTCTCAACTCTTCCTATATGAAATCATCCCAAAGTACATTTATCCCATGTAGGCATGTTCTCTCTAGTAATGATCGCATGCACAAAGTCTATCCATAGTTGTGAGAAAGCATTCAAGGCAATTATAACCAACTCTATATCATCCACTGTCTCACCAACAACACCCATCTCATCATGTACCTATGAAACCTCGGTAAGGTATAATGTCACATTTCCATTCTTTGTCATCTTAGTATCTCTCAGTTTCTCCCTCAAAACAATTTTCCAATTTTGATTATGTCTTTGGTATAGCTCCATCAAATATACCCACATATCAAAAGCATTCCTTTTACTAGCCACATAAAGCATAATGTGGTCTTTCATTGCATCAAGAATAATACATTCTTTCTTGTTATATTAATCCAATGGACCAGGATCATTGGTGATATCCCATAAATCAAATTCCTTCAATAGCAAATTGATCATCTCCTTCCATGGAATGAAATTTGATACACCCTCTATCCTAGACACTCCACTTCTAAACCTTTCATGATAGGTTCCTTGTAATCTGGAAGAGGACGTTGAACGATCATCGCAGGGTATTCGAAGGAGAGGTGCCCCCAAACAACAACGACATATAGTTGAAGTCATCAGTGACATGAGTTTTTCAGGTAATCATAAGGTGCATTTTCCTTTGGATGTTAAGGTTCATCAGAATTCTTTGGCTGGGGGTTTTGTGAAAAGTAAAGGCAATGGATTATTGAAGACTTGGCTTGTCACAAGGGTTGTAAATAGTGGTAATTTTCTTGGGGGTTCTAAGTATAACCATTCTGGTCAGATAAATATGGCAATGGGTGGGAGAAATGACAATTATCATAGTGTTATGCAAATTTGTCCAAGTTAATTAATCCAGTTTTTGGTAATAGCACTGATGATTAGTTTATAAGAAGCCAAGGGATTTACTGGTTTCCATCGCGCAACCTGCCCATTGTCAAGTGGAAGGAAGCAATGTAGTGTTGGAAAATGAAAAAGAATACCACAAGAGGCATAAAGTCAGTGAAATGAATTCCAAAGCCCCCAAAGTCATTGTTCTTGGTACCAAGCAACGCTTCTGTGAGCAGTGTAGCTAGCCAAGAGTTTAATGCACCTCATTGAATTCTCTTGTGTTTTAGGTCAACGTGGATCGATACATGCTATTATAATTTGATAATACATATGAATACTTGGGTCTTTATGTTATGTGGCGGTGCCTATCTAGATTCCACGGCATAGCAGAATTTGACGATGCAAAGAGAAGTTGCAGAGGTTGGCAGAACACAGTGAATGATGAAGGAAGAACTCATTCGATTCATTGGCTAACTCCAACAGCCGAGGTAATTTTTATATATGTAAGTTTAAATTTCTTGTTACTATAAGGAGAATATGTGCATGTATTCAAGCACAAGTTCATGAGTTAACAACGCCACACTTTTTGAAGACTTTAGTTTTAGTTTTGTTAGAGGATGATTCTTTGATTTGGCCTAGTCAAATTTTTAGATGATGAGTGTTCAAAAATATACATTGTTTACCTTCTGGGTTTCAGCTTTGGACACATTCATCTTTGGCGTCATAGCATAGGATGCTTTTTTTTTCAATTCCTTCAATGCCATCAAGAATGGTCCTAAGTGAGCACGTTTTTTCATCCTCAATCCATACTTCCAAATTTATAGCCATAGAGTGTACTATCCCGCTTTGACCATTTATCTGACTTCCATTTAAACTATAAACCTTAAAGTGACTTCTCAAACTTATGTATTAATCTCCACAAAAAAATTTATTATCCATAAATTTTAGCAATTGTAGACTTGTTCCTCCCAATCAAATAGATTGAGCACAACACAATGTAGGATGGGATACACATTAAACTTGTTCCTCCCAATCAAATAGATTGAGCACAACACAATGTAGGATGGGATACACATTCACGTGTACAATTTTACAAATCCAAAGTTGTTAAGGAAACTTCCTTTGAGCCAATCATCATGCATTTTCAAGTTATACAAATAGTATATTTTCCTTGTTATATTGATAGAGTTGATTAACTTTTTTTGAGCAAGGAGATCAACAACAAAAATTAAAATATGTCAATTGGTCTTTCATTCTGAATCAACCACATAAATTAAAAGATGCTAATTGGTTTGCTATGCCCCTCTTTTTGAATTAACCTTCTAGACTTTTAAGGCATTTATGCATTTTTCTCCTTAATATCGAAATCATGTTTTATTTTTTTCTCTCATCTCTTTGGTTGTTTCTAGTTTTGAAAACTATTTATCTTTATTTTTTTCACATTTATCTTATCGAATTACATCAACCGCTTTAATGTCTTCGTTAATTATTTATCTCATACACATTCTCCAAGATTAATTAATCTATTAATGAGCATCTTTAAATTAACCTTAATATTGATACTTTTAGGGAACTCGTGCGATTATTTCTTCTTATCAACTTATGGTTAAGGTGTACTATATACTTAAAAAAAAAGTGGCTTCCATAGTTGTTTCTCTAATAAATATTCTATCAACTTATGGTTGAGGTGTAATATATATACTAAATATAATCCATAGATTAAAAAAAAGTTTTTAATTTTCCATAATCAAATGGTTTTGGATTTAGACTTAGAAAGTAATTAATTAATAAAATAAAATTGTATTTTTTTTTAGGCCATTTCATCTTCAACCATGATTGGTCATGATTTCGATTTTCTTAATGTTTTATTGTTAAATTTGTGTATAAAGAAAAAGGATTGCAATCTTTTAATTTTAAATTTATATAAATTTAATAAAATATAGCATATATAAACAAACTAGTATAAATTTGTATATTTGCTTTTCTCTGATTTAAAATATTTAATTAATTTAGAATTAAAATGAATTTACACTAATTATTAATAATAAAAAGTCCATTATTAAGTGGTATGATTATATTTTTCTATCTTTTGTTTATTTTATATTAACAATTGCAATTCATAAAATATGCAAGAGTTGTGTGGATAGAAGTCAAGTAAATAAGTAAATGTCTAAATTTAAATTTAAGATGAATTTATATTCATGTATTTTATTAATTATTTTTGAGTTTATTGATCCTTTCCTAAAAGCTAGATTTCATCTTTTTCCATTTTAGATATATTATGTATTTCTTTTACTGAAAATGTAAGGATAGATTAAATATCAATTCTTCATATCCATAACGAAAATAATTCAATGTGTTAATTATATATCCATTCCAGAATTAAAATAACTTTCAACCTGTTATTGCCATAACAATTCATAAATGGCTTTCAAGGTTTTGTATAGCCTCAACTAAATGCCATAGTAAGTGTTTTAAGTGTTTTATTGGCAAAGCATCTTATAATTCCTACTAGTTTTTTAATGGTAGAATCTTGAAAATTGTTGGAAAGATAAAAATGTCTATCTTTAGCTTACTTCGATATTCTCTATTTTTAAATTTCCAAAAATTACGATTGCAAATATATTGATTTCCAACTACAAATTATGTTTTAGTGAAAACATATAATCAATTATTATTTTTTGTTTGCCTCTATATCTAATGTCATTGATAGTTCGTAGATTACTACAATTCTACAATATATATGTTTATGTATTAAAATGAAAAAGAAATCAAATCAAATCCTTATGTAAAAAATGAGATCTACACCTCATAAGCTTGTAAAATATAATATGAAAAACCCAAACACTAAAATTTTCATTTAAAAAACCAAGACTTATGTAAAAAATGAGATCTACACCTCATAAGCTTGTAAAATATAATATGAAAAACCCAAACACTAAAATTTTCATTTAAAAAACCAGGACTTATGGAAAATGAGAAGACGGTGGGCCTAAAAGCGTTATGAGGGATATAAGTTATTTTATGAAAGTATATATATGTTATGATTTTGGTAATTTCATGACTATTTGTTTGGGATGGACATGGGAATATTTTGGAATTCTATTTTTAAATAAAGATGGGTTTTATCTATATTATATTTTTGAAAAGAAAATATAATATAGATAAAACCATTTATCTAAATTTTATATAGTAATTTTTCAGAATTATTAACACAATGTCTAAAAATGTGGAAACATTCATATTAAAAAAAATAAAATATACTATGCCATCAATCCATTTCTACATGTTTGGGGTGAGGTTCACTATTACCACATAAAAGATTTGGGTAGTCATGTTCTTTTTTTTTTAACGAAAAACTGCATTTTCTTGCTATTCATTGAGAATCAGAGAAAATCAAACATTACATTACAGTTTCATCTCTAGAGCAGAGATGAAAACTGAAAATAATTATGCAATAGTCATAGACAGACAAACATACATTTTACTACGGCCATGCAAAAAACTGCTTTCCGAAGCTTGGCAAAAAAAAATAAAAGACATACAAGCGTTCTTGTGGACACTATCAGATTATCCGCTACTTATTCAAACAAAGGAACTGAGCCTTTCCCAACCAAGATCCCCTCTGAAAACTCCTCATAAAGAAAAATACCTTTAGGACATGAATTGAGATAATGCACTCTTGGAGAGGGCATCCACTTATGAATTAAATTCTTCGTGGACATGATCAACCTGAAGATCCACAAAAAAGGACAACAACTCTTTAACTCTTTCACACCAGTGCTCTAAGGAGAGGACATGAAGCTTACAGGATCCCTTTGACCAATTAACAATAGTCAGTGAAGGGTGATTCCATGAAGATGGGTAACTCTTTTTGGCCAAATATGACGGTGAATTTTTTTTTTTTACCCATGTATTAAATTGAATCCCTCTAACTCATACTTGCCACATGAATTTTGACATGCGGTTGAAAAACGAAATGTAGAGAATTATGTTGGCTTTCCAATGATATTTTTTTCAAAATATACCAATGTCATTTATTGTGTTGAATTTTAATTTAATGAAACGTGTGTACTTAAAAATTTGACGAGCAATTAACAAGTAGTTTTTGTGTGTGCATAATAATTTAATGTTAAAGCAATAATTTTAAAAAATGAAATATGTGAACATGATCTAGACAGAATGCACTAGTGATTACATATTTTTCGTTTAATTTTTCTCGAAAAATTATATTTATTATTATTTTTCGAAACTGACCAATGAATATTTTAGTCGCATTTTGCACATGTGTGTGTGTGCATGAAATCTTTTGATTGTTTACATAATTTGCAAAACTAAAAATACCATTTTAAATAGGACGCGTTTGTCTAGTGCTTGTGTATTTTTTTAAATTTTTTGGATGTGTATTTTGAATGTTGTAGATTTATCTTTGAGCTCAATCGAAGTTGTCGGTAGGGTTTTTTAGGGCAAGTTTTAGTAGAAATTTAAAAACAAAAGACATATGAAGATAAAAATTCGTAAATTTAATGTATCTAGATAGAGGATTCATTAACGAATCCAATGGTATCAAGTCCGCTCATTAATGTGCATTTAATGACATGGTTTAACTCTCTGGAAGGCAGACAAAACTTTCATTTTGCAGTGAAAAGAGCTCTCGGTCTTTTTTTTAGGCCCTCGATTGAGCTATTAGCTCGATCGAGGGTTCTAACTAGACCTCGATCGAGGTATGTTCAAGCCCTCGATCGAGGGTCTATAAAATAAGCTTGATCGAGGGTTTGTCTGTGTAAAAAAAATATAAAAACGAACCTCGGAAAGGAGTTGGAAACAATTAATGTTTCCAACTACCCTTCCCTCGTAAAAATATGAACCAACTTGTATATATTCAGCAAACAATTAATCAAAAACAATATTTTAACTCATTGCTAGTTTTTTTTCCATTAGAGCTTTGTCATTTTGATCTTATTGAATTAGAGCTTTGTCATTTTGATGTTGTTGAATTAGAGCTCATTAAACATGTAATATTTCTTTGTAGGCATATTTCAAGATTTCATACTAACATATTTTTGTTTGTTATAACAATTTGAAGAAATTTTTGTTTGTTTTCATTGTAGATTGATGGGGAACCAAAGAAAACGACAAATAAAACATGCTAGACAAAAAAATGACAATGAAGAGCGTGAGAAGAATAGAGAACAAATGAGACAACAAAAAGAAAGCTTGAGAGAAGAAGAAGATGCACATTTGGTGCAACAAATTCCAATGGACGACAACCAAGGTAAATTATTGAATTACATGCTATCATAATTTAAATATCATGCTACATAATTTACAAAATTAGTAACATTTTTCCATTAAATTTGACTAAATTTCATAATTTAATTTGTTTCATATTTATTTGTATTGATATTCTTATTTATTTTATCCATTTATTATTTAAATTTCAAAGTTTGGAACAATTTTATGTTAAATGAACAATTTTCAAGTGGCTAACAAATGAGATTGGAACAATTTTCAAATGAAACATGTACATTTAGATTATATTTTCATGTTAATATTTACATTTTTTATCTATTTTCAAATTATTTCAAAGTTGCTAACAATTTTCGAATATCATGCTACATAATTTGCAAAATTAGTAACAATTTTCCAATAAATTTAACTAAATTTCATAATTTAATTTGTTTCATATTTATTTGTAATGATATTCTCATTTATTTCATTCATTTGTTATTTAAATTTCAAAGTTTGCAACAATGTATATGTTAAATGAACAATTTTCAAGTGGTTAACAAATGAGATTGGAACAATTTTCAAATCGAACATGTACATTTAAATTCTATTTTCATGTTAATTTATGTACATATTTTTATTTATTTTCAAATTATTTCAAAGTTGCTAACAATTTTCAAACATCATGCTACATAATTTACAAAATTAGTAGCAATTTTTTAATAAATTTAACTAATTTTCATAATTTAATTTGTTTCATGTTTATCTGTAATGATATTCTCATTTATTTCATTCATTTCTTATTTAAATTTCAAAGTTTGCAACAAATTTTATCTTAAATGAACAATTTTCAAGTGGCTAACAAATGTTATTGGAACAATTTCCAAATGAAACATCTACATTTAGATTATATTTTCATGTTAATATGTACATATTTTTATCTATTTTCAAATTATTTCAAAGTTGCTAACAATTTTCAATGTTATTGTCCAACAATTTTCAAATCAAATGTACACTTGGATTATATTTTCAAGTTAAAATGTATATATATATTAACTATTTTCAAATTTCTAAGTTACTAACAATTTTCAAATTAAATGTACACTTGGACACTATTTTCAAGTTAAAATGTACATATTTAACTAATTGCAATTTTCTAAGTTACTAACAATTTCAAGTTAAATGTAATTTGAGCAATTCTTGTTTTGTTATTTGTTAAAAAAATATAAATGTATAGCCTCAATGTGAGCTCCAAGTGTGATTGAAATAACTATTAATGTCTAATTTTAACTTACCCTCATTTTATTTGAAATGAACATTATGATAGTTATGTATTAGTTAGAAAAGTCAATTTGAAAACAAATGAATGAATGTTTTCATAGTTATGGTGGTTGGCAATATTTTCATAGTTATGAATATTTGAAAACAAATGAATGAAATATTTTCATTGTTAATGTATTTCCAATTCATGTACCAATTTTTTCTATCCATTAATGTAGGGATAAGTTAACTTTTTTTTCCTATAGTAGGTATATAATTTATATTTCAAAATTTTAACAATTTTCAAGTTAAATGGATAATTTTCAAGTTAAATTGATAGTTATGTATAATTAGTTGGAAAATTCAATTCACACGCAATTTTCAATTTGTCAATTTCTACATCAAATTTCAAGTTACTAGTAATTTTAAAGTTCAATACCCAACTATCAAGTTATTAATAATTATCTTGAGTTAAATATATATACTTGATTTTCAAACATTACTAGCAATTCTCAAACTAAATGTACAATTTCAAATTACATGTACATATTTAGTTATTTTGAAATTAAGTTACAAGCAATTTTCTTGTTTTAATGTATTTTCAATACTTGTACCGAATTTTTCTCAAGTCACTAGCAATTTTCAATTTGTTAATTTACATATACAACAAATTTCAAGTTACTAGCAATTTTAAAGTTAACAGTACAAGTTAAGTACCAATTTCAAGTTACAAGCAATTTCAAACTTTACTTCTAGAACAATTCTCAAGTAATTAAGTTAGCAATTTCAAGTTACAAGCAATTTCAAACTTTAGTAGCAATTTCAAATTTCAAGTTACTAGAAATTTCAATTTTTACTTAGAACAATTCTCAAGCTAAATGTATTAGTTGGAAAATTCAATTCACACACAATTTTCAAATTTTCAATTTCCACATCAAATTTCAAGTTACCAGCAATTTTAACTTATTCAATGCACAACTATCAAGTAACCAATTTTCAATTTGTTAATTTACATGTTATGTAGGGAGAGATTATGGTTAGACATCACATCATGGTGATCAAGAATCACATGACCCTGTGCTCCGTCATGATTATGATCAGCCATCACATGACACATTTCCCTCTCACATTGAAAATATAATTGGGAGTTGCAGTGGGGTTGGAACGGGTGGAAATTTTCTAGAGGATTGTGCAGTTGTTTTTGCACAAGAAGAGATTGGGAACTCGATCCCTAGTCGGAGAGTTAGAGAGCATGTCAATAACATAATCAAATCATATTTTGAACAACATTCAACGATGGCACAAGATCAAATCCTACATGGGTTGATAAAACACAAATAAATGAAACATGCCACAAAGTTGTTGGGTTTTCAAGATGTTAAAACAAAAAAGACATGCGAGAATGCAATATAAAATGTAAGAACTGCATTATCTTCATTTGGAAAATCAAAAAACAATGATACCCGAGATGCTCGTAGGGAAATTACAACAGCTGTTGTTGCACAAAGCACCTCAATAAATCGAATGGTATCAACAATGGAATCATTGCTCAATGTTTCAAAAAGAACATTGCTCAAATATACTAAATTCAGGGTCCGGATAGATGAAAATGATGAAGCTGCTTGTTGGGCTCTTATCTGTAGGGAACCTTATCAAGGCAGGATGGTAGTAGGCATTAGAGAGAAGGTGATAGAGTTTTGGTATATCCATTCTCGTGCTATTCCAGATCGAAAGCATGTCCTGTGACAACGTTTATCCAAAGGCATTTATCAAGAGCACTATAAGCATGTGATGGAGCTGGCAGGAGTTGCACTTTACGAGGAATTCCAAGAAACTAATCATGGTGTTCAAATATCATTTAACATATTCAACAAATTAAAACTGTGGTATATTAGGCCGAATATGATTCGCGACACTTGTTGCTGTCGGTACCACATTGAATTTCAACTATACTATGACACATTTCTGGATTTTTTCAAAAGGCACTAGAACGGTGTACTAGCTCCCCACACAATGCAAGATTTTATTTGTATGATACTATGCAATAGGAATCCTGAACATGTGTTTTTCAATAATAGGTGTGTAGGTGGGAGAAAATGCCATGAATATGGTGATTTGACATTATTCCATAGGAACTTTCCTATTGATCCAACACACCGTGGATTTTCAGATATCACAGTTAAGTGGAAGAGGTACGAGTATGTCACCATGAATCCATCATCTTCTTCATCTGTTCCATCTAAGAGGATCGACTTGCTCGAGGATGAAATTCCTGTTTAAGATTTCATGGAGAAGTTTCAAAGTCAGATTTATAAATACATAAAGCACTCTCATAGGTCCAGGTGCCAAGCTTCAGAATTCAAACATTCTCGTGAGGTATTTGAGCCAGGCACAATCTTATCAGTGATAGACTTTGCTGAGAACTACACTTTTTCTCCTCAGAGAGAGATACAGAGTGAGTACTATCACTCCGACCAGGTGTCTATCTTCGTACATGTATTGTACAGACAAGCTCAGGAAAGCATTGATGGTAGGAATAGCACTCCTCAGTCACATGAAGTGATCAAGGAGTACCATTTTTATGTTAGTGATGATCATGAGCAATGAGCATGACACATTGTTCGTTCAACACTGCTTTGGGTTGATTTATGATTCATTCAAGAAGAGAGGCGTATCATTTACTGAACACTAGATTTGGACAAATGGGTGTGCATAGAAATTCAAATCCGCATGCTCATTTTATTGGTTGAGTCGCCTTCACAAAGAGACGGGAATCTGACACACCTAGAGCTTTTTTGAAACAGGGCATGGAAAGGGTGTGTAGTGCCCCTAGACTACCATAGACATTGAGGGCACCTGCTGAGTCACCTGATTGTTTGAAGCATTAATAAAATAGCCGTATGATTTTTGAGTATATTTATGATTACGATTGATTGATATATGTGCATTTTGGTAGTTATTGTGAATGGACAATTTCATGTTGTTTAACGATTAACTTTGATATGAAAACTGTACATATGAATGATGCTTAACGACTAGCTGTGCAACTGATTATGTGATTAGATGAATGAGTAATGATTGAGTAAATTATAGATGCTTAATGAAGCAGCAAATTTATAAATCAAATTGTGATTATTGAGGACAGTTACAGTCTTACCTCTGCGACTTGGGAGGACGCAACTGAGATGCGTCATAGCTTTCCATTTTTATTCTGAACTTTGGGATGAAGTTCTAAATAAGTAGGGGTGTATGTAGTGCCCCTAGACTACTATAGACATTGAGGGCACCTACTGAGTCACCTGACTGTTTGAAACATTGATAAAATAGCCCTATGATTTTTGAGTATATTTATGATTACGATTGATTGATATATGTGCATTTGGGTAGTTATTGTGAATGGATGATTTCATGTTGTTTAACGATTAACTTTGATATGAAAACTGTACATATGAATGATGCTCAACGACTAGCTGTGCAATTGATTATGTGATTAGACGAATGAGTAATGGTTGAGTAAATTATAGATGCTTAATGAAGCAACAAATTTATAAATCAAATTGTGATTATTGAGGACAGTGCTACTAATTTACGTTTGTAAGAAATGTGTGTAGCGACAGGTGAAATGGTTCATCGACGGACACACAAAGGAATATGAAGGGTCGTAGAGTATGGGTAAATCACACATAGGGAGAGCGATGACGATGTCAACTTCCGACGGAATACCACGCTTGAGTAGATAAGCACCAATCTGCTTGCTCAAGAGGAAAGTGTGAGGGCGTACGAGGTGGGCCACGACGAAGTTGGTCACGTACGAGTTGGGGGGAACGCAGTGAGAACAAACTCACTCCTCAGTGCCATTAGTCCCTAATAGAATGTAGACGGAGGATGGAAGGTAATGGCTCCTGAGATCCCTACATTAAGTTCCCACAAGTCAAAATGGAAGGATGACGGCAAAAGGGCCCAACGGTGAGGTACCCTGCCAAGAACAGAAAGAGTGGATGCAAGGACCCAACGATGTGGTACCTTGCCGAGGAATGGAAACTACGGATGAATGGAACCGACGGAGTGGTGCCATGTTAGGGAAATGAAATTAATAAACAAGGAGGCCCAATGGCGCAGCACTGGGGTCCTAGTAAAAGTTGATTGCTAAACTTAACTGCATTGAAACGTATAAGTTTGCACCTAGAACATTACTTAGAAATGCATTTGAGTACTTTAGGCATTTGCACATAAATGATTACTTTGGAATTTAAATAATATTAAGTGTTATTTAGAAATTTGCACATGAAAGGATATTTCTGATTATTTAAAAATATTAAAAATATTTATTTAGGAGCAAAATGGAATCCTAGGCATGGACACCTAGTCAACTCCACCTACACCACAAATCTAGGAGTTAAGTGAAATATCTAGGGGACAAACATGAGCAAACTTAGGGATGTTGGTGCATCTCCTAGAGAAACTAACACATGGATGGGTGAGTTTTATTAATTTATTAATTTAATCAAATCAATATTTTTGCATGAAGTGACATGTGTCGCATGAGATTTTCCTTTATAAGAAAGGCATTGGGAATGGGTAAAAGGGCCCAGACCCTGGATGACTATCGTAATTTTGAGTTACCTCATGACTTGCTGCTATTGAGGGTTTGGCTAGAAACTTTGGTGGGGGGAAATCCCAAGCTGAGTTTCTTGAATATTGTGTGTGAACTTTACGACCCAAAGCTTAGGGGAGGCCATGCGACTGAAAGCATGAGCCTATGGTTGGGTGGCGAAGCTAACGGTTGCTTCACCAATGGTTAAACGAGCTTTGCTGAAAGGATCCTACGGAAGACGCGGATGAAAATGAACCAACTGGGTCGGGTTGATAGGTTAAGGTTTGGTTTATCTTTGTTAAGTTATTCACGCTTTTTATTTTATTTTTCTAGTAACTATGATAGCTAATTTGTTTGTATGAAGTTGTTAAAGTTTCAGGTTCAGTTCAGGGGGACCCTAAGGGAAGGGGTTCTACAGGGTGAACATGATGGCGCAGATGCATGTGTGAAACAAGCACTTTGGAGGTACCAGATGAGTCATAGTGCAACTTGACTCAAACCCTCCATGGAAGTAGTTGATTGGTGCACATGTCATTTGGGACATCAAGGCCGCGAACAAGCAAGGCCGGTGTGCAGGTAATAAAATCCAAACTCAATTAATAAGCTAATAACATTCAATATCATCATTTCCAAAAGAATACATACTCAATAGGAATTTACATATGACAAACTGAATTCCATGCAGGTTCTTTTGGGATGTTTCCCTTGGAGATGGGAATAGATCCATGCCGTGGTATTGTGAGACCATACCTGGTACGAGGGAATTACATTCTGTTCGAAGTAAAGTCATGGGTGACATATTTTCCATTGAAACGAGGAAATATGCTTGTTTTTGCGATTTTTTCATTGATGCAAATAGATGCGGGCTTGATCACTGTGAAAATGATGTCTATGTGAAACCATGGAAATATGTCTCTCTCAAATACAAAGGGCCCACATCCAATTCCAACATGGCAAAAGATGCACACTGAAGAGGCAATGGTCTCATTAGATCATGATCGAGTTTATGATATGGTTCGGGAAGGTACCCGAGACTTCATTAAGTTAATTAGTTCATTATATATTACACATATACAAATGTTGTAGAAATGCACGTAGGACATTTGAATATTATTTGTAATGTATCTTGCAGGTGATGTATTCATTGTCATTGCACCCCCCCACAACCAAGAAAATATGGCATACTATTTGATGTGATGCACACAAATAAAAATTAGGGTGGTGCAACCTTACCAAGATGGGGACTTCACATACCAAACTGGAGACATGGTTCAAATAGGACACTTTTTTGAAAGAGTGAAAAAACAGGGTCCTCATATTATTTACAAATATTTTATGCCTGAATATATATCATGTCAATACAGTCATTTGGTGGTGGCAGCTCAGATACATCTAACAAAAATCAAGGTGAAGAGAGGTGAGCCAAAGAGATGGAAGATGGCAAAATCTGACCATGATCGTATTATGGAGACTTGCATTCCTATAACCCATAGGCCAGATGAATGAATTACATGTATGCCACTTGCATCATTGACATAGTTTTCATGTTGTCTTGTGTAATATTTTTTGGAGATTTTTGTGGAAGTTGTTTTATAAATGTATTTTTGTAGATGCTTTAATGCCAAGAATAAAAATACTAGATGGGAGGCTTTTGTGAAAATTGGGTCATGGTGCTCCAATGTGAATACACTTGAACGTAATTCTAAGTTTAGATTTTGATTTCAAATACAATTGTAATGTAATTGAGAATTTAAAATACATCTATACAATGTAAAATTTTAAATTGTACAATGTATTCTAATTTTAAATTTTGATTTCATATGTAAAATTATATACATTACAATCCATTCATTGTATTTCATCATCAATTACATTGTATTTCATTATCAATTATATAAAAATACTATCAAATACCAATGTATTGAAAAAATGTTTCATTCAACAATAATCAATTAGTTTTATTATTGAACATATCAAAGTTAGGACCAAATTTTTTTGCGTCTCCTTACTCCATTTAATAAAAATATTGGCACTTGGTGCTACATGGAATATAACATAGGAGATAGAGGGTACAATTCAACTAAATGGCACTTACACATAATCCTTGAATATATTTTCATGCAAACAATATCCATTGTTGGCAGAACTCACAAACATTCACTATAATTTCTAACCATCAAACCTTCTCAATTTTTGGATTACATCCATCAAAAACAATCTTTATCATGTAGTTTTGCACGCATAGGCATGGAATCTCTTTTAGGAAAATTAGTTAGTATTATATGGCCTTGCTTGCATAAAAAAACCTCAATTATCAAACCAAAACACAACTTGTACATGCCTTTGTTTTTAATAGACATGGAAAAGTAATAATGAAAGTTGGCAAGACTTTGACATAACAATTTGTTCCTTTCTTAAAATCTTAAATGACTGTGTGGAATAAAAAATGAGGTGATGCATAATACTCCATTGTTATTAGCACAAACACCACCCTTCAAATGATTTCTAAATAGAATGAAGAAACATAATAGTAAGTATCATATGTTTTTTAAATAAGATTTGGTCTTTTTTTCTTTTTACCTAGATTAGAGCACATACTTAAAAGAAAAGAACATAAAGATCACCTGCATACAATAGAACTTGTTATTACACCAAATATTTTTGAATTTGATAGAAATCTATCACAAACAATACCAAAATGGCATCAATCAATCATTGGTTGGTTGTAATTAGAGAATTTTGTCTCAAGGGATATTTCACACTCTCAATGGACAAAAACATTCTTGTATATAGCAACACATTGAATTTTCAATTGAAATTACACATTAAATTTTGCATGTAATTCAATTGGAATGTGGAAATTGTAATTGAATTATAATGTGTAGATAACATGATGCAATTGTAATTTCAATTTTCAATTTCAAATGTATTCTAATTTTAAATTTTGATTTCAAATACAATTGAAATGTAATTGAGAATTTAAAACACATCTATACAATGTAAAATTGTAAAATTTAAATTTTAGATTGTACAATGTATTCTAATTTAAAATTTTTATTTCAAATGCAACTGTAATGTAATTGAAATTGAACTTTTAAATTGGAACAACACATTGAATTTTCAATTGAAATTACACATTAAATTTGATATTTTAATTTTCAATTGTAATTGAATTGGAATGTGTAAATTGTAATTGAATTGTAATATCTAGACAACATAATGTAATTGTAATTTCATTTTTTAATTTCAAATATATTATAATTTTACATTTTGATTTCATTTATGCAATTGTAATGTAGTTGAAAATGAGCTTTTAAATTGTAATTGAATTGGAATTGTAATTTCAATTTTAAATTGTAATGTACATATTCAATTCTAAATTTTGGAAGATGTTCTGTAATGTAGACGAAATTTGCATTTTAAATTGAACTAAATTGTAACTACACATCGAGATTGAACTTTTATATTGTAATCACTGCACATTTAATTTGCATTTGAAACGACAAAACATAAATTTGTAACTGTAATAACTATATCCATATGTAATATAAAAAACTTGATTGATTTCAAATCTGATACAAAATACACATGAAGACATCAATATGATAAAATATACAAAATATCCAAAGGTCCATATCCAAAGTCCATATATGATAAAAGTCCATGTATAAATGATAGAAATCCATATCCAAAACATAAAAAGGTATAAATAGATCATCCAAATCCCCAAAATATATAAAATATGAAAATATCCAAAACACGGAAATGTATAGATCATCAACTCATTGACCACTACTCCCACGATGCCCTTGATTGTCCATGTGACTGCCCTCGTGTGTAGTAGACCAATGCTAGCTATGAGGTGGTAAACTATGAAAGAATGCCTCGATCTCTGTCGTGTCAATGGTGATATCTAGGATCTGGGTGGGAATACGGGTAGATGGCCCTTCATCAGGACCACGTGCTCGAGCTCCATCCCAATCATATGTGAAAGGCATCGCAGCATCGACACCCACCCATAGTGATGCCTGTGTAATATGCCATTACATGTAATAAGTTAGATTTATTAAAAATTAAAACTAAAACATAATTTTTAAGTTATAATTAAAAAATTGAAACATAAAGTGCAAAAATAAATTACTAAATGTGATTAAATAACATGAATTGGATGAGGGTTTTGATAGTCGGCTTTTGAAGACGTTTTTGGCTGCCATGGATCCTCACATGGCTGCTCACCTTCTTCTCCCTTGATTTTTCCTCCTCTTTTGGCCAACTAAAGGTGTTTTTATTTCCGCTTTGGATCGATGGCGGTGCCTTGGTGCGGTGACCCATTGGGTAGTGGGTTCTCTAGCTTCCCAGTGGCGGTGGGGGTGGTCTTTGTAAAGAGGGAAGCAGCTTTGGGGTTGGGCATCCTTGGTCGGGTGTTGTCGGCGGCTGCAGAGGTCTGTAGAGCTTCAGGATCCAATTATTTCTATGTTGTTGGTGGATTCGCTAAGATTGTTGCACGTTGGGGCTTTCTTTCCCTTGGATTGTCGATGATAGCTGGTAGCTGATCTTTCATTGGTGGCGGCTGCTCTGCGTAGGCTGCTACTTTGGGGATTTCTTGCCAATGGATTGGTGAGCGGCTGCCTGGGCACTGTCAGAGCTTGGCGGCGGTTACTTCCTTGCTGGGGAGCTGTTTTACGGGCTTCCTTCGGTGGTGGAGCTGTGCGATGGGGTTGCCCTGCCCATGGCTCGATGGGTAGTTTCCTGGGCTCGGTTGGCTCTCCTCGGCGGAGGTAGCCATTGCGCGATGGGGTTTCCTTGCCCATGGTTCGATGGGTAGTTTCTTGGGCTTGGCCGACTCTTCTCGGCAAAGACTCTATCCATGACGGGGAGTCGTTATTTATGTGGGCAGGCGAGGGGAGCCATATTTTGAGTGGTCTGGGGTTTTTTTCTGCAGATGCTAGTGGCTACGCATACTTTCTGAGGTTTTTGGAAGCGTTATCTTTTACATGTGCTTTCTTCGTTTAGTCTGTGGCATTTTTTTTGCTGTTTTTATTGTATTTGAGCCATTCAGGGCTGTCCACTTCATGGTTTGTAGATGTATTTTTTTTTTCAGAGGTGCCTTAGCACCTGCTTTTTATTTGTATGTAGCTGAAAAGATCGTAGCAGATCCTGCAATTTTCGGTACTGCTTAGCATCATATACACTCTTCAAGAGTGTTGAAGATCCAATGTAATTTTGTACTTGCAAGATGAAATAAAATTACACTTTTTTTCTGGGAAAGAAAAAACATGAATTGGAACATAAATTAAAACTCACATCTGTGTCTAGACCCAGCTGGTCATGACCTTGCGGTCCTCATGTCCATCATCAGGAGCAATGCCCTTTCCTTTTCCCTGTACAATTTGAAATTTATTTGAAGTCAAGATCTAAAACATAAAATCAAGAAAATCAAGAAATAAAACACAAATTATTTAAACTGAAAAATAATAAACACAAATTAAATTGGAACATAAATTATAACTTACCTCGACTACTGTCGTCCGCGGGTTGGGACGAGCGGATGGACCAACCGATGGCTCACTACCAAAGAGTTGATCCATGAATGGGGTCCCCTGCATGGAGAAATATAATACAACTCCCATAAGTATTATTGACCATTCAATTTACGACATATAATATGATGTAACATGAAAACATATATACATAATTGTACAAAAGTATAGCTGTGCTGGAGCGATGTATCTACGATACAACTAAAAGTATGCATCTTGGACTAGCTAAGCATACCCCTGTATGGACTCTCCATCCAAACGCCTGAGCAGGTCATTATCGACCCACTCTATCTCTATCTCTGTAGGTGCAGGGGGTGGTCTAGATTCCTCTCCATGCACAGCAACAATATCACTACCCATGGCAGTGAACAACAACTCTGCAAGGTCATATCTAGCCTCTGCAGCTATCTGGGATGACTATGCCATGTCTGTCAACCTGAACATCGTCTTGTCTAGAATAGGTACCAACCTCAGAGGGGATGGCATGAAGGTGGGGTCTCTACGAGCTCCAGGATGTTGGTAGGAGCGTCCCCTACCAGCCCCAAAGAACTCAAACCCTATGCTGGTGTAATCTGGGTGCATATCCAAAACAAACTCTGCATAGATATGTTTTGCAAAGTACAATGGGACCTGTTCATGGTGGGGGAACACACCCCACGCTCCAACGAATCTATAATAAAAATAGGGTACAACATCCTCCAACTTAAACTCCTTGAGTCTAAGCGGTTGAACGGAAGGGCATTCAGGAGGAATGTCGAACAAAGTACCCTTGACGTCATGCCCTCTTATGGCGACTTTGACATCCTCCCATTTGTGGGGCCCAATGACATCCCATCTCCTTCTCTACCATGCAAAACAAAAAATGTCACTAAGAGGTCCCACCCTCTTGTAGAGGGCCAACATCTCATCCATTGTCGATAACATCATGATCAATGATCGTCGAGTGGGGGAGTCCTCCCTCAATGTGAATACACATGAGTGCACCTAGCCTCGTTGGGTAGTGATGTCAGTAAGAGTGGTGCGTATGCTCTCATCATCATACGATCCCCCTGATGGACCTACGATCCAAACCAAAACACAAATGTTACTAAAAATATATATTATAACTTGCAACTGAAATTCAATGCATTATATACTAAAAATTTACTGAAAATGTATCTAACAAAAAATGTGCACCTGATGCACTCGTGTATTGTTGCACATCCTCCACCTGGGGATCAACATGTATGTCGTCAAGATGAACCGATGCACTATCTATCCTGATTCCACCACCAATGGCAACCGACCCCGGCATGGCATCACTCCTCGGTGAACAGGAGAGGTGTCGATGGCTGCCTTGTTGGGCGACATCAGATCCTCTCATGCTTCGCGGAGCACGAAGCAATGAAGCTCTCTCTTGAGGACTCTCTGTATCACATTTCAATTTCTAATTCTATTTCTCTTTCAAATTTCACATTTCAAATTCAAATTCAATTTTCAAATTCTATTCCAAATTTCACATTTCAAATTCAAATTCAAATTTCAAATTCTATTTCAAATTTCACATTTCAAATTCAAATTCAAATTTTATTTCAAATTTCACATTTCAAATTCAAATTCAAATTTAAAATTCAATTCAAATTTCAAATTCTATTTCAAATTTCACATTTCAAATTTGAATGTCAATGGTCTTGGATGTCAATGGCAAGCATGCAGATTTGTTTAGCAAATGTATAGACATGTTTAGCATGTGATTCAAGGTACGTAGGGATTTACTTGTCAGCTTTTCATTTTCCATTAATGAAGAATTTATATTGAATATATCTTGGAAATTGTGATGGGCCTCTAAGTGAGATGAAATTGTTGTTGAGGGTGGTTGAGAGGGTACCTATTGTCCATGTGGAATCTAAGCTAGAGAGATGAATCTCCTTAGGTGGACCTCTTTATCACACTAGAGGGATTTCAAATTCTATTTCAAATTTCGCATTTCAAATTCAAATTGAAATTTCAAATTCAATTCAAATTTCATCTTCAATTTTCAATTTCAAATTCCAAGTTTCAATTTCGATTTGAATTCTAATTGCATTTCCAATTCTCAATTTTCATTTCCCATTTCAATTTCAATTTTCGATTTTCAATTCGAATTTCATTTCAAAATTTAAATTCAATTTCAATATCAATTTCCAATATCAATATCATTTTCATTTTCAATTTCAAATTTACATTTCAATTCTAGTTTCAATTTCCAATTTCAATCTCGATATCATTTTTATTAGCAATGCTAGCATCATAGGGGCCTGGGAATCAAATTTAGTTGTTCAACACTTGCTGCGACAACATACAGGTATGGGATGGAGGGGAAATGGAGTCAAGCCTAAGTCAACTGGGGCTGGCTACATGCTTGAGTCTCGATAATCTACCTTTTAAATTGAACCAGAATAATAAAAGAAGTTTGTTAATGGCTAAGCTAAGCAGTGAAAGCATGACATGAGTGAGTGAATGATTATAATTTATGATATTTCCAATATTTTGTATGACAAGTCGAATTTGATAGCATAGGAATTTAATAGCATATGAATGATTATAAAGAGACACGATGCTCTAGATCTATTGGCATACATGAGAATGAATCAATGAATGGAAGGGTTGTTTGTGTGTTGGCTTGAGACACATACCACATGAGAATCCAAACCAAACTAATAGATAGTGTGGGTTGTTTGATGTATCTGCACCTAGGGATACAAGTTGACTCTACCTACCAAATCCTAAAGTAACCGCATATTTGAAGAGATTGTGTAAATTCAATAAGAATGTTCAAATGGAGAATGGGATATGTGTCTAGTCAAAACTCCCACAAGGTGCCAAGAGGTCATATATCTTGAGGAGGAAGCAATAAGCAAACCCTCTGCTAATTAAAAGATGGTTTGTCTTGTGTGGCTAATCTACATGATAGAGAATTACTTTGTGTAGGCTTTGAGGAGTTGTGTGAATGGAGGTAAAGTACAATGTTGTTAAGTTTTTATGTAATGTACAATTAATTTAACATAAAATTATTAGTTTATATTAACATATAATTATATTAATAAATATTGAATTTATTAAACATATTTAAATTTAATTATAATATTTAAATTTATTTTTAAAATGTTATATAATATATATTATTAAAAAATTTAAAATATATATATATATATTGAATATTTAGTGTAGCGAAATAGAAGGTAACTTAGTGTCTATTCTATTTTTATACACATAAACATGTTTTTTAAAATGAAAATGTGCATATATTATTAAAAAGTGATAGTAACACTACAATAATATTTTATATATAAGTATTTATATGATATTATGTATAAATATAAAAATATATGTTTATATAATGTTATTAATTTTATTAATAATATTAATTTCATTAAACTCATTAATATTATAGTTATATGGATTAATATTTTATTATGGTTTATGTTTATATTTTTGAATCAATATTATTATGAATTAAATATTAAAAAAATATTATTCTTTTAATTTTTACATTAATAATTTTATATTATAAATATTCAATTTCTTAATTTTTATAAATATTATATTTTGATAATGTCAATATAAAAAATAAATTTAGAATACAAACCTTAAAATATTTATGAAGTCTTATCACAACAAAATCTTACAAACACCTAAATTTATGAATATTGATATTAAATTTATATATGAAACTTTTTGTTATTATTATATTAAATATTTAGAAAATATATTATTATGACTAAATAAACTATAATATTAAATTAATATTAATATAAATTTTAATATTATTATTAAATTTATATTTATGTTCAATTTGCATCATAATTATATACAAAATAATTGTTTTTTAATAATTTTAAATTCTCGCTAATTCATTTGGTTAATGAGTTTTCTACATGTAATTGTGGTGTTGTTGATGTTTTTTTAATGTTAATGGTTTTTGTTAAACCGACAACCTAATATGATTATTTTTTTTTCAATCCTCCTGGCGTTCTCAAAGGATTAAAAAAAAAGGGGCAACATTCCTACTTGTCATAACACATTTTAAAATAAAACCGGTAGCATTTATGCAGTGAAATGCTACCGGTTGACATAAAAAAATATTAATAATTTAAAAAAAATAAATACAAGATAAATTTAAAACCCTAAACATATTTCAAATAGTTTTGGTTTTTTTTCAAATAGTATTTGGTTTCAATGGTTTTTGTACACAAAAAAAATGGTTTTTGGTTTCAATGGTGGTTTTTAGTTTCAATGGTGGTTTTTGGTTTCGAAGTTGGTTTTTCGTTTTCAATGGTTACATTCACACAAATTGATAAAAACTAAATAAAATTTACATTTTGTAAAAAGCGCACACAATTTTATATACAAAACAAATAATTTTTTTTTTTTAAACAAATAACAAATAAAATAAAATTTAAAATTTAGGTTTTTTTAAAAAACAAATGAGAGGTTGAATTCCACTTAGCTGGTGGATTAGATGACATGGCTGCAAGGTGGAGTTGGGCATGGGATGCAGCGTGGTGACTTGGCTGTGGACGCTCAGTCGAGGGCCTTATCCCGTCCTTTTTGCTGCCTGCATTGTCGTTGTCGAACAGGGTCGGCCGATCGGCCAGTCCCTATTTTTTTTTTTTGTTGTTGTTGTCTCAATCCCTCGATCGAGGGTCTAACCAAGCCATCAATCGAGGTATTTACAAACCCTCGATCGAGGTCGTTTCAAGCCCTCGATCGAGGTCTTTACAAACCCTTGATCAAGCTTTTAAAACCTCGATTGAGGGTTCAGAAAACAAGTTTTTTGGCACCCGCGCGCCAAAATAGTGAACCAAATTCATGGAATCACCCTGAATCTCCAAAGACCTGTAGAGAGGGAATGCCACTAACGATCGAAAAATACAAGAGACACCAGAAGGACAACAATTCATATTTTCTGTTTGATGCCCTGCCACAATCCACCCTCAAATTAAAATAAAGATCTTCACTGATTCTCAAGATGGCACCACATCTTACTATACCATTTTGTGTTGCACCATCGAAGAACCCAATAGCCTTGCCAACTGTAAAGGATGGAATCGAGAGTAATCCTCTTTTACTTTGCACCTGAACAAAAAGAAAAGAACTTGTACAATCCCATACTTTTCAGAACAAATATATGGACTTTTGGATGATAGTCCTTAAAAATATCACTATTCCTCATCAACCAAATCTGCTAGCACACAAAGATGGGTAAAAATCCATGAGACTTAATTGAGTAATACCAACACCCAATATTGGTTGCAAAGGAGTCATTCCCCCATTCTCAAGTCAATTGAAGGAGACTAAGAACTTCTTGTTAGACCGATTTACTGAAAGAGAAACCAAAGAAGAGTTGGTCTAAGGACTCATTGTCCTTACTACAAAAAGAGAAATGGTTTGGTCCAATCCATCCCCTTTTTAGTAAGTTATCCCAAGTGAGGATGCAATTTTCCATAACAATCCAAAAGAAACATTTGCGCTTTGTTGGGATGTGCCATTTCCAAATTTTCACATACCACCATTTAGTTATTGAGAAGCCTTGAGCCGAGGAAATAGCTTCATATGCATTCTTCATTATGAGCTGACCACTTGAATTATTCCAATCCCAAACTAAGGATTCAACAAGGAAAGATAGTCAGACCCGCGCACTGTTGAGAGAATCGATGCAGCTTGATCATTCTGTAGTCCACATACCTTAGAGGCCCATATCTTCAACTTGCAACCAATATTTTCCAAAGGAAGACAATCGTTCTGGCCTTTTAATCTGATCTAGAGAAGTGAGACCCAAATCGGCTAAGAATTCGAGGAGATAACTACTGAGAACATAATGCTCACTACAACTGATGATAGGATCCACTCCAACACAAATATTTGAACCAGAACCAACTTTCTAGGCAATCTTGTCATTAATCCACATAATTTTTTTAAGGAAACCATTCCCAAAATAAGAAGTGCTCCACAATCTTTTCTGAGGATTTGTGAACCAATCTACAACAAGTTTTCCTTTTATGTACTTTGTAGAGATAAATTTTTTCCATAATCCATCTCCAAATAAATATCTCCAGCAAGATTTCAGACATAGCGCCTTATTAAACCAGCAGGGGTTTTTTATGTCCTAACCTCCCATAGCTTTGGGTTGGGAGAGGCTGCTCCAATTAACCAGATGGATCTTTTCACATCGATCAGTTCCAAACCATAAAAAAATGAAGATTTTTTGCCTTAAAATTCTCATAATTGATTGAGGTACCAAAGCCAAGGAGAACTAGTAGATAAGAAGGGCCATCAAGACAAAACGAATTAAAGTCGATCTTCCTCCCAGAGAAAGATATCTGTAGGACCAATTGTATATTGTTTTCTCAACTTTTTTAATTCGCTGGATCCAGTATTTTGAAGAGTAATTATTAGGCTTTTGTAAAAATCCCAAATACTTCAATCCTAACTCCAACTCCTGTGGAGAATACATGCAAGATGTGGATTGACATCATCTGAGCCGACAATCTTATAAATAACTGATTTATCTTAACTAACCTCCATACCCAAGACATATACTTTTCCTTCTTAAAAATACATATAAAACATGCCAAAAAGTTTTGTGTTGCAAATTTGAAATATGTTTGAAGGATAAAGTTCATAGTTATGTGTTCCTCATAACACTCATCTTAGAAAGTTTTTTAAAGTGAGATTCTACTCCATAGTGCTTATTTGATTTCTTTATAGTAAAGTTTATGATATACTTTCATTCTAATATTTTTGAAATTAAGAAGAAAAGTTCTTTCCAACTCAAGCTTGATGAGTGTCTTACAAATTTGAAATCTATTAGATGTGTCTTTCATGGCACAACATCTTACAAAATATTCTTGTGAACAGAAAAATACAACAACAAATGTGATTTAATACAAAAGTGTTCTCAAAAATATTTTTTGAAATAATACTTTCTATTAAAAATGAGTCTTTGTTTAATTAAAAAAATAAAATTTATGACATACTTTATTGAAAAAAAAATATTATGATATACTTTCTTCATATATCATATAAATTTTAGATATATCATGAATTGAATTAAAACTAGAGGAGTTACATGGTAACTTTCTTCAATAAATTTAAGTCAAATGTATATAAAGACACACACAACTTCTTTAAATCATGCAAAAAATTTGACTTATGTAACTTTTTTTCCTCTAACTTTCCATAAAACTTTCAACCAGTTATGACAAACACTTTTTCTTACTAATTAGCACAATCACATTTTAAAAATTGGTGGATATAAGTAATTTTCCACCGTTTTTAAATATAATTGATTTTCCACCCTTTTTAAATATAATGGATAGATAGACATATCTCAACCAATTTTAAAAATATGATTGTACTCATGATTCTTAATACAAACATGTAGTCCAAACGATAAACGATACATGTGTATTAGATACATGTGTATAAACTGGTATGCGGTCCCGAGGGGGCAACTGAACGGATATTCCGCATAGCAGGCACGCGCCATGTATTAAATGACAAACCACCCAACCACTCCCAACCAACGATCAAATTTGAAGGATTGGTTTTAATTTCCTATTGAAGGATATATATTTACTAAACCATTCAAGAATATGTATTTTTAATAAAACAATAAATTAACCTGGGTTTTAAATCAAAATTTTCCACAAAACTATCATTTTACACAACTCGATACAATTCAAAAAATGTGAATCAAGAACTTGCTTCCATTTATTTAAACAATATTTTGTTTATAAAATTCCAGCTACTTGTCCATTGGATGGCTTGAACATACATGTCTTTTAAGCTCAGGCAAAAACAACAGTAATATGTTTCTGGGGCCACCTGGGATTAGATTTGATATGGATTGACCAGAAAATTTTAAAATAAAAATATTGATATGACTGGTTACATCTAAATACATCAACATAGATTACATTTTTTTATACTTTATTAAATTAAAGGAAGCGAGATTTTAAAAATATTAATGAGTGTTTACATCAAAATCTAGTGAACGTTGAGGTGAGGGCGTAGGTGAATAGTGCGTTGCATACATAATCTCATCCTTGCAGCTTCATAGCAACATGGATTAAGTCAACGTTGAATAAGATCTCAAGAAACAGTATAAGGTGAGATTAGGGCGTCTCTAAGAGCCTATCTAATAGAGCATTTTGCTAAGCATTAAATATCTCAGTTTTCAGTGAGGTTTTTAAGGTCATTATAATTAAATCTATTTTTAAAGCAATCTTTCCACCGTTTTACAATTTTCATTGATCGAAAACCATAAGTACAATGCATCAATTTTATGAATTTATTGATTGACTAGGGAATATGAATTTACGATTTGAGTTATGCAGGCATTTTTTTAAATAAACAAGAAAAGATAGATTTTGTATTAAAATTAGCTACAGCTGAACCATAAAGCATGTGAATACAAAACAAAAAAAAGACAGAGCTGCCAACATTATTTCTGAAAGCACCCAAATTTCAAAATATTTGCCTATCCTTTGAGTTGTTCCTTGGATACTGAACTATTTCAAAGAGCCTACAGGTACTAGATTACATTTATTTTTATTGTTTGTTAATGTAATTTTAGTAATTTTTTTAGTAACAAATTTATCATTTGTAGTAGTCATTTATTGTTGATTGGTCATTTATTTAGTAATTGATTGTGGTTAACTGGTCATTAACTGTAGTTAATTGGTCATTTTTTTAGTCATTGATCATTGTTAACTAGCTATTTATTTAGTCATTGATTGTTGTTAACTGGTCATTTAATTAGTCATTGATTTTTGTATATAGGACACGGAGGAATCAAACCACCAACCTCTTGCCTTTAAGGCAAGTGCTCTTCCATTGAGCTAGCACCCTTAAATATAAGAATCAAAGTTAATGGAGTAAGAAGCGAAATCATGCGAGTTATTCAAACGTTACATAGAATGGATGGAATACCGGAACACGCTTACTAGAGCATATGTACATATTCGAGACAAAGAGGACAAACTTGTATGGACAAGAAACAAGGAAGGAGACACTTACACTGTCATATTGGGTTATAAGGTCTCATGCATAGGCCCAGCATATGACTTGGTGAAATGGTGGTGGTTGATCATCCGGAAGCTGAAGGCCCCTTTAAAACCAAGATTTTCCTTTGGTTAATAATGGCTAAGAAGATATAAACTTGGGGCAACCTCCAAAAGAGTAGCTGGTAGCAGAGAACAATTGAAAAGTAGAAGACCATTTATTTCTTTATTGTCATTGTTCTAAATAAATCTGGCATGCAGCAAAATGTTTTTTCTACTGGAAAAGGCAAGTGAGCAAGAGCCGCAATGGAAGAAACCATGGAACTACGGCTCACAGTCAAGGAAAAAGCTATGAATGGATGGCCAGGAATGAAGCATTATTTATTGGACACCTCAGACTCCCTTAAAAGTTATTTTACAAACTTCAAAATTCCTAAACAACATGTTAGAATCCAAAAAAGAAAAGGAAGAATGGTTGTTGCCCTAGACATTGTCAAGACTCGAAAAAAACCAATAGAGTTTCTCTAATGGTGCAGCTCAAGGGACCCGTCAATTAGTGGAGCAGAAGGAATTATCTACCTATCTGACAATCACTGGTGACAGTTTACTGTTAATTTGAGGGAAGGATCAAACAACCAAGCAAAAGTCATGGAAGCTTCACTTATGATGAAATTGCCAAGGAGCACAGCATTGGGGACCTTCAGGTCTTTGGTGACTCCATGTTGTTCATACTACATAGGGATGGATGACAGGAAATCAGTAACATATTGTTAACAATGGAAAGGATGATCAGACCAGTTAGAGTTATTGTAGGCATTTTACAACACATCATATTTTTCCATATAATGAGGGGAGACAATACACTGACAGATGGTCTATCCAAACATGCATGCTTTATGCAATATGGAGTTTTATCTGTTCAGCACAGAGATGAGCAGATAACCCCCTATTCTGAGAGACAGATCTCTTAACCAATTCTGGTTATATTCGTCTATGACTTTGTACAATGTAGATTGAGTCCCACGTGGACAATTAATCATGTCTTTTCATGAGCACATCGTACCAACAAATCTAGCTACATTTGTTCGAGCAATGTCCTCTTTATTTGATCCATACTGAATATTTTTGTGTGTTGTCTTTGTATACATACCATATGCAAGCAATAAATTTGAATATCTCATCTCTCATTGCAACAGATACATTTATTCATATAATATTGCCATAGTTTCAAGGCTATATCATAAATCCAGATGGGAAGTTTGTTGTGGATGCAGCTGCTACAAAAAAGTGTTGGGTTAAAACCTAAAAGGCTTCCATATTTGGATTTGATTCATTTGAAAGGTATTTTGGCATTGGTTAGGAAAATCTCTTTAGTATGGCAGAGAAGCAAACATCATGATAATGAAGAAACTGCTGACTCCAGGAAAAAGAATCACTTGGAGTCAAGGTAGGTTTTCCGAATTGACTCGATGCTTACTAATATTAATAAAGTTAACAGAGGCAACAATTCTAACACAAGAGATATTGGCTATCAAAACAATCCTACAAGAGCATTTGGTTGAATCGAAAAGGTTTTTCATTAAGCTAATTCAGAGTTTGGATCTTGTCAATGTTCCAAGAGCTCATGTGGTGGTAACTTAGATGGTTGCAGTATATAGCTGATTTGGTAATTTGATTCCCAAGATAGTACCTACAATTCTGAAGCACTTGATTGGATGCTTTTCAACATAAGGTTGGAAGCTAAGTTACAAATATCAATCGTGCTACCAAAGTAGTTTTGCATTGTCAGGTCGTTGTTCAAAACACTCATTGTTAGTGAAATATGCATTTGCCATGAGCAAATGTAACTTAAGCTATGATGTTCAAGATCAAGCATGCATGCTCAAGAAGATTTTGGCATCTTATTTTATCTATTGTTAGCATAGATGAAAGAAATAGGGGGAAAATAGGAAAAATGTAGTTGGTTTTTGACATGCTGATCTTGAATTATTTATTTTGTATCTTCCATAAACTTGGGGTTGGAACTAATGACTAACCGTATACATCATAGGTTGTTTATTAATGTCAGCATGTAACCTAGTGGGTAACTTAAGTTTGTTGGCAAATGACAACTGGGTATTGGTTTGTTCATAATTATTGGCATTGTTTCCTTTAATTCTAATAGATTTTGTACAATTGTGGAAGGCATATAAGCATGCTCTTCTCTCCATTGCAATAGTATGCAAAACAAAGTTAAAAAGAAAACACTTCCCTACATTAACACATGGAAAGCACCCTTTCAAACACAAAGGACCAATTAGCTAAGTAGCCATGCCTAAGGTTATATGCTAACATAGCCTTAAGTTTTAACTATTGACTAACAATAAGCATTCATATCAAATTCTAATTCTAGCTCAATACAACCAACTAACAGCAACAGTTATCCAATAGCAGCAATCAGAAATAACATTACATAGTAATCGGTCCAATAGGAAAAATGTAATGAAGTAGGAATGAAGTATGTAACAAAAATTGAGATTGTATACAAAGATTGAGGTATCTAAGGGAGCTAAAGCATTGCTAAACATACACCTAAAGGAATTAAAACACGAGGATAAATCATTTTTATGATAAGACTGATTTTTATGCCAATGCCCTAACTCTAAAGATCGTTTAACTCATTACTATTTAACATTATTGCAAGCTCTGGCATGAATTTATTGTTACCTTTTGCATGAGCATTTGTCTTTTGAGTTTTGGTAAAAACATATTTTTCAAAAGCTAGCTTTGAAGCAAGGGTTGGCCAATCATCAGAATAGAATTGGTTTGAAACCTGCATCCTGCATAAATCAAGAACAAAGAGAGTCAGATACACATTTAGCAAATATCGCAATGATCAATTTCTTAACATGTAACATGTATATATATAGATGGGAACAAAAAGGTAGCCCACGTTAATAAGATTGAAATAATATTCTGCAAGAAAGTAAAGTCTCTAAATAAATTCAAACGCACACTACCGAACAAACTTCAATTTCAGTGATTAGATTTATTCCACTGATGGAAAACCAAGGCAAAATATATGAATAACTTCAAAGAATCCTAGCCAACTAATTTGTCATTTAATGTTTCCTCCCAAAATAGAAGTGCCAAGGTAAACCAAAATTCTAACCAGAAATACTGAATCTATTGTTTATCACGGAGCTGCTGCGTTTGTGAGATTCGAAGACTTGTTGTTCAAGAAAAACTCTTAGATTTATTATAATCATTGAGCATAATTGCATCATTTGACAATATATAATGTCTTATTATCATGGAATCACAAAATCTGGGAGACTTGCCAATCTAATCTTAGATCAAAGGCAACTTTATTTGATGCATTCAAGTTGAATTCATGTCACGCTACCAAAAATTAATACTCACAAATTACAAAATGATAGAACGGTGTCATCACGATTCATTGTTACAGCTATGACATTATTATTTTGATAGACATGTCTACCTGGAATTCAGGTAATTGAGGCGTGCATCTTGGCAAAGTAGCCAAAGTTGGAGCTTCAAGAATCTGCAAGCCATTCATTACAAATATCAAGTGTTCAACTTTACTGCCTTGAACATGAAACAAGGGAAGCTCCATCACTACAAATATTTAACACAAATGTTTCATCCTGATATCATATGAAGAGTTAAATCATTAAATGTGATACGTTCTTGTTCAGTGGCCTTGCTTTGAACTTTGGCATGTTAGCAATCATTTCTTCTTCAAGTTCAACCGAACTTTTAATCCTGGTAATGTCGTTCTGCTCTTCCAAATCTGACTTCTGAATATAAGAATTATTAGGGCCAGTATGATTTTCCATCATACTTAACCACCCTAAGAATTGTATAATCCCTAAAGCTCCACGAATCGAGTTGTCCATCAATACAAAACACAGGTAAAGTAATGTAATCATGTGTAGTAAGCGAAACCTATTGGCACTCACTCTAGTCAACCAAACCCCTTCAACTATTATATTACAAAGAAAGGTTGTGTATGCCAAACATTCTTCAAATAAAAAACAAAATTTTAAAAGATAATAACGATATTCCCTTGGGAAATTATGCTCAACCAAAACTTGAAAATGATAGTTCATGAAAATATGTGCTAGGGCGCAAAAAAATGCAATGGATAAGCAATAAAATTCACTAGGACATATCCATACAAAAGGGATATTTTTGTTAAGATTTGCACTTGAGACAACATATATACACTGTGTGAGCAGACCTGGGCTTGGTATAGTCATACACATCTTACTATTGGTGATGATAATAACATCAGCCCTATACCATTAACTTTTATGTCATTATTTCTTGTATCAAGGTTGAGACATCAGATGTGATCAATCTTTCTCGATTCCTATTTACTGGTTGGAGTATCCTGTAGCACAATGTTCTTGTTTCCAATGTTATTTTTGAGGGAGTTACTCTCAATCTCAGGAATAATCTTCATTTTGGAGATAGTAAACAATTGCATGCCTTCATCCTTGTAACAATATCCCAAGCTGCAATCAAGAGGAGCAAACATGTAGAATCAACATGCTTGAAATATGGTTAGGAGGGTTTCCACGAGGAGGAAGGGAGAGAGCTAGAACATAAGAACTTAAAGCTTATAGTCATGATCATGCATGGACCATAGAATCCAAAGAAGAAGACCTAAATGATAAATGGATCATGGAGTCTTTCGAATCGCCATAAGAGAAGTTGAAGAATAATGAAAATGTGGGGTTATCCTGCATCACATTCAAACTCAAAATGCTAATATGTAAATTACAAAATGACTTTTCTTATATCACTGGAACTTCACATTGGATTCCTCCCTATTGCTAAGGTGATCAACAGGCCCATCTCTTGCTTTCTAAGATGAGGAATTGCATTTGTGCTCACTCTCAGTATGTATCCCTGACATCTAATCTATTGCCAACCAACATGGTCAGACTCAAAAACATTTTAGTATTCAAGCTTGGATTGGAGTAGAGTATACCTTGGGGCCAAATAATTTGTGTTTACAAAGCAAGCAGGGCAAGTGTCATTTGTATCAGGAGGAAGCTAGTTGGCTTCTGCAGGAGGTAACATCATGCAAACACCCAAATCTTGCATATTTTGCATAAAAGTTGTTCCAATAAGAGACCCAACCTTCACAAATACTATGGAACATGTTAGCAGAAAGAATTGAGACCCAGAAGACACATAAGAAAGACAAGTCTTTGATGAAATAGGAAGTGAAGCACTAACAATCATTGGTATGTCAAGTTGTCAACATCAGATGAAGTTATTCCACATAGCCAAGATGCAAATAGATGGATTCATGGAACATATGGAATTCCTGGAAGGACACTTCCAATCAACCAGTGTCCTCTACTTGAAAAATCAGTGGTGCAGTTTAACATTGAGCAAAGGTGAACCAATCACAAAACGCCTTACCTAAGCAGATCAAAGGGCTGGTCTTGAAAGGCAAGCCCTGTTTCATGCAACACAGATTATAGTTGAAAAAGAAGGCATGCAAATAACTGCATTGAGTAGAGCAGGGTAGCCCAATGGTGATGGAGGAAAGGAGTATAAAATCATTGTTACTCCACATAAGAACAAGATTACATTTGGAGTTGCATGGCATGTAGACTCAGGCACCACCAGTCACATGGAAAATAAAAGATGGTAGTTTGCCACATTAGATGACAGTAAAATTCAGGGGGTATATTTTACTTTAGTAGATGATATTACACATGGTCAAAGGTAAAGGAAAAGCACCTATAAATATGCCAGACGAGAAAATTAAGCAGATACATTCTGTGTTGTATGTGGCAATATTGGAAAATAATTTGCTTTTTGTGAGTCAAATCACAAAATAACACTTCAAAGAGGAGTTTGTTTAAAGACAAGTGCCTCAAAAAGAACAAAAAAAAACCATTACAAGGTAGTGCCTCTAGATGCCGAAGAAGGTATTTGTACAAGTCAACTGCACTAGGAGGTTCAAACTTCAAACCTTAATGGTTGAAAAAATTGCCAAAATTCACCTTTGGCATCAGAACTTATGGCAATCTTAACTACCGAAGAATAATAATTTTTAAAAGGTTGAATATGGTTCACAGTTTGTTGCTTGTTCAACTAAAAATAGCCGGGAGTGAAGCTTGTGTGTTAAGCAAGTAGCATGCAAAAAAATTCGAAAAAGGTGCATGAAAATCAAGCCGACAGTTAGAAATAGAACATATTGATCTTTGTGGTCCTATGATAATCGCATAATAGGGAGGTGGCAAAGCAATTTAAGATATTTGTCTCTGTTTCTAGGTTTCTGTGGTGATTAGTTTCAGGATGCATGTTCGGAATTTCCACATATCTCATGTTCAAAATTTTGTCTATTTATCTAGTAAACTTTGGATGTACTTTCTTGAGAACAAGTCAGAGACACTCTGGATATTAAAAAATACAAGGAATATTGTGGAAAAGCATAGTGGAAATACAATCAAATATCTCAACAAAGAAAGTGGAATGGGATAGATATATAAAGACTTTTACAAGTACTAAAAAACTCGTGGCATCTACAAAAGCTTAACTTGCTCTTATACTCACTAAAATGGTGTTGTACAAAGGAAGAAGTGTTGGATGGCAAGGAGCATGCTTGCAAGTAAACAAGATTAACTTGCTCTTATACTCACTAAAATGGTGTTGCACAAACGAAGCAAAGAACAAGTGTTGGATGGCAAGGAGCATGCATGCGAGTAAAAACTGGCAAATGAGTTCTTATTTGAAGCAATGCACACAACAGTGTACCTAATAAACACATGTCAACAAAAGTAATAAAAAAAATCACACCTGAAGATTCAAAAAGCATCGAGTGGTAAGAAATAATATATGGGTCATCTCAAAGTCAGAAAACATCATGCTTATGTTCATGTTCCAAAAGAAAATAAAATGTCAACCTTATGTTCATGTTCCAAAATAAAAGGAATAGCTTTTTAGGCTATAGTGAAGTGTCTAATGCATGTTAGCTCTTTTATTGGGATAAGAAAGATGTAGTTGTCAGAAGCAACATCACATTTGACAAAGATCATAGCCAAGGATATCAAATACAAAGATTATATTTGGGTATAAGATCTTATGTTTCCTCATGGGGGGTTCACTTAATGAAATTGTTACATAGCACGTTCATTCACATGATATTAAAGAATATCCCTAATTTCACTAAATATTGAAAAATTCCTCCTAAAATTTGATTGTTGAACCCCCTCCCAATATGCCTTTCCAATTAAGAAAACCCCTATTTTCACCAGATATTGTATGTATCCATTTTTATCAACCCATTTTTAATACCCCCTTTATATCATATTATCAATTTGTAACAAACAGGAGTCCTAACACATCTTAGTATAAGAAAACATGATGCTAAATAAAATAATAGTATAATGCTAATAATGATCCCTCCAAGATTGAAGGGGTGACTGATCAATTTGTAGCGTTGGATAGTGGAAGACCCAACGAAATAGTACTGGGAAGGAAAAATGCATAAAAGGAAACCCAATCAAGAGTTCAACCTAACAAAGAATGTAAAAGGTTGATAGTTCAATAGTTAGTGCAATGCTTAGAAAAGATGAGAATTGCAAATGTTTCACACCACAACCTACCAATCTACCAATTTTATATCATCTAAATATAAGAATAGCCATAGAGAGCTCATGTTTTCTATAAGCTTAATAAATTAAACTCCATAAAAATGAAAAATTGAAACCCTTTAATGGATGGAATCCCCTACCTTTCTATCAAAACAAACATCATTGATGTTTGAACTCAAATGAACATAGAAAAGTTCCTCTTACTTTCCAATAACACCATATGATCATGTGCATAGCTTAGATTTGGGTCATTCACAATATGTAATGAATTTCCTCCACTTCCTCTACATTCATTCTTGCAATCAAGGGAATTAACAAAATTTAGTTACCTTTTCTTAGGTTATATCTAGTCTTTTTTTATCTTTACAAGAGAGGAAAAAATATCCATCGTTAGGTTTCAAGCATGCAATAGTTATAAAGATAAATAGATGGTGAAACTTATATCATATCATTTCATGGTAACGATAACACATAGGGTATGTAAATAAGGATTTAGATTTTCACATATGGTCATGTCAGTTCCAATACAATATTAAGATGGATGCCTTGCATATAAGCATTGAAATTACAATTATAAATGTGCCAGTGATCTAACTTTTTTTGGTTCCAATGAGCCAAGAAAGATTGATCTCACTTTTCTTGGTTTTCATGGAGAAAGGTTTGAGTGAATCTCAATACCCACCTAAACCCCAACCTAAAAAATGAAAAGTTATATCTTTTACTCAAATTCCTACAAAAATACAATACAATTGTTCAACTTTGGAACTCCCAATTAGCTACATCTCTTAACTTAAATATGGAAAAAAAAATATAACATCAATTCAAACCAAGCCTAAATAATCTATTCAATGAGTATTTCTCAAGGTCAGTAATCGAAAGAGACTTCCATCACTATTATCGGATTTATGCAAATCTTAGGATCATAAGCAATATCAAATGAAAATGGAGGGTCCTTAAGTTTTAGGTGGGTATGAGTTTAACCCATGATTTGGAGGTATGAATCTATCCCACGATTTGGAGATTATTCCTCATCCCACCCAAATAAAATAACCCCCCATATTTATATTGCTATGTCAAATTTAAAAACCCCCCTTGACCCCTTAATACATGGAAATATATTTTTGAGGTTTTTAAGAATATTCAAACCCCCAATATGAATGGACGTGATATGATATTGCCTCGCTAGTGAAACCCCCGTGTCTTTCCTACATGTAGAAACTGTGAAGGTAACAACCAGTTTAGCTCCCACTCATGCAATGGTTTGGATGCACACCATAGGTTAAACAGGAAAACTACTACAAGCAGAAAGAAACAAAAAAAAATCTTGCATTTAATATGGGAAGGCCTTGGTACTCCCTTGAGATTCCTCCACACATGATGCATATTGCATTTGACAAACTATTGACCAAATTTTGGTCATACATGGGGATTAATAGAATTTTCAGTCTTTCTTTCTTCTTTCTTCTTTCTGGGGTTGGAAGACAGAACCCATTTGAAAATGAAGTAGTTAACCTGCTGTAGTTTATGTTTTGAACATTTGTACAATACTAAGTACCATTTTTTACTTTTAAGTGTCTTGCATCTTCATTACATATTTTCACTCCTGCAAAAGGCAATAGCACATACCAGGAGAGGTCATGCTAGTTAACATTTAACATTCGACAATAACTGCATATATGTTTCAATATTAACGTTGAATACATGCAAGTGGCATCAATCATTGTGTGAATCATGAGATTTAAAAATCTTCACTAGCAGATGATTTGAAAAGATAAATCAAATAAATGTTTTAACAACATGGATGAAAGAGGCATTCCCCATCTAACTTCTTTGTTTTCCTCTATCATGAGAACAAGTTGCATACAACTTTCACAAAGCCCCTATTTTTTCTGACACGAAGGAACTCCACCCCTTTGACATAGACTTCACAAGTTGAATATGTACAAGTATAACACAGGAACTTGGTCAGCTTTTCACATCCAATATATAAATGCCAACCTGAAATTCATTCGCATATAATAAGAACCTAATGTGTAATGAGAACTTAATATTAATATATAAAGATATTAACATCTTAAGGACTTCTATAAAACAAACAATACATCTTTGTGGGCATAAAAATAAATTACCTGGGAAAATGTTCCATTTTGTAAACCTACAGCTAGTTCTAGCATAGATGCAATTAAGATAGTGAATATATGTCTACCCTTTTTGTTCTTGAAAGTCAAGGGAAGGAAAATAATCCCTTAAAATCCAATACATACATCTGTCTTCATGTTAATATTATGTTCTCAAACATGGAGTCAACTTTTACCCCTGTAACAAACCACGTCACATCAAGATTGAAACCCTTGTAACATTTAAAAGACTGCAAAACATACAAGGACTAAATAGGGGTTGCAAAACATACATGGACTAAACAGGGGTTACAGTAGGTCATTGTTAAAATGCCATTGGAATGAAGTTCTTCTACTAATTTCCTCCATCCAGGATAATGTATTGTATCTTGTTAACACCCAAAAAGTGTTCACCACCTCATCTACCCCATTACATGAGTCATTTGTCCATATTTCCTACCATATTTACCTTCAAAACCTTAAAATCCCATTAAAAAGCCTCCAAAATGCCACAAAACCACCAAAAAAGCCTCCAAAAGGCTAAAGAACCCATTTTTTCCCCAAAATTATCCAAAATTCCTCCAAAATAGCAAAAACCTTCTAAAAAGGGAATAAAAAATATAAAAAAATGAGGAAAAAGAGGAAAAAGGAGGAAAAAACCCTATACAACTGACCTAAACCATATGGTTCCCAAAACCATGGGCCAGCACTCCACCACTAAAAAACTATAAATAGGTGATGGAGACCCCTCATTTCGTATCCACAATCAAATACACCCTTACTCTGCCAAAATCACTCTTGAAACCCTAGCTCACCCTTGAGCTACTTTCATCCTTGAGTGCCCCTTTTGGCCCATTTCCAACCCTTTGGAGAAAGAGAAGGAGCAAAGCTGGAGTTTGGAGCAACCCTCTTGGACAATTGCAAGAAATTCACCAACCTTCACATTGGAGGTAAAATTTTAATACAAAGAAAACCATTTTTATTTCTTGTCTTTTATGTTTCATGCACATGTTTAGAATAATTTCCATTTCAATGTATTGTCTTTCATTTACTATTTATTGAACTGCTACTAAGGAGTCCATTCTTCTTAGTAGGTGCTCATTTGCACAAGCTAGGGTGAAAACCCTAGCTACAGTTTTGGCAACTCCCCTTGTGTTCCTTTGAATTTCTAGTTATCATTTTTACAGTTTCAAATAGTTTAATTTTCTGCAATATTTTTCTGTTCGGCTGTCCCTCTCAGCTGCCGCAAACCGCATCTTTTACCCCTTGCAGTTGCGTTCCAACCGCGTCTTTCAGGCCTTTACCTACGATCCGACCGTCAATCTCAGACTATTTCCGGTGGCCTGCCGAAGGTTTTCAGTCTGTTACCTGCGATCCGACCGCGGCTATTAGCTTGTTCGGGGCGATCCGACTGCAGCTATTCACCCTTTTCACGAGTCCCGACTGCAGCTTTCAGCCATTTTCCTGCAACCTACCTGCGCCTGTCAACCTTTTTCCTGCGTCCCGCTTGCGGCTTTCAGCCATTTTCCTGCAACCCGCCTGCGGCTTTCAAACTTTTTCCCCCAGTCCAACTGCATCTTTCGGCCAAAATCCTGCAACCTGTCCACAACTGTTGAGCTGTTTCCCGCGGTCTGACCGCCCAGAATCGCCACAGACCCGCGGTCTGTTTCCTGCACTTTTTTCACTGTTTTTGAACCCAGCACTTTGCTGCACTATTTTCTGCACCAGCACAGCCATCTGTCCTACCTGCAGCCACACTTCCCTACAGCCTTTACTGCAGTTTTATTTCTGTTCCATTTACAAAATCGTTTTTTTTTTAATTTCAGCATTTTAATTGAAAAAAGAGAAAATTTTGCATTTCAAAGTTTAATTTCTGTATTTTTATTTTCAGTTAGAAAGTTGCCCACCCTAGTGGCACTTTTTCTTGGGTTCATCATCTCACACGCACACACTCTGTCACCTAATTCAAGTGAGCCTTAAAAAATTACTTAACATAACCAGCATTCTAATCCCACTTGGGGAACACATAAGAATTTTTGTAGTCAGGTAGGATTGGGGGGATAGGCATCCAAATAACACCCCTTGGTTGCTTACACTTGAGACATAGTTGTTGTCCATTAGGGAACCAAAATCTCCTAGTATTTTTTGGCACGGTCACAACTAGTTTATCAGAGGGCCTCTCCCCTAGGAGGGTTGAAGTTGCCAGACTAGTTCCGGAGGCCTGAGTGGAATACCGCAATCCATTCAGTAACAGAAGGCTACCTTTTGCAGTTCTCAGGGTATCCCTGTATGGGGATACTGCGATGATAGAACCAAACAGTAGATTCACCTTTTCTGGACATGTCATGAACGGGGTATCTTAGTTTCCTTTCCTCTAGGATTGACTACCCGGTCTCCCTCCTAGTACGGGGATATCTTTAGCCACTTGGCTCTCCTATCCATATTGTCTAACTTGGATTTCATCACCTTGCAGAGGATATGTCTAGTTGAGTCAGAATACTATTTAGTTAGGAGTTTGCATGCTCCCTTACCTCCTCTTGGTCTAGCGAGTCCACTATTTTTATTTTTTAGGAAACCTGCTGCTTGTTGGTATTCTGACCATTTATGTTGATACTCCACTTATTGTAGCACAGCTGTTACAGTAAGTGTTTTGAGTTGGTCGTTGGCCTGAGTGCCATATTTTTTGAGCTCTCCTTCTGCACACTCGGTTGCATTAGGGTTTTTGAGTTGTTTTTCACTCAACACAACCCCCAGATATTTGACACCATCTGTCACCATTGAGTCCCTGAGACATTCTCGGCACCTCCGGGGTGAGCCCCCATAGCACAGTTCACTTGACAGCACCCGTCATAGACATCGATCTTCATCACTTGATACCACTCATCATAGATCTTGAGCTTTGTCCCTTGTCTCCACTCGTCAACGACACAGAACTCCGTCACCTGATCTCGATGCCCCTTAGTTTACCTTTGATTCTGAGGCAGAGTTCGAGAACCCCATTTACACTGCACCAACCAGCCCCATGGCTGGCATGAATTCCACCCCTTTCTTTGTAGGGACCATTGGTGGAGCATCCACCACCACACCAGCTACCACACCTGCTTTGGGTATGCCCACGATGGGGACCACCTCTACCATTCTGATCACTGCACCCATTCCAGTAGCTGGAATACCTATTCCCACTCCATTATTGACTCACACCACCCTTAGCGGTGCAGGACCATCCCATACCACTTTCGTCCCTACACTTGGGGGAAACCTCCCAAATCCTGCCCCTACCCTTGGGGGCATTGGTCCCAACATGGTCCAACCCACTAGTATGTCACATCCTTCTAATAGTTTGCCATTCATGGCTAGCCTCAACCTTCCTGACCTAGCTAGACTGATTAACAATCCCATCAGACACGACCCTGCATGGCCTCACATGCCCACCAAGCTCCCCTCCGACATCCCTAAGTTTGAGGGCAAGGCAAGTGAGGACCCCCAGAACCATATTATGTCCTTCCATCTATGGTGTTCCTCCAACTCTATAGTGGATGACTCTGTCCACCTCTGTCTGTTACAGCGCACCCTCACTAGCTCTGCAGCTAAGTGGTACATCAAGCAGCCACATGGGACCCATGCCACCTTTACCTCCCTTGCCTCCACTTTCTTGCAATTCTTTCAGTTACCTGTCCGCTATGATGCGAGAGTTGAGATCCTACTGTCTTGCAGACAGAACACGGCTACCCACATCACTGACCACATTCATGAGTGGCGTTGACGCCGCAGCCTCTGCAAAATCAAGTTAGATGACCGTATCTTCTTAGATTGGTTCCTAAAATCCCTCCTTCCTATCATTGCCAAGGATGTGGCATCCGAACGACCCCAGTCTGAAGAAGAGGCCATCCTCAAAGCCCAGCAATTTGACCTCATTCACGCCCAGTCGGGTTATCTCTATACCATCATACCTGACGCCCCTCGTGGTGATTCATCCCAACACAATGCGCCGAGGGCATCCCATGCCGTAGACGGCATCATTGGTCGTATTGCCTCGCATTCCCAACCCTTTTCCATAGCACGTCCTAGCCATGGCCCCGACCTTTCACGGGCTACATCACAGTCCGGAGCAACCAATTCGTATGCTCCCATGGAACATCACCACCATTCCCATGAACCCTCATGTCCACCTCAGTGCTTTGGTCATGCATCCCCCACTTACGCCCCCTCGGTCGCACCTCAGCCATATTACCACCCACAGGCTGCACCAGCTCCTGTGTCCTCTCAAGCCCAACATGCTTATTACCCACCACAGGCAGCCCCTGCGGCCAACCCACGACCTATTCCGCAGACGTATCAGCAACCCCCACAAGGTGCAGCACCTGCACAGCCTCCCCCTACTTATTATCCACCGCAGCCTGCTCCCGCACCTGCACAACCCCAGAACCCACTTGGTACCCAAGGGCAAGTATACGCCCAACAGAATCCGCAGCAGAACCAAAACAACCAGCACCAACAGGGCCAGCAAAACCGTGGCAAAGGCCGTAACCGTGCGAACAACCCTCCTCTAGACCAAGGCGGTCAACCTCCCAATCCCCCAGACAACAATAATGCGACACCTGCCAACCAGAACCCTGATTGGCCACCCAAGCAGGCCAAAAATCCTAATCTGCGAACAAACCATCCTTGTTCTATTTGCGGGGTCTATGGCCACTATACACATGCTTTCCCACATTTGGAGCGAGCTCGGCAACTCTGGACTGATGATGCCCATCACCAAGGGCACGCGGCTCCTCAGGCGCCAACCAACCCCCCACCCCCTCAGCAGCAACCTTTGGTATTGCAAAACCCCTTACCAACCCAAGGCGTAGTGAAAACTCAGCTGTTGGCTCCCCCTCAAGGCAACATGCCCCCACAACAACAGATCACTTATGCCGCTCCTGATCAACGCATGTTTGACTCAGGTGCTCACCACTTGTTGATGATGTCATCCACTGATATCAACCTCCAAACCCATCGGAACCAATATGGCTCCACCCCCGACGCCCCTCCCGCCGACAAAACTACTAACGCTCATCCCATTGATCAGACGTTACGTATACCTCCGGCTCCACTCGATGGCACCTCTAAAGCACCTCACTTCCCACTTCGTCGTATCAACAATAACCCTAATGCTCGCGCTACGTCAAATTACAGAATTGTAGATGACTTAGCCCAGTCTCCTGCAGCCATGTCTGTGTTAGAAGTCTTAAAAAATTGTCCTTCACAGTGCAAGACTTTGCTCTCTGCCATTGGTGCTATTGACCCAAATGATTCACAACTGATGGCATTCGATTTGGACCAGTCCGAACCACGCCTCCCTTCCACTTTAGCATTCCAAGTTTCTGTTTCCGTACGGAATCTTGTCATCCATCGGTGCATTATCGATGAAGGTTCCTCTATATGCGTTATGTCCACATTCGTTTGGTAGAAGTTGGGATCCCCTACTCTCCAACAGTCCACCACTGCATTGCGAGCCTACGACGGCCGTTCGGCTCAACCCCAAGGTCTATTAGCTAATGTCCTCATCCAGTTGGCTGGTAAAACCGTGCTCATTGACATAGAGGTCATCAATGCACAACTTGATTATAACCTCTTACTTGGCCACAGCTACATGTATGCCATGCGGGTGGTTGCCTCATCGGTTTTTCGTACCATGATGTTCCCCCATGATGGACGCGTGGTCAAGGTTAACCAACTCACCTATTACGATCCAAATGCCCCCGCTGCACTCGAGGTCGTTCTCCCCATGGTTGAACAACCTGTTGGTGGTGCCACTACCTCGTTTGTTTCCTCCGTGGGACCTGAAGTTTACTCAGATACGCTGATGACCTCCACATTCCAATCCATTCCTCCCCCGTCACCCACGACTGAAGTATCTGACCTATGTACCCTTTCCCACAATACACAAACACCTAACAATCAACCGCCCTTGTTGCCAAAACCACCATTGGTACCTAGTCACATTGGGGTTACACCCATCCACACAATCCCCTTCCTAGTCCCCCCGTCCGGAGTAGTAAGCGCCCTGGTTATGGCTACCCTCAGCCTCCCTGGGTTAACCTTAGGATTACCCCTGTGGTATATTTCACCTCCCGTTCCCTCGCCAACACCAAATGTCGTCCTACAACCGGTGCAACCCATTGTCACTACTAGTCAACCACCTCCCGGTGTCACTACCCCTTCATCATCTACGAATCTCCCTCCTCTTATCAAGCCCACTGGGGGAAAAGGCCCACAACCATACACTGCTGTACCCCCTCCCAAGGCAGTTAAACCCCCCCGTGTTTCGTGCTCCCCCCCAAATGCTTGTTGTGTGATGAGTTAGGCCATCCAACTCATCAATGTCCACAGTTACCTGCATTACAGGAACACATGCAAATGCTTGATGACGACCCCAACATCCCAGTTGTCGAACTCGATCCAACTCCTAAGCCTCGTGATAAATCACTGTGTACCAACCACCCTTTTGCAATATGCGGTGTTTACAGCCATTACTCACATCACTATACGGATCTCCCAGATTACAGAGCAGCTCTCTACGAGATGAATAATTTGGACCTTGAGACGGCACCCCCCACAATTGAGGAGATCCACCCACCGGTCTCATCCCCATCCAGTGAGATTAACACCATTTATATGATCTCTTCGACTACCACTACCTCATCAACCGATTTGACCACTCAATGTTTTCGCAATGATGAGGAGATTCTAGAGGCTCTCACTACCCCGGATTATCCCTGGGATGACATGCACCATCGTTCCTATTTCCTCCCAAAAGAATCCTCCTCTAACACAGCTACCCAACTCGCGGTTGAGTCCAAATATTTCCTTCCCACTAAATTCGACTGGTTTAAGGATCCTATTCCTGCTCCTGATGCCTTTGAGGAAGGTAACATGGCCAATATTTCACCCGTCATCCACATTGATATCTCTGACCCACCTGGTGCTCTTGAAATCATTACCTTAGGAGCCTCCTACAGTGAGCATGATATTGGAGAATACAAAAAACTTTTCCAAGAATTCCGTGATGTCTTTGCCTGGTCCTATACCGAAATGCCTGGTCTTGACCCCACCATTATAGAACACCACATTGACACATGGCCTGATGTACCCCCCCCCGTTCATCAAAACCAGCTCCCCATTCATCCTTCCAAGCTCCCCGCTGTTAAAGCAGAGGTTGAGAAACTTCGCAAAGCAGGATTCATTTATCCTATTGCTTATACCACCTGGGTTTCAAAGCCCATTCCCGTTAACAAAAAATAAGGCACCATTAGAGTATGTACTGACTTCCGAGATTTAAACCATGCCTGTCCCAAAGACAACTTCCCCACGCCATTCATTGACCAACTCATCGATGCGTGTGCAGGGCATGAAGTCCTATCTTTCAAGGATGGTTTTTCCGGATACAACCAGATTCAGATCTGTAAAGAGGATCAGTACAAGACTGCCTTTACCACCCCATGGGGCACCTTTGCCTATCGCGTCATGCCTTTCGGCCTAAAAAATGCTGGTGCCACCTTCCAGTGGGCCATGACCTATTGTTTTCACGACCTGGTCTATCTTGATGACCTTACAGCTTGTTCCAGGAAATGATCAGACCACCTTAACAACCTTCGGCAAGTTTTCCTGTGTTGTCGCAAATATCAAATCCGCTTGAACCCCCACAAGTGTGTCTTTTGCGTTCCAGCAGGCCGGTTGTTGGGTTTCATTTTTTCCCAGAAAGGAATTGCTGTTGATCCCCTGAAAGTCCAAGCCATCTTAGACCTTCCCTCTCCTCGCACGCTTCAGCAGCTCCAGAGTCTGCAGGGGCGATCTAATTTCCTCCGTCGCTTCGTTCCCGACTATGCCACCACCGTTCATGGTTTCTTATGCTTGCTTCGTACCCACATACCCTTCGTTTGGGATGAGCAAGCAGAAGCTACATTCGAAGCCCTCAAGAAAGCTCTCACACAAGCCCCTTTGATCTCCCCTCCAGATTTATCTCAGGACTTCATCCTTTACGTCTCAGCATCCAAGCATGCCGTGTCCGGAGTCCTTGTTCAAGAAGACGCCGCTCGCTAGGAGCACATCATTTATTACATCAGCCAGACCTTGTCTGGACCACCCCTACGTTACCCATATGAGGAGAGACTAGCCCTAGCTGTGGTCTTTTCCGTCCAAAAATTGCGACACTATATTTTACTTAGTCATACCATAGTTGTCGCCGACTCCAACCCCATGGTCTATCTCTTAAACCAGTGGCTCCTGCAAGGTTGTGTTGCTAAATGGGTCATTATTCTCCAGGAATGTGACCTCACTTTCTGCACCCCTAATAGCACTAAATCCCTTGCGCTTGCCTAGCTCATCACTGATCTCCCCTCCCTTCTGCCGTCCCCACAAATCTCCGATGAGTTACCTGACAATCACTTGTTCACCATCTCATCTAATGACCCATGGTACAGTGATATTTTGCTATACCTTCGCACGTAGAAGTTCAGACCCAACATCAATCATGATGGACGCCATCGTATCCGTCACCAGGCCTCTCGATATCTCCTCTTAGGTGATGTTCTTTACCGTTGAGGGGTTGACACCATTCTCCGTCGTTGCCTTACACACGAGGAAGCCGAACACGTCCTCAATGAATGTCATAGCGGTGCCTGCGCGGCCATTTCTCTAGGATGGCCACTGCTCAAAAGGTCATCCGCGCTGGATACTTCTGGCCCACACTCTTTACCGACTGCATCACAGCGGTCAAACATTGCCATAATTGCCAACTTTTTGCCCCCAAGGCCTGGACACCTCCTGCTCCGTTACACCCAGTCGTCACCGTTGGTCCCTTCTGTAAGTGGGCCATTGACTTCATGGAATGTAAACCCCCATCCGCCAACGGCCATAAGTACATCATTGTCGCCATTAATTACTTCACCAAATGGGCCAAAGCCATGCCCACCTTCAATTGTACATCTGACACTGCTGCCCGTTTCTTTTTCAATCATGTTATCACTCGATTCAAGGTCCCCAAACATTTGGTCTCAGACCATGGTTCCCACTTCGAAGATTCCGTTTGGCGTGAGTTATCCACCCTCCTCAAGTTCGAACATCAATATTCCTCTGCTTACTACCCCCAAGGGAACGGTCAAGTAGAGGCCATTAACAAGATTCTCAAAACCATCCTTCAACGCACTGTTGACCGGCATAAGTCCAATTGGTACCACATGTTGTTTCCTGCCTTATGGGCTTATCGTACCTCCACTAAGACCGCCACCGGTTTTACCCCCTTTCATTTAGTTCACGGTGTTGAGTCTGTCCTCTCCATCGAGTGTTAGATACCTGCCTTACACATCGCCGTCAAGCTTCTCCCCGATACTTCCCCACTTGAGCAACGTCTGCTATCCCTAGAACAAGCTGATGAATACCGTCGTGCCACTCCTCAGACCATTGAAGCCGCCAAGAACCACTCCAAGGCTGGTTATGACAAACATGTACACCCTCGAACTTTGCATGAAGGGGACCTTGTCCTCGCCTATGACCAAGCCCATGACAAAACTGGTAAAGGGAAGTTTGAATCCATGTGGCAAGGCCCTTATATCATGCAGACCTACCTCGGCCATGGGGCATACATTTTAGCGGACTTAGAAGTTGACCCTTTGCGCAACCCCCATAATGGGTTGTATCTTAAGCGTTTTTATCCCTAAATCACCCGCGGCTCCATTGGTCCATATTGTACAGTTTGCTCTCTTTTTGTTTTTCACCTTTTTTACCACAATCTTACATTCATCATTTTTGCATGATCACAGATGGACCATCTTCCACCTCATTACATTAGCTTTGCCGATGGAGCGAGCCGCTAGTCTCCCAACCTGTCTTCTGCAGCATGGGTCTTATATTCCCCTTCACATGAGTTGCTTCACCATGACGGAATGTGTATAGGCGCTTCTACCAATAACCAGGCGGAGTATGATGCTGTGACCGATCTCCTGACTGCTGCCCTCCAGTTGGGCATATGTCACCTTTATGTGTTCCTTGACTCCCAGCTACTTGTCTCCCAGCTCAACAAATGCTACCCAGTGCATGATCCCTGCCTCTTTAGAAAATTCCTATGCACAAAACAACTCAGCCGACAATTTGAATCCATAACATTCACCCATGTCCCAAGAGCTCAAAATAGTGTAGCATATCAAATGGCTAACACCATCCTAGATTGGCACATCAATCACACCATGTAAAACCTCCATCATGCATCATCATCCCATACCATCTCATAGAAAATATATAAAAACCCAAAAAGATTGCAAGGGGCATCCACGTGCCTAATCCTACATGTTGCATCCATGTGCCATACATCACATAAAATACACAAGGGGCATCCACGTGCCCATCATTCTATACTACTTTCATCCATGTGTAATACAAACATATAACAAACCATAAGCGCATCCACGTGCGTACACTACATCATCATCGCAAAAAGGTGCATCCATGTGCATATATATATATATATCAAAAAATACATGTTCATCTTCTATACATGTTCTGAGTACCCCTGTACTCAGCTATACAAAAAATATCTATACATCCCTATGCCTCATAGAATACATGCCATAGCTACAAAATGGGGGGAAGTCCCCTGCACTCCCTAATGAGAGTCATACCCTGCATCACTGCCTGCATCAGCTGCCTCTGAGTCCTCACCTCGCTCCTCCTCCGGTAGCTCCTCATCCCCTGTGGGCTCCTGTGGCCGACCCCTATCCGCTAAGATAGCCACCCGGATCGCGATCGACCGGAACTCCCATGGCACCCTCAGACAATCCTGGATCACATCAGGATCCATGTCCCACCACCCGTCATCGGTCACTCCAACCAGCAACCGATCCAGAAGCATTCGCACAGCCTCTAGAGTCCCCTCAGCATCTCGTCGATGCACCTCCCCTTGCCTTGGCAGGGCTGGCACCGCCACATGCCCCCTGTGCGCTACATGCCCTGTTGGTGGTCTTGGACTGACATCTGTAGATCACACGTCAGTCAGTAACAATATATCAAAACACCTATCCTACACAAGCCTTGACATCCATAATATGCAAGTAAATCAATACGCACCATTTGGTCCCCATGCCTGCCCTGGCGGTCGTGGCGCCTCTGGAGCCCCGGTGTAGTCCATATCCCTGTATGGATAGTCATCCAGTGTCAGTGGCATCTGTAGCCACTGCAGGTACAGCTCCTGGGTAAAGTATCTACCCACCTCACCACCACCCCGACGGTGCATCATCTCTCCCACCGCACCATACATGGCTCCCTCAGTCCTCCTGCCCTGACCGGTACCTGCAGCCACAGTGTAGGTACCTGCTCCATGAAGAAAGCACATAGAAAGGATCCGTAACAGAATCCCTTGCCAGATTCCTTCACCGATGTCAGCTGCCACTGAACACAGGTGAGGAACATCTGGCCCCACGCATAGTAGACACCATCTAGTACGCGCTCCACTAGCTGCATCTGGCCCCCGGACACCTTCTCAGGTGACTGGGACCCCAACACACGAACCACGCATGCCGCAATAGCCTGTACTGCTGGCTCCTGTAGGTATACCACTCGGAGTGCATTCCTCTGCACCCTAGCCTCTGGAACACAGTACCACTCCAGCATATCCACCATATCTAGATTCGCAGATACTCGCGGCTGCGTATCCGCCACCCTACCCAGACAGGGAAACCCTGTCAAGAAGTAACATCTGCAAGGGTGAGATCCACCCTATCCCCCTGCACCCTGAATGCCTATATGTCCGGCTCCCAGAAACTCACTAGCCGGTTCAGCAGCAGCGCTGCTGAATGCATCATAGGTACCTGTGCTCACACATGACGATCCTCCCGGATGACAGTCACTATCTCATCCGGGACCTCCCGCTCTCTCCAAAGTACCAGCGACATCCTATCAAACACACAAGGAAAACTCATCAGACTCATGTCAAAGAAGTAACCCTACCCCCCCTAGGGAACCCTAACAGCTCGATCCCAGTCACAGCTTTAGGGCCCCTTTCCGTGGTTCCCGATCGCGGCTATCAGGGCTACAATCGCGGTCCCAAACTGCACCTGTAGGGGCCGAAACCGCGGTCGCGTACCGCGTATGCCGGCCCGGAACTCGCGGTACCCAACTACGTGTTCAGCCTCGGAACGCGCGATACCAGACCGTGTTTTTTGACCCAAACCTTGCGGTTCCTAACCATGAAATCCACCCTAGAACCCACAGTACGCGACCGCGGTTCCATCCCTCAAATCCGTGGGCCACCCCAAGTGGACCGTACAAATACCCCCCTAGGACCCACTACCCCCCCCGAACCCAAAGAAAATGCAAGTATGAGTTTGACGGAATACTTGTAACTCCCGGATCTAAAATCGGCCGGTCGGATTGTCTAGAAACACCAACTCAGCTCTGGTCAACTTTGATCACTAGTCAATGTCAACAAGTACAAATGATACTTGTCATGTTGACCCATTCACTATTTACAGTCCATTGACTTTTTCTTGTTTTGGCCTTTCTAAGCCCATACGGAGTCCATTTTTCGAACCGTTTCCACCATTGGAATCAGCACGACGAGACCGTCATGATGGTCCACTTGTTTTCTTTTTTTTTCCACATTATTTTTTGAGCATTTTTTAGACACCACTCGTCACCTCGGTTTGCGTGCCACTTCGGCTGCTCTCCATTTTTGATATGTTTTATATCGTCAGATTCATTTTTTCGAGCTCATGATGATGCTTGAGATCATTTCTCGCTCTCACCCCCATATTTTTTTGGGTATTTTTCCAAAACGCCCCTCGTCACCTCGGTTTGCGTGCCACATCGGTTGTTATCTGTTTTTGACGCTTTTTATATCGTCGGATTCATTTTTCCAAGCTCGTGATGATGCTTGAGATCATTTCTTGCTCTCACTTGATACAGTTTCAACATTATGTCCTGACACCTTGCTGCCTCGATTTGCGCGCTACATCAGCCGCCATCAGATTGTTCCACATTTTTACATGAGCCATTCACTCCTGTCATACTGCCATTATTTCGTTATTTTTCCACCATTCATTATCCCACAAGGAGGCCCATCAGTGTTCCCCCCCACCCTCGTTCTTGGTCATCATCAATGTTCCTTGATTAAGCACTTCCTCCTTGCCTGACCATTCCTCTTGTTCGGTATACTTTTATCCCTTTTTCGGGCCGGACAAGTCCTTTATGAAAAAGGCACTTAGGGAGTTTCTGTTAAGCTCTTTTCTGACTCCTAAAACAATGAAAAGATTGTCGAGCAATCTTGCTTCCTTTCATGCTCGTTAAAGTACCTAAAAGGGCGTCTATCTGGTATAAGTTTAACCCTTTTCCGGACTTGGTAGACTAATTACGAAAAAGGAATACTCTAGTCACATCGGCTAGAAGAGTTCTTCATTGCATCCTTTTATGCTTCTTCGGGCCTTGGAGACTAACACATGAAAAAGAAACCCCTTGAAGTCTTCTTATCGCTTTCAGTCTCTCTAAAATTGAAAGCAACCACGAGCATGAACTATCATGGGCTCGTACAAATCCACATGACAGTACCATTCCATTATTTCAGAGTCTTCTTATCGCTTTCAGACTCCTTAAATTGAAAGCAATCACGAGCATGAACTATCCTGGGCTCGTATAAATCCACATGATAGTACCATGTTACACACACTTCTTCTAGTTCCTTAACCCATGAAGAAGTCCCCCCATGCCTCCTGGAACTATGATTGATTATCTCGGCAGCACCCCCAATCAGGTTGCCTTTGTTCAGAGTATTCTGCAGTCTCCTGCCATTTTACACCAGCTTGAGTATCCCTCATCCCTGTCACTATCCTCGATCCATCACAGCTATGATCCCTTTCCCCTCAGTCAGTTTCATATGCTGCCCGATCATCCCCGCCATCATACTCTAAACAAAGGAAGTTTGAGTCCACCCACTCTACTTTCCTAGGTATCCCCCACAGTATGTCAGTCCTACCATCAGTACTCTCACACTTCGGTTCTCCACCTTGCGCTCCTATCAAGGAGCCATCATTGCCTTTATAGTTGCAGGTCTCCCTTTGTCGACGACAGCCCCTCTATTCCAGAGGATAGACCCAGAGGCCCCTGCGCCTTGGACCCATCACCATCTGTGGTGAGTGCCTACGGACCATTTTGAGAGGAGTCATCATTGCCTCTCCGAGTGGTTTCTTCTCACATGCTCGACTTCAACACCTTGATCGCATCGTTGAGAATCGTGCAGGGTTTATATCCCTTAAGTTATTGGTTGAAGACCCCAGATTTCCCCCGACTCTAGCACATTGGTGAGTCACTTCAGAACGCCCAATTATATGTTCCTGTGGATGTCCGGGCTACGTTGGTGATTGTATTCGGAAGCCATCCAGTTCTATGCTTCCTTGAGTACCCAGTTAAGTTCCAGTTCAGTGTACCATTGCGAGTATGACTCCTTGTCACTATGATCCAGCAGCTCATCAGTTCCTCTGGTACCACACTCAGTAGCGCTGTTGTATTTCTAGTGTATCAGTTCCTCAGTTCAGACATGGTCAGCCCAGTAGTATGTCCCAGATTTGTGTCCCCTCTGGACCCTTATGATGTACATAGTGGTTCTCTATGTATCCTACAGGTCCCCCTTTTCGAGCCTCACAGTTATTTTTTATGTATCTTGATACGAGCATGGGTATTCCCGCCTCATCCATATATTGAGATTCTTCCTCATTCATTATTTGAGGCCATGTATATTTCAGGTCCCCATATTTTGGACCCCATTGTTATTATTGTTCTATATCTTGATACGAGCATGGGAATGCCCGCCTCGTCCATATGTTCAGATTATTCCTCATTCATTCTTGAGGTCATGTACTTTCAGTTTTTGCAGTTTGTTCGGGACTATTGTTCCGGGCTCTAGTTCGTTCCTTCTCTTCTCCACATCCCAAGAAAACCATAAAAGACTTATGATGTCTATCGGCCATACGATGAGCTCCTGCCCTCACACATCAGGAGGCAATCTGTTAACACCCAAAAAGTGCTCACTACCTCATCTACCCCATTACATGACTCATTTGTCCATATTTCCTACCATATTTACCTTCAAAACCCTAAAATCCCATTAAAAAGCCTCCAAAAGGCTAAAGAACCCCTTTTTTCCCCAAAATTATCCAAAATTCCTCCAAAATAGCTAAAACCCTCTAAAAAGGGAATAAAAAATATAAAAAAAGGAGGAAAAAGAGGAAAAAGGAGGAAAAAACCCTATACAGCTGACCTAAACCATATGGTTCCCAAAACCATGGGCCAGCACTCCACCACTAAAAACCTATAAATAGGTGATGGAGACCCCTCATTTCATATCCACAGTCAAATACACCCTTACTCTGCCAAAATCACTCTTGAAACCATAGCTCACCCTTGAGCTACTTTCACCCTTCAGTGCCCCTTTTGTCCCATTTCCAACCCTTTGGAGAAAGAGAAGGAGCAAAGCTGGAGTTTGGAGCAACTCTCTTAGACAATTGCAAGAACTTCACCAACCTTCACATTGGAGGTAAAATTTTAATACAAAGAAAACCATTTTTATTTCTTGTCTTTTATGTTTCATGCACATGTCTAGACTAATTTCCATTTCAATGTATTGTCTTTCATTTATTGTTTATTGAACTGCTACTAAGGAGTCCATTCTCCTTAGTAGGTGCTCATTTGCACAAGCTAGGGTGAAAACTCTAGCTACATATCTACTTCCCAATTCCACTAGAGTTGGAAACCAATGCGTGTCCTTCTTTTCCCCACCCAATCCTGCACCAAATATAGACAATGTGTTCTGAAAGGAAATCAACACCCCGATTGAGTTTATTGCTGATAAAAATAATAAACACTAGAGAGATTTTGAGGTCAAAAAATGGCCTCCTAAGAGATGTACTACAAAAATATGAGATATATTAAAATATTATGAATTGGGGGTTTTATGGGGTAGGTATATATGACAAGTCACCTCCCACACTATTTTCTATGCACAATATAAATAACCATGGTTGAGTTGCTTTTGAAAATTCACTAGAAATAAAATGAATAAAATAAGTCTACATTGATGTGACTAAGATTCATTGTAAATTCCCAAAAATTTATTGTCCTTTAGCATTTATTTGTCTTGAACTTGCAAATGAAAATAAATAATAAAAAATATTTTTAAGAGTTATTTTTTTAATTTCATGTTGACTTTTTATATTTAGTACTTTTCTCATGAATTTAATATAATGTAATTTAATTGAGAATTTATTTACATGTAAAATGTTAATAATATTATTATAATCTACATTGCATTATTATTATTATTATTATTTATTAAATCTATTATTATTATTTATTAGTTTGACATTATGTTATTAAATAGAATGGAGTGAATATATAATTTAAAATTAAAAACATAAAAATGATAATATATTAGTTTATAAAAAAATGTGAAAGGACTTTCTTTATGAATTAAGAGTACTTCACTTGAAAATGACAATAATATTATTTTATGAGAAAGTGTGAAAAGACATTCATTATGAGTACTTTACTTTATGACTTAAAGTTACTTACACCACTACCTTGGTTAACTATGTGTTTTCATCCACCATAGAAAATTTGACAAATAAGCATTCTTAACTCATGCAATGCCACCTCACCAAGGGGGATGATGTCATCGACTAGAATGTGATTGATTGTTTTTTATAGTACATTTTCTTTGTTTTGAGGCCACTTTTTGACCTCAAAATTTCTCTAATGATAATGGCATCAAACAACTAGCTCATATTCATTGATTCTTGGTGGCCCACCTGAAGCCAGAATGCAGTGATCAGAACATTATATTTTTTCAGCTGACCCTAAACATGTTGGACAGATTCAGTGCCACCTTGCATTCCAACCACTACCCCAGAGATAATCCATTTTGGGAGTTCTGGCATTTTGCCTATTTTTTCTGTATATTGTTAAATCAGCTCTGTCGGCGAACAACCATGCAACATCCTCCCTTGCATTGAAGTGCCATACATCTACAAGAATTTACAGAGGGACACTTGAACCATATGTGTTTTTAATTTCTCATCTTCTATCTCATTACTAACACTCTATATGATTAAGCTTATTTTTGCATGGTCGATTGGTTTTACCTCGGGTCAGGGAAGGTCATATAGGAGGATCATGGAGGGGAGAAGGTAATAAGCTGCTTCACACAGGTTTTCCAATATCATATTTAAAAAAGAGTTTTGTTTCTTAATATTGCTTATATTATCTTTGATTGTCAGTATGGAACCTTGCCACAAGTGAGAGTGGATCGAAAAAAAGCACTCGCCAATGAATCATATGTTACCCTTCGCTTCCAAAAGCTTCCAACCCAGTACCTCTATTTCATTAAATTTGATAACACTGTAAGATAGTTGCTTCACACACGACCTCCCCCACGAAGCGGGCCTCAAGGGGCCAATGATATAAGTATAAAGCTAGTGATCTCTACGCCAAGTAAAATTCGTTAACCAGTAAGTTATCCCCCAATTCGCCAGATTTAGCATTATTTTCACATATGCATCTCTTAGCTTAACCAAATAAACCATGGGGTTCAACCACCTCCTTAATTTGATCTTAGGTATGAGCTTGAATATCTAGATCCTTCTGCGCTTGTGGCCGCTACCTCCCAGCTTGGCTATTCGGAGGCGGAGGAGGCTGGTGGAGCCATCCAACCTCACATATTTTCCCCTCCTATGCAACAGAACCTTCAAGCTCTCGTAAACCCCATGGCACCTCCTCGTAGGGATCAGGGTTTTTTCTTTATGGACGAGGGGGCCTACCAAATGATCATGATCTCCTTGTAGTCTGAAGCCCGCCCATCCCATCCAATAATGAGGCTCTATGATGAGCTTGTATTATACCAAATAACCATGCTTCTAAATGTGCTCTTATATGAACAGCTGACCAAGCCCACTAATCACGCAAGATGGATACCTGTCTTCTTATTTATTTATTAAGGATCTGCAAGCAAGGCCTTCCTTCCAAGATCATCTGGATATAGTTCCTCAATTTGCATGCAACCCCCCCTATTCCAGTTTCTTATGATGCAGTAGGCATAGTGGAATGCTTTTCCGCCATAGACATTGCCGTGATGCCTCCAAGCCATGGTCTTGCCCTTTTGTTTCATCACCCATGGCCCGAATTTAACCAGATGTTCTTCTATTTTATGGGCTGTGTGAGCCTTTGGTTCTCTTCTACACTCCTTCATAGCGCGGCGGTTCCTTTAGTATATCACATAGTTTTTTTAGGGCCAGTCTATTCTCTTGCCTTTCCCTTCTTCGATCTCATGACTTTCGCTCTTGGTTTATACTTTTGGAATACTATAGTAGCTTATGTGTCCTGCATACATAAAACCCTACATCATCAAAATAGTGAACATAACCATGAATATACATAAACAAACGAAATTGCATTGATTTGGATGACTTATGTATTTCTTCAATAGTTGAGAAGTGCCTGTGCCCAGTGGGATTTCCCTTGAATTTTCCTTTTCCCATCTTTCTTAAGCGATAAAAAATAAAAGGGTCGCTGGTCCTGCTCCGATCTGCCCCGCCCAGAGCAGAAAATGAATTCAATTTGCACTTTTAGAGCCTCAGTAATGCTTTCAACGATCTTTCTTCAGTACCCACTTGGATAGAATGGGAGCTATCGGCTTACCTGGAAAACTCAAATGCATAGCCAAAAACCAGAGTCGGTTAACCAAATATGTGACTCTTCTTATGATCTCGGTGTTATGTGGGGAGAGGTCTCGAGGTCAAACCCAAGGGCCTCTCCTCCCTCCACGTGCTTTTGGTAAATTGCTTTTGGTAAAGTGGCAAATATTATATAAACACGTTGTATTATGGTTGATACGTTAATATATGGTTTGCAATGTAATATATAATTTGTTGAAATGGTTTCCATATGGTTTAACACATGGCCCATTTTTTATACGGATCGGTCCACGTTATGCTAAGGTCCTTATTTACTTTTGTGAATGACTCAATGTGTATAACCATATGCTGATTCTAATTGTTTGATGATAAGTGATACATGAAACCATAACATTAGCAAGATAACTTGTTCCTTACCAAAGACTAATAATATACACTTGATCATGATTTGTCATACCCATAGCAAAGTACTTGTCCTAAATCGGTGCCTGTTCAAGAATATTCTTTGATATGTCTTCTTCATTCTCTGTTGAATCCATAAGGCATTGATCTATACTTGAGGTTCGGGAAGGTGTTTGGTGTGTTTATTGTTGAAATATGGTAACTTCAAAGAATATTATATTTTGTACTTCATTATTATGGAGATGGTTCATCCCTCCGAGGTTATTCTATTATGTATCCGGAGATGTTTATTCCTCCGTCGAAATGTGGTAACTTGGGTTATTAGACTTTCATAGTGGGGGTCGGCCCTATATGTGTTATGTGGGTAAAAGGGTTGTTAGACCACCCTAGAGGAGTCGGCCTAGTCAATTGTAGTGGGGTGTTTAACCCAATAGTAAAGTTGGGGCCGACCTAGTTAATATATTGTACAAGCCGGAGATGTGTATAAATAGAGGAGGTGAGCTCCTCATTTGACACACTTCCCTCACTCAGAATGTAGCGCACTTGTGGAGGAGGATATCATGTCTTTGGTTTGCATATTTGTATATTGCTGGTAATCTATATTGAGGAAGCTTTGTTGGGTTTTCTACCCCATGAGGGTTTCCCAGGATAAATCTGTGTCTCTTGTGTTTTTGCTGTGCTTATTGTTTCTTCAGTGATCCTATATATGCTATTATTTTGAAATGGAATGTAATGCTGATATTTTATATATTAGAATATTGAATCTTAACATGGTATCAGAGCTAACCTGAAGGAAGGCAATGTATGGCACTTACGACACTTGCTTCTCTTGCGACAATTTGAAGGTTAGGGTTTTATATAGCAAAAACTAGTCATCGTGGAACTTTCGCTATAAATCCATTTTGGCGAATGTCCGGGATCTGAAAATTTTACAGGTCTTAAATAACATCCCCATGTACCTTGTGTCCAAAGGGCACCCTCAGATTCGTTGTACTTTGTGAGTTATGATCAGTACAAGTTAGGGTTTCGGCCTCTTCCAGATCTCAGTCATAATCAGGTGACCTTGGAAAATAGGTCATAACTTGGTCTAGGAAGCTCCAAATGAAATTTCGTAAAAAGTTATAGGTAGTACATAGACTGTGCTATCTCAAGAAACTTTTTCAGAGGCCGAAGTTGAACTAGTGACACGTGGCACACCGTACAAGTTCTTTCTCCTGTTTTATCCCATAAACAGGTCACGTTGCGACACTTGGCATAACTCTCTCTCAGAAAATCAAATTGAGGTCAGACCTGTCGGAATGAAAAGATATCAGTTTAGGCTACCACAAAAAAAATTTCAGACCCTGTGGATTGAAAATTTCAGAGTTACAGTAGAAACAATTAGGTACATATTTCTGTCAAAACAAAATTATTTTTGTAGCACCTTCATTCATGGCTTCCAGAATTTAGGGTTTCGGAGAAAGTTAGAATTTTTGGAATCGGAGTCCACAGCTGAATGCTACTCAGGAAAATCAAAATTTAGAGATCAAGATCGAATTTTTTGGTTGGGTAGAAGACCGAGCTTGATCAAACCCCAGTTCGGGATTTTGATCAGAAAGATGGAAAATTAGAGCTTCAGCAAAAGTTGGAATTTTTGAAGTCTGTGACCACAGATGGAAGCTCTTCAGAAAAATAAGAGTTTAGAGCCTTCGATCGAACCTTTTGAATGGGTAGAAGGGTGGGCTTCATCAAACCCTAGTTTGGGATCTTGTCCAGAAGACCCAGAAGTTTCAAAGGCAATTTTGAGGGGTCGAATTTTGGAGATTTCAAAATTGAAGTATGCTAGTTTGATCAGCTCAGCAAGACACATCCTTCCATCCATTCAGAAGTATGAAAGTCAAAGATTGAATTTTTAGGGTTTCTCTAGAAAACCCTAATCAAGCTCCAGAACAAGTTTCAGGGGGAGTTGAGGCTAAGGCCTTACATAAGAAGACTACAAGAAGTCTCGATAGGTGTGACTTAAGGAGATACAGGTATGTCTTGAAATCTGATTATTGATTAAGTTTATAATATGTTTGTCTTCATATTATTTAGATTAGTACAATCTTGATTAATGTTGGATTTGTCTTATCATCCTAATAAAAGTATGAATACATGTGAATGATAGAAGACATTCATTGATTAGGGTTATATGATTGTACTAATGCACTGTGGTGTTGTATGAGGTTGATGTTGTCTGCTAATAAGATACAAGTACGTCATGAAAGACAAATCAAGTTCCATGACCATGACAACATGAAAACAAAGACTCCTCCATAATCTTTGATCACATAGAAGTTCTACTTACGAGGTATGTATGACTTTGTTCTATTATGCTTAACCTATGAGATATGTAGGTTCCAGCACAGGATCTCTAAATCATTGAAAAGAACAAAGAAGATATTGATTAGGTATGTTAAACAAATATACTAATCCAGGTATGTTTCCTATGAATCTTACCTTGTGTTAGGATCCCTTATATAAGTATACTTGGTATGATTAGATATGCTTATTCATAAAGTTAGTAATCAAGAGTTTATGCATATTATGTCTCTTATCCTGATTGATGATTTAACTAACAAGATCAAACTAGAATATGCATGAGTAAAAGAAGACTTCCCTAAAACCTTGAATAATAATGTTTATTATCTATGATCATGACTATACATATTCAAGATTATAATATACTAATGAATTTATGTTTGTGTATGAGATCATGAGGATGACACTAGTGCACACTTGAGCATGCACAGTGGTACAGAATGAATAGAAGTTCAAAAGACATATAGAAGATCAAGCGGGAGGCAACCACACAAACATAAAAGATAAGTATTTGAGTTGTTATTTGAAATAGTAAATGATATTGCTTGTAATAGGTTATTTGTATTCCTAGAATATATCATGCTGAGTGTAAACATTCATAGAGCATTGAATAGTATACTACTAATATATGATTGGTAAGTTGGACAAACATTCCGTTATTGCTTGTCTAAAATGAAACCTCTTTGCTGACATGCTGAGAGCTGTGCACACTCTCAATAGTATGTTTTGGTAGAGATGGAAGGCATCTAGATAGCCACTGTATGCATACATGATATGGAAAAATGTTGTGCCAAAGTATTGGTCAAGATAGTTGCATAACTATGTAAATGATGTCTGTATGCATAATAGGTTATCATGTCAACATGATTTGATGATTATGAAGTATTACTAATCATGTAGTTAATTTTGATTTGTAGGAAAGATCATGAAGAATGATGAACACCAAACAAGTGATGGATGTTCAACAAGAAGATTTACAAATCAAACAAAATATAAAAGGCTTGTGGCTAGAAGATTTTCTTAGAAAGAGGAAGAGAATCATGACGAGATGTTTGCTCCAAGTGGCTAGATAAGACCATTATCTTAATGATATAATTGAATAAGAAGTATGAATCAAGGATTCAATTGAAGAAAGCTCTGTTCGGGTACCCAGGATCGATAGTCAATTGATGAGCTTAATGATCACCATGGGTGATGTGGATCTCAACCTTTGCTACAAGGTTGAATATGGTTTCTATACATAGATGACATGGATGCAATAAGGAACTCACCACAAAGTTCGAATGATGTTGAGGCTTATATCAGTAGACCCATCTGACGAGAGATGGCACAGATAGATGGCTGCAGAAATGAAAATGAAAGATCTCAGATTGATGCATTACTTCCTAGGTTTGGAAGTATGGCAAGGCTCAGAAGGAATCTTTCTCAACCAGGGAAAGTATGCCGAGAAATATTAAAAGGACTTGAGGTGTTGGAATGTCCACTCTCATGGATTCCAACTTGAAGCTGTTAGGGGATGACTCATCAGAGTTAGTGGATATAACTCTGTACAGTTAAATTATTGGGTCATTGATGTATCTAACAAATACTAGGTCAGATATAAGCTTTACTATGAACACCTTGAGTCAGTATCTAGTGGAAACTAGCTGTGTTCAGCTGATAAGTTGCAAAGCATGTGATGAGGTACCTAAAGGATACAATAGAATTTGATCTATGCTATCTTGGAGATCATGACTTCAAATGGCTACTCAGATGTTGATTGGGAAGAAAGTGTATCAAACAGGAAGAACACATCGAGAGGATGTTATTGTCTGGGATCAGCCATGATCTCATGGTTTAGCTGGAAGCAGTCTAGTGTGGCTCTCAGCACAAGCGGAATATATGGCTACTTGCTTTGCTAGTTGTGAAGAAGTATGGCTTCAGGATTGTTTGACTTAGAGATAGAACCAACTGTGATCCTATGTGACAAATAGAGTTGTATCAAGATGACAGAGAATCCAGTGTTCCATGATAAGTCAAAGCACATAGGGATCTAACAAGATATGGTGCAGAAAGGAACTATAAAGTTCGAATCTGTAACAGGTTACCGATGTACTAACCAAACCTCTACCTCAAGTGAACAAGTTACCGACATACTAACCAAGCCTCTACCTCAAGAAAAGTTTGAGTATTTCTGAGACAAGCTTGGAAGGACCCTCCTTGAAAGGGGAAGTGATGTGGTCACTTATGATGAGATTGCCTGCATCGACAGTGAGGTCGATGATGTGGATACCTATATTGGTGATGTCGACAGAAAGGTTGGTGGATGGTCCTTAGACAGGGTCTAAGTTGACAAGGGGATTGCATCATCCTTGAACACATATTCTAAAAGGATCCGTAGACAGATGTCTTCGAAACTGAAGTCCTTCGTGGACATGTGAGGATTGGATCATCCTTGGACTTCAGTCCTAAAGTGAGCCGTAGACATATGTCTCTGAAAATGAAGTCCTTGGTGGACATGTGGGGATTGTATCATCCCCAGAATTTGGTCCCTTGAATTGATCCATAGACATATGGTCTCCGAGAATGAAGTCCTTAGTGGACAGGTGGAAATTGTATCATCCTCGGACTTCGGTCCCTTGAATTGATCCATAGACGTATGGTCTCCGTGAATGAAGTCCTTAGTGGACTAATGGGGATTGCATCATCCCGGAACCACTAGTTCAAAATGTACGTGATGGGGATTGCATCATCCCCGGACTTCGGTCCCTGAATTGATCCGTAGACATATGTCTCTGAGAAAGTGGTCCTTAGACTTTGCCTAAGTTGATGAGTGGACTGTATCGTCCCTAGACATGTTATGGTGTCTTAAATTGATCTTATGTATACTTGTATTGGTGTGGATACTTGTATTGATGATGTGTATACTTGTATTGGTGTGGATACTTGTATTGATGATGTGTATACTTGTATTGATGAGGATACTTGTATTGATGATATGTATACTTGTATTGATGAGGATACTCGTATTGATGATATGTATACTTGTATTGATGATGTGTATACTTGTATTAGTGTGGATACTTGTATTGACGATGTTGTTGATTGTGATGATCTATATGACGATGATGATGATCATGTGATGATGATGCTGATGATCGTGTGATGACGATGTTGATAATCATAAGATGACGATGCTGACAATGTTGATGATCGTGAGATGATGATGCTGCTGATCATGATGGTCTACATGACGATGCTGCTGATCGTGATGATCTAGATGACGATGCTGCTGATCGTGATGATCTAGATGATGATGATGTTGATCGTGATGGTATAGATGACGATGCTGCTGATCATGATGGTCTAGATGACGATCCTAATGATCGTGTGATGATGATGCTGATGATCATGAGGATCCAGATGTTGATGTTATTGTAGATGTTTGAGTGCTGCAGAAGATAAAGACTTGGTACTTAAGATGTTGATGTTCTAGCATTGAAGATGTTCCAGTAACTGCTTGAGTTACTGATGAAGTTGAGAAATCTTCCAATGATTTATAGATGTATCATGTATGATTTTGATGACTCCTTGCTCATGCAAATGCTGTTATAATATCCTTCTCGTTAAGGGGGAGTGTTGAAATATTGTAACTTCAAAGAATATTATATTTTGTACCTTATTATTCCGGAGATGGTTCATCCCTCTGAGGTTATTCTATTATGTATCCAAAGATGTTTATTCCTCCGTCGGAATGTGGTAACTTGGGTTATTAGACTTCCCTAGTGGGGGTCGGCCCTGTATGTGTTATGTGGGTAAAAGGGTTGTTAGACCACCCTAGAGGGGTCGGCCCAGTCAGTTGTAGTGGATGTTTAACCCAATGGTAAAGTTGGGGACGACCTAGTTAATATATTGTACAAGTCGGAGATGTGTATAAATAGAGGAGGTGAGCTCCTCATTTGATACACTTCCCTCACTCAGAATGTAGCGCACTTGTGGAGGAGAGGTCTGCTATGGTGGAGGAGGAGATCATGTCTTTGGTTTGCATATTTGTATATTGCTGGTCATCTATATTGAGGAAGCTTTGCTGGGTTTTCTACCCCATGAGGGTTTCCTAGGATAAATCTGTGTCTCTTGTGTTTTTGTTGTGCTTGTTGTTTCTTTAGTGATCCTGTATATGCTATTATTGTGAAAAGGAATGTAATGCTGATATTTTTTGTCTTAGCATATTGAATCTTAACAATTATTGATAGGCACTCAAATAAGGTTTATCCTCTTGGAGGTCACGGCACTCCAAAGTAGTCAAAGGAACGTGACTGAGGTGACATTGGGTCATTTTCCTTCGTATGTGCTTATCAGACACTAGCCTGCTAATTTGCCCGGTAACAATGAGTTCCCTTAGAGGTAGTTTGTTTCGTTTGTGGCCAAGATTCAATTATTTTGTTGTGCTTTTTGAATAAAACTTGTTTGCGAAAGTATATTGGCTCTTAGCCTTTTCACTTGTTGTTTGAAAATTTGGAAGGTATCTGACTATCAAGGTTCATTAGTAACCTCTCGGAAGTAGTTCACCTACTCTCTATGATTATTTTCAGTTAGTCCTTTTAGGTTTTGGGTGAAAGGTTTTGTGAAACGTTTCACTAGTTTTAGTCCTTTTCATTGTCGTGTGTGACATCTTTTGAAAGTTTCAAACTAACTTTGCCTTGTAAAGACTTCTTAGAAGTACTATGTTTGCTTTGCAATCTTTTTCAGTCTACACTTCTGATTTTTGGATGATATTTTTTTTAAAGAGTATTCTTATTTTCAAGCTTCTTTTGTTTTTGAACTTGTACTTTTGATTATCCTTTGAGGTGAAAGATCAAGGATTTTCTCTTGTTATCAGACCTTGATTGCATTGGTTGGGTGCAAGAATCACGCTTGACGAAACCCTGAATCCTAGTAAGTCTTTTTCTAGCTGGAGTCTAAAAGTCATTGTATGTACTTTTCTCTACTTTTCATGCTTGCATGACTAAAAAGTATCGTTTTTGTGGCCTCTTTCGCTTGTGTTTGATAAGGGTGTTAGAAACGTTTTGCTTTGTTGTTTGGTGTAGTTGTTCATAGGTGAAGTTTTTGTGTCTTATTTGAAAAACAAAAACCAAGTCGGATCATTTCATAAAAGTGAGTCTACTTTTATATTGCAAGCATCTAGTAGATTTACATTTTGCATTTAAAAATGAAAACAAAAATTGCTTTTGATTTGTTGTGAATAACAAAATTTTCATTTAAGTACATATTTGCATTTTTGTATCAAGAGAGAAAAAAAAAGTTTTTTTTTCATTTGGTCTTTGAGGTGTATGTGCATGTGAAATTCAGTGTTCATTCACATCTTAGGGTTGAAGTGAAACTGATTCATGAGCTAAAAGCTTACATTTGCATTCAAAATTTGAACTTGTGTATGTTTATGAGATTGAAATTGCATTTGTGTTTCAAAAGGTGTTTATAATTTACATCTTAGGTCAGATCTGCATTTAGTGTATGGAAACTTGCATTTGCATTAGAATTTGCATCTTATATTTAGAGCTTGCATTGTGTATCAAAAAGACATTGAAAATAAAAAGTGTGTTGTAGGGGGTAGAGGGTGCTCCATTTTTTAGTGAAAGAGGGGTGAAATTGTGCATTTGGTTGCATTGTACTTCTTTTAGGTGCATAATTTTTCTTCTTTTTTATAGTTCTGGAAACTGTATTTTAAATGAGGAAGAAAATAATTGGAAGAAGCTACTAGGTTTTCTTTTAGGGAGATACCCACCTAATAGTATAGGTTAGGATTTTGGGGATAGGAGTTGAGAGTTAGCTTCTCCAAAATTACAATTTTGTGGCAAATTTATCATATTTTTATAACTTATATCTTATAATAATAGTTGTTATTGCTATTAACAACTGCCCAAACAGTACCACCTAGTGACTCTTGTTTTTAGAAACTTTTTGTAAAAATATAATATTAAAAATTAATTTACAGATAACACTAATCTCAAATATCATAACACTAATCTCATATATATGCACTTTGATTCATACCTGAGTGAATATCAAACAACCAAGCCTGTAGCGACTATTATAAACTTGGATAAGCACTAATACCTCCTGTAGCCTTTTTGTGACTACCAAGATTCGTACCTGAGTTGCAAGCTGGCAAACATTCAGCTGCTGCCGACAGGCCGATGGCTGAGCTAAAAGCATGGTACATCATAAAAGCAGAGAAAAAGGGAATTAACAGTTATGCAAGTGGCTATGTGAAGGTGTCTTATGGCTCTGCTCGTGAGCTAAAAGCATGCACTAATACCTCCTGTAGCCTTTTTGTGACTACCAAGATTCGTACCTAAGTTGCAAGCTGGCAAACATTCAGCTGCTGCCGACAGGCCGATGGCTGAGCTAAAAGCATGGTACATCATAAAAGCAGAGAAAAAGGGAATTAACAGTTATGCAAGTGGCTTTGTGAAGGTGTCTTATGGCTCTGCTCGTGAGCTAAAAGCATGCACTAATACCTCCTGTAGCCTTTTGTGACTAACAAAGATTCGTACCTGAGTTGCAAGCTGGCAAACATTCAGCTGCTGCCCACAGTCCGATGGCTGAGCTAAAAGCATGGTATTATTACATCATAAAAGCAAAGAAAAAAGGGATTAACAGTTCTGCAAGTGGCGTTGTGAAGGTGTCTTATGGCTCTGCTCGTGAGCTAAAATCAGGCGTGGGATATGGCGATGTGAAGTGTCTAATCTCCACATCAATCAAAGAAAAACCCAAAATGGCTCAGACAAAATTAACCGCGCCAGGGAGGAATAAGTAATTTGGGGCGCTCATGGCATAGGTGAGTTGTTGCAGAGGAATTCGACTAGCTTGATAAACTCTTGTTTGATCAATTTGTCCGAGCATTTATCTTCTTTTTCATCCATTTTTCTTGGGTTTCCATGGCCAATCTTCAAGCAATAGCATCGACATCTGCATCTCCCACCAGCAATTGCAATTTCGATGTATTTTTAAATCATCGCGGGCCAGACACCAAAAAAACCTTAGCTAGTCATATCTATCGTCGTCTTTTATCACTTGGATTCAGAGTCTTTCTGGACCAGCAGGAATTGCAGGCAGGAGAAAACTTAAGCTCTCAAATTGAAGGAGTTATAGCAACAGCATCTATTCATATAGCCATTTTCTCTCCAAGATATGCGGAATCAAAATGGTGCCTCGATGAGCTACTCCAGATGTTGAAATCAGGGGCTCCGATTATTCCCGTCTTCTGCAATGTCCAGCCTGCTGAGCTTCGGCATACGCGGGGCAAAGATGGGGTGTATGCTAAATCCTTGCGCAATCTCGAACACTCTAAAAATCACGAAGAGAAGCCGCGATATGATTCCGACACTATTGATAAGTGGAGAAACGCTCTTTTCCAGGCTGCACAAATAAGCGGTTTTGAGCTCGACGCCTGTAACGGGTGAAAATTTATCTTTCTTTTAGTGTAAATGAATTGCTACCAATATTATTGAATATTTTACTAGTTTCATGTTATTCAAATTCTGTTTTATGCTACCTGCGTTGCATAAATAAGTTGTTTTCATTTTCAGTTGAATTGCGCAAATAAGTATTTTGGAGGTTGAGATCCATTACAGGCTAAAATTAATTTTAAATGGCCGGAGTCCCATCACTCTAATTAAAAACACTAATTAGACTAAGCATCCAAATACATAATAAATTTATTTTTTAAGACATGTTAGTTATATTGCTCTGAAAAATCAGGGACGAGGGGGAGCTGGTTCACAAGATCGGGCAACGGGTGCAGAAAATGGTTAAGAAAACACCGTTACATGTGGCCACATATCCTACTGGCTTGAGAGAAAAAGTAGAAGATCTTGAGAAGAGTATCTTAATGGAGAAACATAGAGGCAAAATTCACGTTGCAGGGATCGTGGGTCTTGGTGGAATAGGAAAAACAACGGTGGCCAAAGAATTTTTCAACCGTAATACATCAAATTACGATGCATCTTGCTTCTTGTCTGACATTCGGGAAGCTGCAGCTAAGAGCTCTTTACCTTCGTTGCAGACTCAACTTCTCAAGGACCTGGCCCCAGGGAGTGAACGCCAAATATGCAGCATTGCTGAAGGTATAGGGATGCTCGTGAGGTTTCTCCCATCTTCTCTGCAAGCTCTTGTAATCTTAGATGATGTTGATCATGACCAACAGTTGGAAGCATTACTTTTACCTCTGAAGGCGAACCTTCGCCCTGGTAGCTTAATTTTAGTTACATCTAGGGATAAGTGTGTTCTTTGGAGATCAGAAATTGCAGACTCATCCATTTACAAGCTTACGGGTCTTAATAGAGAACACTCCCAAGAGCTTTTCTGTTCCTATGCCTTCCACCAGCCTCGTCCTCCTATAGGATTTGAACAAATGGTACCCAAGTTTCTGCGTGCGTGCGATGGATTGCCATTGTCTCTCAAGGTCATCGGGGCACTTCTATATGGTAAAAATGACTTGGATTATTGGAAAGGCCAACTGGAAAGATTATCCAAAGTGATTCCCACCGATATACAAAGCAGTCTTCGAATTAGCTACGACAGTCTTGATGCAGAGGAGCAAGAGATATTCTTAGACATTGCCTGTTTCTTCATAGGAGTAGAGAGGGACACGGTGATAAGAATATGGGAAGGGTGTGGCTGGGAAGGATCGGTGGGTTTTGTGAATCTAGAATACAAGTGCCTTGTCGATGTTGACAGCAAAAACTGTATAAGAATGCACGATCATCTGAGAGATATGGGAAGAGCTTTGGCTGATAAAAAATGTCCACATCGTCTTTGGCACCCAACTGACAAGCTTTATGAGCTCTATGAATCATCTGTACGTGCTTATGTGTTCTGAAAGTTTTGCTCAGTTTAAAATTGTGATTTCTTGAACTTACTTTACAAGGATGTAATCTTGTTTCTAACAGATTTCAATAACAATTTAGGTGCGCGGAATTGGCATGCTTCAACAGAGCTGGAAATCCTTGGGCAACCCTATCTCGGTCTGGAACCGTTGTGTAGTTAATATGAGAGAGTTGCAACTGCTTAGGGCTGAAGGTAATTGTCTGGAAAGCATATTCAGTAGCCTGCAGGGGCACTCAGCACATCTCATATGGCTCTGCTGGTATAACTGTCCCTACTCCTTTCTACCTTCCTGGCTTCCAATAAAGAAGCTAAGAGTTTTGCAACTGGAAGGGGGACAAACATTAGAAACATTATGGCAAAGAGAAAGCCAGGTAAATGTAGATATTTTCACCAATGTTTTGTGCTTATTTTCCGGTTTCAAGTTCATTCGTTCTTGGTGTAACAACGTACACACCCGAGGGATAGTCTGGTTTTTTAAATGAAAATAATCATATCTAACTGATCCTTGCAGGCACCGCTGCAGTTAAGGGAATTGAATATTAATGTTCGCCTGTTACAGTTACCAAAGTCCATAGGGCAGTTGAAGCACTTGGAAAAGATTGAATTGAATGAGACTATAAGAACATTGCCAACAGAATTCTACCATCTCTGTTCCCTGAAACATTTGAGGTTGCACACAACAATGAGGTTTCTGCCCAACTCGTTTGGGAATCTTACAAACCTACAATATCTTGACTTGAATTCCAGTGTCAATTTGCAAAAGCTGCCGCGTTCTTTTGGAAACCTTACAAACCTTCAATACCTAGACTTGTCTTGGAGCTCCAGTTTGCGAAAGTTGTCACCTTCTTTTGGGAATTTAACTCGACTTAGGCATCTAAATTTGGCGGGTTGCTCTCAGTTGACCATTTCTACAGAGACATTTGGAAATATAACAAGTCTGGTATCCCTGGACCTTTCCCTTTGTCTGAAGATGAATGTATTGCCTCCCCAAGTGGCCAGGCAACGATTTCTAGAAGAAATAAATTTGTTGGGTACAAACGTAAGAGCACTGACAACAGATTTTGGAGAGCTGGGCCTTTTGGAATCTCTAAAATTAGGAAGCCATTTCTTGGAAATGCTTCCGCCCTCACTGGGTGAACTAAAGACCTTAAAGGAACTCACACTCTTTGATTGCAGCAGCTTGAAATGTTTGCCCGATTCAGTGGGTCAGTTGGAACAATTGACAAGTTTGGACATAAGGGTTTCCGGAATAGAGTATTTACCGATAGGTGTGATGGAAATGAACAATCTTGAAACTTTAAAGGTACATTCTAGTCCTCTTCTAAATGTCCCGTTTTCTAAAATGGATGGACTAGAGGTATTGACAAAGACCGTCATTGGCAAGGGCATGGTTGGGCTTAAATACTTGGAGCTGCACAGGACGGGCACGCTGGAGGTATCCTTTCTTGCAGGTATTTGTGTCCATCTTCAACATCTCAAGATCGACTCTTGTAATGATCTGGTGGAAGTTGGAGCATTGCCAACTGTACTAGTAAAGCTAGAGATACTCTCTTGTCGTGCATTGAGGCAAATAAGAGGACTTTCTGGTCTTTCAGAGCTTCGACAACTGGACATCAGCGGGTGTAACCAAGTAGAGGAGCTCCCATTTCTTGAGACCTTGACATCTTTGGAGGAGTTGCGGGCGTCTGAATGTGATAAGCTAAAGCTCAGGTGGGTGCTGGCGAAGCTGACAAAACTTCGCCTCCTAAGAGAACCTCGGCCTCCGAAAATGCATTTCAAGAAGCATATCTGTAGAGGAGAAAATGTAGGTTAAGACGACGGAAGAGAGATAATGTAAAAGATTGATTGATCTCTTGTATGAGGATGAAAACCAGGTGAGAAGGTGATAATGTACAGGGGTGTTTGAATTGAGCACATTGTTTTTCATCACCCCTATTATGTATGCAAATTATTTTATCTAAAATTATATGTTTTTAGAAATTATAAATTCACCAAATTTAACCAATTATAATTATATCATCCATTTTGGACATATTTTGATTATGACATTATGCTATTTAACGTTTAGACTTTAGTTCTATCATCCAATACAAAATATAAATACTTTAACGTGCAAGAAAATTTGTGAAAATGATATTATAAGTTGCTTCTAAGTAGGTTTAGACTTGCAGCATTAATTAGTATAGTTTGTATAAACACATAATGTTCATATCAATTTGATTTTTCTGAGTAGTTTATAGATCTAGGTTTAGGATGAAACAATGCTATTCACTAAGATTGGACTGACACTATTCACATCCACTTGATAATGTAAGTATAAATTTAATTTGTTCTTTATTGATTATTATTGTTTAAGGTGTATGTATACATTTAAATTTAATAAATATAAATTAAATGATGAGATCTTTAGAATTGAATTGAGATTTCTTGCATCTCAGCAAAGTAGGTATTGTCAAACCTATGGATTTATGGAGCGTAAGGATTAAATCTCTTGAGATTCAAACTTGTTTTTGAGCGCATAAAGACTTATAATAAGATTTGTGTCTTGTTTAAATTTCCTATATTGAATTGTATAATGTACATCTTAACCAAGTAAACAATGAACAAATTGTGTGAAAGTAAGTTTGTGTAATGATAACTCATAAATGACATGAAAATGCGCAGTAGCACATTCACATTAGTGGTGATTGATATATGTTATAGGTGAGATTAGTATTTTCCACTTATAGCCTAAATTAACCACCTCTAATGTGGTTGTGCTAGTGGGAGGGTTATTATTATTTATAATGATAAAATTATGTGTTTGATCATGATTGAATTTGATTGACCACGTCCAATTATGGTTGAGGATGATTGATTATGGGTTACCATGGTTGACTTTAGTTGAAATTGATTGACCATGTTTGACTAGGGTTGACTATGGTAGAGCGTGTTTAATTATGGTTGATGTTGGTTTATGATGATTGAATTGGGTTGGACCACGGTTAACCATGTTTAACTATGGTTGACCTTGGAGGACTATGCTTAAACATGGATAGTTGGTCATGGTTGACTATGCTTGAACATAGATAGTTGACCCACAGTTGACCATGGTTGAATATGTTTGGTTGGACCATAGTTTACTATAGTAGTACAAACCATTGTCTTAAAGAGCAGTGTAGATGTATTCTCAAACAATGGAATTTGGAAGATATGCTTGTGATACTAAAGTGTCTTGAATAATCAACAACTTGTGCAAGTCATTGGCTAATTTATAGAACTGCATTAAGGTGGTTGGCCTCGGTTGACTTTGGATAACATTAGTGGTGGTTGACTTGGTTTACCATGGTTGCTTATGGTTGACCATGGTTGGCTATGGTTGATCATGTTTGACTATGGTTGGTAATGGTTGCGTATGTTTGAACATGAATGGTTGACCATGGTTGAATGTAGTTGTACAAACCATTGCCTTTAAAAACAATGCAAATGTTTTCTTTTCAAATAATGAAATTTGAAAGGTACTCTTGTGATACTCAAGTATATTTCAAATTTGAAAGGTGTACTAATTGGTTAGTGTTAACCTTACTCAAGAATGAATCAAATGGTTTAGGTCTCAATGCAACCCAAGGTATTGCATGTAATGAAGCCTATAAGAAGGCTTAGCATACTCCTTTGTAATGTGGCCTAGAGGCCAGTTGGTGAGCTCACTTGGCCGGGCTTGACATGTTTTGACCAAGAGTAATTATGAAGATCTTCAGTGATGTTTTTCTCCTCATGGAGTTTTCCAAGGTAAAAATGTGTGTTAATGTTGTTATTGTTCTTTCTCATTTTCTATTCATGGAGTTTTCCAAGGTAAAAATGTGTGTTAATGTTGTTATTGTTATTTCCCATTAAGTATTTACTAAAAATTGGTATCAAAGTTGTGGTGTTTGGATCACATATAGATGAATAAACAATCGAGCTATAGGGGTCCGAATGGACCACTCCCTCGGCCTAAAGGTTTGAAAGGGTTTTGGGGTGGGAGACATCCAGAAAAAAATTTGGGGGCTGTTTTTTATAATCTGACCAGTGTGAAGATTATCTTTTTTCCACAAGGAAAAGTGGGCATTGTAGTTCTGATTTGAGAATGTTGTGAGCATGCAGAGTTGTGCCATCGGTTGAAGAAGAGACCAGCTTATTCGTAGAGGTTTCCTGGAGGCTGCACATGACTGTCGAAGGTCACTGAGACACACTGGTGGCCTACATGTGGCTACGTTTGAGATCTGTGGTGGACTGGATCTTGAGTTCTTTTGTTTAAGTGACTGGATCTGCTGAAGATACGATGGATTCATCAAATCTGAAGATTAGATCCATATTCAGATATGAAGTAAATATATGAGCCATGGATTGAGAGGTTGAAGCATCTGTAATACCCTGGAGAAAATAGGAGCTAATGAAGAGGGATCCACCTTTGTATACCCATGATTGCGATCCTTGGGAGCCATGGTAACTGTAATCGATGAGTTACTACTACAAGGAGTAGTCATTCATGAAGGAGAGCTGCAAATTATTGGCTATAAAGGGCTGCATATAAAATGTGATGCCCAAACCTGTCGTGAGTTGTCTCGAGAAAAGAAGAGAATCGTCGCAGATTTGGACAATGAGAAGTTAGAGAAAAGGCAGCTGCATGTGGTCAATCCCTGTAGATTGTCTGCCATATCAAAGCAATTATTTGTTGAGGAGGGCACCACCGTGGAGGTGGAGGTTACATTGGTGGGATGCCTATGCGAGAAGACAGAGCCCGCTAGTGTGAGGGCATGTGTAGGTTGAGGACGACGTCTGCTGCCAAGGATATCATGAAGATGGTTGCGTTGTAGAGTGACCCATTGCTGTCCAAGAAAGAGGACCGAAAATTGTGTTAAAGTGAGGGGATCGTAAGGTATCATGAGAAGAGAAGAGTGGCTTGATTTGAAGAGGAGCAGACAATTATGTCAAAGTGAGGGGTCATGAGGTATGAGAAGAGAAGAGCGTCTTGATTAGAAGAGGAGCATGCACAAAGGTTTAGTTGGATTTGAGGAGAGAGGCCCATTCTAGATTTGATCGGTGTAAAGGAGAGATAGAGAATGAGATCAACTAAACTGTGTGTGTACAAGCAATGACAAAGGGAGAGGATTTGATGGTACAAAAGGAAGCATGGAAGATGATGAGCAAGAAAAGGAGCATGGAAAATCTAGAGGATGTAGCAACGGATGGTTATTGTATTGCATGTACATGGGCATATGGTTGTGAGACTTGGTTAGGCCCATCAAAGTTTGAATGTAGACCTAGGTGATTGGGGGGCATGCAAGATTCCTCGTTAAAACTTTGAGGGGTTGGAGATTACTCCAAGTCAAGTTTAAAGGGGGGTTGTTAGGGTTAACCTTGACTTGGGAATTCAATTCAAATGGTTTAGGTCTCAGCACATGGTTTTGGTCCCATGGTATTTGGTATCCCAAGGTATTGCATGTAATGAAGCCTTTATGAAGGCTTAGAATATTCCATTGTAATGTGGGTTGGAGGTAAGCGGGCCAGCTTGTCAGTTTTGGCCAAGGGCAATGAAGATCTTTAATGATGTTGTTTTTTCCCCTCATGGGGTTTTCCAGGGTAAAAATTTGTGTTAATGTTGTTATTGATTATTATTGTTCTCTCTAGTTAAATATTTACCAATACAACAACTTGTACAAGTGGTTGGCTATTTTAATGGAAACCACATTAATTGGGTTGACTATGGTTGACTTTGGTTAATATTAGTGGTGATTGATCATGGTTTACCATAGTTGATTATGTTTCATAATGGATGGTTGACTTTGGTTGTTCACCGTTGATGCTCAACCGTAGTCATTGATTTGGAGTATGCATTAGAAATTTGCATTAAATGTGACAAAAGTTTAATTAGGGAGAATTATCCAATGGTTATGTTGTATTGTGAAGTTCATTAAGGGTTATGTTGCTTTGCAATGTCACTCAATGTATCTGTTACATTGTGATGTTCAACTTGGCTGTCTTATATTGAATTGCAATGTTATTCAATGGTTATATTTCATTACGACATTCCTTAAGGGTTATGTTGAATTGTATAATTTTAGTATGTATTAATTGTATATAACCTTTAAGGGGAGTACTTTTAGTTTGAACAAACATACATGTCTAACGCTTTCATCCTTCACCTTATCATATCCTACTAGCACACCCTAGAAGGTGGGTATCCTTCACATAAATGCATTCAAACATTACAAGCATGGCAATTCAAGATATTTAAATATGGTTGAAGGGATTCTTACCCAATCCTTTTCTAGAACTTATGCAATCAACATAAATAAATCCATACATTGTTCTTTTATCTTCCAGGCAATCAATGTTTTATATTCCTTTTGACTTTGTCCTTATAATTGTATTCCTCATAAGCAGTAATATCATCAACATTCTCAACCATGCCCTAACCATATTTGGTCATACAACCACCATCAAACACAATAATTATCATTATGTATTGATTGCATATGTAGCACCATACCATTTTTTTTACCCATTAGCAATATCATACACATGCACATTGATATGCACTATGCATCATCTTTAAGTATGCCTACTAATTCATATGCATTTTAGAAATCTAATCTCTTTTATTCCTTGTTTACTTTCTGACCAATTCCACAATTTATTGCTAAAGTAAATTCTTAGCATCTTGTAGCCTTTGTTGACATTGAAACAATGTTTTTTTGGAAATCTTCTTAGCTATCTTGAGTTGTTCTCAAGTCCCATTTAAATATACAACAATTTGTTCTTTGTATTATGAGTTGTCTTTGTGCTCCATTCACTTTTCCTCATTGCTCTGTTTATCTTTATAAATTTTAACCAAGCCCAACTTGGCATTTCCTAATTTCTAACTCATGGTAGCCTTGCCATATTCCTTTAAAGTATTTCTTTTCTCAGTCCAATGCTTCCCCTATATTAGCTTTACCTGCTACTCCTAACACTCCATAATGATGTAATAAATTCCAATCTAGCTCCATTTGGAGTGTTTTTGAATTCCATTCTCTTTTTCAAGCCATGCCAAGGTCAAACACGCCTTTCACTTTATATGACCTCTTCAAAGTCCCATTATGGAAGCCACTATAATATCTTATATACTTCATTGATTTGTTGTATATGTGTACACCAATAATGCATGTATTATTTCATTCCCTCTTTTTTGAGTAGTTGTTTTAGGTCTCTTTCCATTTTGGAACTTAATTTTCATTCTCATGTAACTCTTAACACTATTTTGTTGAGATATTGTAACTTCTAAGAATATTATATTTGTACTTTATTATTCCGGAGATGTTTCATTCCTCCGTGAAGATCTTATTGTATATCCGAAGATGTTTATTCCTCAGTCGGAATGTGGTAACTTGGGTAATTAGACTTCCCTAGTGGGGGTCGGCCCTATATGTGTTATGTGGGTCAAAGGGTTGTTAGACCACCCTAGTGGGGTCGGCCCAGTTATTTGTAGTGGGGTGTTTAACCCAGTGGTAAAGTTGGGGCCGATCTAGGTAATATAAAGTACAAGTCGGAGATGTGTATAAATAGAGGAGGTGTGTTCCTCATTATACAAACACTTCCCTCACTCAGAATGTAGCACACTTGTGGAGGAGAGGTCTGCTATGGTGGAGGAGGAGATCATGTATTTGTTTTGCATCTTTGTATATTGCTGGTCATTTATATTGAGGAAGCTTTGCTGGGTTTTCTACCCCATGAGGGTTTCCCAGGATAAATATGTGTCTCTTGTGTTTATGTTGTGCTTGTTGTTTCTTCAGTGATCCTGTATATGCTATTATTGTGAAATGGAATGTAATGATGCTATTTTCTATATTAGCATATTAAATCTTAACATGGTATCAGAGCTAACCTGAAGGAAGGCAATGTATGGCACTTACGACACTTGCTTTACTTATGACAATTTGAAGGTTAGGGTTTTATATGGCAAAAACTAGTCATCGTGGAACTTTCGCTATAAATACATTTTGGCGAAGGTTCAAGATATGAAACATTTACAGGTCGTAGATAACATCCCCAGGTACCTTGTGTCCAAAGGACACCCTCAGATTCGTTGTACCTTGTGATTTATGATCGGTACAAGTTAGGGTTTCTGCCTCTTCCAGATCTCAGTCAAAAAGTCATAACTTGGGCTCGGAAGCTCCAAATGAAATTTCGTAAAAAGTGACAGGTAGTACACAGACTGTGCTATCTCAGGAAACATTTTCAGAGGCCGAAGTAGAACTAATGACACGTGTCACTTCGTACAAGTTCACTCTCCTATTTTATCCCATAAACAGGTCACATTGCGACACTTGGCATAACTCTCTCTCAGAAAATCCAATTGAGGTTAGACCTGTTAGGATTGAAAGATGACAAGTTAGGATACCACAAAAAAAATTTCAGACCCTATGGATAAAAAATTTCAGAGTTACATCAGAAACAATCAGGTACATATTTCTGTCAAAACAGAATTATTTTTGGAGCACCTTCATTCATGGCTTTCGGAATTTAGGGTTTCAGAGAAAGTTAAAATTTTTGGAATCGGAGTCCACGGCCGAATGCTACTCAGGAAAATCGAAATTTAGAGACCAAGATCGAATTTTTTGGTTGGGTAAAAGACCGAGCTTGATCAAACCCCAGTTTGGGATTTTGATCGGAAAGATGGAAAATTAGGGCTTCAACAAAAGTTGGAATTTTTTAAGTCTGTGACCACGGCTGGAAGCTCCTCAGAAAAATAAGAGTTTAGAGCCTTGGATCGAACCTTTTGATTAGGCAGAAGGGTGGGCTCCATCAAACCCTAGTTTGGGATCCTGTCCAGAAGATCCAAAAGTTTTGAAGGCAATTTTGAGGGGTAAAATTTTGGAGATTTCAAAATTGAAGTATGCCAGTTTGATCAGCTCAGTAGGACACATTCTTCCATACATTCAGAAATGTGAAAGTCTAAGATTGAATTTTTTAGGATTTCTCTAAAAACCCTAATCAAGCTCTAGATCCAGTTTTAGGGGGAGATGAGGCTAAGGCCTTACATTAGAAGACTACAAGAAGTCTCAACGGGTATGACTTAAGAAGATACAGGTATGTCTGAAATCTGATTCTTGATTAAGTTCATAATATGTTTGTCTTCATATTATTTATTAGTACAATCTTGATGAATGTTAGAATTCTCTTATCACCCTAGTAAAATTATGTGAATGATAAAATACATTTATTGATTAGGGCTATATGATTGTACTAATGCACTGTGGTGTTGTATGAGGTTGATGTTGTCTACTAACAAGATACATGTACATCACGAAAGACAAATCAAGTTCCATGACCATGACAACATGAAGACAAAGACTCCTCCATAAGCTTTGATCACATAGAAGTTCTAATTACAAGGTATGTATGACTTTGTTCTATTATGCTTAACCTATGAGATATGTAGGTTCCAGCACAGGATCTCTAAATGATTGAAGATAACAAAGAAGATATTGATTAGGTATGTTAAACAGAGTATACTAATCCAGGTATGTTTCCTATGAATCTTACCTTGTGTTAGGATCCCTTATATAAGTATACTTGGTATGATTGGTTATGCTTATTCATAAAGCTAGTTATCAAGGTTTATGCATATTATGTCTCTTATCTTGATTGATGATTTAACTAACCAAAAGATTCCTGTGATCAAACAAGAATATGCATGAGTAAAAGAAGACTTTCCTGAAACCTTGAATACTAATGTTTATTATCTATGATCATGACTATGCATATTCAAGATTATTTAGAATTATAATGTTGAGAATATACTAATGAATGTATGTTTGTGTATGAGATCACGAGGATGACAGTAGTGCACACTTGAGCATGCACATTGGTACAGAATGAATAGAAGTTCAAAAGACATATAGAAGATCAAGCGAGAGACAACCACACAAACATAAAAGATAAGTATTTGAGTTGTTATTTGAAATAGTAAATGATATTGCTTGTAATAGTTGTATGCATATTTGTATTCCTAGAATATATCATGTTGAGTGTAAACATTCATAGAGCATTGACCAGTATACTACTAATATGCATATGATTGCTAAGTTGGACAAACATTCCATTGTTGCTTGTCTAGAATGAAACCTCTTTGCTAACATGCTAAGAGATGTGCACACTCTCGATAGTATGTTCTGGTAGAGATGGAAGGCATCTAGATAGCCATTGTATGCATATAGGATATGCGAAAGTGTTGTGCCAAAGTATTGGTCAAGATAGTTGCATAACTATGCAAATGATATTTGTATGCATAATAGGTTATCATGTCAACATGATTTGATGATTATGAAGTATTACTAATCATGTACTTAATTTTGATTTGTAGGAAAGATCACGAAGAATGATAAACACTGAACAAGTGATGGATGTTCAACAAGAAGACTTACAAATCAAACAAAATATAGAAGGCTCGTGGCTAGAAGATTCTCTTAGAAAGAGGAACAGAATCATGACGAGATGTTTGCTCCAAGCAGCTACATAAGACCATTATCTTAATGGTGTAATTAAAGAAGAAGTGTGAATCAGGTTTTGTATGGGTACCCAGGATCGATAGTCAATTGATGAGCTTAATGATCACCATGAGTGATGTGGATCTCAACCTTTGCTACAAGGTTGGATATGGTTTCTATACACATATGACATGGATGCAAGAAGGAACTCACCACAAAGTTCGAATGATATTGAAGCTCATATCAGTAGACCCATCTGACGAGAGATGGCACAGATAGATGGCTGCAGAAATGAAAATTAAAGATCTCAGATTGATGCATTACTTCCTAGGTCTGGAAGAATGGCAAGGCTCAAAAGGAATCTTTCTCAACCAGGGAAAGTATGCTGAGAAATATTAAAAGGAATTGATGTGTTGGAATGGCCACTCTCATGGATTCCAACTTGAAGTTGTTAGCAGATGACTCATCAGAGTTAGTGGGTATAACTCTGTACAGATAAATTACTGGGTCATTGATGTATCTAACGAATATTGGGTCAGATATATGATTTGCTATGAACACCTTGAGTCAGTATCTAGTGGAAACTAGATGTGTTCACCTGATAGTTGCAAAGCATGTGATGAGGTACCTAAAGGATACAATAGACCTTGATCTATGCTATCTTGAAGATCATGTCTTCGGATGACTACACAGATGTTGATTGAGCAGAAAGTGTATAAGAGAGGAAGAGCACATCAAGAGGATGTTATTTTCTGGGATCAACTATGATCTCCTGGTTTAGCTAGAAGCAGTCTATTGTGGCTCTCAGCACAAGTGGAATATATGGCTGCTTGCTCTGCTAGTTGTGAAGAAGTATGGCTTCAGGATTGTTTGACATAGAGATAGAACCAATTGTGATCCTATGTGACAAACAGAGTTGTATCAAGATGACAGAGAATCCAATGTTCCATGATAAGTCAAAGCACATAGAGATTTGACAAGATATGGTGTAAAAAGGAACTATAAAGTTCAAATTTGTAACAAGTTGATGATGTACTAACCAAACCTCTACCTTAAGTGAACAAGTTATCGATATACTAAACCAAACCCTACCTCAATTAAAGTTTTCCAAGGCAAACTTAAGGACCCTCCTCAAAAGGGGGAGTGATGTGATCACTTATGATGAGAATTCCTACATCGACAGTGAGGTTGATGATGTGGATACCTATATTAGTAATGCCAACAGAGAGGTTGGTGGATGGTCCTTAGATAGGGTCTAAGTTGAAGGGGGGATTGGATCATCCCTGGACTTCAGTCCTAAAGTGAGCCGTAGACATATGTCTCTGAGAATGAAGTCCTTAGTGGAAAAGTGGGGATTGTATCGTCCCTAGACTTCGGTCCCTTGAATTGATCCGTAGATGTATGGTCTCCGAGAATGAAGTCCTTAGTGGACAAGTGGGGATTGTATCGTCCTCGGACTTTGGTCCCTTGAATTTATCCGTAGATGTATGGTCTTCGAGAATGAAGTCCTTGATGGACATGTGGGGATTAAGTCATCCTTGGATATAATCCTAAATGTACGGTGGGGATTAAGTCATCCTTGGACATGGTCCTAAATGCACGGTGGGGATTAAGTCTTCCCTGGACATGGTCCTAAATGCATAATGGGGATTAAGTCATCCCTGGACATGGTCCTAAATGTACGGTGGGGATTAAGTCATCCTTGGACATGGTCCTAAATGCACGGTGGGGATTAAGTCATCCTTGGACATGGTCCTAAATGTATGGTGGGGATTAAGTCATCCTTGGACATGGTCCTAAATGCACGGTGGGGATTAAGTCATCCTTGGACATGGTCCTAAATGCATGGTGGGGATTAAGTCATCCTTGTATATGGTACTAAATGTACGGTGGGGATTAAGTCATCCTTGGACATGGTCCTAAATGCACGGTGGGGATTAAAACATCCTTGGACATGGTCCTAAATGAATGGTGTGGATACAATCATCCTTGGACATAGTCCTAAATGAATGGTGTGGATTAATCATCCTTAGACCGTAAATCCCGTAATTCCGAAAGGAAGGATAGTCTTAAACATGATTATGATGAGATTGATCCCGTAATTCTGAAAGGAAGGATCATGTGTATTGCAAAGTATGCTGCTATCGTGTTTACTTGTATTGATGAGGATACTTGTATTGATATTGATGATATGTATTGATGAGGATATTTGTATGTATACTTGTATTGATGAGGATACTTGTATTGATGATATGTATACTTGTATTGATGAGGATACTTGTATTGATGCTAAGTATACTTGTATTGATGATGTGTATACTTGTATTGGTGTGGATACTAATACTGATGATCTAGATGACGATGCTGCTAATCGTGATGATCGTGAGATGATGATACTGATGATCATGTGATGACGAAGCTGATGATCGTGTGATGACGATGTTGTTGATTGTGATGGTCTAGATGACGATGCTGCTGATCGTGATGGTCTAGATGACGATGTTGATGATCATGTGATGACGATGCTGATGATCGTGTGATGACGATGCTGATGATCATGTGATGACGATGTTGATGATCGTGTGATGACGATACAGATGATCGTGAGGATCCAGATGATGATGTTGCTGTAGCTGTTCGAGTGCTGCAGAAGATAAAGACTTAGTACTGAAGATGTTGATGTTCTAGTAACTGCTTGAGTTACTGATGATGTTGAGAAAGCTTCCAATGATTTATAGATGTATCATGTTGATGACTCCTTGCTCCTGCAGATGTTTTTATAATATCCTTCTCGTTAAGGGGGAGTGTTGAGATATTGTAACTTCTAAGAATATTATATTTGTACTTTATTATTCTGGAGATGTTTCATTCCTCCGTGAAGATCTTATTGTATATCCGAAGATGTTTATTCCTCCGTTGGAATGTGGTAACTTGGGTTATTAGACTTCCCTAGTGGGGGTCGGCCCTGTATGTGTTATGTGGGTCAAAGGGTTGTTAGACCACCCTAGTGGGGTCGGCCCAGTCAATTGTAGTGGGGTGTTTAACCCAGTGGTAAAGTTGGGGCCGACCTAGTTAATATAAAGTACAAGTCGGAGATGTGTATAAATAGAGGAGGTGTGTTCCTCATTATACACACACTTCCCTCACTCAGAATGTAGCGCACTTATGGAGGAGAGGTCTGCTATGGTGGAGGAGGAGATCATGTCTTTGGTTTGCATCTTTGTATATTGCTAGTCATCTATATTGAGGAAGCTTTGCTGGGTTTTCTACCCCATGAGGGTTTCCCAGGATAAATCTGTGTCTCTTGTGTTTATGCTGTGCTTGTTGTTTCTTCAGTGATCCTGTATATGCTATTATTGTGAAATGGAATGTAATGTTGCTATTTTCTGTCTTAGCATATTAAATCTTAACATATTTCGCACCACAAAATATATCCATATGATAGATCCACATAGTGGAATTCCCTATTCCACCCTTAGAAACTTATATGGGAGTGGTAGTTCATCACTCCCCGTTCTTTACACATAAGTTGATGGTCCATATCCTGCAACTCCACTAGTACAAAATGAGAAATTAGTGACTAAAAAAATGACTAAAATTCACATATAAACGACTATTTTTTAGTCGGCGACTAATAGTAGCTAATTTCCACTATTTTATAGATCGACTAACTTAGTCATATTTATTTTAGTCATTAATAGTTTCCTTATTTAGTCATATATTTGGTCATTGATTTAGTCATTAATTGTCACCAGAAATACTGAATCTATTATTTATTGCAGAGCTGATGCATTTGTGAGATTCGAAGACCTGTTGTTCAAGAAGAAACTCTTAGATTTATTATAATCATTGAGCATAATTGCATCATTTGACAATAGATAATGTCTTATTATCATGGAATCGCAAAATCTGGGAGACTTCCCAATCTAATCTCAGATCCAATGGCAACGTTATTTGGTGCATTCAAGTTGAATTCATGTCATGCTACCAAACATTAATACTCACAAATTACAAAATGATAGAAGGGTGTCATCACGATTCATTGTTACAACTATGAAATTATTATTTTGATAGACATGTCTACCTAGAATTTAGGTAATTGAGGCACGCGTCTTGGCAAAGTAGCCAAGGTTGGAGCTTCAAGAATCTACAAGCCATTCATTACAAATATCAAGTGTTCAACTATACTGCCTTGAACATGAAACAGGGGAAGCTCCATCACTACAAATATTTAACACAAATGTTTCATCCTGATATCATATGAGGAGTTAAATCATTAAATGTGATACCTTCTTGTTCAGTGGCCTTGCTTTGAACTTTGGCAATTTAGCAATCATTTCTTCTTCAAGTTCAGCTGAACTTTTAATCCTGGTAATGTCGTTCTGCTCTACCAAATCCGAATTCTGAATATAAGAATTATTAGGGCCAGTATGATTTTCCATCATAATTAACCACCCTAAGAATTGTATAAGCCCTAAAGCTCCACGAATCGAGTTGTCCATCAATACAAAACATAGGGAAAGTAATGTAATCATGCACAATAAGCGCAACCTATTGGCACTCACTTTGGTCAACCAAACCCCTTCAACTATTATATTACAAAGAAACGTTGTGTATGCCAAACATTCTTCAGATGAAAACAAAATTTTAAAAGATAATAATGATATTCCCTTGGGACATTATGCTCAACCAAAACTTGAAAAGGATATTGCATGAAAATATGTGCTAGGGCGCAAAAAAATGCAATGGATAAGCAATAAAATTCACTAGGACATATCCATACAAAAGGGATCTTCTTGTTAATATTTGCACTTGAGACAACATATATACACTGTGTGAGCAGACCTGGGCTTGGTACAGTCATAGACAACTTACTATTGGTGATGTTAATAACATCAGTCCTATACCATTAACTTTTATGTCATTATTTCTTGTAGCAAGGTTGATACATCAGATGTGATCAATCTTTCTCGATTCCTATTTGCTAGTTGGAGAATCCTGTAGCATAATGTTCTTGTTTCCAATGTTATTTTGTGAGGGAGTTACTCTCAATCTCAGGAAGAATCTTCATTTTGGAGGTACTAAACAGTTGCATGCTTTCATCCTTGTAACAATATCCCAAGCTGCAATCAAGAGGAGCAAACATGTAGAATCAACATGCTTGAAATATGGCCAGGAGGGTTTCCACGAGGAGGAAGGGAGAGAGCTAGAACATAAGAACTTAAAACTTATAGTCATGGTCATGCATGGACCATAGAATCCAAAGAAGAAGACCTAAATGATATATGGGTCATGAAGTCTTTCGAATCCCCATAAGAGAAGTTGAAGAATAATGAAAATGTGGGGTTATCTTGCATCACATTCAAACTCAAAATGATAATATGTAAATTACAAAATGAATTTTCTTATATCACTAGAGCTTCATAATGGCTTCCTCCCTATTGCAGAGGTGACCAACAGGCCCATCTCTTTATTTCTAAGACAAGGCATTGCATTTGTGCTCACTCTCAGTATTTATCCCTGACATCTAAGCTCTTGCAAGGCAACATGGTCAGACTCAAAAACATTTTAGTATTCAAGCCTAGATTGGAGTAGAGTATACGTTGGGGCCAAAGAATTTGTGTTTACAAAGCAAGCAGGGCTAGTGTCATTTGTATCAGGAGGAAGCTAGTTGGCTTATGCAGGAGGTAACATCATGCAGACACCCAAATGTAGCAGATTTTGCATTTAAGTTGTTCCAATAAGAGACCCAACCTTCACAAATACTATGGAACATGTTAGCAGAAAGAATTGAGACCTAGAACACACATAAGAAAGACAAGTATTTGATGAAATAAGAAGTGAAGCACTAGCAATCATTGGTATGTCAAGTTGTCAACATTAGATGAAGTTATTCCACATAGCCAAGATGCAAACAGATGAATGGATTCATCGAACATATGGAATTCTTGGAAGGACACTTCCAATCAACCAATGTCCCCTACTTGAAAAATTAGTGGTGCAGTTTAACAATGAGCAAAGGTGAACCAATCACAGAGCACCTTACCTAAGCATATCAAAAGGCTGGTCTTGAAAGGTAGGCCCTCTTTCATGCAACACAGATTATAGTTGAAAAAGAAGGCATGCAAATAATTGAATTGAGTAGAGCAGGGTAGCCTAGTGGTGATGGAGGAAAGGAGTATAAAATCATTGTTACTCCACATAAGAACAAGATTACATTGGGAGTTACATGACATGTAGAATCAGGCACCACCAGTCACATGGAAAATAAAAGATGGTGGTTTTCCACATTGGATGACAGTAAAAGTCAGGGGCTATATTTTACTTCAGTAGATGATATTACACATGGTCAAGGTCAAGGAAAAGCACCTATAAATATGCCAGACGGGAAAATTAAGCAGATACATTATGTGTTGTATGTGGCAAGATTGGAAAATAATTTTTCTTTTCATGAGCAAATCACAAAATAACACTTCAAAGAGGAGTTTGTTCAAACACAAGTGCCTCAAAAAGAAAAAAAGAAAAAACCATTACAAGGTAGTGCCTCTAGATGCCGAAGAAGGTAATTTGTACAACTCAACTACACTAGGAGGTTCAAACTTCAAACCTTAATGGTTTAAAAAATTGCCAAAAGTCACCTTTGGCATCAGAACTTATGGCAATCTTAACTACCGAAGCCTAATAATTTTTAAAAGGTTAAATATGGTTCACAGTTTGTTGCTTGTTCAACTAAAAATAGCTGGGAGTGAAGCTTGTGTGTTAAGCAAGTATCATGCAAAAAAAGTCAGAAAAGTGCATGAAAAGCAAGTTGGCAGTTAGAAATAGAACATATTGATCTTTGTGGTCCTATGAGAATCGCATAATAGGGAGGTGGCAAAGTAATTTAAGATATTTGTCTATTTATCTAGTAAAATTTGGATGTACTTTCTCGAGAACAAGTCAGAGACACTCTGGATATTAAAAAATATAAGGAATATTGTGGAAAAGCATAGTGGAAATACAATCAAAGATCTCAATAAAGAAAGTGGAATGAGATAGATATCTAAATACTTTTACAAGAACTGAAAAACTCGTGGCATCTGCAAAAGATTAACTTGCTCTTATACTCACTAAAATTGTGTTGCACAAAGGAAGAAGTGTTGGATGGAAAGGAGCATGCTTGTAAGTAAAAAAGATTAACTTGCTTTTATACTCACTAAAATGGTGTTGCACAAAGGAAGAAAAGAACAAGTGTTGGATGGCAAGGAGCATGCATGTGAGTAAAAACTGGCAAATGAGTTCTTATTTGAAGAAGTGCACACAACAGTGTACCTAATAAACACATTTCAACAAAAGCAATAAAAAACATCACACCTGAAGATTCAAAAAGCATCGAGTGGTAAGAAAGAATATATGGGTCATCTCAAAGTCAGAAAACATCATGCTTATGTTCATGTTCCAAAATAAAAGAAAATGTCAACCTTATGTTCATGTTCCAAAATAAAAGGTATACCTTTTTAGGCTACAATGAAGTGTCTAATGCATGTTAGCTCTTTGATTGGGATAAGAAAGATGTAGTTGTCAGAAGAAACATCACATTTGACAAAGATCATAGCCAGGGAGATCAAATACAAAGATTATATTTGGGTATAAGATCTTTTCTTTCCTACATGTAGAAACTGTGAAGGTAACAACCAGTTTAGCTCCCACTCATGTAGTGGTCTGGATGCACACCATAGGTTAAACAAGAAAACTACTACAAGCAGAAAGAAACAAAAAAAAATCTTGCATTTAATATGGGAAGGCCTTGGCACTCCCTTGAGATTCCTCCACACATGATGCATATTTCATTTGACAAACTATTGACCAAATTTTGGTCATACATGGGGATTAATAGAATTTTTAGTCTTTCTTTCTTCTTTCTTCTTTTTGGGGTTGGAAGATAGAACCCATTTGAAAATGCAGTAGTTAACCTGTTGGATTTTATGTTTTGAACATTTGTACAAAACTCAGTACCATTTTTTACTTTTACGTGTCTTGCATCTTCATTGCATATTTTCACTCGTGCAATAGGAAATAGCACATACCAGGAGAGGTCATGCTAGTTAACATTTAACATTCGACAAGAACTGCGTATATGTTTCGATATTAAGGTTGAATACATGCAAGTGGCATCAATCATGATGTGAATCATGAGATTTAAAAATCTTCACTAGTGGATGGTTTGAAAAGATAAATCAAAGAAATGTTTTAACAACATGGATGAAAGAGGCATACCCCATCGGAATTAACTTCTTTGTTTTCCTCTATCATGAGAACAAGTTGCATGCAGCTTTCACAAAAGCCGTTGTTTTTTCTGACACGAAGGAACTCCACCCCTTTGACACAGACTTCACAAGATGAATATGTACAAGTATAACACACGAACTTGGTCGGCTTTTCACATTCAGTACATAAATGCCAACCTGAAATTCATCCATCACATAATAAGAACCTAATGTGTAATGAGAACCTAATGTTAATATATAAAGATATTAACATCTTAAGGACTTCTATAAAACAAACAATACATCTTTGTGGGTAGAAAAATAAATTACCTAGGAAAATGTTCCATTGTGTAAACCTACAGCTAGTTCTAGCATAGATGCAATTAAGATAGTCAATATATGTCTACCCTTCTTGTTCTCGAAATTCAAGGGAAGGAAAATAATCCCTTAAAAGCCAGTAAATACATCTATCTTCATGTTAATATTATGTTCTCAAACATGGAGTCAACTTTTACCCCTATAACAAACCACGTCACATTAATATTGAAACCCTTGTAACATTCAAAAGATTGCAAAACATATAGGGACTAAACAGGAGTTGCAAAACATACATGGACTAAACAGGGGTTATAGTAGGTCATTGTTAAAATTCCATTGGAATGAAGTTATTCTACTAATTTCCTCCATCCATAATAATGTATTGTATATACTTCCCAATTCCACTAGAGTTGCAAACCAATGCTTGTCCTTCTTTTCCCCACCCAATCCTGCACCAAATATAGACAATGTGTTGTGAAAGGAAATCAACACCTCGATTACGAAGTTTATTGCTGATAAAAGTCATAAAATAATGGCATCAAACAACTAGCTCATATTCATTGATTCTCGGTGGCCCACCTGAAGCTAGAATGCAGTAATTGGAACATTATATTTTTTCAGCTGACCCCAAACATGTTTGACAGATTTAGTGCCACCTTGCATTCCAACCACTACCCCAGAGAGAATCCATTTTGGGAGTTCTGGCATTCTGCCTATTGTTCAATCAGCTCTGTCGGGGAACAACCATGCAATATCTTCCCTTGCATTGAAGTTCCATACATCTACAATAATTTAGAGAGGGATACTTTAACCAGATATGTTTTTAATTTCTCATCTTCTATCTCATTACTAAAACTCTGTATGATTAAGCTTATTTCTGCATGGTCGATTGGTTTTACCTCAGGTTAGGGAAGGTCGTAGAGGCAGATCATGGAGGGGAGAAGGTAAGAAGCTGCTTTGCATAGGTGTTCCAATATCATATTTAAAAAAGATTTTTGTTCCATAATATTGCTTATATTATCTGTGATTGTCAGTATGGAACCTTTCCACAAGCGAGAGTGGATCGAAAAAAATCACTCGCCAATGAATCATACGTTATCCTTCGCTTCCAAAAGCTTCCAACCTGGTACCTCTGCTTCATTAAATTTGATAACACTGTAAGATATTTTCTTCACACACGACCTCCCCCACGAAGCAAGCCTCAAGGGGCCAATGATATAAGTATAAAGCTAGTAATCTCTAGCCAAGGAAACTTTGGTAACCAGTAAGATATCCCCCAATTCACCAGATTTAGCATCATTTTCACATGCGCATCTCTCAGCTTAACCAAATAAACCATGGGGTTCAACCACCTCCTTAATTTGATCTTAGGTATGATCCTGAATCTCTAGATCCTTCTACGCTTGTAGCCGCTACCTCCTAGCTTGGCTATTCACAGGCGGACGAGACTGGTGGAGCCATCCAACCTCACATATTTTCCCCTCCTCTGCAATAGAACCTTCAAGCTCTCGTAAACCCCATGACGCCTCCTTGCATGGATCGAGGTTTTTTCTTTATGGATGAGGGGGCCTGCCAAATGATCATGATCTCCTTATAGTCTGAATCCCATCCATCCCATCCAACAATGAGGCTCTATGATGAGCTCATATTATACCAAATAACCATGCTTCTAAACGTTCTCTTATATGAACAGCTGACCAAGCCCACTAATCAAGCAAGATGGGTACCTGTCTTTGTATTTATTTATTAAGGCTCTGCAAGCAAGGTCTTCCTTCCAAGATCTTTTGGCTGTAGTTCCTCAATTTGCATGCAACCTCCCTATTCCAGTTACTTATGATGCAGTAGGCATAGCAGAATGATTTTCCGCCATAGGCAGTGCCGCAACTCTTCCAATAAATGGTCTTGCCATTTTGTTTCATCACCCATGGCCCCAATTTAACCAGATGTTCTTCTATTGTACAGGCTGTGTGAACCTCTGGTTCTCTTCTGCATTCCTTCACAACGCAGCGGTTCCTTTAGTATATCACATATTTTTTTAGGTTTAGTCTATTCTCTTGCCTTTCCCTTCTTCGATCTCATGAATTTCGCTCTCGGTTTATACTTTTGGAATACTATAGCATCTTATGTGTCCCACATACATAAAACCCTACATCATCAAAACAGTGAACATAACCATGAATATACATAAACAAATGAAATTGCATTGATTTGGGTGACTTACGTATTTCTTCAATAGTTGAGAAGTGCCTGCGCCCAGTGGGATTTCCCTTGAATTTTCCTCTTCCCATCTTCCTTAAGCAATAAAAAATAAAATGGTCGTTGGTCCTGCTTCGATCTGCCCCGCTTAGAGCAGAAAATGAATTCAATGTGCACTTTTAGAGCCTCATTAATGATTTCAATGATGTTTCTTCAGTACCCATTTTGATAGAATGGGATCTATCAGCTTCCCTGGAAAACTCAAATGCAGAGCCAAAAATCACAGTCGGTTAACCAAATCTATGGCTCTTCTTATGATCTCGGTGTTATGTGGGGAGAGGTCCTGGGGTCAAACCCGAGGGCCTCTCGTCCCTCCACGTGCTTTTGGTAAACTGCTTTTGGTAAAGTGGCAAGTATTATATAAACACGTTGTATTATGGTTGATACGTTAATATATGGTTTGCAATGTAAGATATAATTTGTTGAAATGGTTTCCATATGGTTTAACACATGGCCCATTTCTTATATGGATCGATCCACGTTATGCTAAGGTCCTCCAATAAGGTTGGTTGTGATATGGTTAGTGCTATGGTCCACCGCTCCACATTTGATATGGTTTCAATATATAATATGGTTATGATATATAATATGGCTCTACATTACACTATGGATAGGTTTCCATCATTTGGATTATCATATGGTTTATATTATATAGTTGCAATGGGGCCTCAGTGTCGGCTTATTATATATCCCTTGACCCCCCATTTTACAATAAGCTTCAACCTTAATAAAATTTAAACCATGTTGTTTTGTTAAATGGAGCCTGTGGAGACCTTGTATAGGTTTTGGGTTCGATTCCCATAGCTCCAACCACCTTATAAACCATAAAACGTATAACCATATTTTGATTTTAGAAACCATTTTTTTAACCTTTTGGACCATTTTCACCACTTTTAACCATCCTGGACGGAACTTCATATGCTGACAACTTCTTCATCTGGATGCCGTTTCACACGAAACAAGCGTCGACGAGCTCTTTACTATGGTAACCTTTTTTCTAATGTTTGGATACTTTAACTTCGATTGACAATGAGATGATCCTCCTGGATCATCTTCCCTCAAATTTTTCCACGCTCCTATTAGTTACTCTCCAACGAGCTTGAAACTTCAAGCGATTTTCAACCCCTTTTACTAGCACTCTTCAACCCCTTATATAGAAATCTTACAAAACTCAATCACTATTCTTTATGTTTAGACTCCTATTGCATGTGTGGTTGAGCTGACCCCATCAAGCCCTAGGGTTAGTGGGAGGAAGGGACAGTTTAAATCGGATTTTCAGCGAGTTGGAATCAAATGTCATTATATTCTCTTCAAATGCACAAGCTTCATGTAGTGGCTTTCCTTGTTTTGGGTAATGGTTATTAGTATTCAATGTGTCATGGTGTTGGGATTAATTATTTCTAACTTTGACAGTATGGTAGGTTCATTATTATTAAGGTTGTACTTTTCTTAGAAATAAAAATAAAAATAAAAAACTCCATCATATTAGAAATATCTTATTATTTAGTAATTTAATATATTTATTTTAAATTATTAAAAATGTGTAAAACATTATTTTGTTAAAAATATATAAAAATTCAAATAAAGTAAATGATAAATATTAAGAAAAAATAATTGACTAGCAAAAAAGTAATCTTATTTTTAAAGTAAAAGTAAAATAAAGTATAGGGTGACAATAGAAGTGGGGTACTTGTCCATTGGATGTAGCGTGGGTGGTTGGGAGGAATGGTTTTTACCCTCCCCACCCAAGTTCAATTCCTTGTAAGTGACATGTTGAGCCCTTAAATGGGAATACTCGATGCTCTCATTGAGCCACATTCACAGTAGTAATATCCAGCCTTACCACTTTCCTCACGGAATACCTGGGGGGTTATCCGTGGATGTAGCGAGTATTGATCTCCAGTGTCATGAACCACATGAAAAAATAAACAGGAGTGGGGTACTTTATGACCCCCAAAGAACTGAAAAGGTTGCATACTCGTGGGGTGTAGGGATTTCTTTGAACAATGAAGTGGAGACATGTGCTCTATATCAAGGATTATTAGTCCTTCAAACCCATCAAGTTAAAAAGACAATGATCTTTAGGGATTCTCTTATAACAGTGAATCTAGTTACAAAAAAATTGCAAAAGGAGGAGCAAGATTGAGTAGAATAATCCAAAGGATGATTTGGAAATTAGACTCCATAGAAGAGACAATGACCTTCGAAAAATTCGATCAAATGGAAAAATAGGCCACCTACCTAGACAAAGGGATTCTCATCAACAACCAAGATCCTTCAGGCGTCAATTAGGTTCCATAACCATCTCTCAAGGAAAAAATCAAAAGAGCAAAGCGACTTAGGTATAAAGACCCACCCTTAATATTAATTAATTTAGAATCCAACTGGCATTCCAGCAAGCACGAAGGACAAGAAAATCTGTTTCACTTGCGCGAGGGAGCACTCATGTCATATAGCATATTTGATCCTCAAACCTGGAAATGGATACATTTGGTATAGGGTTTTAAATCCCATTTAATCGGGTTTGAGCATGAAGGTGGGATATATCCCATGCAAGGGATGGCGATGATCAAGGGAAACTACAACATTTACAATTCCTGGTCTCGGAAAGGTGATTGGCATCTTCAATAGGCACACAAGGTACTTGTGGTTAGTGGTAAGCTTGACTTCTCCTTTCATTTACCCGCATGTGTTTTGAATTTTCCTTGCTTGGAATTAGTGGTTATGTTTATAAGCACTTTTGTGTATCTTGGGTCAAAGGCAATTTGTTAAATTGTGTTGAAATTCACAACATAAACGACTAATTCACATTAATCGTTGTTAGCTAGTCATATTTATATTCCCGTGACTAAATTAGTCATTTATGTTAGTCATTTTTTTTAGTCACTTGTTATCTAGTCATATATTTTATCCCGTGACTAATTTAGTCGTTTATCTTAGTTGTTTTTTGTTGGCTTCTTTAAAATTGCTCAATTTTAGTCGTTTATTCCTTGAAAAAACTATGGTGACTAAGGTTTTTAGTCACCTAGTCACTTATCTCTCATTTTGTTCTAGTGACCCTTTTTTTTTACCAGCTGACCTCTTTTTCAGCAAATTTCAATAGCTCAGCTTTGTTATCATTAACTATTTTAGACAAAGCCTCCTTTTCTTGCTCTAACTGGGTTTCTTCTGGAGCTTGAATCAGCTATGTATTTGGAATCCTCATCTTTTTCTTTAATGCCTGAATCAAATTATCTTTTTTCTGTCAACAATTTTTTGCTTGCCTTCCCTCCACCATCACTTGAGACTAAGTCGAATTGTAACTTCTTGATGTGTTGCTGTTAGGATATTCCTATACTCCATCCTAGTCCCACCAGTATTTTGATCATTTACATTTTCAGTCATGCATGCACCTTTTAGGGTTTGCATGCATTCTAGGGTTTGCATGCATTTTGCATGCATCCCAGTCATCAGTCTAGCACCTAGCCCTCAGTTAGCCAGCCCCCAGGAGCTTCTCACTATTCAGTTTTAGCCCTCCAGTTGCTTAATGCGCCCTTATTCCTTGATTTTAGGGAGCAACTCGCCCTCCTTCACCTACCAGTCCAGTTTTCACTCAGTTACACTTAGTTACAGTCAGTTACAGTTAGTTACATTCAGTTACATTCAGTTACACTCAGTTACATTCAGTTACACTCAGTTACACCTACCAGAGTTAGTTTGACTGATGGTTGATAGTTACTTGAGCATTGATGACTCCACTGATGATGATGAAGACTTCCAGTTGCGCTCTGATGATCATGAGGACACCTAGTTGTGCTCCGATGACACTCCAGTGATCCTTTGATCACTCCATGAAGGCTAATTCGAATTGCCACCTTAGGCATTCAAATTCCTCATGCATTGTATTATTTATATGTCCATTTGTGATTAATAATCTAGTATGACCGAAGTATTATTGCTTCTATCTAAGTCCTACTGTACCATATTATTCTATTGCTCATTATACTGCATGTATCACTCTTCTTCTATTTTCTTGCTTAATCATAATTACTCTTGTGAGGTACACATCATCTCTTAGATCTGCTGTGAGGATTTTCACATGGTATCAGAGCATGTTTTAGAGAATTTTTTATCCCCATTCTTGAGAGTTTTTTGCAGGTTATTACCAAGATTTCGAGTGCAGCAGTTTCTGCATTTTTGCAACAGTAGCAGTTGCAGTTATTCTATATTGTTTTTGCAGGTCCTCTATAGCTTCAATGTATTCATCAGGAATTACTCCTCTTGATCCACTCAACTATGATGAATGGAAACCAAGAATGATAGCAGAATTGAAGATCCATGATCTTTTTTATTGTTATTTTGAAAGAGAGTTCGAATCCCCTGAAGAGAAGATTGACTGGTTAAATAAAAGAGACATGCACTTTGTAGCAATAATGTTTTCTTTGTGTGCATACCAGAGATTCCAATTCAAATACCGTGATGGTGTTGAAATTCCAAGAGAGTTATGGACTCCAAAAGAGATATGGGCTCACCTGGATGGAAAATTTGGTAGAGAGAATGAAGGACTTGGTCCCAACCCATTCGAAAGAAAACAAAGTGATGCATTCGCTCCTCTTGATGGTCTCTCAGATCATGAACCAGTATCATCTCATATTGAAGTTGTTGACAAAGAACTTGCAGATTCTTCGCTCATGCTAAAACTTTCTTCTCTTTCTATGCCAGCTCACACTCTAGATATTGCAGAAGGTCCTAAATCCTCTCTTGCACCAAAGTCTGTTGGTTTGCATCATGATCACATGATTATTTCAGAGGTCAAATCAGCTAATGGAGGTAATGCATTCGCTCCTCTTCAGCAAACATCTCTTTTATACTACTATATGATCATAAATTCATGCTTTCAGAAGGTCATTGAAGAATATGGCCACTGCCATTCGCTTGGGATAATTTCTCATGCATCTACTGGTTTTGATCTCACCTCTCATGGTTCAAAGGAGATCTCAAGAAGCCATGATTCAAGTCTTGTATCTAATTTGGGTTCTAAGCAATTACTGCTTGGGAAAATTTCTCATGCTTATGATAGTTTTGATCTCACCCCTGCTGGTTCAAAGGAGATCTCAAGAAACTGTTTTGAAAGTCTTAAATCTGATTTTGATTTCAAGCAAACATGTAATAGTTCTTTTTGGCAAAATCTCACCCATGGTGGTTCGAAGGAGAAGACAAAGGACTATATGCACATTCAAAAATTTGATCGTACCTCAGCTGATTCGAATCATAGGTTCAAGGATCATTCTAATACTGTTGGATTTGTTCTCATCACATTCGATCTGAAGAGCAAGTACAAGCACATGCTTTTTGAGCATGATCCACTTCTTCCCAAGAAGAAGATACCTCCAGACATATGACCAAGCATCACACATGCTTGAGTTTGGAGCTTTTATTTTTTATGTGTGCCTTACAGTCTATTTTTTAAGGAGGGGGTATGTTTCCCATGAAATTTTCCCACTTCCTTGGTTTATTGATTGTTATTATTCATTGTATTGGGTGACCTTTGGTCTTAGTTACCAGAGCCCAGGATGGATTAAGGGGGGGTGTTAGGATATTCCTATACTCCATCCTAGTCCCACCAGTATTTTGATCATTTACATTTTCAGTCATGCATGCACCTTTTAGGGTTTGCATGCATTCTAGGGTTTGCATGCATCCCAGTCATCAGTCTAGCACCTAGCCCTCAGTTAGCCAGCCCCCAGGAGCTTCTCACTATTTATTTTTAGCCCTCCAGTTGCTTAATGTGCCCTTCTTCCTTGATTTTAGGGAGCAACTCACCCTCCTTCACCTACCAGTCCATTTGTCACTCAGTTACACTCAGTTACAGTCAGTTACACTCTGTTACACTTAGTTACAGTCAGTTACAGTCAGTTACATTCAGTTACATTCAGCTACACTCAGTTACATTGAGTTACACTCAGTTACACCTACCAAATTTAGTTTGACTGATGGTTGACAGTTACTTGAGCATTGATGACTCCACTGATGATGATGAAGACTTCCAGTTGCGCTCCGATGATCATGAGGACACCTAGTTGTGCTCCGATGACACTCCAGTGATCCTTTGATCACTCCATGAAGGCTAATTCGAATTGCCACCTTAGGCATTCGAATTCCTCATGCATTGTATTATTTATATGTCCATTTGTGATTAATAATCTAGTATGACCGAAGTATTATTGCTTCTATCTGAGTTCTACTGTACCATATTATTCTATTGCTCATTATACTGCATGTATCACTCTTCTTCTATTTTCTTGCTTAATCATAATTACTCTTGTGAGGTACACATCATCTCTTAGATCTGCTGTGAGGATTTTCACAGTTGCTGGTGGGATTTATTCTCTAGCCTTTCTTGCTTTAGTTGACTATCCATTTTGCTTACAAGATCTTCCAATTTGTCAACTCTCAAAACTGCTTGTACAAAATCTTCATATATCACTTCCCCTATATGTTTGTGCAGCCGAATTTTATCTGGCACAATTATCTTTTTCAAATTGAATTTCATCTCAGCCAATTTATTTTGAGTCGCTACTGCAAGATTTAAAGTGTTTTCTTTGATGTTCCCGCTGGTCACTAAAGTAACATTTGACTTTGACAAGTCCCTAATTTTTGGTAACAAACTATAAACAAACTAAGTGGAAGTTTGTTTATTCTCTCCATATTTTTTGTACAACTCGAACCTGGATGGAAATCTTCTTGTATCTCCACCGTCTTTAGCTTCCTGAAAATTATGCTCTTGTACCTCTACTTCTGGGATTGACATCTCCTCTTTTCCACCAGTTTCGTCATTTGTCAAAACTGCCAACTTTTGCTGTGTCTCTACTAATTCTTGAGTCTTAGCCTTAAGCCTCTTTTCTCCTTCTCTTTCTTCATCATGATCATCTATTATTTCCTGCAGACTCCTCTTCTCTCCAATTTCTACAACTTTTGGTAAAATATCAACCTCTATTGCTGATTCTATCAGAGCGAGATATTCCACTTGTAAGTCTGACATTGCTTCTTCTTCTAGTTCATATTGCAATAAATTTCTTCCCTTTAAAGATCCTTCTATCTCTTTGTGTTCAAAAGCTTTAATGTTATTCAGCTTCCTCCTTTCAGAAATAATATGAAGAGGATCATATTCCATTGCTATATCTTTCTTGAATTCCATAGCCTCCAACAATCTCTTTACATCTGGAAAGGCATCCTTACTTTTCACAATAAATGGGCCTATTGTTCACGGGTACTTTAAATCAACTTTTTTTTTTAACTTCAAAAAGTGTTCATCTTCTAAAATCAACTTCTGCCTAAAAAAATCTAAAGTAAAAATTCTCAAAGTTAAAAAAGGTGGGTAGTACTTAAGGTTCATGTACAAAACCGTACAACCTAATCACTGTAGAGTCCTTTAATAAAAACCAGTCTCCTACTGCTACCTCCTTTTTTAACTACATCATGGACTTCATTTCGGGTAAAACTCTTGGAAATTCCTCCCCAAAAATCACTTTGTACAACTCAGATAGAATAAAGTTCATGTAATTGAACATGTTATCCTCTAAAATGCCTGCATAAACCTCTGGTGTAAAATGTAATTCTTCTCGACTATTAAACATGACCATTTTCATCACTTGTGCTTGAAACCTGAAATATCTTGTGTTGGGAAAATTTGCTAACTGAGAATGAATATTTTATGCCACAAACTCTTCAAACTTAAGACTCGGTACCGATTATACTCAAATCCAGGCACACCGACACTTTCTCTGAACAATATACTCAACTGTAATTCTGTTATTAACATATCAATATCTTGACCTAAAAATTGGGCCATCGATGAAAGGACCAACTGGGTGTTTTTATTGAAAAAACTAACATCAAGAGGGTATGGGGTATCTACAATTTCCAAATCAGGTTTAAGACATGTACTCAGAAAAGCCTGCCGACTTTCAGGAGAGATTTGGCGGTATAAGGCGACAAGTGACTCTTTGGAAAAAAATTCAGACTCAACGGTTTGGGACGCGGGGATTTCAAAGGAAGTACTTACAACAGAGGGATTTATGGAGCAGAGTATTCTGGTTTTTTCAGCATTCATAATAACTCCCTGAGGTTCATAATAATTGGACGTGCACCAGGACATGAATTCAGGAAAGGGCATAATTTGGTCTGGGAAAAACAGGATAAATGACGACTGGAAAACCCTATGCACATCTAGGCCTTCTATAAGTAGATTCTTCAATCTTCTCCTAATTTCAGCGACAGGAAATCTAATGTCTGTATCAAATACATTGAAATCCCTATCTTCGAGAGCATTTTTAACCCTAACAGTGCTTGAAATTGAATCTTCTTCCATATTTACAACACACACGCTTACTATCACTGGTGGGAATAGTTCAAATGGCCTACCTATCGCTAGAAACCTCCGAGAATGATCTCCTATCGTCTTCTTCATTTTTCATACGTCTGAAAGCTTTTGACTTCGACAGGTTCCCGAACAAATGTCAACCTTATCATGCCGACTCTTATATATATAACCTCTTTCCCTTTAAACTTCGGTCTTCTTTTCCAGCTTCCCGCCTTCTATATTCATCGATCTCTCGTGCATTGATCTCAGCCGTTAGATCTGATCCCATTTTTATTGATTTGACATTCCTTCCATATCTTCCATCGGATCATCCTTTATGCTCTGATCTCCACCGCCCATTTATTAGCACCATATACCAACAAAGTGGTGACGCATCTCTCTAAACTGGTTTTCATTATTGTTCATCCTCCTTGTGACAAGTCCTGGTGTTGACACCTGTTAGGTGGTATACTTTGTCACAACCACCTATGTCTTCTAATTGTCTCGCATCTTCCCGATGTGACAATCCTTTAGGACCTTAGATCTTTTCCTGCTTCGCATCCATGGTGGAGATCTACAACATGTTGAGCTTTTCAACGCCTCCTGCTAGTGGGGTCCATACCATTATCCTACGCGCACTTTCAACTTTCATTGCCGTTGATTTCGATTCTCTTTGCAACCCAAGCCATCAATCCACGAGACTTGTGCAATGGATAAAAACCTCTACCCCAAACCATTGGATCTTTGCTTACGAATCCCAGCCATCAATCTTAACACCCTACCTTCCATTACAATGGTGTCGCATGCTCCTAAGGTGGTTTTACTTACCGCTTACCCTACCTGCAACACGTTCTCTAACTGACACTTGTCTGTCGGTATCATCCATCGCAACCACTTATTATCTTAACTTTCGCGTGCCTTGGCCATGTGACATCAAATATGAACCATGGATATTCCATCTCCGCCTAATCAACGGTGAAACTTTCTCCAGAGTTAATATTTGCAATTTTATTTTCAGACTTTAGCTTTTAACCCCTTTTTTGATCATTTTGGTTGAATTTTTATATTTTCTTTTGAAATTTCTTCAATTTCATTATATTTAGCACTTTTAAACCAATTTTTTATCATACCTTAGAACCTAGCCATGAAGAATGAAGGGAATTTAAGCCTTTCTTCATGAAGTTTCTCAATAGCTCCATCTGTTTCACCTCCTTTCTTATGTTGGAAAACTAGGTGCTAACACCCGTGATTTCAGAAATCAGGTCGACGGTGATGGTGACCGGCTTGTCTAACCATAAAATTCCACCATGAAAATAGGCCATCAATTGTTTCACATAGGCATTGGATTCCGTCAACCGCCCAAAGTGTGGCATGTTGATCAAACCCAACAATCCAGCATTGTCCAAACCGTGCGCCCAGTCATGTGGAATTCGTGGCATCGGTCTGCTCTCCCCCTCTGCTCTGGGCTTAAATGGCTATGTCATAACATCCTCCAACGCCATCAAATCATGATCATTGTACCACAGCTGCATCAATGCAGGCACAATGTCTGCGGTGCAGCTCATGCCTCGTGGAATTTTCAGCATCTTGACTTGGTACCGCTGGTTCTTAGTGGGCCTCCTCAGTTGCACACCAGGTTTACATGGAGTTTGATAGCCCAGGATATCCTTAGAAAAGATGCATGCTCGGACTACGGATCCACAACACCAGAGATTGATGGAATTGCAGCGCACTTGGGCAGTGGATCAGGTCTGCTGCTTCTCTGGTCGCGGGGAGATAGGTTGCGTCCCCCCCTCTTCTGTCGCACAATGGATGACAACCCCACTGACATGCTAGCAACCTCTTCCTCGAGATTGAACTCTTCTTCAACAGTGATGGGGATGATGGGTGACTCCGTTTCTCTTGAAATCTCCATCGTATCCGACTCACCCAGCATGTCGCACTCAACTCCCACAATGCCAACTGATGGCTCAACCTTACCCAACTCGATAACTCACTCAACACACTGCAACATGACTGAAACTTGCATAATTCAACAATTTGTAGCTGAATTCACTCGTTACAAACAGGTTCCTTCCGACTAGCCTCGGCCCGCTTTTATAGAGCCCGACTCGATCCCCCCATAATCATGACTAAATACCGCATTAATTTTTACCAAATCATGCCTTAATTACCCAAATATGTCATCAATCCTATCATCCCATTGGCCAGATCTGCCATTAATTCTCATCATTCCAACAAGCATTGTTAATTAATTGTCTTGAACTTTCTGCATTTATTGTTGATTTGACCAAGTCGTGGCACGACGATCGTCCCAAAATGGTCTCCTAACTACGATACCTTCACTTCTACTTGTGTGGCCTGTCTCCACTGGTGCGCCATCCTACAACAACACCAAGTCACCCTGTTGAAACTACTTGTTTTTTATATGGCAATCATGCCAAGATTTCTACCAATCTTTCTCCACACACTGGTGAAACCCTGCGATAAAGAAAACTTCCTCAAGCTGTACCAGCAGTTCTAGTCGCTCTACCAATGCTCTGTCGTCATTCATTCCTATTGCTGCTGCTATGCGCAGACTTGGAACGATGTACTTCATGAGCATAACTGCCTCTTGCCCATACACTAGCTTGAATGTTGTTTGTCTTGTCATCCTTTTACAAGTGGTGTGATACTCCCACAAGACTGCTGGAATCTTCAAATCCTAGTCATCGCGACTTGTGTTACATACCTTAGTAAGTGCATGTTCCAATAGTTTGTTAAACACCTCCGGCAACCCATCTTCAATATTGGTTGGTTCCTCTCCTATATCGACATGCGATAAATGATCTGGCCCTGCATTTAAGCGACCTAGCTTCACAATTACCTCAAAATCATACTCCTGAAAGAGAACTAGCCAATGACATATCTTCCCCCTCAACACAGGATTATTGACCAGATATTTCAGAGCAAATTGATCCGTGAACATATTGAAGTGACCTCCCAACAAGTAATGCTGAAACTTCTGCAACGTATACACCACTACCAACCCTTCTCTCTTTGTTGTGGTGTAATTACTCTCTTCAGATGATAGCTTCTGACTCGCGAAAGAAATCGAGTGATCCAACTCGCCCTCTCTTGGTTGCATAAGCAATACTACTAGCGTGATTGAGGATGCATCCACATGGGCGTGGAACTCGTTACCCCGATCCAGAAATACTAATATCGATACAGAGGCCATCCTAGCCTTTAATGTCTCAAAGCTTAGCTAGCATTCTGGACTCCATAAGAATACCACATCCTTTTTCAACAACTTCTCCATAGGGGCCATGATCGCAGCATAACCACAAATAAACTTGCGATAATACCATGTATTTCCCAACATCACCCTCAGCTGCTTGACAGTGGTAGGTGGCGAAAAACTCAAAATTAGCGCTATCTTTGTTGGATCCACCAATAGTCCTTCTTTGCAAACAACGTGCCCCAACAACATCCTGAATGGTGCACAAAATATACACTTCCTGAGGTTCAATGCAATCTGATGCTGGTGACACTGCTCCAACATCAATCGCCGTTTTTCCAAATGGTCGCTGATCAGACCATACACTGTCCAATCATCCATGTAGACCTACAGAAACTTCTGAATGAAATCCCGAAATGCAGTGACAATAACCCGAGAAAATATCACAGGTGCATTTTTTATCCCAAATGGCATCACAGTGTACTGAAAACATCCCCACTCAGTCACAAATGTGGTTTTATGGCGATCTTCTTTCGCGATCCTAATCTGGTGATAACCAGAGAAGCCATCAGTGAAAGAGTTCATCTCTTGACCTCCTACGCCTTCTAATACCTCATCAGTGAAAGGAGTCAGAAATGGATCATGCATGCATGCATCATTCAACTTCCTCAAGTAGACATAGATACATACCTCCCCTGTCTACCATAGGGATGATCCACTTTGATTCTTCGACCGGTTCAATTATGCCAGCATCCAGCATCCTGTCAATTTCCTCTTTAACTCGTTCCTTATGTCGCAGATTCAAGCGGTATGGTTGCTGCCTGACTCGTTTCGTGTCGGGCTTCAATGGAATCTTCATCTCACCTAAATCTCCCAGTATTCCCTTCATCTCAGAAAACTTTGTAGGAAATAAATCCTGGAACTCATGCACCAAATGTGTGATCTTTGCCATCATCTCTTCGTCCCAATAGTCCCCAACGTTCGCAAACTTTGGGTTCTCCTATGATCCAATGTTGACCTTCCGGAGCTTCAGTGGCTGGTTTATCGCATCTATTGGTACATCAGGTGTTGCGACACCCCGAATTCCTTTTGTCTCTGGAATATTGACATTCTGCGGATAATCACTATTTGTTGGCCCACCAGTAATATTGTAGCATTCCATTAGTGACTGCATATGACAATGTGCATGTAGATCTGCAGGATATGAAACTGGGACAACCTTCAACACAACATCATGGATAATCTGTAGGGCATTGTTGACGTCTGGATTGGTATCTACTAAACTGAAGGTTTGAATGAAACACACCGTCAACTCCAACCAAGTGGTAATCTCCCCATGCAACTCAACTGCAGCATACCACGATCGTGGCATGTCAGCCAAAGTATGGATGAGAGCATGGACCCATTCATCCCTTGGTTGCGATGCCCACAGAGTTTGACATTCCATTAGATGGCCACCCGAGTTATTCCTCCCATCATACTTGCAAGTGTGATATACTTCTGTATCACCAAAGCAAACTATCATCAACCTCTGACATTGCGACCATCCAACTATTGTTTCCTTATGGGTCGCCCAACAACGTGCTAGAGCAGCCTTCAACACTTCCTCCAACACCAACAACCACTGTGGTTCCGACACCCTATCTTCAAAGGCCACCAGAAATTTAGACAACCCAGGAAGTCCTTCATATACTGAAAACTCAATGATCTCAGTCGCGATGTGACATAGTGACTGTGTGACCAACCCGCACTTTCTAAACGACACCTCATGCATGCAGTTTTGCTAGTTCTCTAAAGCATCCTCCGAATCAGAAGTCGTAGAGCTAGAATTCTGCCACCCAAGTTCCCCGTCAACAGTCGGATGAATGTAATCCTTTGAAATGTTATAAGCATGATCCCATCCTCGTACAATGTCATCCTTCACTAGTTCAATATACCGTCGCCCTTCCGCTGGATCCAACAGAGCTATGACTCTAAGGTCCTGGTTCTGAAAAGTCATCATTCGCTTCTTAAAATTAATGACCGCCATGTTGTCGTTGGCCCATATAATCCACAACAACGTAGGATAGGAGCTTACACCTTCAACGACTTCGATAACATCAAAATTTGCATAAGTTTTCATCCCCTCGATGTCCACTACCAGGCGTGGAACTCTCCCAATCGGTGTCACCTTGGCTCGATTGGCCAGTCGTAGTTGTACGGGAGACTAGATCAGCTGTGGGCTCCCCATATTTTGCCATGCTTGCTTTGTCAAAATGTTGACATCTGAGCCTAGATCCAGAATAACTGAATCTACCTCATAATCCCCAACCTGGATATTCATACACATCTATTTTCCTGTCTTCTTTCGCTGCAAAGAGTTCACTGCAAACTCTTTCTGACCCATGTCTAAGCGATGCAACAGACTCTCAATCTCAACAAGAACATCCAGATCTTTAGCCAGCGATAAGAAAATCTCAAAGAAAATTTGTAGCATCCCATACTGCCATGAAGGTCCTGCTACCAAAGTCAAATCAAAAGCAGAAGGCATATCACAGGTAATTGACTTATCATGGTTTCTCCCCATCACATTGCATGGTTCAAAAAATGTCGCACTCAACACCCATATCGAACTGCGCCTTTTTCTTCTCCACCAGTTGGATGAGCGGACGTGAGCCATCTTCTCCTGTTGTTGCACCTCCGCGAGTGATAACAGTGACATTGACATCTCATGCCCTTGGTTCTTCCAAAATTGTCACAGAAGTGGATCCCTGGTTTTGATTTAGTGGTGGCTTTGTAGGTTGGTTCTGATTTACGTTCTGAGTCTGAGGCTTATGTTGATTTTGCAATGGGTGTTGATTCTGCACTTGGTTCTATGACTGGTTTTGATTTGGAAACTGATTCAGTACCTGATTCTAATTCTGCAATCGAGGTACATTTCCTGCCTGCCATCTTGCAATCAACTGCAGACCATTTTCAATGGTGTGGTCACCACCAAAACAAAACCTACAATGCGTCTGAAGTAGCAGACACTCCCTCTGAAAATGTCCCAGTACTCCACAATTATAACATTGGATAGGTCCACGAACTCATCCTCCTCGAAATCCTCATTGCTGTTGGTATTGCGGTTGATTGAACTACTGCTGCTGGGGATTCTGCTGCTGCTGACCGTACTACAGTGGTTGAACATATTGTGCTGGATGCTGAAAATACTGTGGCTGCTACATATGCATCGGATTATACTGTGGCTACGGCATGAACTGCTATTGCGGCATGAATTGCTATTGCAGCTACGACTGTCGTACAAAATGCATCTGTGGTTGAGGTGGTGGCTGGACCACCTGTGGCTACAGCTGTGATTATTGCACAGCGCGTTGGTCTTCTCGTTTTACATAGCATGCATCGTATGTCCTTTCCTTAAGTAAGCCATATGCGTGACAATATTTTTTGTCATGTCCAACAGACTTACAGAATGTGCAGTACAAATTCATGGGTTTTGTGACCATCTTTTGCATGTATTAACACTCTTCATGTCAATTCCCATATACTTGGAAGATGCAACACCATGGAACACCTCCGCTACTCAGTGGGTTCGACGCCCCTGACACTAGGTAGCTTCGTAAATCTAGGAAAGTATCCTTGGTGTGTCCTTCTGCACGACAATGGGTACACCATACTTCTTCACAATGCTCTTTTCCCTTCTTAAGATCTTGTAACTACAATGTCATATTCACTAACTGTGTCTGAATCTGAGTCATACCAGCTGCACTCTCACCAACAGGTGAAGCTACCAACTTCATGGCGATCTCCAGAGCCTCGCTCTGTGTCGTAATCTTGTGTTGCATTAGAGAAAGCCTGATATGAGGCAGGCAATAAACCATTATTTATGCTGAAAGTCGCTCATATCAAAGCTGACTGTGGCCTTCAACATCTTGAACCTTTGATCGAAATCCCACACAGTCTCATTTGGATATTGCTTTATTTCCTTTAGCTCAATAATATACTGTGCTTCAGACTTGGGTTTCCTGAACTCATCAATCAACCCCTTTCTAATGTCAACCAATGACTTCTCTGGGCTCCTCGTAGGGACTTGCACAAATTTCATGAACCAGTCCAGTGCGCAACACCATAGGGTTGTCGCCAACTGGCCTTTCTTAACAACTTGATCCATGGTCTGTTTAATAGTCCACACAGCTTCGCATAAAAACCAATACTGTTCCGGGTCCTCGTTCCCATCCCCTTGGAATGGCGGTAACTTCGCATCGTCCCCCGACATTCTAGACCTTCTTCCCGTAGTCGCTGACCCACTACTTTCTATTTGCTAATGACACTTTAGACACATTGGTGTCGAGTGTGTATTTCTTCCTGATTGTGATGTAGTGCACAGAGGTGTGGGTACTATGCTGGTAGGGGTGGGTCTTGCCTCTACCTCGAGCGTAGCCTAGTCGTCCTCGTCGGCATTGTAAAGTCACTTCGTCCCATGTGGTCTTCCTTCGTGGTCTTGCATTTCGATCGCAGCAGGACCTTCTCCTATCCTGTGCCTCTTCTCTTGTCGAAACCTTGCTCCTCCCCTCATAAGACCACTCTCTTTCTCAACTTCCTTCACAGCCTCATCGCAACTTACACCCTTATATCCCGTATCATTCTATTAACCTCCCCCCTTCCTTCACAACGTCCACTGCCTCCATACACTAGAGCTCTACTGGTCGAGGTGCATCTTCAATATGCCCTTTTTGTAGATGAGCATCTTAATGGACAACTGCGGCGACAACAGGAACCTGACTCGTGGTCTGCGGAAGAAATATCTTTCAGCTTCGCTATAAGACTTGTTCGTATCAATCATAAACTCGATGATGTAGCCTTCCAGTATACTATCAAGCCAAACTTTGACAACTCGCGATGCTTTATTGTCTACCTCTTGCAACTCTTGGATCAGTTTTGGGGTCCAAGATGTCGACTCACCACCTTGGAAGTTCCTCTTCTGAAAGGTCAACTTAGCCAACCACTCAAACAAGATGATTGGGAATTCGCAGAAAAAATATTTGTGTGGAACGTCATGGATGTACCTCACCAACCACCAATCTGTCATCAGCCCAGTGTTCTGGTTTTCTTTTTCAGCAAACTCCTACAACTTCTGGTCGAACCAGTCTTGAAGATGCCACAACATGTCCTCCTTTCACTTCGTGCAACGTCCCGACAATGGAACCATTTGTTGACACAAAACCCAGTGTACAGGGATTCCTCACTATGTTGACATCAACCCACAGCGATCTCCCTAAGCACTGGACCAGACAGGTTTTACCTTGTCCAGCAACACATCCAGAGTAGATGAGGTCTCACCTAAGGCATTCAAGGGAGAGCTGACGGAACCATGTTTCCTCCAAAAGAAGGATTACATTTGCGCATCCACTTAATTACTTAATGCAACATTAATAGATCTTCACTATTTGACTTATGCATTAACCCAAATCACATCAATATTCAACAAATCTCATCATTTATGCAGAACCATTAAAGCACAACAGATATAACAGTAAAACATTAATCACAACAAGAAAACATAGCATCATTCACGGATTCATGTCACACATTGCATTCATCACAAGGAAATAGAAAAGACACAGTGTTACTGCTAAAAAATCTGTCATATCATATTTATCTTCGCATCAAAACCACAGATACAACAAAATAGTCTTTTTGTCACATACCCAGATCAAAACAGAGTTGGATCAACATCCAAAACAATCTGCAAATACTCCACAAAAAGATAGATCAAAATATTACAACTTGATGATATCGACTCTCTAACTGACTCTCTTGACCATAATCTTCACGATGATCATATTCCTCTAACACTTACAATACTTCATCTATTTATAGGCTTGCGCCTTTAAATTCTTTGTCCACTTACTAACTATTTCTTAACAAACTCTACAAAAAAAATGACCCAAAATCCACCTATTGCGGTCCAAATGACCAAAAACCCGCAAACTGTGGTCCAAAATGACCCAAAATACATAAAATATTTGTCTTGCGCACTGTTTTCCTCCTTTTGCGGTATCTTCGGCCTTGCGCAGCATCCGTGATGATGACTCATCCAAACCACCTGCCAACAGAGAACGTGGTGGGCGATGGGTGTCCATTCGGCTTTGAACACTGAGCAATTTAGTAACCCATATAACCTGCAAAGCATGGATTCCAATAGAGAGAACAACTCCTTGAACTAAGAGATAGGATAGGATTTATTGGCCTTGGGTGTGAAACTTGCAGGGTTTTCCAACCATGACTTAAGCATTTCCAAAATTAAACTAGGTTGCAGCAGAGTCTAGAAACTTCTTATTGAGCAGCTGGTCAGGTTGCCTAAGGGCATAAGCTCTAGCAAATACTTCAGGCCGGAAAGAGGTTAATTGATCCCCAACCTTATTATTGAAAGAGTGGTCTTGCCAGTGGGCATAGTCAATTATCCATTTAACACCATCAGTGTAGGGCATCAACGCCGATCTGGCCGCAATGGCGTGTAGCTGGGATTTGCTAATGTTGATATAGAAGGGCTGGGTATGGTGAATTTCATAAAGATCATCATTGTCAAAGATAGATTAAATGCGTGACCAATCCAGGTGATAGGTCTCGGTCACCCTTCCATTTGTATTTGAAAGGATACCACTGTTCGGGTCTTTGCTCTTAAGTTCTTTTAGGGCATTTTTCGAATGGGTATTTTTTGACATGGTTGGGGAAACTTGAAAAATATGATAAATGAGGAAAAACAATTAATAAAACTGATTTTAACTCTGAATTATCATAAATAAATGATAGAAGTACCAGAAAACCAACCTGTGTCGAAGAAGGAAGTAAATCGGTGAAACAGGGAAAAATCCGCAGTGAAATTCACAATTGAAAATGGTAGAGAAATAAGGAAAATTTGAAATATTTAACCAACAGCAAGATGAATCTGGATCGTATATTTGAAAGCAATCGACGACTAAGATTAAAAGGTGAAGAGCATAAAAGAAATTGTGGGAACAATTTTCATAAATTTTGGTTTTCGGTTTCCGCAATCCACAATGCAGGTTGCGGGTTATGAAAGTGCAAGTTTGAACTATAGTATTTTTATGTTTCTGCAATCCGCAATCCACAATTGAAGAAGGGAGTGGTGAAAAGTTATAAAGAAAATTAACCTTCCCACAATCCGCATTGCGCGTTGCAGGGTTGCAATTTCATTGCGTTTATTGTGATTTCTGATTTCCGTAATTTGTGGGTTGTTGAAACTTAAACGTTGTTTTTATCAACTAAGTGCTTTCCGTGTTCCACAATCCACAATTTGTGAGTTGTGGAACGGAAAATTGAAAAAATGTTTTCCGACATCCACAATCCGCATTTGTAGGTTGCAGGTTGCAGAAAGGAAAAATTTATTACTCAAAAATTTTCAACATTTGCAATCCGCATTGCGGGTTGCGAATCGAGGTTTGTGGAAACATTATAGTTTTAAGAAAAAGTATGTTTTTCGCAACTCACAAAACGCACAAAAAGACAGTTTTTTCAGCAAACTCAATCAAATCCAAAGCATAAAAAGAGTTAAGGATAGAGACAACGATTATAACACCCCTAAAAGGAACCCTATATTACCTTCAAAAACAAAAGTGGGGCTCCCATTTTTATCAATAAAAATGGGATCTGTTGTGCCTACAACAGATCGCAAGTGACTCAAGTGCATAGGAATGCAGTCTTTGGATTCGAAAGGTGTCATAGTAGTAGGAAGGTATTTCATATGTCATCATATTATTACATCTTAATAGAAATTTCTGATCTTTCCCTTCCCCATATATATGTGTAACATTTGATATGTTCCTTACATGTTGGTAGATGGAAAGTATTAGTCCTTCAAGAGAATTGTTAACGATAAGGTTGATTGTTATATGTTAATTCTTAAGTTAATGTTTCTATTACTGCCATAATAGTTGCGAGGAAGGTTAGTGGATCATTTTGTAGGTCTCAAGCTTATTGGAGTGAAACTTATTGGAGTTGGAAAGTAGGAGTTGCGAGGATCGAACTTCGGAAACAAGTTCCTCTTCTTTTCTCATCTTATTCTCCTAATTGCTTGCTTGTGTGCATGATAAAACATCCCCGTTGGGTCTTAAATATTGGTTTGAATAGTGCTAGGATGAGTATTCTATCCTTCTTATTATGTTGGTGAAAGGATATTTTTCTGTGCAATAGTAGTTAAAACAAACAACACAGAAAATGAACTCTAGATGTCAAAGTTATGCCTTTTTGTAAAAAAAACATAAAATGGAACCAAGGATCCATGTGGCAAATAGAGGTAAAACCATGTGATGATGGATGCACCATGCAGTAAACCACCTACTAACTTTGCATAAAAGCTCACTTTTACAAATAAGTTACTTCTTAAAATAAGTGACCCACTTTTATAAAACAAGACTTTTACAATGAAGTTGCTTTATAAAATATAGTTACATGAACTTTTTCAAAAAGTAACAAAAACAAGGATTTGAACCCAAGACCTCTTAATAAAATAACTTTCAACCAAGTGAGTTAAATGAAAGATATAGTAATATTATGAAGGAATGGAGATGTTGTTGTTGGAGAATGTACATACCCAAAAAACCTTGCCTTTGACATGTAAGACACTTTTACAAATCCACACACACACAAAAAAATTCTAAGCCAAAATTTCTCAAATCTGGGGTCAGACCTTTGTTAGCTTACTTGGAAAATGCATTTTTTCTCATTGTTTTTTGTTTACCAAGTTCATGCAAGGTGCACAGCAAATAGCATACACAACCAAGAAAACCCTTTTTCCGGTGTTTCTAATTTGTTGAGATTGCATAGAGCACACATAAAATAGCATACACTAACTATAAATGTAACAAATAAAAAATAAAGATAGAAAACCAAGCTAAAATATGAAATAATTATAGACGAAGAGTTTGAGAAATGGCCCATGTTCCTTCCCTTCCTTTGTCATAAAACAACTTTCTCGTTGGAAGATGAGGCCACTTTTCCTCCTCCTCATATTTAGAACCATAAAAGCGTGAGGAAGGGACAGTGCTTGTTCTCCTCCTTTATGTAATTTTAGAAGTAAGATAAGGGGACACTCACCCTCCCAACACTTCAAGGGAGTGCCCATGCTAGTCATTTGAATGGAGCAAGTGTGGGAAAGTAGTAGTGGTCATCGACTCTTCCTCCCAAAAATTTCCAGAGTGAGAGAAATGGCCAACTGCTCACCCAAAGTACAATAGTTTGAGAAATGGCTCATGCTCCTTCTCCTCCTATGTACTCAACACACTTCCTTGTCACTCTAACCATAAAAGGATGATAAAAGGCCAATGATCATTCTCCTCCTTACTCAAATTTCAGAAGTGCAAGGAAGGGCCAATGTTATTATAATAGGGTGAGAAAGGGAAAATATTTCCACCCACCCTACCATTATTCTAATGGAGACTGTGCCTGCGATACTCATTTGAATGGAACATGTGTGTCAAAGGGCTACTGCCCCTTGATGTTTCCTCCTAGAGAGAGAGAGAAAGGGATAAATTCTCACTCAAATTACAAGTGTTTGAGAATGGGCCCAAGCTCCTCGTACTCCTATTTCATAAACTTGCTTTCTCATAGGAAATTGAGGCCAATACTCCTTCACTCTAAGCATAAAAGGATGAGAAAGGGTCAGTGATCCTTCTCTTGCTTGCTCAAATTTCATAAGTTTGAGCAAGGGTAGGGCCAGTGTAATTGGAATAGGGTGAGAAAGGGACAAAAAATATATAATCTCGTTGAGGTACGACTCGAGGAACAACACTGCTCATCCAAATGGAAAAACTGTGGGAAGGACTAGTGCTCCTTGACTCTTCCTCCCCAAAATTACCAAAGCAATAGAAAGGGCCGGGTCCTCACTCAAATACCAAGAGTTTGAGAAGGGTCTCATGCTCCTCCTCCATGATATTAAAATTATTCATTTGTTGGAAAATGAGGCCACTCCACCCCCTCCTCATCACTCAAACCATAAAAGGGTGAGAAAGGGCCAGTGATCCTTCTCCTCCTCCTTGACCCATTTTCCAAAAAAATACTAGATCGAGAGAAAGGGCTAGTAACTGGTCACTCAAAGACCAATAATTTGAGAAAGTGTCCATGCTCCTTCTCCACCTCCCCACTCCTCATCATGCTCACCATAAAATGGTGAGTAAGAGCCAATGATCCTTCTCCTTCTTACTCAAATTTAAAAAGTGCGAGGAAGGGCCAACATAATTAGCGAAATCGTAAATGTTGCCACTCCTCCACCCATAAGTCAAAGGGTGTTCCCATTATACAAATTCCAATGGAATAAGCGTAGGATATGGCTAGTGATCCTTGAATCTTCCTCTGAATAACTACCAAAGCGATGTAAAGGGTCAATTCCTCGGTCAAAGACGAAGAGTTTGAGAAAGGGTGCATGCTCCTTCACCTTCTATGTCCTAAAATTATTTACTCGCTTGTCAGAAAGTGAGGACACTCCATGTCATTCTCATTGTTGTATCCAAAGAAGGGTGAGAAAGGCTCAGAGATCCTTCTCCACCTTACTAAAATTTCTGAAATGGGAGAAAGGGCCAATATAAATAGAATAGGGTGAGAAAGGTCCAATGTTTCCACACCCCTCCAAATAGTCTAAGGGAATACTCATGCTACTCTTATGAATGGAACAAGTGTGGGAAAGGCTATTGCCCCTTGAATTCTTTAGAAAGGGCCAGTGCTCATTCCCTATCTCACTTAGATTACGAAAGTGTAATTAAGAGCTCAAAGTGTCAGAAAGGGCACATGCTCCTTCTCCTCATTTTATTATGAATGGAAGAAGTGTGAGCAAGGAACCCCCTCTCTCTTGAAGTTACTATCCCTTGAGAAAATCAAAGGAATTACAACTCTTGGTCACTCTAATTTCAAAGATGTGATAAATGGGCCATTCTACTTCTGTTCTTCCCAAATATGAGTAAAGTTTGAAAAAGGGCCAGTGCTCCTTCTCTTCCTTCCGAAATGACTAGTGTGTGTGAAAGGGCAACTGCACCTTCTCCTACAACTCACTAAAATTAGAATATTCAAAGAAAGGGCCCATTCTCCTTCTCCTCCTCGTTCAAATGAAGAGTGTGAGCCAGTGGTCCTTTTCTTCCTCCCTGAAATTACTAAAGCAATAGAAAAGGCCAATGATCCTTCTCTATCTCACTCAGATTATGAAAGTGTCAAAAAGGGCCTATGCCCCTTATCCTATTATTATCACGAATGGTATAAGTGTGAGGAAGGAGCCCCATCTCTCCTAAAGTTACTAACAAAAAGCAACTAATTCAGCAAAATCTGGACTAATTCAGCGAATTTGGACTAAAAAATTCCAAAATTATCCTTATTAATAATAATTGAATAATTTCAAAGCCCATAATAATGTATTGCTAATTTACGCACAATTTTTGACTCTATAAAAAAGTGAAACTATTTTTTTGGTTCTAGAAAACCTAAAATTTCTCCAAATAAATATGGATGGTGGGAAAGGAAAACTACGCCTTCTCCAGGAGCTCACTCAATTAGAAAATTCCAAGAAAGTTACTAGGCCTATTAGTAATAAGATGTTCTAGGAAAAAATGTCCAATAATATTATAGGCTTGCATCCTAGGAAAAAATGTCTAATAATTTTCTAGGTTGAGAGAGTATAAAGAAAGGACAATGTCATTGAGGAGACACTTCCAACTAAGGGCCATAAGTTTAAGAAATAGGTTAAAAAACATTTCCATGAGGTTTGGTTGTATAATATGGAAGTTACCTTAAATGGGTGTTATTTTATAGTACATTAGAAACACTTTTTTCTAGGTATCATTTCAAAGTGTAATAATTTGGGAACATTTTAATCCAAATTTTGCGATATTAATCCAGATTTTGGAACCAAGTGATCAATCCTAAAGACACTAAGCCCCAACAAGCATAATAATCATCCCACAAATCGATCGGATCTATGACATAGAGGGATGGAACTTCAAGAAGATGCACGAAGGATAAAGCACCCCTGTCAAGACATTGGTCCAAGGCCACCTTGTTACATGGAGAATTATGATAGTCAATGGTTCTGAAAATGAAATTTTGAAACAAATTTTGTCTTGAGATGCTATCGCCTAGGCCTACCAACACCATATTTCACCGATTCCCATGCAAGTAGATAAGAATTAATCCATGTCATATAGAGGAGGCAGAGTTAGAACCTGCATGTGCCAACCAGACACCGACACGTGTTATGTGGGCCCAGGTGATGTTATCTCCTTCACTTCCTTACTAAAATTTTAGAAGTGTCAGGAATGGCCAACATAATTACAATAGGTCCTAATCATTGCTAAAGCAATTAGTAACTACTAACAAAAGAGTTTGGTAGAGGGCCATGCTCCTTCTCGTCCTCTTTCCATGAACGAAATGAGTGAGAGGAAGGGATTATTAAGTATAGTGCTCATTTGCTTCTCGAAAATTACTAATGCGAGAATGATCTAGTGCTCCTTTTCTAATTCATTTATTATATAATCTATTATTTTTATGTGTTGTGAGATCAATTAGTTCACACACCCACTCTCCAAAGAATAGGTCAAATAAGTAAAATCCATAATGGAGTAAATATAAATGAGTAATAATGTGAATGATTTACAATTATGAAAAGGCCCGTATATATACATTTCATTGGGTTGTCTTGGAACCTTTAACAAAAGGCTTGACTTTTTGGTTTTAGATAATTTATTTATTTGATCACTTTTATTATTTTAATTCATTTATTTTTATTGCTTTATTAATGTTATTTTATATTTATATAAATTTTATTATATATATTTGTATATAGCATTGCCTTCCCCTTAGACATGCTTTGTCCTCAAAGCATAGTTTATTGTAAGGCTTTGTCCTCTTTCTCGTAAATACTTTTCATGATGTTGTGAGCTTGGAACTGCGATACTCGATGAAACCAAGAGGTATAATATTTGGTTTCCTGAACTAATGTGTTTCATTTTCTGGGAAGTCATCAACCCCAAATCTACCTTCATTGGAACTGTTTGATGATCGATTGTTCATATATAACTTCTCATTTTAGTATTCCATAGATGTTTTCGATATTGTCTTCATTCTTTTTCCATGTTGTAGTTGATTTATCTATAAGAAGAACACTATTTATTTTCCTATTGATTTTGTTGTTGGTCATAACGATTTTTGTGATTTGGGTGATGACAAGGCATTCGAGCTGTTTGTGGAACCCTTGTAGAAACTTCAATTGTTTGTCCTTCGTGCGATTTATTGGTTGATAATAAATCTGAGGATTTTTCTAGTTGCTCATATTTTAAGTTTTTTATTTGTTCAATCAATCCTTGATTCAGATTTTTTAAACAAGTGTTTTCTTCCTCGTTTTCTAATAGATTCTTATTGAATTTGTTTTGGAGATTTAATTCCTTTTTGTGGAATTTCTCTTTTACTTCTTCTTGCAATTTTTTTTCATTTTTTAATTTCTTGATCTGTGCGATCAAGTCTCGACTATGATTCTTCAAACGGGTAATTTCTTCATCCTTATTGGTGACAACCTTTATGACTTCTTTGTACTTCTTTTGTTCTGAATTATGATTGTCTTGTGAAATCACCTTTGATATATCCTTGAAGTCTTCAGATGTTGGAGTTGACTTCATTGTAATGTCTTGCAATGTGGTTTTCTTCTTCTTATAGGAAAATGACAGAAACTTCTTTATGGAATACACCAAACTTGTAAACCAAATAATAATAAAATTTGATAAATAATATATTACAATAAACTCAATGATATATATATTATATATAATTAATAAACTTTTGAATCTTTCTCCATTTTTATTTTATTAAAGGGTTACTTTATATCCCCTTTTATCTCACAATTAGTAATATATATATATATATATATTACACTTTGGAAAAACCACATGTGGTTGTATAAACCATGTTCAGGTTTTATAAAACCATGCATTGGTTTTACTTTTTTTTTTGTCTTTTTCCCTTCAAATGTTTCTTTCCTCTTTTTATTTTTAACTTCTGTTGTTTTTAACCTTTTTTTTTCTTTCCCCACTTTTTATTTTCATGGAATAATTAATATGGCCAAAAGCCAAATTAGACAATGTCTCGAAGTTGTGGTGAAAAGTCGTAACCAAAACGAGGCTCTGATACTAATGTTGTGAGCTAAATTAGTTCATAGGCCAACTATCTAAAGAATAGGTCAAATAAGTAACATCCATAATGGAGTAAATATAAATGAGTAAAAATGTGAATGATTTAGAATTATGAAAAGGCCCATATATATACATTTCATTGGGTTATCTTGGCACCTTTACAAAATGCATGACTTTTCAGTTTTAGATAATTTATTTATTTGATCACTTTTATTATTTTAATTTATTTATTTTTATTGCTTTCTTAATGTTATTTCATATTTATATATATTTTATTATATAGCAATATGAGACTTGTATATGGCACAGTTCGATACATCCTTAAAAATAGTATTGTGGGGCTTAAGAAAGGCTAATATGGGAACATTTTAATCTATATTGTAAGGAGTTAGTTCAGAAAAGGAAATACAGGCCTTGAATACTTGATGATGAGAATTACGTGTAGAGTCTGGAATGTAGATCATAGGAGGCAGCTATCATATTAATGCAATGTATAAAACCACATGCTACAACAACAATATATTTACAACTTAGGTTTCAAATTATCAATTTTCAATACTATAATATTACTAAACTTTAATTTCATCTATATTAAATTGAAATATGCATAAAAATATTGATTAGTAGTGAGACTAGTGCAACGAGTGGTATGGATCGCTATTTAGAAGGGATGTCAAATGTTCAAACATATTAGGTAGGGTAACGTTGGTAAAGGCCTGGTATTGAGGGATTACTGCTACCTACCGAGACCGAACATCCTAATATGCAAATGGAGGTGCAGCTTCGCATACCATCCACAACAGAAGGTCGAGCAGGAATATAGAGTAAGGAAGAGACTCTATAGCAGATCTTAGGTATAACTGTAAGGGAATTGTAGTGAGTGTGAATAAATTGAGCTCGAAAACTGTGGAAATAAAGTAGGAAACAAAATTATTGTAGAATCTAGCAGTAATATGGTGTTGCATAGGAATATAGTAGATAGATTCTATAGAGCGTCGAGACCTTGAGCTCGAAAATTGCGGAAATAAAGTAGGAAACACAATTATCGCGATAGATAGTGGTATGGAGTTGCACAAGAATACCTTCCTTGGTAGATCGTCGAACACTACAGAGAGATTCTATGTGGAGTAGGCGTCTCACAAGCCTTCAACAAGCAGAAACAACGGCAACAAGCAACAAACTACCTTACACAACAGTCACACAAGTGGAATTCCTTACTTGGCATTAAAAAAGCATCAATAAGAAGTATAATTCCTTAGATAGCATTCAACACGAGGGAAACGAAACCTACACAACATTGAATTAGAAGGCGAAAGACTTCCTTACACAACATTCAATGTCATTCAATTGTGTGTCACACCCATGCAAGAAGTGTCGTGGGTCTTAATTAAAATTTGAAAAGAAGTTTAGATATTTAATAACATAACTACTATTGAATAAGTTTCTTATTTAAAAATTTTGCACATAATTTTATTTTTTAGTATTGAATAATAATTGTAGAAATTTAGATTAAATATAAATTATAATAATAATTTTCATATTAGATAATTAAGCATTTTCATTTACTTTGTTTGTTAATATAATTTAATAATATAAGTATTGATTATTAGATGATGACAACGATGAAGATGGTTAGTGACCACTTTTGGGCCTTAAGAAGATAATATACTTAGATGTGAGACTTTCAATTACTAGGAACTAGATTCATACGACAATTTCACCATGGAATATTTTAGACAATGAGAGAAGAAGAATAGAGAAGATAAATTGTGGAAATCACTCTGTATCTTATTCATTGATATGATAACAATATATAATACATCCTCCATGGAGAAAATCGAATTGCTTTGAGGCAATATGGAAAGAGCCAAAAGAAAAGGCTTAGAAAAAACAAAAAAACCCCTAGGTGGAAAAAGCAGTTTCCAAAACTGTGCTAGAGGCTCACGAATTTGGAAAGTATGGTATGGAAGCTCATGAGTGAGGTAAATAGGATGTATTGATGGATTTAGAAGGTTATATATGATGTGGAGGTCGAATTGGTCAAGTGGGAAAAGATTCCAAGTTAACTAGCTTTATCTTTTCCATTAGAAAGTAGAAAAAACTAACTAAAACTGGATAGTGTCTTTCTAATTCAGGAATGGAATAAAATCAGATAGAATCCAAGGAACTATTATCCAGAATATATCCAAATTCGTTTTTGTGATTGAAGATAGCATGTGGTCCACTAAAAGACAAAACTGGCCTATTCTACCTAGTCAAAACTCAGGAAATTAATCATAAATGATTAATTAATTTTATCCTAAGTCTAGAATGACATAGTGGGTTTTTAAAATGTTCCAACACCCCCCCTTAAGCCCGACTTTGTGTTATGGGAATCAGAAAAATATCAGAAATATAGGGCCCAAGCAACAAGGCTTATGGTCACCCCAATACAAAAATAACTAGTCCATGTAAACCGAGGAAGCAGGGAAAACTTCATGGGAACAAAACCCTCCCTAAATAATGGACATGCTTTATGTCTTCATACTGTCATGTTGCTCATTTGAATGAGTTGAATGAGCTACTTCTGAGTAACTGACTTGATGAAGAGATTGTGGATGTCATGATCATGCATCAATGCACCAATGTTGTGTAGGTAAGAACCATGTGTTGAAGCTCTATGAAGTTCATCTTCTAATGATGGAGGAGCATGAAATGATATTTTCTTGCTGCTGTAACATACATAATCAGATCTGAAAACATAATCAATGATGGAAAGAATATCTATGCATATTCCTTCCCAAGGAGAACCAATGAACTCAACAAGATCAATTTCTCTTGTAGATGCAATGTGGTGTACTAGTTTTTGTACTTTCTTCTCAAATTGATGTAGAACCTTTCTGATATTTAAAAAGAGATCATGCAGCTCTGAATTATCAGAATGTGAGTGATATGGAGCAGCAACCATTAATGATGTGGAGTCTCCACGATCAAACATAGTTTCAATACGAAAATTGTGAGAAACTAGGTCACCGTGACAGCTGAGCGAGCCTGGAGAGTGTGAGGAATTGACTTTTGAACCATGAGTGATGGGGTCAGGTCCAGATGTGTGGAATACTAGTCCAAATATGGCCAAAAACATGAATTCCCAACCAATGAAAGATATGAAAGACAAAAGTGCAACAGAGGCAAGTGACACAGTGTAGGAAAACATAGAATTGTGTAGTTTCTTAACTGGGGAACTTGGGAGTTGTAGGGTCTTTTGTGCATCCAAAGGTTGAGTAAATGGTGTGGGATATGTAATGACCTACATATTAGACTATAAATCATCTTCTAAATTAGAATCTAAAATATGTGAATGTTGGTGAAAAGAGATTTTAGAAGACAAGTCAAAAGCTAGTAAAAAATGACTAGTTTTGAGAGTAGACTTGGGTGAACTAATTGAAGAATGTATTGAGGAAGAAGTTGAGGTTTTTGATTCTGATATATCAGAATGTGAATCAATATCAGAGACATCAGAATTATATTTCACTCTAGTACTCAAAGCATAAGCATGATTACCTTTGGGAGAGGCTTCAAAACGGTGTTTTTGTTCTACAATAAGTTTGCCTTGTTATTTCTTTGCAAAGTCAGGAACATCTATGTCATGCTCTTCAAGCATCTTGGCCATGATGTCCAATTTCTTCTTGAAGCAAGATTTCTCAAAATGATTGCCTTTGGAGCAATAAGAACACTTGGGCTTCTCCTTCTTCATCTTCTTGGATTTGGAATCTCCATCAAAATCCTCTTCATCTGACAATGTCTTTTGTTTGGATTTGTCATTCTTCTTTGCTCCATGAGAAACAAGTGCAAATTCTTTGGAGGGTGATTGATCCCTCATTTGGACCAGCTTGTCCTTTTCTTGAGTGATTGAATCAATGAATGCATCCAAGGTTGGCATCTTCCACTTTGGAATTGCAAGTCTTGTAGAATGAAAAGTATATACAAATATTGAGTATTTAGAACTTAGTTTTGACAGAATGGTAAGGATTAATTGCTCATCCTTCTTCTCTATGCCACATTGCTTGATTTGAAGCACTAGGTTCTTGAATTTTTAGATGAAATACTCCGTAGAATCGAAATTACTTGGACTAAGAGAGATCAGCTCAATATCCAACAAATGACCTCTGAGCTCGTCCTACTTTCCAAAGAGAGACTCCAGCTTTGTCCACACTTCATTTGGAGTGGATAGAGAATCAATATGGAATAGAATATCTGGATATATAGAGAAACAAAGTAACGCATAAGCTTCATCAATCGTATTGAACCATTTGTATTTTAATGCAACAACACCCAGCTCAGTTTCAATCCCCATAGTGACTCTATAGAATCCTTTGCTCCGAAGCTGGATGATCATATGCGCCTTCCAGTCAAAGAAATTGAAGGGAGTGAGAGTCATAGCTTTGGCTTGATTTTTATCCATACTGATGCGCTCCTAGTGATGGCAATAACTGCAAAAAACACTCTTGAAAATTGCTTTGAATCAAGCTAGCTCTGATACCATGTGAGATTTTCAATTACTAGGAACTAGATTCATAAGACAATTTCACCATGGAATATTTAGACAATGAGAGAAGAAGAATAGAGAAGATAAATTGTGGAAATCACTCTATATCTTATTCATTGCTATGATAAAAATATATAATACATCCTCCATGGAGAAAATCGAATTGCTTTGAGGCAATATGGAAAGAGAAAAAAGAAAAGGCTTAGAAAAGACAAAAAAAACCCTAGGTGGCAAAAGCAGTTTCCAAAACTGTGTTAGAGGCTCACGAATTTGGAAAGTATGGTATGGAAGCTCATGAGTGAGGTAAATAGGATGTATTTATGGCTTTAGAAGGTTAGATATGGTGTGGAGGTCGAATTTTTCAAGTGGCAAAAGATTCCAAGTTAACTTGCTTTATCTTTTCCACTAGAAAGCATAAAAAACAGGAAAAAACTAACTAAAACTGGATAGTGTCTTTCTAATTCAGGAATGGAATAAAATCAAACAAAATCCAAGGAATTCTTATCCAGAATCTATCCAAATTCATTTTTGTGAATGAGGATAGCATGTGGTCCACTAAAAGACAAAAATAGCCTATTCTACCTAGTCAAAACCCAGATATTAATCATAAATGATTAATTAATTTTATCCTAATTCTAGAATGACATAGTGGGTTTTTTAAATGTTCCAACATTGGGACATAAGTTTATTTATGCTAAAGAAGATTAGAAAGAAGCGTTTCAAGGTCACTATAGTTCTGACAAGTTAGAAGGTTTATGGAGGTTTGTATTGTAGAATAGATTATGTAAGTGTGAACCAATTTGGATTAGATAGGGAATTATTAGAGAAAGTGAATTTCATCCTCAACACTCATAGCCTCACTGAGAGGGAAAATCCTTTCCACCCACGGTGTTATAGGAATCGCCCAATGCCCTATTTCAATATGAATCTCATGAGAGTTTGTTCTTATATATTGCCTAAATTGATTTTCTTCTTCGAACTAATTGTTGAACTTTGGTTGTCATTGTTTTCAACTAATGTTAAAGAGGAATCCATATTCTTGTGCCACTTTGAAGAAGTATATGTGCAAGAAATATGAAGAAAAACATGGATGTCAGTATAAAGAAGTATATTTAGTTGTGCATCAAGCATATCCAGTTTGAAGAAGTACATAAGGAATACATCCTATCACATATGGTACATGTGTAGATATTAAGTCCACCTATTCATATTTCTTCAAGGTAAAAGCCAATGAGTTGGTTGGACAAAGCTTTGGGAGTGTGCAAGCAGCTTGGAAGAAGAAATGGTTGAATAAGGAAGCAAGTCTTGAAAGGGCGCAAGGCTCACCAATCGGAATATGCTCTCATTTGATGAAGCACGTACAAGTACCAAAAATGGAGTAGCGGTTGAATATGCCAAGTGCTCAAGACCCACAAGCGATGGCACATCAATTAGGGCGCAAGACCAAACTGCATGGGTGCAAGTCCCACTAGTCAAATGACCAAGTATGCGCAAGACCCATGAGATATGACACCTCAATGATGCATAAGATGACAAGTGGTGGAAGCGTGAAGTGAGAAAAACTGATAATCAAGGAAGAAAGAATGCCACAACTAACATGTGGACATCACCATCTACACAGAACAAGTATAAATAAGAAGCCATGATGGAGAATGAAGTAATCTTGAAGTATGGTAGCTTGGAAGATGAAATCTAGAAGATACAAATTTATATTTTTTAGGGCATCAAGGGCTCGTGGAACCAGAACAATATGATCTAGCCAAAGAGCCAAGTGTGCACATACAGATGAATGGTATAAATGAAGGTGTGCAATATGAGGCAATGAATCTATGAAAGTTGTGCGAGCACATCAACATATCCTTGTAGAATAGTGTCTGAACCTCCAAAACATATGCATGAGTAGTAGTACCTCTAAAATACCCGATAATCCACTTTACTTCCTTTGAAAGTTCTTTACTTGGATTTTTCATATACCTTCTCACAACTCCCACTGCATGTGCAATATCTGGTCTTGTGCACACCATGTCCTACATCAAGCTACAAATTGTTGATGAATAGGGAAGGCTTGGACATGTATTATATCTCTTCTTGTATCTTGGGACACATCTCCTTCGTTTGAAATGGATGGGAAAAGGTGTACTAACTAGTTTTGCATCTTGCATTCTAAACCTCTCCAACACCTTTTCTATGTGCTCACCCTAAGACAATGTCAAGCTGTGATTTTTCTTGTCTCTTGTTATTCTCATACCAAGGATTTTCTTTGCAACACCCAAATCTTTCATCACAAATAAATGAGCTAATTTTATTTTGAGCACATTTATATCCCACATGTTAGACCCTGCAACAAGCATGTCATCCACATACAATAAAAATATAATATATCTTACATTATCTAACCTCTTGAAATAAACACAATGGTCAGGATTACATCTACTACAACCTTGTTTTGACGTAAACTTGTCAAATTTAAAATACCACTTCCTTGGAGCTTGCTTATGACCATACGAGATCTTCTTCAACCTGCATACTAAGTTCTCCTTCCCTTTGAGCTCATACCTCTGTGGCTACTACATATAAATCTCTTCCTCCAAATACCCATGGATAAAGGTTTGTTTTTACATCTAACTATTCAAGATGCAAATCTTCTACCGCCACTAGAATTTGAATAGTTCCAATTGAATTCATTTTAACAACAAGATAAGATATTTCATCAAAACCTATATCTTTCTTTTGTGCAAACCCATTTACAACAAGTCTAGCCTTGTACCACATCTTTCCTCCATATTCTTCCTTCAACTTGTAAACCCATTTATTCTACAATGTTTTTTCACCTGAAGGAAACTGAACCAAATCCCATGTTTGGTTTCTTACCAAGGAGTCCATCTCTTCATTCATTCCTTGCTACCACTTCTTTATAGTTTCCATCTACATTGCTTCTTCATAACATTCTATTTCACCAGAATCAATTATCAATAAATAATACAATGAAGGAGAGTATCATTCAAGGTGTCTACTTAACCTAGCATATCTTCTAACACTTGCAGGAGTTTGAGGTACCTATTGCAGTTCTTCATTTTCTAGAACCTTTGGATTTTCATTTCTTTGATTTCATCAAGCACTTTGTATTTTGTGTTTTCCTTTTCCTATTTCTTTCCCTGCAACTGATCTTTGTACATGACCCTTTCATTGGATACTACATGTCTACTCCTAATAATTTTGTGATTTTCGTAATGCCAAAATCATCAACCCCATATCCAATAAAGTTACACTTCTTGGATTTAGCCTCAAGCTTTGTTCTATTTTCTTTATCAATATGGACAAATGCTTCACAGCCAAAATTTGTTAGAAATAAGTAGTTTTCCTTTTTACCTATCCACGCCTCCTATGGAATGCCACCATCCAATGAGCTTGAAGGCCCTCTGTTTATTAAGTAAAAATTAGTATCTACAACATCTGCCCAAAACTATAAGGGAAACCCTGCATGCAATCTCATACACCTTGCATGCTCCATTATTGTCCTGTTCATCCTTTCTGACACCATTTTCTTGTGGTGTTCCTGGAACGATCTTCTCTCTACGAATATCATGGTATGAATAATAAATATCAAACTCCTTTATGTAGTATTAACCTCCATTATCATATCTGAGACACTTCAACCTTTTTCATGTTTCACTCTCAACCAAAGGTTTCAATTTCTTAAAAGTAGAAAAGACATAATATTTTTGTCGAATGCAATAAACCCAAGTTTTCTAGTTGCATCGTCAATTAAAGTAACATAATAACGAGAGACACCAAGAGATTATACCTAATCTGGTCCCCATACATATGTATGCACAAGCTCTAACTTTTCACTCTTCACTTTCTTCCCAACCCCGAGAAATATGAATTTCTTATGTTTTCCATCAACATAGTTCTCATAGAATTCCAAACTAACCTGCTTCAAATTTGGAAGAAGCTTCCTTGAATGGATAATTTGCATCCCCTTCTCACTCATGTGGTGAATCCTATGATTCCATAATGTCATATCTATTCCTATGGAAGATAAAGAGATACAATAGTCAATATTATGAGGACATAAATACGTACCTATCATGTCTCCTTTTTCTATCACCAACGATCCTTTAGTGATCTTCCACCACATTCTCCAAACGTAGATAAATAGTCAACATATCCCAAATTCCCTATTGAAATTAGATTTCTTTTCATAGTAGGAATATGCCTTACATATTTCAACAACCATTCATTTCCATTCTTTAACTTTATCCGTACCTTACCCATTCCAACAATTTTACATGGTTCATCACCACCCAATAAAACATGTCCAAAATCACCTTGAACACAATCATTAAAATATTTCCTATGAGGTGTAGAATGACATGAAGCCTCTAAATCCACTACTCAGTAATCACTACTATTATCTAATGTAAGAATCAAAGCATCTTATAACACATCACCTGGTACAATTGCTTCTTGACTAGTCTCATGCTGTCCATCTCCTTTATTCTTTAAATATTTGCAGTCTTTCTTCATATGTCCTTTATTACCACAATTTCATCACTATATATTTCCCAGTCCGAACTTGGATCTTACCTTCCTAGACTTCCCATGATTAACTTGTCTCTTTCATCTTTCCCTTTGTCTTCCCCTAATTTACATTGTAAACTCATTACCTGATGTCTCACTTGTTCTTTTCCTTCACATTTACTTGCTAAGAAACACCAACAACATCATCAAATTTCAAAGTGTTTGAGCCAAAGATAGAGTTACTTATAGCCATGACCAAGTTGTTCCATATTTTTTGCAATGAGCACAATATTATAAGATCCCTAACCTCATCATCGAAGCTCACTCCTACAGAACTTAGCTGATTAGTAATCATATTAAATTCATTTAGATGGTCAGCAACAAATCTACCTTTTGACATCTTCATATTAAATAAACACTTCATTAGGAATAACTTGTTGGAGGTCGAGGGTTTTTCATATAGTTTATCCAATGTATTCATCAAATCTTCCATTGTATTTTCTTTTGAAATATTGAAATCCACCAACAAATCTAGGAACATCCGTATTGTTCCTACTCCTTTCTGTTAAGAACCTCCCATTCGTTGTCCTTCATAGGCACCGGCTTACTTCATTTTCCACCCAATGGTAGGAATAGATCCTTTTGATATAGATAGTCCTCTATCTGCATCTTCCATAATTGGTAGTTTTGGACATTAAATTTATCAACCCTAAACTCTCTTTCTTCTTCCATTTCTCCCACTCGAACCAAAAACCCTTCTTTCCTAGGAGTTTATGCACCAAATAGGCCTTTGGCTCTGATACCAATTGTTAGAAAAAAAAGATTGCAGAAATAAAACACAATACAAGAGAGACATCAATATACGTGGTTCACCAATATGAGATACATCCACATAGAAATTTCCATTCCTTTTATTATACCGTCTAGTAAATGAAGGGATGCAACCCGCATCACATCCGTTGCAATTTCCTCTTCACTCTCTCACAGCCTCTCTCACACAATCACATAGATATTTCTTCACAATACTACAATACAATACATAGCTGTATTACAATGCCTTCCTTTTAAAGAGGGATTACCATGGGATACCTAATATCATGGGCATGTAAACTATTGGCAAAAAACAACCAAAAAATTTCTTTCAGGGGATTCGCCCCTAGACCCCCTAATTGGAGGGGATGGGCCCCCACTGAGGTGAGTGTACAGTCCACCTAACCAACACATAAAACCAGGGTACAAACACGGCTGAACAACAATATATCTGAATCAGGAAGATAATCAAGCTCCGCAACCAACACTTTCTTCAAAAGGAAGGAAGAAAATCCAAAACCCCCAAGGAGCAAGGCTTTTGTTTTCAACTTAAATGATGTTGGAATGGATCATTTTTGTAACTTTCATCAAGAAAACCATTCTGAAAAAACATGCCCTCAATGGATTAAATCTATGACTTTGGTGATGAATCAACTGCTTGACAATCAAGCTTTAAATGATGAGGAAGAAGTAGAACAACCACAACCAGCTGAAACTAAATAAGAGCTTGAGGAAGCTTCATTGGTATTGTGGGATTGGGAACCCAATGTTGGATTGGAGGATGATGAAGACATTGTTGAATCACAAAATATACAGACTGACCTTACTTATTATTATTTAAGGAGTAAAGAGCTTGTGAATATTCAACCTAAGATGGATGAAAACAACAAAGTAAGTAATCTTGCAGACAAGACTCAAAGCAAAGAATTAGCTTCCAAAAAACCCCAAAAAGCATCAGAAAATATTATAACTCATAAAATCACACCACTTGTAAATATTAGAGGGTCAACTCATTCATTAGGTGCTGCCACAACATCATAAAAAACTGAAGGTAGCTATAACATGGGGTATGATGTGGTGGAAGATATCAAAAGAAATAAAGATAACATCACTTTGTTTGACATATGTCAATTACCTCAACAAAAGAAGCACTTGATAGAAGCTTTCAATTTTATTGTATAGAGAAAAACTCCCACCCCTAAGGGGAAAGAGAAGAAACAATATGATGATGAGCAAGACAAGAAAATTAATGAAGCCATCATTGGGGGAAAATCAAAATCCCATACCCCACCTTTCCTGCTCACATTTGAAATTTACAACTGTAATGTTCATAACTATGTAGTGGATTCTGGAGCTTCTTCCAATGTTATGCCTTATTCCATTTACAAAAAGATAAATGGTCAACCAAGTACTTGTCCCTCTAGGATTATTCAAATCGATAGGTCTGATGTAAAGGTGATTGGTGAACTAATGAATGTTTTGATCGGGTTAGCTTTGGATTAAAGAGTGTGCCAATTTATTGATATTGTGGTGGTGGAAATACCCAAAGCTTATGGTTTGTTTCTAAGCAAAGATTGGTCTCGTAAACTACAGGGATACTTTTGCACTAACTGATTCCACTTGTGGTTTCCTTACCAAAACAAGCCAAATCAGATAAGGGTAAACAAAGAACCATACATTAAGATTACTATCATTGAATTTGAGGGTGAGAATGAACCTGCAAATTTTATACATTCGGTCCTAGGTAAGTATTTTCTAGATATTGAACCAGACTATTATCAAGCAGAGATTAGAAACCATGAATCAGACAAACATATTGATCTCCTTCAGTTCTCATGGGCTGATGATAATGAATGTAACATAGTATAGTTAGTTACTGACATAAATATAGAATCTGACTTAGATTCAAGGGATAATATAGGATATTATTTTTGGATGTTGTTTTTTGATGGCTCCAACACGTAGGAGGGAGTAGGGGCCGGTTATGTTCTTATCGATCCCCAAAGGCATAAAAATTATCTCTTCTATAGATTAGAATTTGAATGCACCAATAACACCACTAAGTATGAATCCTTGATTGAATGTCTCAAGAAAGTTATTGATTTAAACGTAAAATATCTAAACGTTTTTGGTGATTCATAAATAATTGTCAGATAGGTCAAGAACACTATTCATTATTTATATACACATTTGAAAGGGTACCAAGCAGAGGTATGGAATTTAATTTTGAATTTTGAATCTTTTAACATTAATTCCATTCCTAGATCAATGAATGTTGCAGCTGATTTGTTAGTAAATATTGTTGCATGTTTGATTCCTCTTAATGACAAATTTTCAATTGAACTACTTTTCAGGCCTTTTGTCCTAGACAATGTGACTAATTGGAGAGTATTTGATGATGATCCAAAACTTACCGATTTTTTGATAGATGAGGGAAATTTTAAGGGCTCTATTATTGACAATGATAAACATCAATCAAATCTAAATAATGTTGGGCATAATAGAAACCAGTCTGGAGGAATTTTCATGCCTAAAGTGGTATGTACACTTGTGATGTTGTTTGATTTGTATCATAAGTTCCAAAAGCTCTTTTATGCAATATGTGTTGGTCAATCTAAGAATGTTAGAGGATCCTAGGTATATGAACCTTCGAGCGTGTTGCTCACTAGGTGAGATTCAAATATTTACATAGTTGTTTAAGCAGTACAAATATGTCTTCGCTTGGACTTATGATGAGTTGAAAATGTATGACACTCACATTGTACAACACATTATTCCTATTAAACTAGGGGTCAAACCATTCTAGCAAAAGATGTGAAAATTCCACCCAACGTTAGAACCTTTGATCCAAAAGGAATTAAGAAAATGAATGGATCCTAAGATCATTTTCAAAGTTAGACATTTTGGTGGTGAATTTGTGCCAGTATGGAAGAAATCAGGAGAAACCAAGATATGCATATATTTTCACAATCTTAATAGGACCTTTGACAAAGACAACTACCCTATTCTTCCTATGGAACATATTTTACAACTTGTTTTCACAATCTTAATAGGACCTTTGACAAAGACAACTACCCTATTCTTCCTATGGAAAATATTTTACATCTCGTCTTTGGGTTTGAAATGTTTTCTCTATTGGACAGGTTCTCAGGATACAATCAAGTACGTGTGGCCAAAGAATATAAATGGAAAACCATTTTTTACATGAAATGGGGTATGCTTTCCTTCCACAAAATTCCATTTGGTCTGATGAATGCAAGAGCAACATTTCAAAGGGCCACAGACACTACATTATGTGGGTTGATTGGTCACAGTGTGGTTGCATAACTTCATGATGTCACAATGTTCTCCAAGAAAAGAGAAGATCATTTTCATCATTTGAAGCAGATTTTTGTTAGTTGTTCCTGAACGTATACAAGATTTATTACAAATTCCCACGCCCCACAATAAGAAATTGATGCAATATTTTATGGGAAAATTAATTTTGTCCGTAGGTTTGTTTTTTACTTCACACAAATAGTAAAACCCCTGTAGAAAATGATAAAGTAGGACGCAGAATTTAAATTGGTTGATGTTGAAAAAAGTGCTTTCCATTGGATTGACAATTTAAATCTACAATCATTGTTGCACGTTCATTAAGCAGTCCAAACTTCAAGAAGGATTTCATAATTTATACTTTCGTATCTGACCTTTCCCTTGCGGCGGTGCTCACTCATAAAGGAGACCAAGGGGATGAGTTCCCAATTTCATTTATGAGAACTGGTCTACAGGGTGTTGAGCTGAACTATCCATACATAGAGAAACAATCCTATGCAGTCTTTAAGGTTGTAAAATAGCTCAGACCCTATATTCTAAAAAATAGGACCAAAATTCATCATCCCTCACCCAACTGTTAGATCACTATTTGTACAAAAGGAGTTGGGGCAAAGGAGAGGTAATTGGGTAACAAAATTACAATAATATGATTTTCAATTCAAACCCGCTATAATTATTAAATCCAAAGGACTATGTAAACTACTCATAGATAACTTAGTCGAGGAAACCGAGGGTTGGGATAATGAAGCTAGAATAAGTTTGTAAGAGATACATTATATCACCGTTTCACTTGACTCTTGGTATCACAATCCATTGCAATATCTACAAATGGACACACTCCTAACCATTGGATTTCAAAACAAAGAACAAATCTCCATTTAAAATCAACATCATATCAAATAAGTGATGGGATTTTGCTTCGAAAGAAATATGATGGAGTTTTCCTAAGATGATTAGAAATGGAGGACGCATAAAAGGTTTTAATTGAAGTACATGATAGACCTACTATAGGAATTTACTCCGGAGAGACTATTGCACATAAAATTCTAAAGGAGGATTATTATTGGCCAATTTTTTAAGGATTCTCATGGTTATGCTCGAAATTGTGATATATGTCAGAAGAGCGCTCAAAGATAGATAAAAGCAACAATGCCTCTGCATCCTATGGTAATTCTGGAACCATTTGAACAATGGGGATTATATGTTATAGGTGAGGTAAACCCAAATTCCTCCAAACAACATCATTATATCCTCACTTCCACAGACTACATCACGTGCTAGAATGAAGAAATTCCTCTACATAGTGTTAACAAGGAAGTAGTCATTAAAATTTTGGAAGAAAACATCATAACTAGGTTTGGGGTTCCAATTTCCCTGGTATTTGATAATGATTCATATTTTTTCATTGAATTTGAGTGCATTCAATTTAGAAAAAGGAATTAAATTGCATTATTCATCTAATTATTATCCTCAAGGTAATGGTGTGGCAGAATCAACAAACAAAAATCTTATTAGAATCCTAAAGAAAATTGTCTTTGAAAACAAAGAAGATGGCACACTGCTCTTCTGAATGCTCTATGCAATGATAGGGTCACACCAAAGAATTCCTTAGGAGTCTCACAATTCACCCTAGTCTATGGGAAATAAGCTGTCATTCCCCCAAACATACTCTTTCCTTCCCTTCAACTAAACTAAGCCTCTAGAGGTTCTAGCAACCGTATTATCCAATAATGAATTAATACCCTATTGAGACTTAAAGAGGAAAGAGATAAGGCTAGAAAAGATTTGCTTTTCATCTACAAATAGTTAAGAGATGGTTTGATAACAATCAGGAAAGAAAAAAGGAGTTTGAAATAGGATATTTGGTCCCGAAATGGGATAAGCATCATAAAGACAAGGGGAAACATACAAAGTTTCAACATTTATGGCTTGGTCCCTACACTATAGATGAAAATCTTGGCCTTGGTACGTATAAATTGGATGACTTGGAAGGAGAGGTATATGCTCTCCCTATTAATGGTCAAATTTTGAAGCAGCATTTTACTTGGTTTGAGGGAAAATCAATTTTGTACATAAATAAAGTCTTTCCCCTCGTTGTTTGCTTTATACCACCTCGTTTATTTTGTTTCGTCCTTTTCTTTATTCATTTTATTTCTTTTAAGAACAACCATTTTTGTTTCACTTTGTTGCTTTAATTTTAACCTTCTTTCAATTAAGTTGAGTTCAACAATCAAAGTGCGGAATGGGGAATCACTGATCTCATAATTTATTGAATACCTCATCCTATTGACAAGTCCAATTTTCATAGTCAATGGGAAACAATATAATTACTAGAGTTCTTTCCTAATGTGAGGAGTTGGTGATGGGATTTCCATCACTATCATTTGAAAGGATCTCACTCCATCCATAAAATGACCCTCCCCCATGTATCTGGTTTGTCCAAAAGTGATATCATACTAATCAAGTGCAGCCAAAATATATCAAACTATGTGATGAATGTGCTTGAGAAAGTTTTCCTAATTACTCTCTTGAGGCTCCACCCACCTCGACACCTAATTGACTGTGTTCTAGAAATGTTCACCAATGGTCGACCCACGGGAAGGAAACAAGACTTGGTGAGTCAACTCCCCCACCTAGAAAAAATGCTAATAAAAAAATCTCGAAAGAGAACAAATAAAATTTCATATACAATGAAAATACTTACTAGAATGGGACTAGAGCACTCAACCATAAAATGGGTGCAAGAGACAACTCTGTCAAGGCTATGGACGCTTGCTGGTAGTAGAGCTCTATTTGTGGTGTAAGATATGAGGAACACATAGTTCAACTTTTCTAGTTTTTTCACTTACCTTGTGGCATCACACCTTAAATGTTTATTGAAATGACCAGTCCAAAAAAAGAACTTCATATTATGGCCTTGAGAGAATGGCTACAAAAGGATAACTTAAGTTATCTTTGAGCATACCTACCTAACAACACTTGATAAGTCTGAGACTTCTTTTAGGCTTGAGCCAAGATTGTCAGGAACACAAGGCGGATGAATGATATTACAACTCCTTCACTAAGAAATCACTCTGAGCTTAAGTGGGGCCCATGTATACCACATGAGACTGTCATGGGATACAAGGAAATAACTCTTTTTCCCAAGAGATCCAAGGTTCTCCTAGTCCATCGCTAATTGTTGCAATTGCAACCTCCTTCCCTATTCTTTCTTTGAAATGATTGGTGCCCCTCCTTGAATTTCTTTACCTTTTCTAAGTTTGGTTTTCTTCAGATTTAGCAAAGTATTGTTTTGAAATAATCCCCACCCCACTTAGAGAGAAAAGACTTAAAAAATTTCAAGTATCCCTATTTCGGTGTATTTTTCTAAGTTTTTGCATTTCAGGGAAATTTTATGAGTTCTTCTATTTTGGCGAGTTTTGATGAGTTCACTAAAGTATCGACCCTTTTCCAAAATTTCACTTATGTTTTTCCCAATCATTTTCTAAACCCCGAAGTGTCTCTCAAGTAAAAAATGTTTGCTGAAATGGTTCGGCCAATCTTGGGGAGTTAGATCGAAACATCGCCAAGTCTTCCTATCGACAAAACTCATCAAAATCCATCGAAACACTTCAACAAAACTCATTCAGAATCACCAAATGCTTCAAGGAAAATCTGTCAACTTGGCTATAAAACCGGTTTCTGACTGCCAAACACTCAGGAGATTCAATACCAGTGAAAGTCGTATAGATCCGTCGAAACGTATCGACAAAAATCGTCTAGATCTACCGAAACGTGTTGGTGAAACTCACCAAAATTCGTTGAAGTGCTTCAACGTGACTTCTTCTAACCCATTTAAAATCATGTTTCGCTCCATTTTAATCGCATGTTTTCCAAAGTTAAAATGGGATTAACCTTGAATCTATAAATAGGATTTTTACCCTCCTCAGATTCAACATGTATTTTCCTCTTGACCATTATGCATGCGTTGCCATGGACACTTCCCTATTATTCATGCATACATCTAGGTGCAGTTGAGATAGCACTACAAAATTATGCATCCAAACGTTATCTCCCACCTGTCTATGGGCCACTGAGTAAGTATTTTTCTTTTGTGTCAAGGCTGTCCTCTGATTGGAAAGATGGTTATCTAAGATATGGGTTTTTCTTCGATGCCCTAGGGTTTCCACATGGTAAAATCAACATCCCTCCTCTATTTATTGATATCATGGGAAAAGTATTTTTAGGCCCCTTTTATATCCTCTCCCTCATGGTCTCCATCAATGCAGCTCAAGGGACAAACCCTAGCCAGGATTTTATGTTTCTAAAGGAAGTATAAATCCATTGAGGTTTCCCATTTTCCTTCTAGCATAAGGGTTTTTTTTTACCTTGATCATCCAGTGATTCCCTCACAAGGGCCTCTATGCCCATAACTGATTGAAGTATGGTATCCAAGGCTTTTATGGTATTGTCCCTAGGTGAACATGTAACCTCTCTTTTGCACCCTTCAAATATTCCGATCCCCTTGTCCCTTAATCCAAGAACACTAGTTGAGCATTGTTCCTTCCCATTATTATCGATTGCATGGTAGGAATTTGAATGCCAAGCTTGGAATGTTGAAACCCTAAACCCTCATGCAGTTGATGAAACTTATGTTGATTATGAGATGTTTGGGGCCACCTATTCATGAAGATATTTTTTGTGCTAATGTGGCTATTTACTATATCTTCATTTACATTGACTAATCATGTTTTAGTTCATTTATATGTGATGATTTATATCCCATGGAAAATAAAATTGTCCATAAAGGCTTGCAGAATCCTACCATGTCACAGCGAAACACAAGGAAACACAAGGAAGCACCTTAAAGATGTGCTGGAGATACCTTCAGATGATGAACAAGCCAAATAAGGTTGTTGCAAATTCAATATGATGACACTTAGACTACCACTATAGTTGATCTAGAGTACAAGTGGGGTGAAATGTATCATCTATTCAACCATGAGGAATACTAGGATTCCAACATCGAAGAGGTACTTATTTACCAAAATATCGAAAGATACGAGCTTCACAAAGCGAAAACAAGAGCCAAATTATTCCCTCGTGCAGAGGTGATAGGATGGATTTTACCTCATATCGATGCAACAACATGCATGGTGAAAGAATCTTCATGCAAAGGCATCGCCTCTTTTTATCCATCACATCTAATGAAGGATTATCAAATACTGTCAACGAAAGTATACTTAATTGAGGGATGGATTGAAAACTTGCAGCTTGACTATCTCGAGTTCATCAATCAAATGTGGATGCAAGGAAGGTAATTTCGTCAAAAAGAAAACAAAGAATATGAGACTGAGCTATTGTGATCTCCATATAGATTCGTTACAGCTCTACTATGGAGGATATATGGAATGACTAATTCCACGCATTTCAATATTAGTTGGACCCCCTTACTACTCCACGTCACAATGTGTCCTGCATGTTTCAATTGGGAAGACATCATTTCTACAAACATGGAAGAAGCCATAAAAAATTCACAAGATGGCATCTTGTCCAACAAAGTAGAGTTTCACATGTCCTCACATCTGATAGACTATATTTGCATCCTTCATCACTTTCCTAGCATGGGGTGGAAATGGAATCCCAATGAGGTGCCTATACATGTGTGCTACCAGGTTTTATGGGCACAGAAACATGTTGGATATTATCAGCATATTTGCTAATATTTTATCATCCCCCTATACAAAATAATGTATGGAAAAGCACTTGATTGCATGTCAGAAGATGCAATCCGGACGGTGACCCAACGAGGGGATGGTTACTTGAAATATGAGGGTACGTATTTGTGCATATACAATGGATCTAAACCTCCATATTTGTACCCTAAATATGTCACTGAATACATGGTTCTTAAGCAAATTGTGTGAGAGAATTTCATAAATGGTATCAAGAGATTCTTGAACAACAATAAGAAAGCATCATGGCAAACATTGCAAATAATAGTTTGGTCCTACAAAATTTCTAAAGTAAAGGAAGCTACAGAGTTAACGAAAGGTTTTGAAGCATTTCATTTTCATGAAAAGATCTTTATTAGAAATGAAAATCATGGAAAGTGTCACATCCTCGGTCACCTCAGTTCCCTTTAGAGGCAATGGGAGAAAAACCTTGAATCACCTGCTAATTTGTTTTCTTCTTTTTCCCAATCAATTCAAAGGCTAGGAAAATTTGAACCTGCAATGGTCATCGGTCTGCAATCTGCAGTTCCACAAGCCCCAATACGCAAGCTGCAATTAGAAATTGGAAGTCGGATCACCAAAATTATCCTTCTGCAGAAATCACCCTCCCGACTCTTGAAATGCGGAAGTCAGAATTCAAAAGCCAACTTCACAGTGTCGAAAATTGCTCGTCCAACTTCCGCAGTTACGCAATCTGCATGCGAAACTCAAAAATCAAAATCCTCCATTCGCCATCCTAGAGAATTTACTCCTCTGTAATTCCACAATCCGCAACCCACGTTGCAGATGTCAAAAATCGGAAATCCCATTCCGTAATCCAGGAAAAATCACCTCCTGCAATCCGCAACCCACTTGCGGATGCAAAAATGTGGAAGTCCAAAGCGCCAGTCCCATGGAAATCAACCTTCCATCATCCGTAATCCACTTTATGGATGCGGAAAGGTGGAAGTCCCACGCACTATTTCCTTTGAAATCATCTTTCTGACTTCTGCAATCCGCAATCCACTTTGCAGATGCGAAAATGCGAAAGTCTAGCCACGCAACTCCAACAGTCAGTACCCGACCTCCGCAATCCCCATTGCGGATGCGGAAGGTCGGGATGACAAACCCCCGTACCAACAACTTCACTTACAACTTTAGAGGGTGATAAATCCTCCATCCTTGGGCCAAATTGGACAAGGTTGGTATCGTTGGAAATTCCTTGGAGAGATCTATCCACTAGTGTGATACCCACCCCATTTGAGCACTCTAAACCTGTCATTTATCCAATTGAAGTCTTTTCTAAAACTCCCTCAATGTATCATTAACCTTCTGCAGGGAGCTCTGTTTGTCCTCTGCCATGGCTTCTCCCTTCACCTAATTCACAGAGGTCATGAAACATAGCAGGGGGGGTTGTCTGCTTCCTTTCCCCAAGTGTATTGGAGAAAACTCACTATGGCTTGGGAATACCACAACAGAAAGATGACTACTAAAAATCTACTCAATTCTCAAAACAATGCTATTATAAATGACAATGTTAAAAACATGGAGAAATGTAACCAACCTCGATCCAACATTTGATGTAGATCCTCGTTGGAGCTTTCAATCCGCGCACATCCAAGCACTTGTAATCTGCAAATTAGTCTTGACAACAAATATCTAACAAGTACATGTGATATATAAATAACATTAACATCATCAATAACAATGGTCCATAATATCATAAGCAAATGCAACCCAATGTATAATAAATGACATTCACACCATGAATGGACGAGAACATGAGTATTTCTATTAATGAACAAGAAGAAGTACAAAGTGATACGACCTCTTGCCGACAACCAATCTAAACCAAGATCTAAATCAATCCACTTGTACCTCCATCACTTCAATCCTCCATGAATGGCAAACTCAAACTAGAAAGAAGTTTAAAAGGTGAACATAACTGGTTCACAACTACAAGGATCAATGAGTGCAGACTCAAGATAGGGTAAAAATCCACTAGAGTGCCTTTACTATTCTCCTCCTTCTCCCGTCCATAAGCCATATGTGCTCAGTATATAGTCCTCTCAAAGGTAGGTGAAAGGACTCATCGAGACATTACTTGGGCAGATGGAGAGCCAAAGGTCACCCAATGACCACTTTTTGGGAGTAAAAAGTAATAAAATAATGGTTTTTACCATTTTACTTGATACCCGTGGGCTATAGGGATGCAACTCGCGGGTATGCATGCTATAGTGATGCAACATGCGGGTAGGAACAAAAATAGGATAAACTAGGATCACTGAAGGATGAAAATGGATATGAGTCACTGAAATGGATCCTACAGGCCAAAGAATGTTGATGCTCACAGGGTGGAAGATTTCTGTGTAACACCAAGGACCTAATTGAACCTTCAGTTACTTCATGGCCTCAACCAAGCTTATCCCTATTCACCAATATACAAATTTGCATATAAGTAAAGCACATGGAGGAAAACACAGCTGCGTTAACCCATAATAACATACACTCAAATACATTTACCAGCATTCATCATGGGCATAAAATAACATAAACACTGACTTAAACACAATGCATAGGTATACAGTCATATTCATCAATGGACCATTCCCATAAGCAAATAGATGCATGCATATACTTAACAACTATAGATGAAGGAATCATCATCCACACACAAGGTGTCATACATTCCTCAATCAATAACATATACAACCAAACGAAACATAAGGCATGAGAATTCATCCCTATTAATCAGTGAACAATTCATGGTAATTGGGAAACACATGTGGGCATAACTTAACACAGGGAACACTTATCTTTTCCATTGAACCTCTAAGCAAATTGGCTATGGAATACAATGTTCCAACCCAACCATAGATCTCTGCCCAGCCTATATTATTTCAGCAATCAGAGATCACCCCCAAGATGGGGCTATGTATCCACTAAGGAGTATCATGCATGCTCACTCACAACATATATCCATCTTTTTCAAGCAAGTGGGGAAATGAAGGTAAGGTTTTCTGAGTCAATAAGCTCATCCACAGAGCTATGGGAATGTCCCAATGATCTTAGATAGTCAGACACCTCCATCACCTCCACTCTCAGCCTAAGTAGGTTCCCTTTCACTACTGCACAGCCTCTAGGGTGCCCCTTCCCTTAGGACTAACCTAGGTAAGTGCAGTTGGTCATGGATGCTAGATCAAGTACTTGAGCTATGGATGCTAGATCAAGTACTTGAGCTCTCTCTCTGGCTCTATCATGCAATCTAAAACCTCTTGGCTCCTTCCCACTTAGGTTTTGTTCTCCACTTTAACTGACCAAACAGATCTATCCCGCAGATGGGTTCTAAGCCCCTAACACATGGTTTTCCTCACAGTTTTTAGAGTATTTCACATGCTGCAAACTAGCCCTAGAGTTCAGACTGACAGATCCCCTATTGGATTGAGCTTCCCATACCAGTTTCTGAGCAGATTCGGCACCCAAAAATCGATCTTTCTCAGAAATTGTGATTCCCTTCTTGCCCACTGTTCGGCTCTCTTTTCTCTGCATCTCCACTCTCGTTGCTTCTGTCTAATCGAATGGGAAATAGGGAATATGAATTCCCAGGTTTGAGTGGCCTATGGGTCAACGAAAAATAGATCCACACCCTTCCATACGGATTGCAAAGCTCCTCCATACCCTATTGGTCTCATGGACATATTTTCTCAATCACCATCTTACAACAGAATTAATGGTAGCTAGGACAGGTCAAAGGGGTTCTCTAGGTGACATAGGGTAGTCTAACATTCCATCCCACACCCCCTCCACATTCCCTAGTGGATACATAGTTCCCCCTCATTTAGTTGCATTCCATAGCCAGCCCTTGGTATTTTTATTTACATGGTGTCATTTACATCATTTACATTTTCCATGGATTACTAGCACATGGTTACCATAATACCAACTACTTTCCTTTTAATTAAAACTTGTACATCCTCTAGTGGGGCCTTGGCCTTGAGCTCCACACTAGGGATACACACACTACATACAATATTTACATTTCACCCAAAATACCTTGAGGGTCAAAATGGGGGGCATTACAATTCCCCTCCCCTTAGAATAACACCGTTCTTGGTGTTCCAATATTTAGGAATAAATACACATGTACAGAATTACAAAAAATGTTGCAGGCCTACCCTGCATTTATCCTTTATTTCAAAATTTCAGGACCAATTCCTTTGGCTTCCACAAGTTGCTCCTACTGGATTTGATCTTCCAGCCGATCTACATGTATGGAAACTTCATGGTTGTTATCTCTCTTGCTGCCCTTTGTTGGGCAGTTGAGGAGGTAATTATTTCCTCCACATTTCCAACATTTTAGTGGTTGATTTCTCTTTATCTGCTCCATTTCCTTGGAATCTTTCCACCTGGAATGTTTCTTAGTGGGATGGTTGGATGAATTCCTCTTCATCGATCCACTTCCATATCCTCTGCTGGTTGTTTCTAGAATGCTTCTTACCTCTCTTTGCAGACAAATAGAGTCCTGCAAAGCCCTATGGTTCATCTCATTATGCTGCTTTTGTAGCTTGAGCATTTCCCAAATATTTTCTTGGGTCTTGCAAAATTTTTGAAAAAGGTATTCAGCCAAATATAATAGCCTTTGGTATACTTCCATGGTCAATATGTACTACTTCCTACACTTTGCTTTCTAGCACCACTTGTCTTGTAACAACTGCAATCAATTTCTTTAATTTCTCGCCTGTGAAATTCATCATTGCACATTTTGTTAGGCCAGGCATAACATAAACAATAAATCAGTCAGTTTTTCCCAATTGACATGGAGAGTCCATGCTTTATCATGAGACTTTCATACATTTCATGCTTTCCCAACATACACATGAAGTCACTCATGCTCATCCTTTCACACGGAATTTACTATTTCAGCATTTACAATGTATTTTCAAGTAAATAAACACAATCAATTCTCATCCATATCATGCATTCAACAATTTTATATCTTCTAAAATGCATCAGTAAAAAGGAAAGAGAAGAGTAAGAGTTTTATTCTTGCTCCAATCCAGAGCCACACCACCACTATGGTTCCATGCTCCTTAGCCTCTGTCACCTCAATGTTATTGTTTGACTTGCCCCTTCCTTGTTTTGGTTATGACAGTTAGTGTCTAAGGTCCGTCTAAGGATTTTCAACTAGGGAAACATTTCCCCATTGTTGCTTATAGATCATTTGGTTGCTAGGACCCACACAAGTCCACTAGAACCATTCTCCCTTGCTACTCATATTGAGCTCTCTAGGACGACCACATGTCCAAATGCATCCCTAGGATGCCTTTGTAGTTCTTGCTTCCTGTAATGACCTAGGTTTCCAACAAAGAAACAACAGTGTATAATCTTGGTTGTTATAGGACTTGTACATGAAATCTTTCATTATTTGGGATAATAATTAGATGACAATTAAATACTTATTTGTATTGAACATTTCCTCGCTACTCTACAGGTTCCTTCTCTACTTTACAAGCCTTGGATCACCTATGGGGTGGATGTTTGGCTAGCACACATGTTAATCCACAACATCAAGTAGTTAATGCTCAACTAGTTCACCGACTGGATTTACCAAGCATTTATGTTTCCAAACAGTCCCATACCTAGTTTTCCCTCTCCATTTCCAAGCCATCACATTCGTCTGGGTCAAAGGTCAATGGAAGGAAACTGCACCATGACTGTTTCCAGGTCAAGGCTCTACTACGGAGCCATAGACATGCAACACCCCTTCATACACACAACAACCCTTCATACACACAACAACCCTTCACCACAACCCCTCACAACAACTTTTTCACTTTGCTTCTTTAGTGTGCGGCACCAAATTGCATTTGTTCAAGCTAACAACACAAGATGGATAAGCAAGCTCATTAGTATTGTTGCTCTAAAATTGTAAACATATTTCATAACATTCTCTCTCAAATATTGAAACACCAGGAATGTGTCCATTCCCTTAGGGTGTAGTCAATATTGGCAATCGTAGCATAACCCAGCGCCCAAAAGGTATGCATCCCTTTCTGATGTGAGCCATGTGGGCCCTGGTCACACTTCAAGCAACATGGAATAATAATGAAATAATAAAACATGCTCTGCATATTAACTCTAATAACTAGACATGTATATTCTTAGCTAGGGTTACAAAACACGCATCCATTTTGCAGATCTGTTTTCTCTTCCTTCACGAGGAATGGGGGATCCCTTCTCTGAGTTGACAGTCCCTAAGTTTTCCACCTCAATTCCCTTTACGTTCCATAACCCACATATGTCTTACTGACAATATATTTACCATCTCACCCACATTGCTTAGAAACATGCAGTTCAGAACCATGAGATCCTTCTCATAAGTTTTGGCTCTTGTAAGTGGCACCACCTTGTCCATTAGGGTTAAGGATTTCCTCCATAGCATAGACATACACCTACATCATGTCCCCTTGACACAATTCTGGGTTAGCCAATCAACCATTAGTAATTAATTAGCAAAATTCCAAATCTGATATTTGCAAATCTACTTTCTTGCAGCAATTATCAATTTCACAAATCTGAATTCTACAAATCTATTTCTAGAAGTCTAGGTTCTGTTATTGATTTAATTGCAATGATCAAGGTTTTTGATGAATTCAAGGATAAAGATCTAAGACTCTACTCTTTCTTGAACATCCACCATCTTCTTTCAATAACCAGAAATAGTATAAATCCTCTGCGTATGAATGAACAGAGTGCCATTACCAGAATCGTTCAGAATTCGAGGGTGTGTTGAACCCTTCGAACGAATCGTGTGAGAAATTTATTGCTTCGCCAATCAATTTACGAGACCCAAGTTTGATCTATCTGTGGGAGTGAATCTTAGACGTTCAAGTTTAGAGGAGGAAGATCGACGACCCACATATCATTTCATGGGGTGAACATGCGCGGGAGATAGATCTACGAAATTCTGAAAGTGCACATTCCTAGTGATCACAGATCAACGGATTAGGGAAGCCGTGAAATGAGCCATGACTTGAACAACATTTCGATGGCGAAAGAGTTTGGGGTTTAATGGTTAGAATGGGGGCTAAATCTCCATCCAATTCACCCTAAGCCGATTCGAGTCCATCGTGGATCTATCCCGCTTTCGATCCGACAGTCCAAGGTAATTTCGAAAGGCAAATTTGATCGGGGTTTAAGCAGCGTAAAGTTAGTGATCCTTTAGAAGTTCCTTCAGATTTGGATGGCTAGTAAAATTTCATAGCCATATTCTTTTGTGCAATTGTCCCCCCAATAGAGCACTTTGGCATCCCACCAATCATGATTACCTTCCTACAATATTTCACCTGCATTCATAGCAACTTATGAAATGATCTCAAAATGAATATTTCATCTATTGTTTAATTGCAATGAACATGCACCACAACCATGCATTCATGGAATGCATCACAACATGTGCACCCACATTCATGAATGCACATTTACAACATTCACATTATCTTCTAATGTGAATTCACCTCATGCAAAAACAGATTATAAACTCTGTTAATGCATATCCACTCAATGCCACCTTGCATTGATTCATGAATACTATACTTATCATGTCATGCATTCTACCATTCCAAACACATGGAACTAACCATGGCTATTTCACATAGCATGCACTACCATACATGACCATTAAACTCATGGCCAACATACAAAAATGGCATGATATAATTCCATATGAAAGCATTCTAACATTTAATCAGTCACATGGTAGAAGGTTCCTTTCCCCTACTACCCATACCTCACCATAACATAGTGGTATGGATTTCACATTCATGCATTCCACCTTATATATATACCATCTTTCAAAAAACATGGCTCAAGGAACTCTTACCTAATTTCCTTACAACACTTGTGCAATTAGTACAAATAAAACATACATGCATGGTCCCCATTAACATCTTTGATGTTACCTTGACAATTTTGACCTCTCACCAAGGACTACACAATCCTTCCACCAACCTCTTGGTCATGGATTCGTTGCACCAACCTTTATTTGTAGGTTGATAGTCACATGTAATAGTGCTACCAACATATTCCACCATGCTTCAACCCTCTCTGGTTAGACAACCATCATCAACCACAACATTTGTCATCAGTGGCTCATTGCATATGTAAAACCTCACTAGCTTTACCGACATGCAACCTCACATTCATGCATTATGCAATATCTAACAATATGCCTAGTAGTGCATAAGTATTTCAACTATCTAATCACTTGCATTTTCAACATTCCTATCCACAATTTCATATATATATAACTCATAGAGTTTAAAGAGAAAAAGGGAAGAGTTGAGGAATTATCCCTCTCCAATTCTCATCATAGAATTGTCCAATTCATGGCATATCTATGCTTGTAACTCATGCTTTGGCCCAAAGCATCCCCAATGCTGTAACTTGGGCTCTGATACCACTTGTCACATCCCCGGTCACCTCAGTTCCCTTTGGAGGCAATGGGAGACAACCCTTGAATCACTTGCTAATTTATTTTTCTTCTTTTTCCCAAGCAATTCAAAGTCTCCGCAACTCTAAACCTGTAATGGTCATCAGTCCGCAATCCACAGTTTTGCAAGCCCTGAACTATAAGCCACAATCGGAAATCAGAAGCCGGATCACCAAAATTATCCTTCCACATAAATCGCCCTCCCGACTTTTGCAATCTGCAATGTGGATGTCAGAAATCGGAATCCTCCATTCGCAATCTCGGATAATTTACTCCTCCGCAATTACGCAATATGCAACCCGCATTGCGGATGTCAGAAATTGAAAATCCCATTCCGTAATCCAGGAAAAATCACCTCCCGTAATCCACAATCCACAACCTTCTTTCAGATGCGGAAATGCGGAATTCCATTATGCCAACCCCTGGAAATCAACCTTCTTCTTTCCGCTATCTGCAATTTGCTTTGCGGATGCGAAAAGGCAAAAGTCCCACGCGCTATTTATGTTGAACTCACCCTTCCGACTTCTGCAATCTGCAATCCACTTTGTGGATGCAGAAGTCTAACCACACAACTCTAACAGTCAGTTCCCGAACTCCGCAATCCGCAATCCGCATTGCGGATGCGGAAGGTCAGGACCACATACCAGCAACTTCACTTACAACTTCTGAGGGTGATAAATTCTCCATCCTTGGTCCAAATTGGATAAGGTCAGTACCGTTGGAAAGCTATTGGATATATCTATCCACGGGTGTGATCCCCACCCCATTTGAGCAATCTAACCATGCCATTTATCCAACTAAAGTATTTCCTAAAACTCCCTCAATGCATCATTAACTTTCTGCAATGAGCTTTGTTTTACCTCTTCCATGGCTTCTCCTTTCACCTGACCCACAAAGGTCATTAAAGAAAGAAAGGGGGGTTTTTACTTCATTTCCCCAAGGCCCTAATTGAACCTTCATTTCCTTCATGTCCTCACTCAAGCTTATCCCTATTCACCAATAAACAGATTTACATATAAGTAAAGCACATGGAGGAAAACACAACTACATTAAACCATAACAACATACACTCAAATACATTTACCAACATTCATCATGGGCATAACAATAAAATAAACAAAAACTTAAACACAATGCATAGGTATACAGTCCTATTCATCAATGGACCATTCCCATAAGAAAATAGATGCATGCATATACTTGACAACTATAGATGAAGGAATCATCATCCACACACAAGGTGTCATACATTCCTCAATTAATAACATATACAACCAAATGAAACATAGGGCATGGGAATTCGACCCTATTAATCAGTGAACAATTCATGGTAATTGGAAAACACATGTGGGCATAACTTAACACAAGGAACACTTATCTTTTCCATTGAACCTCTAAGCAAACTGGCTATGGACTGCAGCATTCCAACCTAACCATAGATCTCTGCCCAGCCTATATTATTTTAGCAATCAGAGATCACCCCCAAGCTGGGGCTATGTATCCACTAAGGAGTATCACTCAGGCTCACTCACAACATATATCCAACTTTTTCAAGCAAGTGGCGAAAGGGAGGTAAGGTTTCCTGATTCAATAAGCTCATCCACATAGTTAAGGGTATGTCCCAATGCTCTCAGATAGTCAGACACCCCCATCACCTCCACTCTCAGCCTAAGTAAGGTCCCCTTCACTACTGCACAGTCCCTAGGGTGCCCCTTCCCTTAGCACTGACCTGGAAAAGTGTGGGTGGTTCTGATTTCTAGATCAAATAATTGAGCTCTTTCTATGGATCTATCATGCAATCTAAAACCTATTGGCTCCTTCCCACTTAGGTTTTCTTCTCCACTTTCACTGACCAAACAACTCTATCCTAGACATGGGTTCTCATCCCCTAACACAAGGTTTTCCTCACAGTTTTCTGAGTATTTCACACACTGCAAACTAGACCTATGGTTCATACCGATAGATCCCCTGCTGGATTGAGCTTCCCTTACCAATTTCTGAGGAGATTCGACACCCAAAAATCGGGCTTTCTCAGAAATCGTGATTCCCTTCTTTCCCACTATTCGACTCTCTTTTCTCTACGTCTCCACTCTCGTTTATTCTGCCTAATCGAATGGGAAACAAGGAATACGAATTCCTAGGGTTGAGTGGCATGCGGGTCAAGGGAAAACATAGCCAATCCTTTCCATATGGATTGCATGGCTGCTCCATACCCTATCGGCCTCATCGACATGTTTTCTCAACCACCATCTTACAACAGAATTAACGGCAGCTAAGACAGGTCAAAGGAGTTCTCTAGGTGGCATAAGGAAGACTATGGTTCCATCCCACACCCCCTCTCCATTCCCTAGTGGATATATAGTTCCCCCTCATTTAGTTTCATTCCATATACATCCCTTGGTATTTTTATTTACATGGTGTCATTTACATCATTTACATTTTCCATGGCTTACTAGCACATGGTTACCATAATACCAACTACTTTCCTTGTAATTAAAACCTAGACATCCTCTAGTGAGGCCTTGGCCTTGAGATCCACACTAGGGAAACACACATTTCATACAATATTTACATTGCAGCCAAAATACCGTAAGGGTCAAAATGGGGGGCATTACAGAAAGGTAGCTAATCATTGCATATATGTCAAAATATGTTACTCTTATGCCAATCAGTTCTATGTTGATGAAACAAGAGGAGAAAGAAAGGGAAAAACATTATAGAAATAGGCACCAGCAAACAAACAGGAAGAATAGTTGAGGAAGAACAACAAAAGCTACTACAAGGCGATGCTAGAAAGAAGGTTGAGCTAAAGGATTTGCTAGAGGAGACAAACAAGAAAATACAAGATGAAAAATGAGCAAGAAGAATCAGGTGGAAGAGCAAGTGAGAAAAGATGCATATGAAGAAAGGAAGAAAACCAAATTGGTCAAGAAGCAAGAGGAAGATCATTAAAAGGAAGAACTTAGAAGAAAAGAACAGGTAGAAGTGCAGAAGGATTTCATGGAATAACAACAAGGGCATCTAGAGGAGACTCAAGGTAGTATTCCCTAGGATATAGACATCGAAAAGACTACTACAAGCACAAAAATACCGCTTACTGGAGGTCATTTTCGATTCATGTAATTAAGATTTACCCCATACACACCATCCAAAGAACATGTTGTAGCCAAACTGGAGACCATAATCTAATCCCAAAGGAAATAGAATCCTCAAAAGAACTCAAAAAGGGCTCAAACTGTCATAGTGACCAGATTTTGTCACCACCCAAGAAGTCTTGGTGCTCGAAGGAACAGATAAAGAACCATAAATTATTGCATTTGCGGGTCTAGATATTGATATGACAATTAGAGATAATTTCTGAAAGATACTACAAGATGTTGAGAAAAGAAAAACGAATATAAACAAATTGAAAGACCTCCTCCTATAGGATATAAATGAAGAGGTTGACTTGAAACATCAGTGAGACACAATGGAGGTTAAAAAGTGGAATGCAACATACCTGGCTAGGCTATTGAAAACAAAGAAGGATGCTCTAACCACCTAGGTCGAAGCACTCGAAGTAGAAAAGGTATCCTCGAGTGCACAAATAAAAGAGCTACAAGCTAAAGAAAACAAGTCAATGGATCATATCAATCTCTTGATAGTTGGAAATCGATATTTTGAGGCTCAATTAGAAACTCTGTACAGTTCATTGGAGAGTCCATCACGCATCATCTCAACCTAGTCCATTAGGGAACATGCTCGAACTCAACCAGTCCATCGGTAAGTCCATACAAGACTACTAGTGTATGCCAATGTGCACTAGTGTGCTAGTGTCTCCATCCCATCTCAGGATTTCCGAGAGATATCCTCGCTCTTTTCAGGGTGATTGGGAGAATGCACTAAATATCTCCATATCATGATGTCTAATAGATATCCTCACTCCTTTTGGAGTGATCGAGAGTATGCGCTAGCCTCTCCATCCTTTTCAGGATGTCTGAGATATCTCCTCACTCCATCTCGGAGTGATCGTGAAAATGTAGTGGCATCTCCATCCTATCTCAGGATGTCTGAGAGATATCATCACACCATCTTGGAGTGATCAGGAAAATGCAGTGGCCTCTCCATCCTATATCAGTATGTCTGAGAGATATCCTTACTCCTTTCAGAGTTATTAGGAGAATGCATTATGTTAGAAAAACAAGATCGCAGAGAAATAACAATAAACATAAATGCAAATATAATCACACACACATTACAAGAGAGACACAGATATATCGTGGTTCACCCCAAGATGGGCTACGTCCACACTGAATTTGCCAATCTTTATTATTATATCATCCAGTAAAGTGAAGGGATACAACCTGCAGCACAACCGCTGCACTTCCTCTTCACTGTCTCACAGTCTCTCTTTCTAATCTCATATATCTTTACAATGCATTAAACCTAATACATCAACCCTAGCAATATTACATTATCTTTATTTTATAAGGGAAATACAATGGGAAAATACCACGAGTTACCCAAAACCATGGGCCCGAAAACTGTTGGCGAAAACAACCCCAAAATTTTTTCTCGGGGGATATGCCCGCAAACCCCCTGGGGATCATGCCGGGATCATAACCAAACCTAGGGTACGGACACGAATGAATAATAATATCTCTAAATCTTGAGATCAAGCTCCACAACCAACACATTAGTCTCTGTATAATCATCCTTCCCTCTTAATGAGGGACACATTCTCTACCACACCAAGCCTTTCATGAAAGTGTACAAACTTTATCCTGGGAAGAGGCTTGGTAAGAATGTTTATATTCTAGTCATCTATCAGAACATACTGTACTTCAACAACACCTCTCTGCACCATATCATGGATGTAGTGATATCAAATCTCGATATGCTTCAACTTGTCATGGAATACTGAATTCAATGACATCTGTACACAGCTCTGGTTATCATAGTGAATCAATGTTGGCTCTAGAGTCTGGCCAAACAAACCCTCAAGGAGCTTCTGAAGCCACATAGCTTCCCGAGCTATGGTGCTTACGCCATATACTCAACCTCTCCAATACTAATTTCTACTATCATCTATTTCCTGCTGCACCAGGAAATCATGATAGATCCTGTTATAGGTCAAATCTACACTTCTCCGTCCGTGATCACATTGCTTTGTCGATCACACAAAAGGACACTATGGATGGAAGAGATAGGTTGACCTGGATGACTTATTGACTGGAATTACTCTCTTCAACTAAGAAACTTACTGTTTCTACTGATTTCATCACATGTACGCTACTCTTTGTATAGCAAATCAACGTACACCTTGAAAGATACTCTACTTTCCTCAAGGACAACCAGCATACACCTCCAAAAATGTTGCAAATGCTTGTTGCAAACAACAAAAGTTGCTCACTATACGCTACTCTTGTTGTATGAAACCCGCGTACATCTTAAGATGAAATCAAAAAATATATTAAGATTATGAATTGGGATTAGTTGAAGTTGGTTATGCAACTTCCCCAACCTCCCAATTCAACCACCTCTCGATTCTAACTACCTACCTTGTCTCATAAATACAAGGAGGATCCATGAGAGAGGGACCTAGAAGGAATGTTTGAGTGCTGTTACGCTGGAGGAATCCCCAAGTCAGAGTGAAGAGTAGGATCCCAGGACTCGGTTGCAGAGGCATATTAACCAATCAGGTATACTTGTACTGATTTATGCTTCTTTGACAATAAAAAGGTTGAAACACTCTTCCTGTCCCAAATCGAATATCTATTAGATTATATGTTCATTTGGATCAATATCTTGTTATATTTGATGATTAAGTTGTTTATTTTTTCATCATACCTATCATAATCAAGATATGCTGAGGAAGGTATCTTTTGTATTGCAGGTTCATCAAGCAGAAGATCAAGTGGGATATCAAGCGAAAGACCAAGCGAAAGCTAGGACCAGCCGTCGATAAGAGGTACTTCTTTCAATCTCGATCTCTTTCTTTTGTAGTAACTAAATGCAATACAATTAATGTGTTTACCTATCAATCCCCCCCCAAGTTAGTAGTGTCCACTCCTCACTATAAGGTAATAATCCTGCACAACAAACTGGCGACTCTGCTGGGGAGTAACCAATAGTTTTTTCTGCTCTAGGAGACCTAGTTAGGATTTCTTCTAGTCCATTTTCCATTCTTTCTGATGTTCTGAGAGGTGTTATATGTCATTGCTACTTGTTCTATCTTGCTTGACTCATCTCAGTTTCTGTTGCAAATCCCTTTTTTGTCTTTTTGAGACATGTGTGCTAGTCTACCCTACATACAATAGCATTTGTTGCCTGATGAACGTTGCTTTATGCACTGCACAGTAGTGTACCTTTCCTAATGTACGTTGGTTTCTGCACTGCATAGCAGTGCATTTTCCTGTAGTGTCCAGTTTTCTGTTAGGGTTTAGTTTCCATTTGTTTGGTTTCTTTTTCAACCTATTGCTTTGCTTCCTTGGCTGTTCCTTGAGACTTGTATGTCTCTCTTGAGTCTCATTTTCCTCTTTAAGTCATTCAGTTTTCCTTTTCTTACTTTAGTATTTGTTTAAAGTGTCTTCACCGCTTTCTATCCCTTTTTTGAAGTTTGTGCACTTCTCTCTTTTGGACATAGTTGCACACTTCTACCCTAGTTTCTTGTTGCAGTCATACAAACCTACATTCTCAACGTTTGTTGTTTGTGGTAACGATAGCACACTTTCACTTTGTCTTATCCTTTCCGTTAGGGTTTGACCTTCAAGTTTGAGTCTTTAGGGTTACTTTGAAAAGTTGCTTGGTTTAGATACTTTCTGATTACCTTTTCAGTTCAGTCCAAGTAAGTCAAATATTTCTAGTTAGCTTTCTTTCGGGTCCATGTGCTGGTAAGGTCACTTTTTGGTTTTCTTTCCTACTGCGTTGCTTGGTTTAGTGTTTTCTTAGGGTTTTGGTGCTTAGGAGAATCCTTTTAGGTTTCCTTTCCATTACAAGCGTCTCTTTCCTTTGTTTCTTTTACACTTCATTTCCAAGCCCAATTTTTTTTTTTTTGAAACAACTTGGTAGGTTGAGTCTTCCTCAAGTCTTTGATTTGTCTGTTTTGATCCATTTAGGTGTTTGTCTTACTCACACTTTACATTTAGATCTTACTTTCTCTTTTACAAGTTCTTCTTCTTTTACAAATTATCAGAAAAGACTAAAAGTGTTTTAAGTAGCTTAGTAGTAAGGTCTATTATCGTTTTGAAGTAGCATAGTCTGCTTTGAAATCTTAAAAGAAAATACAAAAAGAAATTTGATTTAGGATTGCCTAGTTTCGATTTTTGAAAGAATATAAACGAAAAAAGAAAAGAATTTTTTTGTGAATTTAAAAGCATTAGTTTTCCGCACTTTACTTTATGCCAGAAACCATTCCACACACCGCACTACAAACCTTGAGTAACAAACATCCCTTAAAAAGAAAAATTAATAAAATCAACTAGTAAATTTTTTCTTTTTAGGCATACACATCACAAACTAGCTTAGGCTAGACTTTCGAGTTTAAATCACCTTAAACTACTCGAAACTGGCTTTATTACTCAACAATCGTAGTACGACTATCTTTTAGGTAAATCCACCTTTATAAAATAGTCCTGGGATGCTCTACTCAAACCAGAGTTAAGCACGAGGCCGTGGGCGATTGGAACTGCTGAGGATACCCCATCACTTTCCTGTCAACCATAAACCAGAGTTGATTCGTATACGGGGGTCCTTTCAGACTTCGGGATTTTCTACCCTGCCCATGCATTTCGACTAGGCTGATGACTGTCCCCCCAGGTTATTTCGTATTGGTGGTAACCTTAGTATCCAGACTCTAGGACTTTACATAGGTGATGACGGAAGGATATTTCGGTTGTACCTAAGATAGACATGGGAGGAAACCCTCTACAGAAATTTGGGAAGGCAGTTTGGTGATTCAAACTCTTGCAGCCAGAGGACCTGTATGTAGACCTTGGGTAACTGTTCTTCATCCTTCATTGGTTAGTTCTGGGCCCTAATCATCCCAGACTTCCCTCCAGAAGGAATCTATTTTCCTGGTTTGGATTACCTAGGACCTTTTTAGTGGTGTGATCTTTGTGCTACTTGTTTTTAGTTGGCCTTAGATATTTCTAGCTCATTGAGTCAAAAACGATGGATAGCATCCCAGTGAGCACCAATTAAGGGACCCCTCTTCAAGGGGCTCCTTGTTCTTTTCCATTCATTGGGAACATTGGTACTCCCTTAATGGCTACTTTGAATCTTATGGGATTCACTATAGGGCTACTGATCTGGTTTTTTTTCACTCTGAATGCCTTGCATGCTCCTGATGCTTCTCAAGTAAGCACCTCACATCAAGAGCATCAAAAGCCTATGCCCGCTTCGCTAGTGACATCTTCTCCTCCTCCTTCTACCTCATGTGGTGAAAGTAGTAATACTACTAACCAGTAGTTTAAAAGGAATAGACGGAGGAAGAATAGAAAGAAGATGCCAAAGCAAGGGGGCAGCCACCCAGCCTCTGAAAGTCATGCTGGGGGAACCTACCCAACCTCTGGTGTTCATGTTGGGGGAACTTGCTCAGTCACTGGAAATCATACTGAACCTCGCCACCCAGCCTATGAAGGTCATGCTGGGGGCACCTACCCAACCTCCGGTGGTCATGTTGGGAGAGCTCACTCAGTCACTGGAAATCATACATAACCTTGCCACCCAGCTTCTAGAAGTCATGCTGGGGGCACCTACCCAGCCTCTGGAGATCATGCTGGGAGAAAAATTTCAGTCACTGCAAATCATACTGAAAGCATGTCTTCAACCAATGTTTCTCATGTTGAGGACACGTCATTGATCACTGTTGGTCATATCAATGACAAGTCACCAGTTCATGTGAGTCATACTAGAGACACTGAATCAACCACTACAAGTCATGCTGAGAAAGTTGACATTGTCGACAAACCTAATAAACAGAAGCTTAAGTTTCCTTGTAAGTTTTGCGAGGGAGACCACCTCACCTATTTGTGCCCTATACTTTCTGAAGTGCAAGGAGTGTGGTCCATAGTTCAAAAGTCTTCTTCTTCTGAGAAACCAGCCACTGCAAGTCATGCTGGGGGAAAGCTGTCAGCCAATGCTAGTCATATTGATAATACTATTGTTGTAAAGGAGTCTAAGCTTATAGGACGGAAGCCAAAGTTCCCTTGTAAACTCTGTAAGGGAGATCACCTTACTCACATGTGCCCTGCCATTCCAAAGGTGTGGAGAGTGTGGTCCATGTCTGAAGGATCCTCTACTCCTGAATTGTCTACAGATTCCCAATAGCCTGATCAACCTTTGGTTGATGAAGTGGTTGAACCAATGCAATATTTGGTCAACCACATTATTCCTTCAGAGAGTGAAGTGATCGAATCGATGCAATATTCGACTGATCCCATCAGTCCTTCAGAGTATGATGCACCTTTCGTTGAAATCTTCTGCATTACCAGTTCGGATGTTTCTAAAATGGGGGGCACTTCATCTGTGCCGAGTGAACCCCTACTAAGATCTGCGATCATTTCTCTTGATTGGAATAGTCTAACTGGGCCTGGCCTTCCTTCTGCTACACCTTTTTAGATAAAGGTTGATATCGGCAACCATGCGGTTCATCAATGTATTGTAGATGAAGGAGCCTCTGTTAGTATCTTATCCCCTTATGCTTGGAGAGATTTAGGTTTTCCTAACCTTGTTCCAGATGTTAATTGGTTGTCGAATTTCGACAAAAGACCTAGTGAACCGTTGGGATTCCTCCCTCGAGTACCTATTACTTTGAGTGGAAAAACAGTCTTAGTTGATTTTATGGTTTTAAAGGACCCTATGGACTTTGATATTATCCTAGGGAATGATTACGTATATGCGATGTAGGATATGGTGTCTACGCTCTTTCGTGTGATGCATTTTCCTCATAACGAAAGCATTGTCACTATCAATCAACTTACATTTGTTGATCCCTCTTATCACACAACTATACACCAAGTATGTCCCCCATCAGTAGGCAGTACAATGTCACAGTTAAATTATGTTGCATATTGTTCCTTGAGTCCAATTGCTACTGATAAGAAGCCTCTAAATTCATTCTTACCTTCTTGGGACTGGGTCCAGCAATTCACCAGGTGATGACTCCATCTGAATGTTTAGATATGTGTTCCATCTAGGATAACATACTTTCCTTTGATGAAGTTTTCCTAGAGTCTATAATGCAGTATTCCATTCATTTGGACATTGATCCACCTACGAGCATTCTTCTACCTTCACTTCGAGCTCATTAAAAACAATAAGGAAGCTACAAGCATTCTTCCATCTCTCCTTTGAGCTCATTAAAAACAGTAAGGAGGTAACAAGTTTACTTTTTTGGGCTCGTTAAAACTTTACAAAAAATATTTTTATAGAGTTATTTCATGCTCTTGTTAGACTCTTTAAATATGAGAAGATTGTCGAGTATAGTTGTCTCTTTAGACTCATTAAAGGATTTGAAGCGACATCCGCTAAGTATAAGTTTAACACTTTTCCGTACTTTTGCGGATTACTTACGAAAAAGGAATACTCTAGTCATCTGTGGCTAGAAGAGTTCTTCTCTCATCGTTTTAGAATTTTTCAAGGGACAAGACTAACTGTACAAAAAAGGACTTTTGGAGCCTTCTTTAGGGTTTTCAGGCTCTCGAAACATGAAAATACCAAGTGAGCATTCACCTACTCGAGCTCGATGTGAAATCCACGAGAGGGTATATAGAGGATTGTTTAAGTTTTTCAGACTCAATAAACAGGAAAACACCGGCAAGCATATACCAACCCAGGCTTGATACTAAAATCCATGGGTAGGTGTATGGAGTTATTGTTTATGTTTTTCAGACTCCTTAAAATTGAAAACACCTGTGAACAAGAACAGATCTCGGCTCGATATTAAAATCCAGAGATCAATACTATAGAGTATTCTACTATCTCTTCTTCGAACTTTGTAAATGTGATGCACCTGCAACAATTAATTAATAGGAATATGCAAAATAGCAGAAATAATAGAACATAATCACTTTTATATTGATCATAGGCCACTTCGAGGGGGCAACCTCCTTTGAGCAAGATCAATAGAATTAACTTCACGGTGCCTTCAATGACCTCAACACACACTTATATACTAAGTTTATGCCCAATACCATGAGTCAAAACCATGGGACATATAATACTACGGGATGACTTACAAAGCATATGCGTCCAATACTATGGGTCAATGCTATGGGCTAATATAAACTACGGATCAACAAATACTACGGGACAACTTACAAAGCATATGCGTCCAACAACAATATACTAACATTGTAAAGATAAGGGTTTACATAGGTTCCTAACATCCCGTCTCCCTTAGAAAAGCTTTGTCCTCAAAGCTTTGGTTGGAGAAATTGCTGCAGAAGCTGAAGGAGTGGTTCCCCGATAGCATCCTCGAGTTGCATTTCAGGCCACTGACGCCTTTGAAGTGTCAAGGAGGATTTCTTGGAAGGCTGTAGATGAAGAAGAACCCTATCAAATGCGTGGAAAATGCGCTCAGAACGGTGCTGATCGGCTTGTTGATTCAGGCGAATTCTGGCCATGTGAAGATTGTCCTGTAGAATGAGAAGAATCTGATCACGGTTTCGAAGAACCAAGTCAATTGCCTTAACTGGGGAGCTGCTAAGGGTGTATGGAAGAAGAATTGGCGGTGTTTTTCCATAGACCGCTTCATATGGTGTCCTGTGAGATGTGGTATTGCACCACCAGAGCGCTGCTAGGAAATCCATAGAAATAGTTGGACAAAGCTGTGTAGGGATGGGCAAGGGTTTGAGCAATCCCGAAAGGAGTGTCGTTTCACCCTTGTTGACTTGGAAAGTATCATTATCAGCCACCCTCTGTTGAATTGTCATTTTTAGTCCCTGCCAAAAGAAGTTACATTGTTCTCGGTCATACATGTTGCAGAACCCAAAGTGCCCTGTTGATGAAGAAGCATGGAGTTCATAGAAGAGAGAGCCCTGTTGAACATATTGCACCCAATTTGGAACAAGCAGAGAAAGAGTTGTAAGAGAAACTGGGTCATCAATTGTGCAAGAAGGAGCATCTTCCACCATATTGTCCTTACCCTTCTTGTAAGTGATCACATAGGGATAACCCATGAGTTGGATAACCCATTTCAGGTGTGTTGGGGAGGAGACCCATTGTTCCAGAAAATTTTCCAGACTCGGGAGAGCAGTCTTGATGCAGAAATAATTCCCTAATAGGTATGGCTGCCACTTCTATACTGCATGCAAAATAGCCATCATTTCCTACTGAGAGGTAGATGTGGCTAAATTCTTACTGAAAAGGTCTCGTGAAGGTATCAAGCGCATTGGTTCAGCAAAGATACCTGCATATCTATCCAAGGAAGTAGTGGAGACTGTTGATGGGTGCATCTGAATGGAATTGAGCTGAGCGATGACACCATGTGAATTCTTCTTAAGGATTTTTTCCAGGCGATGTGAACTGATGATGCAGAGAGACCCTGGTTGTAAGCCCATAAATTTGTGTTGTGCCCCTTTGACTTTAAACTGCATCCAAAGTTCAGCAAAATCCCATAAGATGGGGCCAAGTGTGCGTAACCATTGAACGCCCAAAACCACATCACATCCACCTAAGGACAAGGCAAACATGTCAGAGCGTAGGTTATAATCTTCCATAGAGATACGCACATTGTGACACTTCCCCTTGCAAGGTAAGGTGCCCCCATTGGCAACCATGACTTCAAAGTTGGAGCAAGGATGGACAAATCAATCAGCCTGTTTGGCAATCCGAGGGTCAATGAAGTTATGAGTGCTACCAGAATCAATGAGTATGGTAAGAGGGAGCTTCTTGAAGTATCCCCTGACCCCCATTGTTTGTGGGGTGGTGATGCCGGTTACAGCATGGAGAGAGATCTCAGGTGGGTCGTCCTGAAATGGGGTGTCAATAGGCGGGTGTTGAATGTCGATCTGATCATCCACTGTATATGTAGCTTCTTCACCAAGTTCTAAGGCAGGTGGAGAATCCACATCCAAGAGATAGAGCTTTTGTTGAACACATCTATGTCCTCGAGTGAATTTCTCATCACAATTATAGCAAGCCCTTTTTCTCGGCGTGCCTGCATTTCTATTTCAGACAAATGCTTGATAGGAGTTGGTTGAGGAAAAGGCGTGATGGGAGGTCGTTGGGAACCCATATTTCTGAAGGGAACAAGGGTGGGTTTGGAGCGTTGTTGAGCTACAATATTGTCCTCGACCAGCTCATCCAACCCTAGGACTTCCATCATTGTGTTGCGACAAAACATTTTGACCTCTGAGCGGATTTCATCCTTGAGACCACTGATAAAACAACTCCTGTAGAATTCTTCCGACAATCCTTCTGTGTGATTGGCCAATTTCTCAAATTCTGTCTGATACTCTCTCACTGTGCCAATTTGGTGAAGTTTAGTGAGTGCTCCTGTGAAATCATCAAAAGCACTAGGACCAAATCGTGGAAAAATGAGTTGGCAAAAATCTGTCCAGTTTGGCTTGGGATGAGCTTTGATGTACCAACGGTACCATTGAAGGGCTTCCTGTTCCAAATGAAAGGATGCAAGTGGAACTTTCTGGACATCAAAAGTATTATGCAAACTGAAATATTGTTCTACTCAGTATATCCATCCATTCGGATCAGTACCATTGAAGCGAGGAAAATCAAGCTTCGGCCCACGAAAATTGTTGAAAGAAGAGAACCCGGTGGCTGCAAAAGATTCTGGCTGCCGGTTATTGTTCATGGCTGAATGCTGAAGATGGAGGCTGAGAAATTTTTCATCCAGATCTTGGAGTTTGGTTTGGATGGCTACAAGTGCTTCCTCCATGGTGTTTGCTCCTGCACGGGTGACAACCATAACCAGGTTTTTTTTATTTTTTTATTTTTTTTTGGTGGAATGGGTAGAAAAACACAAACATAAGCTGATTTAGTAAAGGGAAATTTGGATTGGGGAAACAATCTGATGGGTAATTGGGGTTTAACTAGATTTTGGACACTGTCGAAAGGACAAGAAAGCAAAAAGGGGGATTTCAAAAGCGGGGTGATAGAATGAGAAAATTTGGCAAAGAGGGACAAAGAAGCAGAATTCAAAAAGGAGTTCAGTGGTAAAATTTGAAGGTGATTGGGTGAAATCTGAGGAAGTTATGGCAAACCCTAAAAATAGACAAATGTGGGATTCTGGGCTTTGGGAAGGGGAATTGGGGATAGGGTTCTCAGGAATGAAAGATGCAGAATGGAATGACAGGGGTTCCCTGAAAATTTCAAGGGAAACATAGGTAAAACAAGGGATCCGCAGCAGATGGAGCTGCAACGGCGCGGAAGGGATCGAAAACGGCTGGATCTGAAACGACGACTGGATCTGGAACGACTTTTAGAATAGATCTAAAATGGCTAGCTCTGGAGAGTAAGTGATCGGCAACAATTCAACTGAAAATAGATATGGACCCCAAGTATGTGCGGCTTCCTAACAGTTCAGGGGTTTCACTCGGCCACCAATGCTGTCTAACGGCTTGCATATTGGTGCAGTACCCCTCACTCCACGGCTCAGGTAAAACTGATAACCGCTTTGCCACAAGCGACAGCTCTTGGTTTACCTCACGGGTGGGAACTAGTCAATCAGGTAGGGGTCGTTGCCCTTTTCGCTGGCAGGTCATCTCAATGGGCAAGCTACTTTGGGGTTCCTGTGGTACTCCTCACAATGAGTTTTAGGGATTATGCCCAAGTACTTCCCACAGTTAAGCGGATAGGGATTATTCCCAAATCCGAACCTGCAACAGATGTGAAAAAAAATTTGGCAAAAATTTCACCCAGCGAGCCCAAGAAAGTGCTCTGATACCAGATGTGATGCACCTGCAACAATTAATTAATAAGAATATGCGAAATAGTAGAAATAATAGAACATAATCACTTTTATATTGATCACGGGCCACTTCGAGGGGGCAACCTCCTTTGAGCAAGCTGAATACAATTAACTTCACGGTGCCTTCAATGACCTCAACACACACTTATATACTAAGTCTATGCCCAATACCATGTGTCAAAACCATGGGACATATAATACTACGGGACGACTTACAAAGCATATGCGTCCAATACTATGGGTCAATACTATGGGCTAATATAAACTACGGATCAACAAATACTACGGGACGACTTACAAAGCATATGCGTCCAACAACAATATACTAACATAGTAAAAAGAACGGTTTACATAGGTTCCTAACAGTAAACAATGAAGAAGGTCCTGAGTCTTCCTCCCATGGGCTCGTTAAAATTTTTACATGGTTGGATCTATTGAGTTTTCTTTCTTTCTTGGACTCATTAAAATAATAATAAGGGCATTATTTTACCAAAAAGAATAAGGGATAAGAAGGGTATATCGCATCTTTTCAGTTTCAAAGGCAGTTAATCCAGTCATGTCCTTGAACATAGCACCTACTTGAGTCTTTCATTTCAGTTGGGTTTTAGTTTTTGGCCTTAGGGTGAACCTGATCTCCAAGCTTTAACTCCCCCGATTGGCTATTCTTCCAATAATATGGAGGGTCTGTCAATGTCTCCTACATTGCATGCTTATATCATTTCCTCCCTTCATGTTGAAAACTACCTAAGCCACTTTGTGTCATTCTCACTGTTCAAGGATACAGCCTATGTCGACCATCCTGTAGTTTACCTTGACTTCATGTGTCGCCCATCCTGGTGTAAGTTTGTTTCATCTTGTTGCTTGTCCTACTCCACATCAGCTCATACTTTTTGAGTGTTCCTCGTGTTGGATGATGGAGGATGCATTAAGACCTCGTTTCGAGCGAACTTCTTCCCATCGACTTCAGCTCATTATGCTCTGGGAACAAAGTTTAGAGTTTCGGTTAGTACCTTGGGGATTGCAATAATCAGTGGCAGTTTCCCTCGCTGTTAAATAATGGGAATACATCAATGTCTCTTATTTGGCAGGTTCCTCAAGTGTTCGACTTCAAGTCCACTTATTCAAACTTGTTAGATCGTACTAGGTACCTTGGGCCCCATTATCATTATTGATGGAATCCCTCGCATTTGTTAATGGTATACATTAATGACCGGTAATCAAACGATACCCCCCATGTTCGACTTCAACTCATTTATTCGCATGGTTAGGGTTTGTACCTTGGGTTGTTTTGGATGAAGACCTTGGGATTCTAATAGCATCACCTTATGCATGTTATCACCCAAGCTGCGTAAGACTGAGCCTCACTGATTTTGGCTCTTCATGAGACATAGATCGAGTTTGTTGTTATGGTTATGATCTCTCATTTTGACATGGATCCACGATTGTATCTCAGTGGCCATGCTATATATACATCTCCTAGTTATGTATCGGATATCATGTTGTATCGTGCTACACATCTATATGATGTCAAGATTGTAATTGCTCGCTAACCTTGATCGTTGTTTCAGGTGTTTTTGTGACTTGGTTCTGCAATTTCTCGCTCCTCCGCTGACTTAGAATTATAATGTATTTCAGCCATCGTTTCCCTCTGACCTCACACATTAGGGAGCATCTGTTATAGGTCAAATCTGCACTTCTCCATCTGTGATCACATTGCTCTGTTGATCACACAAAAGGACACTATGGATGGAAGGGATAGGTTGAACTAGATGACTTATTGACTGGAATTACTCTCTTCAGCCAAGAAACTTATTGTTTCTACTTATTTCATCACATGTATGCTACTCTATGTATAGAAAACCATCGTACACCTTGAAAGATACTCTACTTTCCTCAAGGGCAACCAGCGTACACCTCCAAAAATGTTGCAAAGCATAAAAGTTGCTCTCTATACGCTACTCTTGTTGTATGAAACCCGTGTACATCTTAAGATGAAATCAAAAAATATATTAAGATTACGAATTGGGATTAGTTGAAGTTGGTTCTGCAACTTCCTCAACCTCCCAATTCAACCACCTATCAATTCTAACTACCTACCTTGTCTCATAAATACAACGAGGATCCATGAGAGAGGGACCTAGAAGGAATGCTTTGAGTGTTGTTATGTTGGAGGAATTCCCAAGTCAGAGTGAAGAGCAGGATCCCAGGATTCAATTTCAAAGGCATCTTAACCAATTAGGTATACTTGTATTGATTTATGCTTCTTTGACAATAAAAAGGTCAAAACACTCTTCCTGTCCCAAATCGAATATCTACTAGATTGTATGTTCATTTGGATCAATATCTTGTTATATTTGATGATTAAGTTGTTTCTTTTTTCATCATACCTATTATAATCAAGATACGCTGAGGAAGGTATCTTTTGTATTGCAGGTTCATCAAGTAGAAGATCAAGTGGGAGATCAAGCGAATGACCAAGCGAAAGCTAGGACCAGCCGTCGATAAAAGGTAATTCTTTCAATCTCAATCTCTTTCTTTTGTAGTAACTAGATGCAATTCAATTAATGTGTTTACCTATCAATGCCCCCCCAATTTGGTAGTGTCCACTCCTCACTATAAGGTAATAATCCTGCACAACATATCCCAAATTGAAGAAAAACTCAGAGGTGCTCTTCCTATCCAATTTCAAGTCACAATATGAATCATATCTCCGGCCATATCTCATAGTGCCATGCAAGCATCTCAACACAGGTTTTTTAGCAACTCAATGAATCTATCTTGACTTGCACATAAACTAACTAAGAGCATTTACTACAAAACATATATCTGGTCTAGTTTTGACTAGATACATTAATGATCTAATCAGCTAATGGTACATAGTGGGATCTATCAAATCTAAATCGGAAGCAGAGTCTATTGGCTTCTTCAGATTCGCATTCATTGGTGTAGCCATGGACTTACAGTCCAACATCCCAAATCTCCTTAGTATGTCAATGGTGTATTTTCCTTAGCTCAGAAAAATCTCATTGTGCCTCTACTATACTTTTAATCCCAAGAAGTAGTGCATCAATCCAAGGTCCTTCATTTCAAATTCAGAGGAAAGCTTCTTCTTACACCATACAAAAAGTTTCTCATTTTTGGTGAGAAATAGATCATCAACATAGAGTACCAAAATTAGTGGCTCACCATCCACAACCTTGTAGTAAAGGTTGGGGTTTGCATCACTCTTGGTGAATCGCAAGCTCACCAAGTATCCATCTATCTGAGCATACCAAGCATGTGGTGCTTGTTTGGGTCCATATAAGTCCTTTTTCATCCTACATAAGTGGGACTGATTTCCATGGATCACAAAACCCTCTGACTATTCAATATACACTTCTTCGTTGATTACACCGTTGAGGAAGGTGTTTTTGACATCCATTTGATGCAACTTCCATCCCATAGTTGAAGCAATAGAAATAATTGTCCTAATGTAAGTGTTGATGTATTTGTAACTTCGGAAGATATTCACTTGTATATTGTATGTATTACATTTGTACATTGATGTATCCCCAACGGAGATGTATTATTCCTCCAATTGGAAGTGTCATCATGTGTACTTGCAAGTGTCGCAAGTTATATTCTAAGTGTTGTAACTTATACTTGATGGGTTATTAGACCACCTTTTTGGGGTCGGTCATGTATGAGTCATGTGGTTCAAAGGGTTATTAGACCACCCTATTGGGGGTCGGCCCAGTCAGCATTATGTTATGTGGTTAAGTTACAATCGACCTAGTTGAGTAAAGGTCAAGTGATGTAGTGTATAAATAGAGAGCGTGTCTCTCTCATTTTATACATTCTATTGTTAACTCACTTCGCATTAGTGAGAGAAGAGGAGGATGCGCAAAAGTGGAGGATGAGCATGCTGCTATAGATATATATCTCTTTGGTTTGATCATAGTGATCATTGTATTGATGCTTATTCTATCTTTGGGGAAGTTGTGGGGTTTTTCACCTTCTTGGTTTTCCCCGATGAAATGTTTTGTGTCTCTTGTCTCTTGTCTCTTATGCTTGATATGCTATACATGTTGTTCTTTTAGTTAAGATCCTAGATCAGAATGTATTAAATTCTAAAAAACTAACATGGTATCAGAGCTAGCCTGAAAGAAGGCATGGTATGGCATTTATGACACTTGTTGCACTTGTGAAGCTAGGGCTTGATATAGAAAAAACCAGTCATCGTAGCACATTGGCTATAAATTCATTTTGGTGAAGTTTAAGGATCTGAAAGTATTAAAGGTTGAATTTAAGATCCCCTTGTACCTTTTGTCCGAAGGAGAGACTCTAATTCGTTGTACTTTCAGATTTATGATCTGTACAATATAGGGTTTCTGCCTCTTCCAAATCTCAGTCATAAATAGGTGACCTACGAAAAAAGGTCACAACTTGGGATAGGAAGATCCAAATGAAATTTTGTAAAATTTGGCAGGTAGGGCATGGACTGTACTTTCACAGGTCCAAATTTCAAAGGCTGAAATTGAACCAGTGACACGTGGCACTCCGTACAAGTTCGCTCTCTTGTTTTATCCCATAAACAGGTCACGTTGCAACACTTGGCATAAATCTCTCTCAAAGAATCCATTTGAGGTTAGACCCATGGGGTTGGAAATTTAACAGGTCAGGATACCACATGCAGAAGTTTCAGACCCTATAGATCTGAAATTTCTGAGTTACACCAGAAACAATCAGGTGCATATTTCTGTCAAAACATAATTGGATTTTGAGCACCTTCATTCATGGCTACGGGAATTTAGGGTTTCCGAGAAAGTTGTAATTTTTGTAATCAGAGACCGTGGATGGATTCTCGTCATTAAAATTGAAATTTAGATACCAAGATCAAATTTTTTGGTTGGGCAGAAGGTCGGGCTTGATGAAACCCTAGTTCGGGACTTTGATCGGAAAGGTGAAAAATTAGGGCTTCTGCAAAAATGGAAATTTTTGAAATCTGTGACAATAGCTGGAAGTTCCTTGGAAAAATCGAAGTTTAGAGCTTTGGATCAAACTATTTGGTTGGGTGAAGCTTCGGGAAACTCAAACCCTAATGCAGGGTCCTCCCTAGTGAATCTGGAAGATTGAAAAGCAAATTTGAGGGGTGAAACTTTGCAGTTTTCAAATTCTGAGTATACTAGGTTGATCAGTTCATCAAGGCGCATCTTTCCATCCATTCAGAAGTTTTAAATTCAAAATTTGAAATTTTAGGGTTTCTCTGACAAACCCTAATCTAACTCCAGATCTAGTTTCAGCAAATCAAAGTGGATTGGGTTAATCCTGGAAGAGAATGAATTGGACACCCGCATAAGTGAAGAATTTCCAGTTCCAGAGGGAGATGAGGCTAAGCCCTTACATAAGAACTCTACAAGCAATCTCGACAGGTATGACTTGAGGAGATACAGGTATGTTTTGAAATATGTTCATGATTAAGGTTATGATATGTTTGTCTCCATATTATTGAGGTTAGTACAATATTGATTAATTTTAGACTTGTCTTATCACCCTAGTAAAAGTATGAATGCATGTATAGGATTATGACATTTATGATTGTACTAATGCACCATGATGTTGTATGAGGTTGATGTTGTCTGCTAACATGTAAGACAAATCAAGTTCTAGATCAAGAACATATGACGATGGTGACATGAAGACATAGAATCATGAAGCTCTACTTACGAGGTATGTATAATTTCGTTCTACAATGCTTAACCTATGAGATATGCAGGTTACTAGCACAAGTCATTGAAGAGAACAAGGATACATTATGCGAGTATGTTAGACATAACTAGCAAACATGATAACTTGGTATGTTTTTCCTATATCAAGTTAGAATCCTACCTTGTGTTAGGATCTTATAGTTTTGTATGAATGATAATGATTATCCTTGAAGTTAGAAGTTTAAGTAATCAAGGGTTTATGCATATTATGTTTCTTACTTTGATTGATGATATGACTAACCAGAAGATTCCTATGGTTAAATAAGATTATGCATGAGTAAAAGAAGTTTTCCCTGAAAAAGCTAATGCTTATTACCTATGTATGAAATGATCATGACCATACATGTTAAGTTTAATTAGGATCATAATGTTTTGATAGTATTGAGATTATACTAATGGATGTATGATCATGTATGAGATCTTGAGGATGACACTAGTGCACACTTAAGCATGCATAGTGGTCCAGGATGAATATAAGTTCAAGGACAGGTAATCCAAGAAGCAAAGATCAAGAGGGAGAACACTCCAGTAGTTCCTGCAAGGAAGCAAAGATTGAGAGGGAGTCCACCCTATAACTAAATAAAGATAAGTATTTGAATTGTTATATATATGATTACTTAAATGATGTTGTTCAGTCATGTACATGTTCCTAGATTTAGGATGTATATTATGCATTTTATAAAAGGTTGCATTAATGAACAAGATACTACTAATATAGTAATGGGTAAGTGGCCTATGGTACTGTACAACATTCCATTGCTACTTATCTAGAATGAAACCTCTTTGCTGACATTTTGGGAGTTGTGCACACTCTTAACAATGTTCTGGTAGAGATGGAAGGCATCCAAAAAGTTATGGAATATGGATAAATGTTGTATTGAAGCATTGGCTAAGATAATTGCATGACTATATGACATATGTATTTATGAGTAAGAATTTGTTTTGAAATATATAAGATGTTTCTAATCATGCAATTGAACTTGTATTGTGGGAAAGACCGTGTACCTACAAAAGAAGGACTACAACATTTGTTCCAGCAACAAATTTCAAAGAAAACTATCTATTGAAGATACTTCGAGGAAGAAGTGATGGGACACATTTGCAGGAGCCATTCCAAGCATGGTGAGAGGAGGATCCTTCCCTTGGATGTGGATGTAAGTGCTCTGTGATGAGTATTAGGACGATGCTCCAATTACCGCTTTGGATACGCATTAGTTGGATGGATCATGTATATTGATATGCATTAGTTGGATGCTTTGTATGCATCAATTGGATGCTTTGTATGATTAGTTGGATCATGTATATGTATATGCATCAGGACGATGCAGTGACGATGATCAGGATGATCATGTGTGATGAGTATCAGGATGATATTCTTGATGATATGCATCAGGATGATGCTATGATGATGATCAAGATGATGCATTACTTTCTAGGCATGGAGGTGTGGCAGAGTGCAGATGGAATATTCCTTGGACAAGGGAAGTATGCAGTAGAGATCCTGAAGCAGTTCGGGATGATGGACTGCAAGGCCATGGCGACACCTATGGCATAGAACCTGAAGCTTCTCTGTGATGCTTCATCTGATCTGGTTGATGTCACGGTGTATCATCAGATTATTGGGTCCTTGATGTACCTAATAAACACGAGACCAAATATTTTTTCTACAGTGAACACATTGAGCGAGTTCCTGATGGATCCCAGAGGTGTTCACCTAGTTGCTGTAAAGCACATTCTGAGGTACCTGAAGGGTACGGTTCACTATGGGCTCAAGTATGAGGTGAATCAAAAGTTTAACCTGGAGGGTTATGTTGATTCAGATTGGGCAGGGAGTGCCATTGATCGGAAGAGCACTTCGGGGTGTTGCTTCAGTATGGGATCCGATATGATCTCTTGGTTTAGCAGGAAGCAGTCCTGTGTGGCATTGAGTACAGCAGAAGCAAAGTATGTTGCAGCTTGTTCGGCTAGTTGTGAGGCAGTATGGTTGAGGAAGCTACTGTATGAATTATTTGATCTCCAGTTGGATGCTACTAGTATATTTTGTGACAACCAGAGTTGTGTGAAGCTATCTAAGAACCCCGTGTTCCATGACAGGTCAAAGCACATCGAGATCAAATATCACTATATCAGGGATATGGTGTAGAGAGGAGCAATGAATCTCATGTATGTTGAGATGGACGAGTAGATAGCCGATGTGTTGACTAAGCCACTAGCCATAGTGAAGTTTGAGTACTTCAGAGAGAGGCTTGGTGTACTTCAGATCGAGATTCCTTCCAAGGGGAAGTGATGATTCTGGAGACATAGATGCACATGATCCATTCTCACATGGTGGTAGGTGTGTCCTCCCATGGTGTAGATATAAGGGTTGGGGCCATTCCGACATGGTTGAAGTGTGTCTTCCCATGGTCATTGATGTAAGAGTTGTGCCATTCGAGCATGGTTGAAGTGTGTCTGCCCATGGCTGCGATATAAGTACTGTGCCATTCGAGCATGGTTGAAGTGTGTCTTCCCATGGCTGCGATATAACTATTATGCCATTCGAGCATGGTTGAAGTGTGTCTTCCCATGGCTGCGATATAAGTGTTGTGCCATTCAAGCATGGTTGAAGTGTGTCTTCCCATCGCTGTGATATACGTGTTGTGCCATTCTCGCATGGTTGAAGTGTGTCTTCCCATGGCATATATATAAGTGCTGATCCTTTCACAGATGGTTGAAGTGTGTCTTCCCATGCTGGTGAGTGTAAGTGTTGTGTGATGTGCATCTGGGTTGTGCTCTGTGGACGATGAGGTGATCTGAAGATGATGAGGTGACAGTATGGTACATAGGTTTTGCAAAGGCATATAATCAGTCATGAGATGCTCTTGTAAGTTTTGCAAAGGTAGTGTAATCAGTCCTGGGAGATATTGCAGGTTTTGCGGATGCAATGTAATCAGTTTTGAGGTGTACCTACTTGATGGCTTGCTCACTAAGATGACATGATCAGTATGATCATGAGTATCAGGATGATACTCCGTGGCCGTGGACAGGTTGCGCAGTCACATGTAATATTTCCCTAGGAGATCCGATAGGTTGAGATGTGTGTTCATAATCAGTCCTAGGATGCTCTTTCGAGGTTTTGTGGAGGTCACATATAATATTGCCCTAGGAGATCCGACAGGTTGAGCAGTGAGCTCGTAAAAGTCTTGCGATGCTCTTTCGAGGTTTTGTTGACACACGTAATAAGTCCTGAGGATTCCACAGTATGGCCAGTGATGATGAAGACCTACAGGTGGTGGGCCTACATACAGCATGAAAAAGGGCTATCTCTGTAGAACTTCCTATGACGAGAAGAATTATGAGATGGCACCAGTGATCGAGATGACAAGTACAACAACAGTGACGATGATGCTTCGTGATCCAGTGATGATGATCTAGCTCTAGTATTGACGACTTGTGCCTATATGTATTGATGACTTGTGTTAAGAGAATACCTTCCTAGTTAAGAGGGAGTGTTGATGTATTTGTAACTTCAGAAGATATTCACTTGTATATTGTATGTATTACATTTGTACTTTATTGTATCCCCAACGGAGATGTATTATTCCTTCGATTGGAAGTGTCGTCATGTGTACTTGCAAGTATCACAAGTTATATTGTAAGTGTCGTAACTTATACTTGATGGGTTATTAGACCACCTTGTTGGGGTTGGCCCTGTATGAGTCATGTGGGTCAAAGGGTTATTAGACCACCCTATTGGGGGTTGGCCCAGACAGCATTATGTTATGTGGATAAGTTAGGGCCAACCTAGTTGAGTAAAGGTCAAGTGATGTAGTGTATAAATAGAGAGTGTGTCTCTCTCATTTTACACATTCTATTGTTCACTCACTTCTCATTAGTGAGAGCAGAGGAGGATGCGCACAAGTGGAGGAGGAGCATGCTACTATAGATATCTATCTCTTGGGTTTGATCATGGTGATCATTGTATTGATGCTTATTCTATCTCTGAGGAAGTTGCGGGGTTTTTCACCTTCTTGGTTTTCCCCGATGAAATGTTTTGTGTCTCTTGTCTCTTGTCTCTTATGCTTGATATGCTGTACATGTTTTTCTTTCAGTTAAGATCCTAGATCAGAATGTATTAAATTCTGAAAAACTAACAATAAGTATATCAAGCCATGGGAGAAAATGACTCATTGTAATCAACTCCCTCTTTCTAAGGGAATCCTATAGCAAAAAATCTAGCCTTGTGTTTCTCAACACTGCCATCTGCTCCATGCTTTATTTTGTAAATCCACTTGGAAGTCACTACTGACTTCCCCTTAGGTATCAACACAACCTCCCACACATCATTTTTCATGATGTATTGGTATTCTTCCATCATGACATCCTTCCATACTTGGTGTATGGAGGCCTCCTCATAGGTGGAGCGTTCTAAGTCAATAATGTGACTCATCAATGCTACATAACCCGAGAATCTCTGAGGTCTCTTACTTTCTCAAAAAGTACCATGGGGATATTGATGCCCCTCTACATCCTGCAATGTCTAGTGTTCCCATCTAGTCATCTTTCAAACTACTACAACATCCTTGGGAACATCAACTATCTCAACGGGATCAATGGGATCAATAGGCTCATCCTTCTTTGCTAAATCCCTCTGAACTATTACAGGGGGATATGATATCATCCCCTTTTTATCTATCGTCTCCTCATAATTGATCTCCATATCATATCCTCTGGTTATTTTGATAGTTTCCCCCTCTTCAAAGGAGACATCCCTGCTTACTTCGATCTATCTTGATCCAGGGATGTAGATTCTATAATCCTTTGAAGACTCATTGTATCCCACAAATGTTCCCTTCTTTCCTGAAGGCTCTAACTTCGTCCTCTTTTCCTTGGGCACATGATTGTAAACTGGACATACAAAGATACGAAGATGGCCCACTTTTGGTTTCACTCCTATGAAAGCTTCTTATGGAGTCATGTTCTTCAAAATTTTATGAGGACATCTATTTTGCACATAGACATTTGTTCTAGAAGCTTCTTCCCACAAGAACATAGGTAGAATCTAGTCATGTATCATGGCTTTGGCTACCTCAACAATTGTCTTGTTCTTTCTTTCTGTAACCCCATTTTGTTGAGGGTTGTAAAGAATGGTGTACTCCCTCTTAATTCCTACTTCCTTACAAAAATCATTGAAATATGTAGATGTGTATTCTCCTCCATTGTCTGTTCTAAGGATCTTAATCCTCTTTCCTGAAAAATTCTCGACTTGTGTCTTGAATTCTTTGAATATGCATAACACCTCTTCGGATTCCTTAGTCTTGAGAAAGTATATCCAAGTCTTCCAAGAATAATCATCAATAAATGTCACATAGTAATAGTATCCACCCAATGAAGCAACCGTCATGGGTCCGAACAAGCCAAAATGTACTAGATCCAAAATCCCTTTGGATCTGCTCTCAGTGTTCGGAAAAGATCCCTTGGAATTATTTCCAAGTGCACATCCTCTACATATTCTATCACAGTCTACATGGAGTATTGATAGACCTGTCACCATATTCGTTAATGATTGAAGAGCTCTATAGTTAAGATGAGCAAGTATTTTGTTCCATAGCTCACCGATACTGGTAGATTCATGTACCAGTTCCTGAGATGGTGGTGTGTTAAACCTGTATAAGCTCTCCTCTCATACACCAATCACCCATGTTGAATTCATGCTTGAGTTCTTATGCCATGGAAGAACCTTCCCATCATAAAATGCAACTTTATAACCTTTGTCTTCCAAAGTTGATATGGATACAATATTCCTTTTCATCCCAGGTACATATAATACATCAATCAAGTTTAAGGTATCACTATATTCCAACTTAAGGGAGGTATCCTCATATCCCTTCACAGTGTACCTAGCCTCATCCCCAAGTACAACATGTAGATGGGATTCTTTCTCAACCAATTTGGAAATATTTTCTTTATAACCAGTCATATGTCTAGACGCACCACTATCTATTAACCAAATATCACTGGTGGTGGGAAAAGTACCTAAGAGATATGATATGAAGAAGAATTATATACGATCATCATTCCTTGGCTTCATGTGAGGGGTGTCTTCATCAACATCAATGGTTCAGGCTTCATGCTTCCTCTTGTTTGAACTTCGATAATTTTTGGCATAGTGACCATGCTTATGGCATTTGAAGCATTGAATATGAGAGAGATCCTTCTTCTTATTATGATTTGGTGGCAGGCTTGATCTCCTATCTTTGTTCTTGTTGTTATGAAACTTTATCCCCTTTACTTTTCCTTTCTTGGCATGAGACATAAAGGCTTGATTCTCTTCAGATTGAGTGCCATGTAGCTTATTCCTTGCTGCAATTCTCGTCTCTTCCTGGATGCAATCTTCCCATAATCGATCAAATTTGGACAACTTGGTTCGTCCACTTAGGATTTGGATAAATGGTTCCTAAGAGGGAGGGATACCATTAAGATTTTTTATGACAAGTTACCTATATTCAACAGATTCTCCAGTAGTGCTTAGTTTGTCCCTTAGTTCTGTGATTCTCATGAAGTAAGAAGCAATTGATTCAAACTTTGACATCTTCAGATTTGGTAGTTTATTCCTCAATGCAAGGGTATGATTGATGCTACTATGTTCAAATAGATTCTTCGAGGTTTTGAACATATTTCTGACTGTCTTCTTCTGAGATATCTGAGCAACCAAATGATATTTTATTGAATCTACCAAGATTCTTCTTGCTTTGGAATCATTATTTCTCCATTGAGTCTTTTCATCTTTCGCTTCTGGTTCTAGAACCTTCTCATTGACGAACTTCAAGAGATCATTTTATTCTAATATGAGAAGAACTATAGAATTCCAAGATATGAAGTTTGAATCCCCATCAAGTCTATCTTCAACCTTCATTCCAATCATCTTGACTATAGTGCTGGACCAGAAACCCTAGCAGGAGCTAGGTCAAAATTGAAGTTTGGACTTTTGCAAAACTGATTCCATGGAAAGGTGTGCCCTGACAAGGCAAGTTGAGAAGCGGTAAAATCAATCCAAATATTTGGACAGAAGGGATTGATACAAGAAGCCTTAGTTTTGGCCTTGGCACAATATTAGGTCAAAAAATGAATTTTCACCAATCTGGATTTGGCCTCACAGAAAGATGTGCCTTCCCTAGGGAGAAATTCCTAATTCTCTTTTCCAGGAAAACTGAGGTGGCAAGGATTCATAATATGAAACCCTAGTTTCTGGAAATGGCTTCTTTTAGTAGTGGTCTGGTACCATGTTAGATTTTATACAATTCTAGTAGTAAAATGTAATTACAGATAATAAAAAAGGATCACTAAAATAATAACCAAGCACATAAACAATAGACACAAATTTTATCTCGGGAAACCCAACAAGGAGAAAACCCAATAACTTTCATATAGAGATAATCAGTTTAGAGATAAGTGTAAATCCATATATCAAGAATGAGAGTGAGAAAGAGAAACTTCTCCAAGTGTAGCAACCCCAAAAAGACTTGTCCTAGCTGCAGTAGCGAACTTCTTCCTCTCTATTGCGAACTTGCTTGAGTTGAGTGTGTGTCCAAATGATAGGAGCGCATCCTCCATTTATACTCATCAAAAGTGACCTTTTCCATCAACTAGGATGACTTGTCTTGGGGAAATATAAAATTACATTTATTAAATATTTCCTTTGGTTAATTCTAAACCAAGATTTACATTGATTCTTTCATGATCAAATATATCAATAACTTCTCCTGAAGGAGGTACAACAATAATATAATAAAGTACAATAAAATATAATAATAATAACTTATGAAGTTACATTATTTCCAATAGAGTGCCCTAGTTCTAGGATTTCTAGCTCTTTCTTAATATTATTTTATTGATTAGATCTTGATGTGAAAGGTATAATTAGAGGATAGATTCATTTTCTAAAGGAATGGTTGGAATATTGGGAGTTCCCTTAATATGTACCTAATCATTAAAATAACATAATAAACCAGGGTACAAACAACATACCCTAGATGTGAATATTGAGCACAATTCCAAAAGAAATAATAAATATGAGTTATACAATATTTCAAACAATAGGAGAACCTTCTAAGATACCCCAATACATTCATACATCCAAATAAAAATTGTTCCTATCTCAATAATGACTACATTGATCTCTATATACCAATTTTGACTCATACACATGTGGGCCCTGTACTAGTCCTATTCATATTACACATGCATTTACCCCATTACAAATACATTTTCCCACATATGTGCTCCACTTGAGGTCATACCATAGTACCCTCCTTGGAAAAACATGACCTCAAAGCTTTGTAGTCAAGCGATTTACATATGATGAAACCAAGTAATATGATTTCCTTATATTTCTTTTTTTTTCCATTGATGATGATCCATCCACCATCCAAATTCAATTATTTCCAGTCTTAATCATTGATAGCTAGTTGTTGCATAATTTTCTTTCCTTTGATTCCATGTGTTCTTGTTATTACTTCTCTAGTTTCTTGTATTTTATGGTCTCTTATAATATCCTATCAAATAATGGTTTAGTGATGTCATGTTCCTTGAATATTGCTAATTATTCCATCTTCTTCCTTGGTAATTTTGATGTCTATATTCTTGTCTTTCTTGGTAATGAGAGTGTCTATATCATTTCACCTTTGATGTTTTTTCTTCATTTTTCACACCCATATCATCGCTATTATTTTTAGAGACAATGTCATCCTCTATCATCTATGCTTGGTTTTTTATTATTCTAGCCTTTGCGATAATACCATCATATTTGACATGTACTTCCCCAAGATGAGGTTCAACTTCTTCAATTATTTTTTGGTGACCTTGAATCCCATCTTCCTTTTCCTTTTGAATCTATAATGTGATCGCATCCATCAAATTCTTATGTCTTTCTTCAATTCTAGATTGCATTTCTAATTTTACCTCATTATTATTTAGTGCTTCTTCAATCTTTTTGCAAATTTCCTCTTCAATTATTTTGGTAGTATTCTCTTCACATTTTCTGGTAATATCCTCATATTTATTCTTTGATTCAAACTCTTGTATATGCCTTTTCACATTCTTAACATAATTAAGAAGGTCTTAATTATGCTTATGCCAACTTTTTTATGTATTCATCTTTCTTTTCCAATTCTTAATTCACTTGAATCCTCTATTAATCGTTTTAATTTATGAACCTATTTAATCAATGATCTATTGATCGATAAAGTTTCTTTTGAAACCATGAAAAATTTCACATGATCAATTTCATCTTCATCTTGTTCGGATATCCACATAATCGTTGTTAGGGTTTTTCATGCAATTAGGGTTTGCATGCATCCCAGTCACCAGGTTGATGCCTCCAACACCTTATCCACTTCTTTCTAGCACCTGGGAGCTTCTTTCCTCAGATTTTTATCTCTCCTAGTCATGAAGGTGCCCAAATCTCACCTACTTCGATAGAAGGGTGCACTTCCTCACCTACCCACTCAGTTTACACTCAATTAGCTTCGATTCTCCTTGATTTGAGGCTAGTTTCACTCCTAACTAACTGTTTCACTCCGTTGGACCTCTAGATTGACTAGATGACTTGGTCTGACTTCAGTTAGCCTCCCATGCACCCTCCACTGAGCCTTCTTCCCTATATCAGTGCTACACACTTCAATTACACTCAGTTAGACTCAGATTGACACCTAGAAGACTGGTTCTTGTGTATTGATGACCACCACTGATTGATGATGAGGAATCCTAGTTGGATCCAAGCTATGCCATTCAGTTAATTCAAATAACCTCCTTACACAATTCGAATTGCTCACTCATTGTGACATTATTGTATTGTAATTTTCACCCTTATTGGGATATTGAGCACTGATGTAGTTTTTGCACAGTTTACACCAGATTTTTCGAGTTTCATCTATTGTGATTGATTTACTTGTTCATTAGATCTATTGTGACTAATTTTACATGGTATCAGAGCCATTGCAGGGACAATATCTCTTTTCTACAGGTGTTCTACAAGAAGATTTGAGTGAATTTTCTCAAAATTGCAGAAGTTTTGGCATGAAAGATCTCATGTGCATTCGCTCATGTGCATGCAAAGCAGAAAAATACACTTCCAATCCACTCTAGAAGCTTGAGTTTTCCACATAATTCCTGGATTTGATACATTGGACCCATTCAACTTGTTTGATCTCCAATCCCAGGTGTGATGCAACTCTAAAAGGATGGATTGTTCGACCTTACGGTTCTTGTTTTCATTGTGATTTGCAGGTTATTATCTCCATCAATTGCATTCACTACCTTGCCTTTTGCAAGCTTTTCTACATCAAAGTGCACTCGCTCCTAGCAATGGAATACTCTTCTTCAAAACCTATCCTCACTCCTTTCAACTATTTTGATTGGAAAGATGATATGGAGATTATATTGCGTTCAAAAGGATTCTATAGAGTCACCGTTGGCCTTGAATTGGAGCCAAGCACATTGTTGGAAAGAACCAAACACTACAATAAGCTTGATGAAGCTTACGATCTCCTTTGCCTCTCTATTTCCAAGGATATTCACTTCCATCACAGCGGATTGAAGACTCCAAAAGCAATATGGAAGCAACTTGACACACTTTTTGGCAAGCAGGATGAGCTTAGGACTTTTCAATTAGAGAATGAATTGATTGCTCTTAGTCCTGAGAATTTCGAGACCATCAATGAGTTTTTCACAAGATTCAAGCACTTGTCATTGCAGTTGAATAATAGTGGTGTTGTGAAAGAGGATAAGCAATTGATCCCCTCCATTATCTCAAAACTTGGTAAAGATTACTCAGTATTTGTCTCTACTTTCAATTCCGGTCGGCTAACTACCCTGAATTGGAAGATGCCTACCTTGAATGCCTTCATTGAATCCATTACCAAAGAGCATGACAAGTTGATTCAAATGGGGTCCATAAACTCCAAAGATTCAGCCCTATTTGTTCAAGGATCCAAGAATTCGAATGGAAAAGGAAAGCAAAAGAAAGAGAAGCCCAAATTCGAACCTCACAAGCAAAGAGAGAAAGGCAAGCAGACGGATGCACCGTCCAGTTCAAGAAACCAACAAAAGGGTAATGAGGGCGAAGAAAAATCTAAGTGTTCTTATTGCAACCGTGGCTTTCATCTTGAAATTTCATGCATGAAGAAAATAATAGATCAAATGGCCCTCCTTTTAGAAAAGAACAACATATGTCTTCCCCACGGTGCAAGGAAGAAGGATAGGAATGATGATCATGAAAGAGGTCAAGCACTCACGGAAACTGTTTCGAAACCCACCACTCTACTGATAGATTCAGGTACCTTGAATCATATGGCTGCAAATATTGACTCCTTCTCTTCATTCAATCCAAACAGATCCATCGCCATCCATTTGGGAGATGACTCAAAAATTTCTTCGAAGGGCAAAGGTACCATCCATGTAGAACATGGAAGCTTCAAGAATGTTCTCTATGTGCCTTCCTTGGCTTCAAATCTACTTTCTGTGTATCAAATGACACACACTGGTGAACCGAAGCAAGTTACATTCATCCCTAATACAGTTGAAATTTATGATATCAAAAGTGGAAGACTTATTGCAATCGGAAAGGCAAACCACACTGCAAAATACTACGAGTTTTCTCACTTTGTGCCGCTTGAAAAGCCCACTGCTCTCCTCACTCATGGAAACGAGGTTAGTAGGATTTGGCATGAAAGGTTTGGATAGCTTAATTACAATTATTTGGTGCTGCTACAATAGAAATCCATGGTAGATGGTCTTCCACAACTCCGTTCCTCGAAGGGAATTTGCCCCGGTTGCATTGTTGGGAAGCACCCCGAGCATAGGTTCGACCACGACAAAGATAGAAAAGCTTCTACAATTTTGGGGCTGATACATTCCGATATCAGTGGTCCGATGTTCAAGGTATGTTTTTACATTTATTGATGATCTTTCCTACTTTACTTGGGTATTTTTTCTCAAAAACAAGTCAGAAATGCTTGGAAAATTCAAGGATTTTAAGGCTTCTGTTGAGACCACCACTGAGAGCAAGATCAAAGCTCTTAGATCTGATAATAGTGGAGAATATATCAAGGATGAGTTGCTGCAACTTTGTTCTGAAAGCGGAATTCATATCCAACATACAGTTCCCTACACACCCCAACAGAACGGTGTAGCGGAAAGGAAAAATCGGTCACTGAAAGAGATGGCTACTTGCATGATTGAGTCAAAAGGTTTGGCTGCAAATATTTGGGATGAAGCAATTAATGTTGCTACATATATTCAGAACTGAGTTCCACATTCCTCCATGAAAGGTATGACTCCTTTCGAATCATTTTTTGGTCACAAACCGGATGTGTCAAATTTGAGGGTTTTTGGCTCACTGCATGGGCTAGAAGTCCTTCCAAGAAGAGACGAGCTTTGGATCCACAAAGTATTGAGTGCATCCTGATAGGATATGGAGAAGAATCAAAGGAATATAAACTCATGGATATCAGATCCAAAAATATATTCATAGAGAGCAGTGTGCAATTTGAAGAACCACTTCAAGAATTGCAACTAGTCGAAGAAGAAACGGTTGTTTCACCGCCTCTACCAGAAGAAGGTTTGAGCAGCGATAATGAAAGTATTGGTTCTGATATTTCTGATATTTTAGCAGTGCATGATGGTCATGACATATCAGGTTCATAATCCAACCATTATGATCCTCTTTAGTTACCGAAGTGGGCCCAAAACACTCTTCAATCTGCTGGTTCGAACATTGGAAATCCTGCTGATCCAAGACGAACAAGAGCGGACTTTCAAAGAGTAGGTATGGCTCTTGCAATTTCTGATCCATTATTATCTGAGATTTTTTATTTGATGATTGGTTCATATCCCAAAACATACTACAATTCCCACCGAGATCTGAGATGGCAAAGTGCCATGGATGAAGAGTACAGTTCTCTTCAAAAGAACAATACATGGGAGCTAGTTTCTCTTCCACCTAGAAGAAAAGTAGTCCAATGTAAATGGGTATACCACACTAAAGTTGTTGCTAATGGCTCTATCAGAAAATAAAAAGCTAGGTTGGTGGAAAAATGTTGGAGCCAAGCAGATCTTGCAATATGTGCAAGGTACGAGACATTTTGGCATCCACTATGCTGTAGATTCTGAGCTTGATTTCATTGGTTTTACTGATTCAAATTGGGCAGGTGATATCATTGATTGGAAGTCCACTTCCAGATATGTTTTCATGATTGGTCATGGCCCTATTTGCTGGTCCACCAAAAAGCAGGCATCCATTGCACTTTCTTCAGCAGAGGCAGAGTATCGAGGGGCAGTCAATGCCTGCATTCAGGCAGTTTGGTTGCAGGGTATTCTTTCCAAGTTTGGTTTTGGTGGCACTACTTCGACTGTCCTCTTTTGTGACAATCAAAGCGCTATCAAGATCTCCACATATCCAGTTCAGCGGCAGAGGACCAAACACATTGAGATTCACATGCACTACATTCGATAGCTTGTGCATGATCGCACTATCATTTTGCAATATTTCCCTACCGACGAGCAAGTTGCAGACATCTTCACCAAGAACTTCACTGAGAAGAATTTCTCTTACCTCCATTCACTATTGGGGGTGAGTTCCATCATGGTGGAGACATATTGATCCATTATTATGTTTTATCTTGAGGGGGGGATTTCTTCCCACTGGGTTTTCCCTCTTTCCTCACTTAGCTTATTTTCAGCATTTTTTTTTGGATTATTGTATTGGGGTGACCTTTGGTCTTAGTAACCAGGGCCCTACATTATTATTTTTTACATCATATTCTAGCTTGAGGGGGGGTGTTCGTATATCCACATCATCATTGTTAGGATTTTGCATGCAATTAGGGTTTGCATGTAATTTCTAGGGTTTACATGCATCCCAGTCACCAGGTTGATGCCTCCAACACCTTATCCACTTCTTTCTAGCACTCAGGAGCTTCTTTCCTCAGATTTTTAGCCCTCCTAGTCATGAAGGGGCCCTCATCTCACCTACTGCTAGAGAAGGGCACACTTCCTCACCTACCCACTCAGTTTACGCTCAGTTAGCTCCAATTCTCCTTGATTTGAGGCTAGTTTCACTCCTAACTGACTGTTTCACTCCGTTGGACCTCCATATTGACTATATGACTTGTTCTAACTTTAGTTAGCCTCCCATGTGCCCTCCACTGAGCCTTCTTCCCTATATCAGTGCTACACACTTCAGTTACACTAATTACTCTCAGTTAGACTCATATTGACACCTAGATGACTAGTTCTTGTGCATTGATGACCACCACTGATTGATGATGAGGACTCCTAGTTGGAGCCAAGATATGCCATTCAGTTAATTCAAATGACCTCCTTAGGCAATTCTAATTGCTCACTCATTGTGAAATTATTGTATTGTAATTTTCACCCTTATTGGGATATTGAGCACTGATGCAGTTTTTACACAGTTTACACCATATTTTCTAAGTTTCATCTATTGTGATTGATTTACTTGTTCATTAGATCTGCTGTGACTAATTTTACACATCTCCACTAAATGTAAGCATTGCCATTAGATCTTATTTGGAATATAATCTAGCCCTAAACTTCCAACCTTAATATATTAGGAATGATGACCCCAATTAGTTATTATTCCTTTTCAATATATTATCTTGTGTTTCATATTTCCACTGTATTTTTAATCACCTCAATTAGACATCCAAATCAAAAGTTATGCTAATTTTAAGTTAACTTACCTTTAAAAACCTTGATTTGGAGACTGTCTTGTTGGCTTATATTTATCTTGATGTAACTATGAAATTTTGATCCCTCTGGGTCTAAAATTTTGAGCTATAGTATCTCTATATGTCTTCTCTATAATTCCATAGGTTTTCCAAGGGAAGGTTATGGTAACTTTCCCAAAACTTGGTGATTTTATCCCTTTTAAAAGAGTGAATTTATATGACCCACCACTTGTCCATTTTTTAGACCTACTTATAAAATTTGTATCTAAATCAATATGGTCAATAATATTTTCAATTTCACTAATGGCATTCAATTTGGACTTTCATATATTCATATGTGTATTTTTGTGGCATTGTAGAGAAGACATTCTAGGATACTACAAGTTGAAATTTGAAGGGGTTGAAATTTAAAATATACATTAGGATAAAGCTCAGTTAGAAAAGAAACCTAAAAACTAGTGTTTTTAAAGGTATATTAATTTTAAATTTGCATAAATTTTGATTGGAATATCTATTTTGGGTGATTGAAAATTTCTGATGAAGAGAAAAAATAAGGAGACTTATAGGTAATTATTATTTTTGGATCACATGGAAAATTATTTGATTTCTACAAAAAAGTGACACTAATTAAACCTCTACAGAGCTCAACTATGTCTCAGGAAGAAAGTGAGTAGATACATAATTTATCTATCCAATTTAGAGATCAAATGTAACAAACTCAATGATAGGTCAATGGTAATGGTGGATTTGACATGAAAAAAATGAAATAGAAAGTAAAATGCAAAATATGGATGAAAAGATGGAACATACGATGAAAATGGTGGATCAAAAGCTGGAACATAATACGATGAGTAAATATTATCTCAAGGATATTAAGGTGGACATTTTGAATGAGATAAGAGTCCTCCTTACCTGTAATTCACCTCCTTATGAAGGGGATAAGGAGAACAAGACGGTTGAGTCTCACTTGAATATATTGAAAAATTGAAACACAATTGGAGGCAAGAGGTTTGAGTCTCTTGCAGTTGATCATTCATCACTCCAAGCTCCACGTCACCATGGGTTCAAATCGGGACCAAGGAAATATTTCATTCCCAAGATTGGTACAAAAAAGTTGGATGGTAATGATTCGATAACATGGATATTCTATATGGAGAAATTCTTTGATATACACCAAGTGTGGACTTTATGAAAGGTAACTATTGCATCCTTGTATTTAGAACCTAATAAATTTGTGTGGTACCAATGTATTAATGATTGTAAAAATCATTGTATCGTCTCTTGGTATGTATTTACAGGTGAATTGATAGCACATTATGGGTATATTAAGAGAAACACATTCTTTAGACACTTGATAAATCTCAAGCAAAGAGGTCCAATTATAAAGCACATTAAGCACTTCCAAAAGTTGTGTCTTAGAGTGAAGAACATTTTAGAGGATAATTTGTTGGATCTAATTATTGGCACTTTAAAGGAGATAATTCAACATGAGGTACATCTCTTTGAACCTAAATCATTGAAGAATGCCTTTTATTTTGGCAAGAAAATTTGAAAGTAAAAATATGGCTACTAGAAGGGATGCCACTAGTACCTATAGAAAGGGAAATGTTCCCACTTCTAACCTCACTAAACCTATGAGTTTGACACCTCAACAATTGGAGGAAATACGAGTAAAAGGAACATGTTTCAATTGTGACAACAAGTACAATAAGTGGCATAAGTGCAGTGAGAATGCATTATTCTACATAGATTGTGAAGATCAAGAAGATCAAGAACTTGAATAGTTTCAAGAATTAGAACTAGATTGTAATGCCCCATATTTTGATTAGACATATCTACAATTTGGACATGCTATATTTTATTGCTTATTATATGTTGGACACAACATGACTAAGAAAAATATATATGTGAAATAATGGACCTGATTATATGTTATTACCATGTGTTATGATTATCATTTATTTTATTTAGTAATGATGGTTATATGTTTATATTGATTTCCATAGACAAAATGAGAAGGATATGATGTGGTACTTGGATACCGTTTTCATGATATGGTCGATTGATTTCCTAAATATCATATACACATGTGAAATATTAAATTGTATATGAATAAATGATGACGATGACGATCGATTGATACTTGAATGAAAAAAATTTCTATGAATGTATGATTGAGAAATACTAACTCACAGGAGACAAGGGCTAAGTGGTAGTTGGATACTTGATATGATGTGTGGAATAGTAATTATTATGCGGAAAACCTTGTTACCCAAATTGATGATACGATGACACAAACCGATAATATTGATAGCAACACAGCATGATTTTGATAGGGTATAGACCCAACATGTTGAGAGGGATGGAGGTATTTCCAACCATATGTTTTATGACTCCCAAGGTCGTGGAAGGGTTGATTTGAGACATGCTTTCCCAGATGTGTGATGACAATGGTCGGATGCCTGCTAGGAGAGGCTAGGTCTGTTGTTTAGTCGAAGCTACTGCTCTCAGGCTCTATATGTGGCCAGGTCAGTGAATCCGACACCACATCACTACTAGCAAATGAAGGATAAGGAGGATGTGGAAGTATGATAGGATGGGAGGAAATGTTAGCCAATAGGGGTTGAGGGTTTATGGCACCAAGCTAGTGGTAGTACGTAACTTTCCCTTGAAAATAATTGATTGATTTTCTATTGTGAATCTAAAGTATAATGATGTTAAAACTTGATTGGTTAATTATTAATGATTGACGGTGTTGAAACAATTATGTTGAATGTATGTTTATTGGTTATATCTATGTGATCGCCATGCCTTGTATGTATGATTGTTTTGTCTGCACGAATGATTATTATCTTGTCAGTTAGTGTATATTCATAGGCGAGGTGATGTTTTCTTATAGTACAAATATGATCTAAGCATATGTTGGCCACGCACGCACACCTTGTACATGTACGCTAGTATTGATGTGATAAATACTTAACATGCTAAATGATTGTAATGTTATTATGGATAAGAGTCAGTCATGCATTAATCGAGTTTTAATAATGTTTGTTTAATCATTTGGATATGAATAGATAGGTCAATTAGTTTAGTTAATAGTTACATATAAGTGATGCATTAGGAATTATCATGAGATATTTATTGTAAATAACATAGATATTGTTCAGTCTACACCAATAGTATAGTTCTGATTAACGTGTTTATCATCCTGTTTAAACCATTGAAGGTGTTTTTTTTTAAATTAATTAATGGTGTGCTTGTATTATGTTTTTCTTTCCTTTAAACCAATTATTATTATGGTTGTTATTGTTAGTAGTAGTAGTAGTAGTATTAATTTTGTTGTTATTAACAAGCATAATATTATTATAATTATAATTGTTGTCAAATAAACATAGCTTAATGGTTTTTCATAAATGGATGAATTTATCTTGATTATTTTAAGTGAATAGTAAAAAGGAATAATATTATTAATTAAAAAAACAATTGAAAGTGATTCTTTTATTTGATATTATTCCATATACAGAATTTGGTTGGATAATAAAGACATGAGCATCCTCCATATGTAAAGTCAAGTTGTATTTATTATATTATCCTATCTGCCTTTAATGATCAAGCAGTGGAATAAATTATATACTATTTAACTTATCTCAGAAGTTTAAATAAGACAAGTCATGCTTATTCTTGAATGAAAGTACACGATAGGAAAGCTATACAAATGGACAACCTTAATTGGAATTGAATTATTTTCACTACCCAAGAGAAACAACGAATTTGACAAACACATTTAAACATATTTTTATCCTTGATTAGTGTGATTGTATTAATGGTTTAGAATTTTGAAAACATGGAGGGCTAAGGCAGTGGAGTAAGAGTAAAGTTTGGAGGAGGAAAATGGGATATAAAGGAAAGGTTTCACAGAGAAGGGGTGGTTGTTTTTTATTTAGAGAATTATACTTAGTATTGTTATGAAAAGGAGGAATGTCGAGGTGGGTGGGAACTAGAAGCTTCGAGGAGGGGGGAATCTCAAACATGGAGGAGGGGGTTAACTCAAAGAAAAATGTGTTTTTGTAAAACTCCACGATTGAACTATGAAAAATGTACTAAGGAAAGTTGCTATCGGGATTATCAGTTTGTGGGATTGAGGGCGAGGAAACCTATTGGTTTCCTAGGGCTAGCATGATAAGAGCTCGTTAGAAGGGTGGTTTATCAGTTTGGTAACAAAGGCTTGGATGGGAAGTCGAAGGAACCTAAAGTATCGGCATCAAACTACGAGATCTACTACAACCACTGGTACCAGTTAGTTTACTATTAAGTTAACCAATTACATACTAAATCTATGCATGTTATAACTATTATATTGACTAGATTTTATGAAAATTTGTGAAGTTACTGTACATATACATGAAGAGAGATACGAATCAGATTTATATATTTACATGGTTACAAAACTAGTAAACCAGACATTGAATTATGATTGAAACATCATGTCTTCTTGCTTGAAACTTTATTTAAAAAGAAAAAAGCCAAATGAGATTAACATAGAGAAACAACTTAGAAACCTTGACTTAAGTGCTCTGCCAAGAAGGCAAAGTTGTTACACAATAAAATAAATGATAATCATAACACATGGTAATAACATATAATCAGGTCCATTATTTCACATATATAGTTTTCTCAGTCATGTTGAGTCCAACCGATAATAACCAATAAAATATAGCATGTCCAAATTGTAGATATGTCTAATCAAAATATGGGGCATTACATAAATGATACTTCTCCAACTATATATTTTCATGCATTGGATAGAATTAGCACTCCTAAAACTCTCAATATAGAAGGATATATCAAAAATATAAATTTAACATTGCTGATTGATTCCCGCTGTACCCATAACTTCAATATTCCAAATTAGGCAAACTTTTGAATTTCTTCATATATCCAACACCAGAGTTTCAATTAATCATTGCAGATGGAGGTACAATAAATTGTTTAGGGAAGTGCCATAGTATTAAGTTCACTATTGGGGAGCATTTATTTGATATTCCAATAATTGCAATCCAAATGGGTGGTGTTGATGTTGTATTAGAGGTCTAATGGTTAAATTTTTTTGGAACAATGGGTCTTGATTTTCAATAAATTTTCATGAAATTTTCCTCAAAAGGAAATGGATTTGAACTCAGAAAAATCCCAAGGAAACCCTCTAAAGTGATAATCTCTAACATCATGAAAACATTGTTAAAAAGGGACACCATGGTGTAATTGCACAATTGTGCTCACTATATTTCCAAACATCTAGATCCTCTATTCTCGTGGATGACAAGAACTCCAAGGTATTGGAGATATGCCTAAATAAATATTTTAGATCTACTAGAGAAAACGACCATGTTATTCACTTTCAATTGGGAAGTGTACCACCTAACATCAGAATTTACACATAGCCATATGCACAAAAGAGTGAGATTGAATATAAGGTTCAAGAAATGTTAGATGTTTACATCATACAACTTAGCCAAAATGATTTCTATACACTAGTGGTGATGGCTCACAAAAGAAAAGGTTCATCACATATGTGTCCAAATTATAGAGAGCTAAAAGATGACCATTAGAGTTAAGTTTCATATTAATGTCATTGATGAATTACTAGGAGCAATTTTCTTTACCAAGGTTATCTCCATTTTGGATATCATGAAATAAAAATGAAGAAAGAATACATTCTAAAAAAAAACTTTTAGAACACATGAAAGTCATTATCAATTTTTGGTGATGGCATTTGGCCTTACCAATGCTCCTTCCTCATTTCAAAGCTCAATGAATTATATTTTTAAACTCTTCCTTAGAAATTTTACTAGTATTTTTTGATGATACACAAATTTACAAAAAATCTTGCGATGAGCATGTACAATTGACAAGGTCTTAAGAATATTGGAGGAGAAATAACTATATGCAAACCCTTCCAAGGGTTCCTTTGGGGTTTTAAGAAGTGGAATATATTGGGTCATATTGTATCTCATGATGTTTGAAAGTGGGTCTTAAACAAATTAAATATATGATGGAATGGCCAATTCCCAAGACCTTTAATGACCTTAGAGGATTCTTAGTATTAACTGGATATTGCAATAAGTTTTTCAAGAACTATGGTCGAATAGTAGAACCTCTAACAACATCATTGAAAATGAGGCATTTTATTAGACTCAAGAAGTAGCCAAATCTTTTGAAAAACTTAAGGAGCTTATATGTACAACTCCCATCCTAGCCATACATGACTTCACAAAATTGTTTATTATGGAGTCCGATTCCTTAGGGCATGACACTGGTGCAATTTTAATGGAATAAGGAAGGCCCCTTGCCTTTGAAAGTTGCCCACTAAAATTAGAAAACTTATGCAACCCAATTTATGAAAAGGAAATGTTGACCATACTATACATGTAGTTAAGAAATGGTTCCCTTACCTATAACTTCCCCATCCAACAATCCAACCCACAGGAGGGGACATTAAATGAATACATGCTTCTAAATTTCACCCCACAACCATATTAAGAATTCATAATATCTAAAATGCATGTGCATTTAGATAATTAAAAATATACAACGAAAATAAATCTATACACATACATCTAGCATGCATATATAAAAATAAACATCACATGCATCAAATAAAAGCATGGCACAATCATATGCAAAATAATAATTATATTTAAACAAAGAAGATCCAAGCAACTAGATATGTAAGATAAATTTTCCACCCAACCGTATGCACTCTATCTATTATATACTATTTATGTTTAGAATCCACCCCAAAGCTGGACTATGAGGCCACCGGGGTGAAGGAAACACCTACAGGCTTCTCTCTCTCAGCCCACAACCCATTTTTTTCTCTATGCTTATCCAAATGCTGCTCCAAAGCTCTACAAAGATCTCACTCAACAATCACATCCATGGCACTCCTTCCAACCGCCCCACACAACATAAGGAAGGCATTCCCCTTCATTGATCCATAGTTTCCTCAGGAAATACAACCCTTGCAGTGCTTACCAGTGTGTCTAGTAAGATTCCAATCTATTGTATGTTATTGGAGAACCTCCTGTAGCATAAATTATGGCTTCTCAAGCATTTGTGAGTATAAAAAATCAATGGATAAGGGTTCATATCCTACCCAACCTCTATGCTCACCTACAACCATATATTTTCCCTTCAAATCTATAACTTTGTCTCTAAATCTGGTAATGGTTATGAACAACAATATGAAGCTCTACGTAGTGTAGAAATCCATGTGAGAGAATGAGTGTTGACTCCAAAGGATATGAGATGATGTTGAAAAGACAACTGAAATAGCTTATTATTACATAAGAGAAGGACTTATGACAACTGAAAAAATCGTCACCACCCCCATGCTCCAATAACTGCATGAAGTGACTTTTCCCACCAACCTTACACATGCATCCAATGATTGGGTTTAAAGTCAAAAGGAATTAATTCGCTCATTTAAAGCACATGGAAGAATTTTGGATGAGTTCTAAGGTTGACAGTTGGTAGCAAAGGATTTAGTTTCCCATAGGCCCCCTTTCCTCTTCCCCTCTAGTGGAATCATATCCCCTCTAGTGCTCTTTACTCATCCATCTTGGACCATTTTATTATTTTCCAACATAATATTTATGTATATTTTGAATTGGAATGATAAGCCAAACACACAGTCCAAATAAAAATATTTACATCATACATGCCTAGCCATTCACTCGTCGGGCCTTGGACGTGAGCTCCGCACTAGGAATCTATACTAGCATATTTACATCATTTACATAATTTTGATTAAATACATTCCAAGTCAAAACTAGGGGTATTACATCACTTGATGGGAAGATGCTTCAAGGTAAGAACTGATCATGATAGTATGAAGTACTTATTGGAAAAATGATTATCTTCAAAAGAGAAATAAAAATGGGTTACAAAGATGATAGGTTATGACATTGAAATTATCTACAAAAAGGAAAACAAAATGTGGACCTAGCAAATGCACCTTTAAGGAAAGGAGAAGAGACATAGGGCTTACTTCGTGCTTTTTCAATTCCAAAATATTATTGGGTGGAAGAAGTAAGGATAGAATGGAAGTGGGATCAAAAGGCATGAGAGATAATTCAACAACTACATGATAAACCTAGTGCATTAGATAAATTTGTCTGGAATAATGATTCACTATTGTATTGGGATCAATTATATTTATGTAAGAATTCCCAACTCAAATAGAAGGTCATTTTGGAACTACAAACTTCTTCGATAGGAGGACATTCAATGTTATTGAAAACTTACCATAGGATCAAGAAGGATTTTTTCTGGGAAGGTCTTAAAACTAATGTTCAAAATTTTTTGGTAGAATGCTTGGTTTACTAATAGAATAAGGTAGAGAAAAACAATACCTCGAGTCTTCTACACTGATTACCGATACCAAATCACTATTGGGAAGAGGTATCAATGGATTTTATCACAAGTCTACCAAAGTATGAACGAAATAATTAATCATGGTAGTGGTGAATTGACTCACAAAGTATGCCCATTTCTGCTCTCTTTCTCATCATTTAAAGCAAGTACAATAGTTGCAACATTCATGGAAACAACTCAAAAGCTATATGGAATCCCCAAAAATATTATAAGTTATAGAGGTCCAATTTTCACTGTTAATATTTGGACTGAAATATTTTCTTGTTTGGTACTCATTTGGTTCACAACTCTACTTACCATCCTCAATCTTATGGGAAAATGAAGATCGTGAATAAATGTATAAACGTGTATCTTTGTTGATTTGCATATGATAAAAAAACAAATTGGGTTAAACAAACAAATTACTAATAGAATAAGGTAGAGAAAAACAATACCTCGAGTCTTCTACATTGATTACCGATACCAAATCACTGTTGGGAAGAGGTATCAATGGATTTTATCACAAGTCTACCAAATTATGAACGAAAGAATTAATCATGGTAGTGGTGAATTGACTCACAAAGTATGTCCATTTCTGCTCTCTTTCTCATCATTTAAAGCAAGTACAATAGCTGCAACATTCATGGAAACAACTCAAAAGCTATATGGAATCCCCAAAAATATTATAAGTTATAGAGGTCCACTTTTCACTGTTAATATTTGGACTGAAATATTTTCTTGTTTGGTACTCATTTGGTTCACAACTCTACTTACCATCCTCAATCTTATGGGAAAATGAAGATCGTGAATAAATGTATAAACGTGTATCTTTGTTGATTTGCATATGATAAACAAACAATTTGGGTTAAACAAACAAATTACTAATAGAATAAGGTAGAGAAAAACAATACCTCGAGTCTTCTACATTGATTACCGATACCAAATCACTGTTGGGAAGAGGTATCAATGGATTTTATCACAAGTCTACCAAAGTATGAATGAAATAATTAATCATGGTAGTGGTGTATTGACTCACAGAGTATGCCCATTTCTGCTCTCTTTCTCATCATTTAAAGCAAGTACAATAGCTGCAACATTCATGGAAACAACTCAAAAGCTATATGGAATCCCCAAAAATATTATAAGTTATATAGGTCCAATTTTCACTGTTAATATTTGGACTGAAATATTTTCTTGTTTGGTACTCATTTGGTTCACAACTCTACTTACCATCCTCAATCTTATGGGAAAATGAAGATCATGAATAAATGTATAAACGTGTATCTTTGTTGATTTGCATATGATAAACAAACAAATTGGGTTAAGTGTTTTCCCTTGGCATAATGGATATACAAAATGTCCTCAACACTTAATTAAAAATGTCCCCATTTATGGTACTTTTTGGCTATCATACTCCATCCATCACATCACACTTTAAAGGGAAAGTCAATGTTCAAGGATAGGAGGATCACATAAAGCACCAATAAGAGGTTCACCAACTAATAAAAGACAACTTGGATATACCACAAAACACAATCAAACAACAAGTAGATCAACATCTTAGTGAAATGGAATTTGAAATGGGGGATTGAATATTTTTGAAGCTACAACCATACAAACAAATGTCCCTCAAGAAACAAAAGAAGGACAAAAAATTAACACCCAAGTACTATGGTCCCTATAAGGTGTTGTAATGGATTGGAAATATGGCTAACAAACTACAGTTTCCTTGATCTTCACATGTAGATCCAGTATTCCATGTTTCTTACTTAAAAAAGGTTAATCGGTGACAAGATCCTGGTTCAAACTATTTTACTAGAGAATGATGAATAAGGGGAAATCATACTAGAACCTAAAACAAACCTTGAAACACAAATCAACTATGAAATTGAGCAATTACTGAGTACCTCATCATGTGGAATAACCTACCAATAGGAGAGGTGTCATGGGAAGATGAGTTCTTCATATAGTAACATCCACAATTAATCAAGTGTCGAGGAAAAAACTTGTTAGAAGTGGAAGGGCATGTTAGGCCATAGATATTGTGACATTACTACTGAATGTTTAACTTAGCGATATAATTTTAACTTTAAATTTTGCAGTGGAACAAAAGGATCACTGAAAGAGAACCATGCACAGTAAACAAAGATTTTTACCCTGGGAAAGCGAACTTGGGAGAAAACACAACAACCTTTCTTAAGAAGAATATTTCCAATAATAAGAGTACAACAACAAAAATATAAGAACCCTAGTTCACAACCTGGTTTTACAAACATCACTTGTTATCCAGTCACAGAGAAAATGTGCAGTTGTTGGAGAGTGTAGTGAACCCAAGAAAAAGATAAAAGGTCTTCAAGATGCTTCTTCTGCAAACTTCACTTTTCCCTTCTATACTTGCGGACCAAAGAGGAGAGGATGTCTTCCACGAATTGGATGGACGAAATGAGGAATCACTACTCTTATTTATACACTTCAAATCACTTGAAATTCACTTGGGGTTGAGTTGTCTTCTTTATTTGGGGATGAATTGCTTGTTTTTCCACTTCAATGTTGTATTTCAAGTGACCAATTTAGTATTGGAATTTCCCACTTCTTTAGGAAAGATTTTCTATTGTGATGATGTTATACTTCTCCGCCACATGCACGTCTATTCACAGCATAGAGCCCTAATGTGTATTTGGCTCACACTAAGAAGTCCCAAACACTTCTTAGTGATTATGCCAATTTCAACATTAGGATAGACTTGTATATTTCATAAAGGGATGAAATCCCCTAATAAAATAAACAGGTCAAACACTCTAATATAGAATAGATCACTCCATTATGGTAGGCAATGTGAGAGCATCCTTGGGTTCCATCTCCACACCATATGACTGGGAGAAGCACTACCCCTACTCGGACACTCACCTCTAGAATGTGAATGTATCATTCATTAGTAGCCGAATATACATGGCCTCACTAGTCAATTCAACACGGATATCCCTGAGTGAATGTTTGCCCGATGCTGGACTTGGAGAAACATCAAAAATTACAATTCTATTATTATATTAGTGTTGTCTGTATTGGTTGACTAGGACTTTAATTGTAATTGTACCCTTTGTCTCCTATATATAGGAAGGAGATATAGTTTTAGAGATCATATAATATTTTCTTATGCATTAGATATATTGTAAAAGGAGGTTTTTGCCTTGAAGAGGCTTATTATTCATTAACTCTTTACCATTATCAAGGTGTGAAGCTATTTTTTTTGTTTTTATGCTATTTGGGTAACTTGGTTCATAACAAGCAATCATGCCATTATGTCCTTTTATAAAACTTCTATATGAAAAAGTTCCTTGGTGTTGAAACTCATCTTAAGCACCAAGTTTTTCAATGCATTATTTTTGTGTTGGAGAGAGGGTTGTGACTAGCTCTAATGCACTACTGAGACTCTTGATTTTCAATTCAATTGGTAAAAGAATATGGTGTGAAACAAGTTGTAGCCTTCCATGTGGTTCAGTAGGCCCAAACTTATTCAAGTAAACAATTAGCCCAATCTTTTTGATGAATCTGCACTATCTTGGTCAAAATGCTTTATGGTTCACGGTTTGCAATCTACACCTATCCATTTTAGCCACAGATGAATCTTTTCAATGAATCTGCACTATCTTGGTCAAAATGCTTTCTGGTTCACGGTTTGCAATCTACACCTATCCATTTTGGCCGCAGATGATACAATGTGGAATTTTGAGGCAAATCTCCTACATTTCGACCATTGTTCAATTAGGTTTGAATTAAGCGATGACTTTGAATTCTTATTATTTTGCATTGCACCTAAAACTAAGTAATTATTTCCTCACACAAAAATTCATCCATTTTGTCCTCCCTTGAATGTTTGAAAGGTTTAACCTCTACCCATTTATTAAGCTAGTTGGTACAAACTAGAATGTATTGTTTTTATTGGCACTAGGTACATCACTTCATTTGCGGCTTTACTTCTTGATTTTCAAAGTAGGCTAACATTCAATACACATTTGGCCATATTTGATTGGAATCAACTTTGTAACTCTTATTTTGTAAAGCTCTTTCCTCTCTCATTTCTATCATTTTTTTCTTTAAATTGATAACAGTGATTATGTTATATGCACTTCTAGAAAAACAGAAATTTGAACGTCAAAAATCAATATTAGAGCTACCTACACAACTTTTTGGAATATGGTGCAAGAATATCAAATGTAGAAAATCGGATTACCTTCCGAAATATATAAATATTTTTTATGGAAATTAAGTATAACTCCCAAAAAATGGGGTTCTCCTAAGGTTGGTATGTTATTTTTTTAAGAAAATATAATGAATACGTTTGCGTTAGCCCCCTGGTTCGGTATTCAAATGGTGGAGTTTTGTTCAAAAAATTATATACAGTCATAGATAACATGCCATTATAGTGCGGCGTTATTTTTCCATATTTATTTATGTTAATTTTTTTATTTATTTTTAATTAAGGAAGTCATCCCATCGCTAAAATGACTAGGTTGAGCATTAGCCCTCGATATCATCGTCTAAACCTAATCAATCAACAATTTTTTTTTTAAGATGTATGTTTTTGTGTGTACTTGTGCGGGTTCTTTTCCGTTTTCAAAATAGGTGAGCCAATAAAAGGTTATAGATGGAAGAAATAACCTACTCTTTGTGTAAGATTGACATTAGTGCAATTGAAATTAACTAAAAAATAGGAACAAATAATAGTTTTAATAAAAAATTACATATTAGGAATCTGCACACATAGTTCTACAAGTGTGTGCAATTTCATTAGCAGTGGACAAGTGTAGCATACGCAGAATCATGCTCGAAACAAAAGAAATTATAGAATAAGATGCATTTTTTTATATTATTATATGTATTTTGGAAACCCGAACCTAAAACCATAGCAGCCAAGTCATCCACCACATTAGTGGGAAACAAATTACCCGCAAAAATTTAAA